>JAJJWX010002701.1:0-623344 GCA_023529315.1 Papaver bracteatum
TATTATTTGATTCTCAGAAATATTTACAAGAAATGGAAGAAATCAAGAATACAACCGCTCTCTAGAATTTTCTCTCTCCTCAAGACTTTCTCAACACTCAAAAAATACATCATCCCCCTTCTGAATCTAATGGATCTCTTTATATAGGATGATTACATAGTATATGACAGCTAAGTTGTCCTTTAATTTCGGATCTGGCTTGCGATGCTCTCGTGGTAGTAGTAATGCTAACTCTCGTAGGCGTTGTAATCATCGTAGGACAATCACGCTCTTCCCGTGTTTCTCCATTCGTCAGCTATTACGTCATTCTTTGAATTATTCTGTGACACTTCCGAAGTGTTGTTGAAGAACTCGCGGTGATGTTCGTAGAAGTGTTGTTAATCTCGCAAGAGTGTTATCATGGCGATATTTTGGTCCTACAAGCACTTTTGTCCATAGAATCAGATAGCTACAAACACAGCCTTATAAGGTCTTATACGTGTTTGCCTTCTCTGATACTAATTGAAAAAGTGGGGGTCTAACAAACTCACCCAATATTTCGCTTAAAAATCTGTATGGACTAACTCCAATATACTTTTAAGAGAATCAACTAGACATTCAGACTCAATCTTAATAAAAAGTATATCAAAGAGTTATATCTCAATTTCTCGATTCAATCCTAACTCAAACAAATATAAATCTGCGAGTCTGATTGAATACAAGAGAAATAAACTTGAAAAGTACCAAAGACCAATGTTCAAGGATCAATGAAGTTCAATCAACAACCAAAGGTTAGATTTACCAATTGATCGATGCAAACACACAACCTGTGTGCTGATGGTGGCTTTTAGTAGAAGGCGAAAACAGTAAAAATCTTCCTACCTGACCCAACATCAGAAGTAGTAGACCTTGATATGTCTATATTCCGCAAGGAATTTGAAGAATATATCAAAATCTAATGAGTGCCTATGTCTCTCTTCATATTATATTGAAACTCAAGCTCCTAGATGAATTTTTCACTAGTATAGAACCTAATAAGTATTTAAGCTCGTAGTTGCATTACTCACTAATGCGGGAGCCTGCTGAGTATTCATTCCATACCATGTTCCCAGTTGAACTCTTAATACTGACATGACATGACGACTAATGTTCGCTCTCAGCCGAGTAGCATGAATCTCTCGAAGTGTCAGGATTGAGATGTGTGTGGAAGTACTCAATCAGAGGCATGCAAAGTTATGTTTCCCTTTAATATTAAATTAGTGATTTTTGTATCATTATGAAAAATTCACCAAAATTTGATTAGTTTTGCGGCAACCCGAAAAATTCAGTCCTTTAACCTAATTTTATCAATTTGCAAAAATTAGGATTTTGGCCCCCTGGCAACCCGAACCCTATTGGTCGAGACCAAACCTAGGTAATATAGGAAACTAATCCGCTATGGATCTAGTAGGAGCAAAGTCCTATCAGAAAGCAAGAAATAAAGAGGAACTGCGGCAAATAGAAGCAACATAAAAAGGAGGCGCAGCCACGCCACTTGGCCGGCCGATCCACTCCAACAGGCGCCGCATGTGGTCGGCTGGCCACGTTCCATGTTGCTTCTTGCCGAACCCCTTTCCCATAGACCAATCAGGTCGCTATAAATGTGAAACACGCACATAGAATGTGTCCTGGCCCATGCAACTTGCCGTCCCCTTTCCCATCGACCAAACAGGTCGCTCTAAATGAGCCACACGCACTTGGAATGTGGCCGGGCCCATGCTGCTTGCCGGCCCCCTTTCCCATCGACCAGTCAGGTTGGTTTATACCCGCCACATGTATTAAATAAATCCAAAAGAAGCCAACACCTAGTGGCCATAGCATCAACATGATCGCCATTCCAATTATCTAATCAACCTACCAAATCGCGCCGACATGCTAATTGGCAGGCCATGATATTCCGCGGAAGCAATATGCCAATGTGCCGTAATAGCGTAGCCGCGTGCTATTTCACTTTTTGTTCGTTCTCAATGCCATAAAAAACTCTAACCAGGGTATTCTGATCAAAATAAAATTCTTGTTTTAATGGCATTAGTCGAATCAAGAGGAAAACCTATGTAACAACCCATGTTTTTAGCATGGCGCATGCTAAAAGATGCACCATTAGCTTGTGTGAAGCTTCATCCAAAAGCTTCCGTTGGTTGGTAAGAGGTAGATTGGTTTAAGGCCAATAATGCGCCAAAATGGCGCATTATGTTTGGCATTTGTCCAAGAGCCAAATATCGCATCAAAGGATGCGTTTAGCCAAGGGACAATATTTGGTGTCATGTAAGGCACATCGCGTATGCATATTGGCTAATTCCAATATGATATTAGTTGAAAGTTACATTGGTCAAGATCCAATCTCACACCAAGGGTGCTTCAAGCCAATTGGGTAGATGGCCTTAAGAATGTTCAGCCATCTTGGCCGGACATTGGAACTGGCATGTGAGTCAGAACTGAATGTACAACCATGAATAGTAAATTAGGGAGTTGATGAATGATTTTTGGTCCCCCAATTAAAGTTGTAAAAATTCCATTTTTACATATATAGGGAGGGGTAGTTGGTTGATGGTGCATTTGCGGACTATGCACCAAGTAAGCTTCATAGCTTAGCCGGAAGAGTATAAATGATGCCTAGGGCTCATTTATAGTTATGTAGCCTCGCGAAGAGGGCATTTAATGCTTAGGCATCGTTATGCCATATTGTGGACCAAACATGCATCACTAGGATGCATTTCGAAGGAACAGCCTATACGGACTATGCCATTTCCATTATTGCTTGGCCAATGCCATGCAAACGAGTTGTCTAAAGTTTCTCTCCCTTTGTGGATGAACTACGGTCCGTGCTTGATCCCTTTAGAGTAGGGAAGGGTACGTAGGCATCCGCAATGAGTTGCAACATTGTCGGTCCAGCACGTTGTCGCTCATATCATCTAACTTAGAGATGATTGCGACACTTTCGACTCTCATATCATTTGGCTCGGAATCTCGACACAAGAGATGATTGTGTCCATACTTGATGAAGCTAGTTGCATTCCATTCCTTGTATGCTCATACTTCCTATCAAGGAATTCGACATAGGCTAAAAACCCGAGTGTCGTAATTTAGCTCAAGAGGAGTACATTTTGATGGGAAACGACCCAAAGATCAAGACATGTTGATCTATTGATCCACATGGTCACCGGAATTTAGCCATATTTCATTGTTTAGGGCCACAAAAGGCCGTTTTATTGCCGTATTAAGAAAGATTTATTTTCTTAACAAATCCTTTGCGGAACAAGGGTAAGTTGGAATGGTGTGGAAGCTTAAATAGCTGCATCATTCTCCACGAGCATGCTTACAATGGCAAATAAACGTGCATTTGCCTAGCCTTAAGTCTCAGATCGTAGCTTCATCTTGGCGTATCGGGGAAGTTACGGCCTACGGGGTAACACGCCAAAGGCGTAATTTTCTGGTCTATCACAGATGGTATCAGAGAAAGTTCCGAGACAACTCTATGGAATGTTCAGGAATGGCTTGTCAACGAGTATTTTCCATAATGGAAAACTTTAAGTTGGAGAGTAGGCCGACTTATGCGCGGGAAAGAGTTTGTAACTGCTATGCCAGTTACTTTGCGAATCGAGTTGAGATTTTTTTAAGTACTGTGAGTTTGCCTGGCCTAAGTGGCACCCATTTACGAGTGGATATCCGGAAGACCGTCTGGGACGGTAGGTAAACAATGGGACTGATCATCCCCACACGTTGGAAACTGGCCAACGGTGTGCGTTGTAAGGCCCAGCTAGCATCCCACTTACGAGTGGAAACCTGGATGACCGTCAGGGACGGTGGGCAACTGGATACTGAACCACACAGTATTGCGCTAAGATCTTGTCATTTCAATGACATCAACCTTGTGAACCTTAGGGACTCCTGAGTGTGTAGTATGGGATACATACTTAGGATACCTGGTCAAGATATCCTCTTGGCACTGTCCAATTGCGATTCTTGGTATTATTGTGGGCCCTTTTGGATTCCTGGGCAGGTGGTATGGGACATTTGCTCAGAAGGCTTAAATTGTTGTTCATGAAAACTTGAAGAAACCTGTTATTTCTGAGCATCTGGTATGAGACTTTTTCTCAGGTAATCCAAACCAAAGAGATTGTCCACAATAGTTTTGTTTTGAATTTCGAGGACGAAATTCTTTGAAGGGTGTGATAATGTAACACCCCGTGTTTTTAGCATGATGCATACTATAAGATGCGCCATTATCTTGTGATAAAGATTCATCTAAAAGCTTCAATTGTTTGGTGAGAGGTAGATTGGCTTAAGGCCAATACCGCGCCAAAATGGCGCATTATATTTGGCATTTGGCCAAGAGCCAAATCTCGCATCAAAGGATGAGTTTGGCCAAGGGCCAATATTTAGTGCCAGGTAAGGCACATCGCGTATGCATATTGTCTAATGCCAATATGAAATTAGTTAGAAGTTACATTGGACAATAGGCAATCTCGCACCAAAGGTGCTTCGGGCCAATTGGGTAGATGGCCTTAAGAATGTTCACCCATCCTGGCCGGACAATGGAACTGCCATGTGATCAAGAACTGAATATACAGCCATCTTGGCCGGTTATTCAGGAAATATATGGAAATGTCCATGAATAATAAAGTGGGGAGTTGATGAATGATTTTTGGTCCCCCAATTTAAGTTGTAAAAATGAAATTTTTACATATATAGGGAGGGGTAGTTGGTTGATGGTGCATACGCGAACTATGCACCAAGTAAGCTTCGTAGATTATCCGGAAGAGTATAAATGATGCCTAAGGCTCATTTATGGTTGTGTAGCCTCGCGAAGATGGCATTTGATGCTTAGGCATCGTTATGCCATATTACGGACCAAACATGCATCACTTGGATGCATTTCGACGAAACAGCCTATACGGACTAGGCCATTTCCATTATTTCTTGGCCGCGGCCATGCAAACGAGTTGTCTAAAGTTTCTATCCCTTTGTGGATGAACTACGGTCCGTGCTTGATCCCTTTAGAGTACGTAAGGGTACGTAGGCATCCACAATGAGTTGCAACATTTTCGGTCCAGCACATTGTCGCTAATATCATCTAATTTAGAAATGATTGCGACACTTTGGACTCTCATATCATCTGGCTCGATAGCTCGACACAAGAAATGATTGTGGCCATACTTTATGAGGCTAGTTGCATTACATTCCTTGGATGCTCATACTTCCTATCAAGGTATTCGACATAGGCTAAAAACCCGAGTGTCTAATTTAGCTCAAGAGGAGTGCATTTTGATGGGAAATGACCCAAAGATCAAGACATGTTGATCTATTGATCCACATGATCACCGGAGTTCAGCCATATTCCATTGGTTTGGGCCTCAAAAGGCCATTTTATTGCCGTATTAAGAAAGATTTATTTTCTTAACAAATCCTTTGCGGAACAAGGGTAAGTTGGAATGGTGTGGAAGCTTAAATAGCTGCATCATTCTCCACGAGCATGCTTACAATGGCAAATAAACGTGCATTTTCCACGCCTTAAGGCTCAGATCGTAGCTTCATCTTAGCGCATCGGGGAAGTTACGGCCTATGGGGTAACACTACAAAGGTGTAATTTTCTGGTCCGTCACAGATGGTATCAGAGCAAGTTCCGAGACAAATCTAGGGACTATGCAGGAATGGCTTGTCAACGAGTATTTTCCATAATGGAAAACTTTAAGTTGGAGAGTAGGCCAACTTATGCGCGGGAAAGAGTTTGTAACTGCTATGCCAGTTACTTTGCGAATCGAGTTGAGCTTGTTTTAAGTACTGTGAGTTTGTCTGACCTAAGTGGCACCCCACTTAAGAGTGGATATCCGGAAGACCGTATGGGACGGTGGGTATACAATGGGACTGATCATCCCCAAACGTTGGAAACTGGCAAACGATGTGTGTTGTAAGGCCCGACTAGCATCCCACTTATGAGTGGAAACCTGGATGACCATTAGGGACGGTGGGCAACTGGATACTGAACCACATAGTACTGCGCTAAGATCTTGTCATTTCAATGACATCAACCTTGTGAACTTTAGGGACTCCTGAGTGTGTTTCATGGGATACATACTTAGGATACCTGGTCGAGATATTCTCTTGGCACTAGCCAATTGCGATTCTTGGTATTGTTGTGGGTCCTTTTGGATTCCTGGGAAGGTGGTATGGGACATTTGCTCAGAAGGTTTAAATAGTTGTTCATGACAACTTGAAGAAACCTGTGATTTCTGAGCATCTGGTATGGGACTTTTGCTCAGGTAATCCAAACCAAAGAGATTGTCCACAATAGTTTTTATTTTGAATTTCGAGGACGAAATTCTTTGAAGGGTGTGATAATGTAACACCCCGTGTTTTTAGCATGGAGCATGCTATAAGATGCGCCATTAGATTATGATAAAGCTTTATTTAAAAGCTTCAATTGCTTGGTAAGAGGTAGATTGGCTTAAGGCCAATACAGCGCCAAAATGGCGCATTATATTTGGCATTTGGCCAAGAGCCAAATCTCGCATCAAAGGATGCGTTTGAGAAAGAGCCAAATCTCGCATCAAAGGATGCGTTTGGCCAAGGGCCAATATTTAGTGCCAGGTAAGGCACATCGCGTATGCATATTGTCCAAGGCCAATATGAAATTAGTTAGAAGTTACATTAGCCAAGTCAGGAAAATTGGGTAGATGGCCTTAAGAATGTTCACCCATCCTGGCCGGACATTGGAACTGCCATGTGATCAAGAACTGAACGTACAGCCATCTTGGCCAGTTATTCAGGAAATATATGGCAATGGCCATGAATAATAAAGTGGGGAGTTGATGAATGATTTTTGGTCCCCCAATTGAAGTTGTAAAAATGCCATTTTTACAAATATAGGGAGGGGTAGTTGGTTGATGGTGCATACGCGAACTATGCACCAAGTAAGCTTCGTAGCTTATCCGGAAGAGTATAAATGATGCCTAAGGCTCATTTATGGTTGTGTAGCCTCACGAAGAGGGCATTTGATGCTTAGGAATCGTTATTCCATATTTCGGACCAAACATGCATCACTTGGATGCATTTCGACGGAACGGCCTATACGGACTAGGCCATTTCCATTATTGCTTGGCCACAGCCATGCAAACGAGTTGGCTTGAGTTTTTGTCCCTTCATGGATGAACTACGGTCTATGCTTGATCCCTTTAGAGTAGGGAAGGGTACGTAGGAAGCCGCAATGGGTTGTAGCATTGTCTAATTTAGAGATGATTGCAACAATTTGGCTTATCATATCATCTGGCTCGGTAGCTCGACGAAAGAGATGATTGTTGCCATACTTGATGAGGCTAGTTGCATTCCATTCCTTGGATGCTCATACTACATATCAAGGCGTTCAACATAGGCTAAAAACCCGAGTGTCGTAATTTAGCTCATGAGGAGTGGATTTTGATGGGAAAAGGCCCAAAGATCAAGACATGTTGATCAATTGATCCACATGGTCACCGGAATTTAGCCAAATTCCATTATTTAGGGCCTCAAAAGGTCGTTTTATTGCTGTATTAAGAAAAAATTTATTTTCTTAACAAATCCTTTGCGGAACAAGGGTAAGTTGGAATGGCGTGGAAGCTTAAATAGCTACATCATGCTCCACGAGCATGCTTGCAAGGGAAAATGATCGTGCATTTTCCTATCTTTAAGGCTTTGATCGTAGCTTCATCATGGCATTTCAGGGAAGTTACGAACTGCGGGGCAACGCGCCAAAGGTATAATTTTTCGATCCATCACAGTTGGTATCAGAGAAAGTTCTGAGACAACTATAGGGACTGTGCGGGAATGGCTTGTCAATGATTATTTTCCTAAATGGGAAACTTTAAGTTGGATAGTTGGCAACTTATGTGCTGGAAATAGTTTGTAACTGTTATACCAGTTACTTTGTGAATCGAGTTGAGCTTGTTTTAAGTACTGTGAGTTTTCCTGGCCTAAGTAGCACCCCACTTACGAGTGGATATCCGGAATACTGTCTGGGACGGTGGGTTGACAATGGGACTGATCATCCCCACACGTTGGAAACTGGTCAACAGTGTGCGTTCTCAGGACCGGCTAGCATCCCACTTACGACTGGCAACCTGGATGATCGTCAGGGACGGTGGGCAACTGGATACTGATCCACAAAGTACTTCACTAATATCTTGTCATTTCAATGACATTAACCTTTCGAACTTTAGGGACTCCTGAGTGTGTAGTATGGGATACATACTTAGGATACCTGGTCGAGATATCCTCTTGGCACTGACCAATTGCGATTCTTGGTTTTGTTGTGGGAACTTTTGGATTCATGGGCAGGTGGTATGGGACATTTGCTCAGAAGGTCTAAATTGTTGTTCACGATAAATTGAAGAAACCCAAGATTTCTAATCATCTGGTATGGGACTTTTGCTCAGGAAATCCAAACCGAAGAGATTTTCCATAATAGTTTTTGTTTTGAATTTCGAGGATGGAATTCTTTGACGGGTGTGATAATGCACCATTAGCTTGTGATGAATCTTCCTCCGAAATCTTTCGTTGGTTGGAAAGAGGTAGATTGGCTTAAGGCCAATAGCACACCAATATGGCGCATTATTTTTGGCATTTGGCCAAGAGCCAAATCTCGCATCAAAGGATGCGTTTGTCCAAGGGCCAATATTTAGTGCTAGGTAAGGCACATCGCATTTTCATATTGGCTAAGGCCAATATGACATTAGTTAGAAGTTACATTATCCAAGAGCCAATATCGCACCAAGGGTGCTTCAAGCCAATTGGGTAGATGTCCTTAAGAATGTTCATCCATCCTGGCCGGACATTAGAACTGGCATATGAGCCAGAATTGAATGTACAACCATCTTGGCCGGTTATTCAGGAAATATATGGCAATGGCCATGAATAGTAAAGTGGGGAGTTGATGAATGATTTTTGGTCCCCCAATTTAAGTTGTAAAAATGCCATTTTACATATATAGGGAGGGTTAGTTGGTTGATGGTGCATACGCGAACTATGCACCAAGTAAGATTCGTAGCTTATCTGAAAGAATATAAATGATTCCTAATGCTCATTTATAGTTGTGTAGCCTCGCGAAGAGGGCATTTGATGTTTAGGAATCGTTATGCGATATTGTGGACCAAACATGCATCACTTGGATGCATTTCGACGGAACGACCTATACGGACTAGGCCATTTCCATTATTTCTTGGACACGGCCATACAAACGAGTTGGCTTACGTTTCCATCCCTTCGTGGATGAACTACGGTCTGTTCTTGATCCCTTTAGAGTATGAAAGGGTACGTAGGCAGCCGCAATGAGTTGCAGCATTGTCAGTCCAGTACGTTGTCGCTTATATCATCTAATTTAGAGATAATTGCGACACTTTGGTCTCTCATATCATATGGCTCGGTAGATCGACGCAAGAGATGATAGTGTCCATACTTGATGATTCTAGTTGCATTCCATTCCTTGGGTGCTCATACTTCTTATCAAGGCGTTCGACATAGGCTAAAAACCCGAGTGTCGTAATTTAGCTCAAGAGGAGTGCATTTTGATGGGAAACTTCCCAAATATCAAGACATGTTGATCTATAGATCCACATGGTCACCAGAATTTCGCCAAATTCCATTGCTTAAGGCCTCAAAAGGCCATTTTTTTGCCGTATTAAGAAAGATTTTATTTTCTTAGCAAATCCTTTGCGGAACAAGGGTAAGTTGGAATGGTGTAGAAGCTTAAATAGCTGCATCATTCTCCACGATCAAGCTTGCAATGGAAAATGAATGTGCATTTTCCTAGCTTTAAGGCTCGGATCGTAGCTTCATCATGGCGCATTGGGGAAGTTACAGCCTGCGGGCAACGCCCCAAAGGCGTAATTTTCCGGTCCGTCATAGTTGGTATCATAGCAAGTTCCGAGACAACTCTAGGGACTGTGCAGGAATGGCTTGTCAATGAGTATTTTCCTTAATGGAAAACTTTAAGTTGGAGAATAGGCCAACTTATGAGCGGGAAAGAGTTTTTAACTACTATGTGAGTTACTTTGCGAATCGTGTTGAGCTTGTTTTAAATACTGTAAGTTTTCCTGGCTAAGGCTGCACATGGGTCGGGTTGGGTCGGGTTTGGCCTCACCCACTACCCAACCCACTTATGATGGGTAACATAAGTTGTCACCCACAACCGACCCAACATAACAATGGGTCGGTTTTCACCCGACCCACTTTACAATGGGTTGGATCAGGTGGGTGGTGGGTTACCCACCATAAAATACACATTAAAAAAAAAAAAACATCATTTTCTTCCCAACACCAGTGATTCACATTTACCCTTTTCGCCAAATTCCTATCAGATCCAATGAATTTTCAATCACTTGGAGCAAAATCATCAATTCTCTTTTTTTTTTCTTTTTTTTTTCCCCTTCAACATCTTCATCATTTTGGGACTTTTGTCGAACAACTGTGGGCGTCTTTTGTTGGAAGGAAATGTCTATCCTATTGGATTATAGAAATGTCTATCGGCTATGTAAATTTGAAATACCATGTCGGAGAAACACTGAATGGACGAGATCCCCATCAGAACTAATTAGTTGATGATAATAAATGATGATAATAAACGAGAATTTTTCAACATAATGGACGAGATCTCCATCGATTGTATCAGACTCCGATCTTCCCTAGTACATAATGGACGAGATCTCCATATATGATTATAATTCCCACTCCGATCTTCCCCGCATCAAATTCTAGGAAACTGATTAATTTTAATCATATGTTAAAATTAAAATAATACATCTGTTACCTGTACGTTTGATTGGAAACTTGATTGGAAACTTTGTTGTTCATGTGTGTGGTTTGATGATATGACGAATTCGAAGAAGTAAATGACGAATTTGATCTGAGCTATGACGAATTCGATCTGCGTTACCGATCGAAGTAGTTGATAAGAAGTAATCTAAGGCTTGTTTTTGGCGGGTGACGGGTTGGGTCGGGTGAAAATAGGTGCCACCCACAACCGACCCAACATATGGCGGGTGAAAATAGGTGCCACCCACAACTGACCCGCACCTAGGTAGGTTGGGTCGGGTACGCGTAATTTCTGGTGGGTGCGGTTTGGGTCGGACGGTTGGGTCGGGTTTGTGCAGCCCTATTCTTGGCCTAAATGGCACCCCACTTACGAGTGGATATCCGAAATACCATTTGGGACGGTGGGTAGACAATGGGGCTAATCATCCCCACACGTGAGAAAATGGGCAACGATGTGCGTTGTCAGGCCCGGATAGCATCCCACTTACGAGTGGCAACCTGGATAACCGTTAGAGACTGTGGGAAACTAGATACTGATCCACACAGTACTACGCTAAGATCTTGTCATTTCAATGACATCAACCTTGTTTAGGGACTCCTGAGTATGTAGTATGGGATACATACTTAGGATACCTGGTCGAGATATCCTCTTGGCACTAGCCAATTGCGATTCTTGGTATTGTTGTGGGCCCTTTTAGATTCCTGGGCAGGTGGTATGGGACATTTTCTCAGAAGGTCTAAATTGTTGTTCACAGCAACTTGAAAAAACCTGTGATTTATGAGCATCTGGTATGGGACTTTTTCTCAGGAAATCCAAACCGAAGAGATTGTCCACAATAGTTTTTGTTTTGAATTTCGAGGACGAAATTCTTTGAAGGGTGTGATAATGCTCCATTAGCTTGTGATAAAGCTTCCTCCAAAAGCTTCCGTTGGTTGGTAAGAGGTAGATTGGCTTAAGGCCAATACCACACCAAAATGGCGCATTATTTTTGGCATTTGGCCAAGAGCCAAATCTCGCATCAAAGGATGCGTTTGTCCAAGGGCCAATATTTGGTGCTAGGTAAGGCACATCGCATATGCATATTGGCTAAGGCTAATATGAAATTAGATGGAAGTTACGTTAGCCAATATCCAATATCGCACCAAGGGTGCTTCATGCCAATTGGGTAGATGTCTTTAAGAATGTTCATCCATCTTGGTCGGACATTGGAACTGGCATATGATCCAGAACTGAATGTACTACCATCTTGGCCAGTTATTCAGGAAATATATGGCAATGACCATGAATAGTAAAGTGGGGAGTTGAAGAATGATTTTTGGTCCTCTAATTTAAGTTGTAAAAATGCCATTTTTACATATATAGGGAAGGGTAGTTGGTTGATGGTGCATATGCGGACTATGCACCAAGTAAGCTTCGTAGCTTATCCAGAAGAGTATAAATGATGCCTAAGGATCATTTATAGTTGCGTAGCCATGCGAAGAGGTCATTTGATGCTTATGCATCGTTATTCCATATTGCGGACCAAACATGCATCACTTGGATGCATTTCAACGGAACGGCCTAAACAGACTAGGCTATTTCCATTATTGCTTGGCCACGGCTATGCAAACGAGTTGGCTTAAGTTTCTGTCCCTTCATGGTGAACTACAGTATGTGTTTGATCTATTTAGAGTAGGGAAGGGTACGTAGGCATCTGCAATGAGTTGTAGTATTATCGATCCAGCACGTTATCGCTCATATCATCTAATTTAGAGATGATTACGAAACTTTGGCCTCTTATATCATCTGGATCGGTAGCTCGACGCAAGAGATGATTGTGGCCATACTTGATGAGGCTAGTTTCATTTTATTCCTTGGATGCTCATACTTCATATCAAGGCGTTCGACATAGGCTAAAAACCCGAGTGTCGTAATTTAGCTCCGGAGGAGTGGATTTTGATGTGAAACAGCCCAAAGATCAAGACATGTTGATCCGTAGATCCACATGGTCACCAGAATTTATCCAAATTCTATTATTTAGGGCCTCAAAATTCCATTTTTTTTGCCGTATTAAGAAAGATTTTATTTTCTTAACAAATCCTTTGCGGAACAAGGGTAAGTTGGAATGGTGTGGAAGCTTAAATAGCTGCATCATGCTCCACGAGCATGCTTGCAAGGTAATATGAACGTGCATTGTCCTAGATTTAAGGCTAGGTTCTTAGCTTTATCATGGCGCATCGGGGAAGTTACTGCCTGTGGGGAAACGCGCCAAAGGCGTAATTTTCCGGTTCGTCACACCCTAATTCCTAGTCATGGCCTAAATTATGCCACTTCGGACCCATAACATGCCACAAGTCATATGGGATTCAGAAGACCCTATAAGTGGCGCCTGCGCCATATTATAGCTACCCATGGATATCCTCGCATTCATAGTCGTTCCCACATTATGGCCTTACCATAATTTCTTTATTCGACGTGGCCACGGCAGTATTTGCCCAAATGCCACCATATCGCGACCACATAGTGATGTAGTTTTTCAAGTGGTAAATAAATGTTCGCTCCAAGACTTGTAAAGATTTGGTTTCAGAATTTAATAATAGAAAATATATACAAAAGATGTCACAAGATCAAGAAGTACTAGGACTCAGGATTCCACCAAACTCATAACATAATGTTCAAATATTAATTATTTTAACAATTATAGCTCAATAAATAAATACATGAACTCTTATTTTTTCCAAGGAAGATTCTCAAAATATTAGTTGTAAGTCCTAATCATGGGACATCAAAACATCTAAGCAAGCATGACCCATCAAACGAGATGACAACTAATTAATCAAAACCATAATTCAACTTTAATTAGTGCAAAAGTCATATAAGAATTAAATATAATTACCCACGTATGATATTAGGCTTCCTCCTTCATCCCATTGTTGGGGTTTAGCTCTTCATGGTGAAAACACTCTCAAAAGATATAAACATAGCTCAAAAGGTGTTTTTATTGAAGAAATATATGAAAACTGAGTTTCGCAACGCTGTACTAGTGTTACAGACGTCACCGTTACAATCCAGGTGTTGTAGATTCAAGCCAAACTGTTACAAAGCAACTATCGCATACACTGTTTGTAAACGACAGTTTTGGTGTTTCTGTTCTTCATGTTCTTGAAAACAATACTTCTATGGTGTCGTCTACAACTCCCCCTTCTTCTTCTCTGTTGATGCTGCGATTCTTCTCTACAGCCTTGCTTTTAGCTCTGCATCTACCGCAAACTCCCGACAATCCGTTCTCAGACTCCCCCCCCCCCATCATATTTATATATAGAAAGCCGATTATAACTCTCAAAATCTTTGAAATATTTTCTTCTTCATCATGGAAAATCAACCCTCGGGATTTCTTCTTACCATTTTATTCACGCGTCTTCCAAGTTGTCACAGCTTCCCAAATCCTCGGTAAGATGGAAAAAAATATACATGACGATATTTTCTCATTTGCCATACGCTATTTCCAAAAGTGAACCAAATATGCTCGAAATATCTCCTCTTTCTGTTTTGTCTATTAACTCCTTCTTTCTCGAAATTATATCCTTCTCTGACCCTGTTTGACCACGAGCAACTAATTTCTGTCAAAATCCTACTAAAATATCGACCCAAAATCCATCACAGAAAGTTCGCAGAAGAGAGAAATATTCTCCATCTCTGTTTTAGCTTCAACTCCACGTAAATCCCTTTTTCTTCGAATCTCAAAATCTTACCAACCCTGTTTTTGTTAAACAGGCCCTTATCAGTCCAAAACTACGAAGAAATCCAAATAAAACACAAAAGACTGTGGAATTGTTTTCCCACCAGTTTGGCAGGTTTGAACGTGAAGAAGAGATGCCCCATAAACGTTATTGGGTGCGAATAGCAGGTGCCCTGGGTTTCCCCTATCCTTCGCTGGGGTGCCGTTAAGATGTGGGTACCCCTTATCCATTGAACTGCCCCTTATCAGCTGACCTGAGATGCCTTTAGTAATTTTCTCCCGAAACCACTTTTTGAGCCAATTTTTCCGCAAATGCTTATTTCTCCATTAACACCTACAAAAACATAAAATAATCAAATAAACACAAAATCGAGCACTAACAATATACATAATTGAGAACAAAATAGACACATAAATTCGTCTATCAAATACCCCCAAACTTATTATTTGCTAGTCCTCGAGCAAATCAAATCTACAAAATAAAATTCTAACTCACTGTTGCAGGCATCGCGATTGCACTTAGCATGTGCAAAAATCCTTTAAACACCTAGGTGGTCGAGTTATAATCTCGGGAGGGCTTACTAGAGATATACCCACAAAACTTTTACTCCAGAACCTTAGCTATCTATGCAGAACCATGGAATAGCACTAAAGAATCTCCTTGGTTGGCATACTTATTGATTAATGGAGGAAGTACCCTGATTTGAAATTCCAATTGATGTACACGAGTTGCACTCAAGAATACTAAAATTCGTATATAAGTGACAAATATATACTCAGATAGTTGTACTATGGACATCAATATCCAGAGTCAACAAATCACATTGATAGATTAAGAGATGGATATAGAAGAAAAAAACATAGATGGTTTTGATGTTGACTAGGTGAACGGTGTTTCTCATATATGTCTGAAGGCCATTGCCAAGATGAACCTATCCTAATGGATTGAGATACTAGTCTGACTAATATCAACGGAACTGGCATATACAAGGAAACCAGTGGTCGACAACCCTAACTTAATATCAACTCGTCTGACATATAAAAGGGAACCAACGGTCAATTTATTCACTGAACAATAACAATTAACCTTTTTTTAACAACATGATTACATCTTGCAGATCCAAGCGCATGCTTCTTGTCAGCAGATTACATAATAATTCCCGTGGATCCTGCGTTCCACGCTTGTTTAGGCGACAGAGATAGGGAGAACACACACATATTGCTATCCAAGTGTTAATTTTTACTTATTTTTGAGAATTATTCTGTTTGGTCTAATTGGTCAGGTTTTTTTTTAGTAACTCAATCACTCTATTTCACCCTAGCAGTGGTAACAACTCTATGTATGGGCCCCATCAAATCACTTAGAAACATATTTTAAAAAGAAAATAAAATAAAAACAGAAGGTGAAAAGGACTCAACGAGATATGGCGAAAGTACCATGTTATTTCTAACACCCGAGCTCTGTGCTTTTATGAATAGACTCTTTAGATGTTTCCATATAATTAGATTGGTTCCTCAACTCCTACAACCAAGATGCTTCCATTCACTTAGATTGGATAGTGTCGTCCTTAATAAGCATAAATTTCTAGGCTCTGGAGTTTAATCATTGCAACTAAAAAGTTTCTCCCATACCCCCAAACTTAAATCTAACATTGTCCTGAATGTTCTTAAGATGAAATTAAAAGCATGAACAAGGAGAAATTGTTACCATTTGAAGCAAAACAGTTAAGGAAATATATTACCGTGTTGCGTGAGCATGGGTTACCTCCCAAGAAGTTCTAAGTTTATAGTCTTCAGCCAGACATAAGAAAGAATTAATCACCTCATATCATAAAGAAATAGCCGGAACAACTGTGGGTCATTTGCATTAAAAAGTGTTACCACAGACAAAAGGAAACTGCAACAAACAAAGAATAAACATAGCACACCCTTTCCTAGTTTCCTGTTTAAGACAACTACATCTAGTTGTGGTTCAGGTTCAGGTTCAATAAAGGGGTCTAAATAAAATATTTTCATGGGTTGCACCTCCTCATAAGTAAGATCCGAAGGTTCTGGTTGTAAGGTATGGAAAAATTTAAAAGCACACAATAATAACCTGAATAATTGAGGATCCTCTAAGTCAATCAGATTCGACTCACACAGTTGACCATAATGAGAGTGGTGCTCATTCTTAAGCAAATGTGTCAATTCTATTTTCCTATAATAATTAGGTTTAGTCTCAAAACTTAGTAACCGACACATTAGAAATTCATACGTTCCCACATTTGGAAGAAAAATATTTAGTGGGAAAACAAAGTCAATCTGGGTATCATATCCTGGGAAAACTACATCAACCAGAGGATGGGTTTCTAACAACTGAACTTCCTTATGGACATCACTAGGTTCAGGAAAACGTGTATGAAGATAAGCTTTTAAAATGGTTGAGGCACATATGTCAAGTCCCAAGTGAGGGATCTCTGTAAGAGCTAAAGGTAAGGTACAAGGAGAATGATAATCACCCCCAAACTTAGAGTTTTGGGTGTATCTAGATAGACTAGCTACAATTACCCTAATTTCTAGATCATCAGAATCCTGAAAATGGTCAATTGCTTTGTGTAGATTATACTCAGGTGATGCATTCTCACTCATATTTAAAAGATTTACGAGTTCATCTTCTTCGTCTAACACAATTGTTTTTAAATAGTTGGACTCTAAAATAATATTCTCAGAATAAACTTGTTCCTCTAAATCATTATCGGCTTCGTAACTAGGAAATTCTACATCGTCTAAAACGGGGATTTTTCTAGTCAAATCCTCGTCCTTTTGAATAGGTGAATATTTATTAAAATTATTTGGATTTGAACTATAAATAATATTGTCATTATAAATCTCAATTGGAGTAACAAATTCCTGATCACTATGCCTACATATTTCGAATTCTTTATCAACACTATCCTCATCATAATCATCATTATAATAACATGAAAATGGTTGAACCTCATCTAAACAAGCAGTGTTTCCAATTCTAACCCCGTCATCTTGATTATGCAAATAACTATCCTCATTTTCAAGGGTACTATTGGAAACACTAAGATTGTTTCAAGCAAAACTGTTCTGGGCTTCTAACAAAAGCTTTTGTGTCGACTCACATGAGTTCCTTATGCTATCGTGACTCGACTCACATGACTTCCTTATGGTATCGTGTATAAAAGGTTCACTCATGGGTGCATTTTGTTTATTCATTTATAACACAAACCTATTTGTATTCTCAGTTAATTATTTGAGAGACTCTTCTAGTGTAAGAACAGGTTCAGAAGGATCATAATAGGGACTAGTTTTCAACATTTTCATTATATTGTCCAAAGACGAGGAACTAGAACTATAATACTCCTTATTTTCGTGCTCGTATGACCGGTGCGTATGTGGATAGTAATTAGGCTCACCATGGTATGATCCAGAACTTTCAAAAGTTTGATGTTCCCAACCACTATTCACATTGTAGTCAAACTAATGTCCATTTTGATAATCAGTCGGATATTCGTTGTATTGGGTATTGTAATACTAGTTCGACATTCTTTTATGCACGGGTGTGATTTGTCACACAAAATAAAACCCACTGACAGGGGATTCGTGGGTGGATAGAGTCTTACCTCCCGTACCAGACAGGCGATGAACAGTTGAAGTCGACTCAGGCCACCGACTCCCATGTCAGCGTACGAACCCGAGGGGCCGAGACAGTATCGTAATTATCGTCCTTCCCTGCAAAACAATTTTATTTAATATTTAACCCTTCCTTAGGGTTTTATGGGCTACGCCTCATCATCAGTAAGATCCGAAGGTTCAGGTTGTATGGTATGGAAAAATTTAGAAGCACACAATAATAACCTGAATAATTGAGGATCCTCTAAGTCAATCAGACTCGACTCACACAGTTGACCATAATGAGAGTGGTGGTCATTCTTAAGCAAATGCGTCAATTCTATTTTCCTAAAATAATTAGGTTTAGTCTCAAAACTTAGTAACTAGCACATTCGAAATTCATACGTTCCCATATTTGGAAGAAAAATATTTGGTGGGAAAACAAAGTCAATCTGGATATCATAGCCGGGGAAAACCACATCAACCATAGGATGGGTTTCTAACAACTAAACTTCCTTATGGACATCACTAGGTTCAGGAAAACGCGTATGAAGATAATCTTTTAAAATGGTTAAGGCACATATGTCAAGTCCCAAGTGGGGGATCTCTGTAAGAGCTAAAGGTAAGGCACGAGGAGAATGATAATCACCCCCAAACTTAGAGTTTTGGGTGTATCTAGATAGACTAGCTACAATTTCCCTAATTTATAGATCATCAGAGTCCTGAAAATGGTCAATTTATTCATGTAGATTATACTCAGGTGATGCATCCTCACTCATATTTAAAATATTTACGAGTTCATCTTCTTCGTCTAGCATTATTTTTTTTAAAAAGTTGGACTCTAAAATAATATTCTCAAAATAAACTCGTTCTTATAAATCGTTATCATCTTCATAACTAGGAAATTCTACATTATCTAAAATAGGGGTATCTCTAGTCAAATCCTCATCCTTTTGAATAAGTGAATATTAATTAAAATTATTTGGATTTGAACTAGAAATAATATTGTCATTATAAATCTCAATTGGAGTAACAAATTCCTGATCACTATGCCTACATATTTCGAATTCTTCATCAACACTATCCTCATCATAATCATCATTATAATAACATGAAAATGGTTGAACCTCATCTAAAAAAGTAGTGTTACCAATTCTAACCTCGTCATCTTGATTATGCAAATAACTATCCTCATTTTCAAGGGTACTATTGGAAATACTAAGATTGTTTCAAGCCAAACTGTTCTAGGCTTCTAACAAAAGCTTTTGTATAGACTCACTTGAGTTCCTTATGCTATCGTGACTCGACTCACATGACTTCCTTATGGTATCGTGTATAGAAGGTTCACTCATGGGTGCATTTTGTTTATTCATTTCTAACACAAACCTATTTGTATTCTCAGTTAATTATTTGAGAGACTCTTCTAGTGTAAGAACAGGTTCAGAAGGATCATAATAGGGACTAGTTTTCAACATTTTCATTATATTATCCAAAGACGAGGAACTAGAACTATAATACTCCTTATTTTCGTTCTCGTATGACCGGTGCGTATGTGGATAGTAATTAGGCTCACCATGGTATGAGCCAGAACTTTCAAAAGTTTGATGTTCCCAACCACTATTCACATTATAGTCAAACTAATGTCCATTTTGATAATCAGTCGGATATTCGTTGTATTGGGTATTGTAATACCAGTTCAACATTCTTTTATGCACGGGTGTAATTTGTCACAAAAAATTAACCCACTGACAGGGGATTCATGGGTGGATAGAGTCTTACCTCCTGTACCAGACGGGCGATGAACCATTGAAGTCGACTCAGGACACCGACTCCCATGTCAGCGTACGAACCCGAGGGGCCGAGACAGTATCGTAATTGTCGTCCTTCCCTGCAAAATAATTTTATTTAATATTTAACCCTTCCTTAGGGTTTTATGGGCTACACCTCCTCATAAGTAAGATTCGAAGTTTCAGGTTGTATGGTATGGAAAAATTTAGAAGCACACAATAATAACCTGAATAATAGAGGATCCTCTAAGTCAATCAGACTCGACTCACACAGTTGACCATAATGAGAGTGGTGGTCATTCTTAAGCAAATGCGTCAATTCTATTTTCCTAAAATAATTAGGTTTAGTCTCAAAACTTAGTAACTGGCACATTCGAAATTCATACGTTCCCATATTTGGAAGAAAAATATTTGGTGGGAAAACAAAGTCAATCTGGATATCATAGCCGGGGAAAACCACATCAACCATAGGATGGGTTTCTAACAACTAAAATTCCTTATGGACATCACTAGGTTCAGGAAAACGTGTATGAAGATAATATTTTAAAATGGTTGAGGCATATATGTCAAGTCCCAAGTGAGGGATCTCTGTAAGAGCTAAAGGTAAGGCACAAGGAGAATGATAATCACCCCCAAACTTAGAGTTTTGGGTGTATCTAGATAGACTAGCTACAATTTCCCTAATTTATAGATCATCAGAGTCCTGAAAATGGTCAATTGCTTTGTGTATATTATACTCAGGTGATGCATCCTCACTCATATTTAAAATATTTACGAGTTCATCTTCTTCGTCTAGCATTATTGTTTTTAAAAAGTTGGACTCTAAAATAATATTCTCAAAATAAACTCGTTCCTCTAAATCATTATCATCTTCATAACTAGGAAATTCTACACTGTCTAAAAGAGGGGTATCTCTAGTCCAATCCTCGTCCTTTTGAATAGGTGAATATTAATTAAAATTATTTGGATTTGAACTAGAAATAATATTGTCATTATAAATCTCAATTGGAGTAACAAATTCCTGACCACTATGCCTACATATTTTGAATTCTTCATCAACACTATCCTCATCATAATCATCATTATAATAACATGAAAATGGTTGAACCTCATCTAAACAAGTAGTGTTATCAATTATTACCTCGTCATCTTGATTATGCAAATAACTATCCTCATTTTCAAGGGTACTATTGGAAACACTAAGATTATTTCGAGCAAAACTGTTCTGGGCCCTCTAACAAAAGCTTTTGTGTGGACTCACATGACTTCCTTATGCTATCGTGACTCGACTCACATGACTTCCTTATGGTATCGTGTATAAAGGGTTCACTCATGGGTGCATTTTGTTTATACATTTCTAACACAAACCTATTTGTATTCTCAGTTCATTGTTTGAGAGACTCTTCTAGAGTAAGAACATGTTCAGAAGGATCATAATAAGGACTAGTTTTCAACATTTTCATTATATTGTCCAAAGACGAGGAACTAGAACTATAATAATCCTTATTTTCGTGCTTGTTTGACCGGTGTGTATGTGGATAGTAATTAGGCTCACCATGGTATGAGCCATAACTTTCAAAAGTTTGATGTTCCCAACCATTATTCACATTATAGTCAAACTAATATCCATTTCGATAATCAGTCGGATATTCGTTGAATTGGCTATTGTAATAACAGTTCGACATTCTTTTATGCACGGGTGTGATTTGTCACAAAAAATAAAACCCACTGACAGGGGATTCATGGGTGGATAGAGTCTTACCTCCCGTACTAGACGTGCGATGAACCGTTGAAGTCGACTCAGGCCACCGACTCCCATGTCAGTGTGCGAACCCGAGGGGCCGAGACAGTATCGTAACTGTCGTCCTTCCCTGCAAAACAATTTTATTTAATTTTTAACCCTTCCTTAGGGTTTTAAAAATAATGTCCAAGTCCAAAAAGTAAAAAGAAAAATTACAAAAAATAAAACCCTATTTATAGTTTCTAAAATTAAAATAAAATAACTATATACAAAATCTTCTTCTTCACTCCTTATGGATTCCTCTTTTCTTTCCTTCTTTGGATTCTCTTTTCTTTTTAGCACTTTGTCTCTTTTTCTTTAGCTCAACTCCAAATCTGAAAGCAAACAAGAAATACCAAAACGTGTAAAAAGAACAAAAAAAAAACAAACCGAAAAACAAATCTATAAACAAGTCCACGTCGGCGGCGCCAAAAATGGATGTAGTTTTTCAAGTGGTAAATAAAAATTCATTCAAAGACTTGTAAATATTTGGTTACAGAATTTAATAATAGAAAATATATACAAAAGATGTCACAAGGTCAAGAAATACTGGGACTCAGGATTCCACCAAACTCAACATAAGGTTCAAATATTAATTCTTTTCCAAGTAAGATTCTCAAAATATTAGTTGTAAGTCCTAAGCATGGGACATCAAAACATCTAAGCAAGCATGACCCATCAAACGAGATGACAACTAATTAATCAAAACCATAATTCAATTTTAATTAGTGCAAAAGTCATACAAGAATTAAATATAATTACCCATGTATGATATTAGGCTTCCTCCTTCATCCCAGTGTTGGGGTTTAGCTCTTCATGGTGAAAACACTCTCAAAAGATAGAAAAATGGCTCAAAAGGTGTTTTTATTGAAGAAATATATGAAAACAGAGTTTCGCAACGCTGTACTAGTGTTCCAGACGTCACCGTTACAATCCGGGTGTTGCAGATTCAAACCAGACTGTTATAAAGCTATTATCGCATACACTGTTTGTAAATGACAGTTTCGGTGTGTCTGTTCTTCGTGTTCTTGAGAACGATACTTCTATGGTGTCGTCTGCAACTCCTCCTTCTTCTTCTCTGCTGCTACTGCGATTCTTCTCTATAGCCTTGTTCTTAGCTCTGCAACTACCCCAAACTCCCGAAAATCCGTTCTCAGACCCCCCCCCCCCATCATATATATATATAACAGGCCGATTACAACTCCCAAAATCTTCGAAATATTTTTCTTCTTCATCACGAAAAATCAACACTCGGGATTTCTTCTTACTATTTTATTCATGCGTCTTCCGAGTTGTCACAACTTCCCAAATCTTCTGTGAGATAGAAACAAATATACATGGAGATATTTTCTCATTTTCCATATGCTATTTCCAAAAGTGAACCAAATATGCTCAAAATATCTCCTCTCTCTGTTTTGTCGATTAACTCCTTCTTTCTCGCAACTATATCCTTCTCCGACCCTGTTTGACCACGAGCAACTAATTCCGATCCAAATCCTACTAAAATATCGACCCAAAATCCATCACATAAAGTTCGCAGAAGAGAGAAATATTCTACATCTATGTTTTAGCTTCAACTCCACATAAATCCCTTTTCTTGGAATCTCAAGGTCTTACCAACCCTGTTTTTGTTAAACAGGCCCGTATCAGTCCAAAACTACGAAGAAATCCAAATAAAACACAGAAAACTGTTGTTTATGGGTGAAAATTATTTCTGCCGGTTTTGGTAATTTGGGGTGTGTGGGTGAGAAATGAATCTAAACCCTAAATAAATGCACTGCATGGGAGTGCTTGTGATTCGAGAAATCAATCTTTACAATTCTGGCCTAAACCAATAAATGGCCGTTCTAGACTTGCTTCGGTCACAAAGTGAAGGAGATAGGGTTGATGTTAGGGAGGGAAGCGAAGAAGGTGTTGAGATTGTGAAGGTGTTGGTTGTGTATGACTTGTATCAGAAAGATGAACTGGCTTGCAGAATGTAAGCTATCAGATCCTGTGTTTGAATACGGTTGTATCAACACTTGTCTATGTTGTCTTGTCTTTTTCGGAAAATAGGGAGGAGAACATATTTATACAAGTCTTTAAGCCTAACCCTCATATCTCGTGGGAAGTGGAGAAAGTGAAGTGATGGATTAGTGGAGTTGTGTGTTAGTGTCACACGACCAGTCTTGCCCACTTCTCCCATTATCACTAACCGTCCATGAATTCCTGACACGTTTTTATGATGGCGCGTTGTGCGCTGCACGCTGTAAACTACTATACCAATACCCCAGTATGTATCCCCCAGTTTGTGACATGATTGATGTCTCGAGTGTGTGGATCATGGGACCTACAGAAAGTAGCATATAATGCTAGATTAAGTAACTAAGCTATTTAGGAAATCGATACTTGTGAAGTATCGCGTGTATTCTATGCAGGTACTGAATCGAGTATATTCGGCATGTATGAAGCATCGCTGTTTGAGCGTCTCAAAATAGCCTCATGTCCAGCCTACTTCATGTGATGGTTTGGAGATTTCGTAAGTAAGTCCTTCCTTAGCCGACCACATGGCGTGGTAGAGTGACGTGTGGTGATTACCATGACATCTCACTGACCAGTTAACTCCTGACCAGGGCTGTATAACCAAGCCGGTGAAGTTGGACGGATGAGATGATCTTTGAGACACTCATCTGCGACCGTTAGTTGAATTAGGGTTTTTGAAGAGGTGCATAAGCATCACTCTTTAGCTTGGTCAAATCCAAGCTTGGGATACGATTTTGGCAGGACCGATCGTGCATGACGGTGCAGGCGCCCATACCTCATCGTCTCGTGAAAGTGTGATCTGGGCCACTCAATTTGTCTGGCGAAGTTGAGTGGTCGAGATCAGTTTACGACAAAAATCTGGTGCCGCAAAATCCGCATGTCATGCCAACTTCGGGCGCGTATTTCAAGACGACCAAGCTTGGTCGGTCTTGGCCTATTAGTCTGGTATACAGACGGTGAGCTGGTGTACACGTCCATACCTTAATATCCCATAGAAACGTGATCTAAGCCACTCAATTTGTCCAGAAAAGTTGAGTGGTCGAGATTAGTTTGCAATTGGGAGGTGTGACCATGCTAGTTTGGGCATGCAAATCGAGGAAACCAGGCATGATATGCCTTGGCCGATCAGGTGTGGAGATAGATGGGCCCACGATGATCGTGTTGATACTCAGCGGACCTACTTAGTCTATTCCTGGACCCTTCATCCGATCAGGAGAAAATGGATGCTCGTGATCGCGACACAAACTCTAATTAGGTTTTTTGCCGGTCGTGTGTCATACCCAGTTTGGGGTGCATGAGTTAAGAGACCAACCATAGTTGGTCCTGACCGATCGGTCAGGTATGTAGGTGGGCCCACGATGTTTGTGTTGACATGCTCTGGGCCCTTTGAATCTACATCTACACCCTCCATCAATGCCTGCGAAGATGGATGGTTGAGACTAATTTGCAACACATGTAATGTGCCGTAAACCCTAATTTAGGGTTTCACGTCCGCTCTGCTTAGGCTTTGACGGTTTGGAAAGCTATGCCACCCTTTTGGGGAGGCCGACCATGCGGGGCCCGCGTTGGGTCGGTAATGAATATTCCAATACCTACTTGGGGTCATGGATTCAATCTAAGCCATCCAATCATGCTGGTGAAGTTGGATAGTCGTGATCGTTTCTGAGACTGATATGGACAGTCCAGATTCAAATATGCTCAATCGGTCTAGTATAACACACCGAGAGATGTATGCTCAATCGGGCTAGTATAACACACCGAGAGTTGCAGCCTGTACGGGTATTTCGTACATGCTTCATTATTAATGCTTGGAGGTTCGTGTTGCTCTGCTGAGAACAACACGCAATCGTCATGCCGCACCGATAATTAGTACAAGAAATACAAGGCTGGTCATGCATTAATTAATAATGTTGTAAATTCACAGGGTATATGGGATTGTTGCTACATGCTCCAACCTGGATGAATTTCGTGTATTTAATTTATAGAATACTGGGATTATTGCCACATGCTTCATTCTAGGTGAATTAGTAAAGTGAAGAAGTATTCATCACTTATTAATGGCTTTACCTTTTGCAAGATGCCAACGCATAATTTTGGCTTTTACAATTTTAGCCTTAATTGAAAATCTACCATCAACATTAAGTCCCCTGCCTAGTGCATAATGGTTGCATTATTGTGGGGGAGGCATAAGATGGTGACAGTTAAAGATATAACTTATGAGACAAAGTTAGATGTTACCAGGAGAGACGGGTCATCCTTTCCTTGGAGCATGTCACATTCAAGAGGCGTCTAGGCGAGCATTCCCCAAGTATGATGTCGGTCTTTCCTGCTTCGATCGACCTTGTTATGCCTGCTTCGGTCGAGGGCCTTCTCCATGCTTGCTCCATTCGAATATCGGTCTTGTCGGATCGACCTTTCTATGCCTGATTAGGTCGAGGGGCTATTGCGCCTGCTTCGCTCGATCGTGGGGTTGTGCCTAATCGATGGACTGCTGCACCTGCTTCGTTCGTGGGACTACTGCGCCTGCTTGATCGAACATGGGCTTGATTTACCTAATCGACGGACTGCTGCGCCTGCTTCGTTCGTGGGAGTACTCCAAGTGTGACGACGACCTTGGTGGGACCGGTTTCCTCTTTCGGGTATTTGAGCCAAGAAGGGAATAGAACTTGTATCTTCTCTTCCCATAGAAAATCGTGTATATAAAACTGAATGAATGTGGACCCCACCATGTATATGCTTCGACCAAACGTCACCCTGTCGCACCTGTTTGATAGGCATGTAGGCCCGCCTACTTCGCTTAACCGCGGGACTCATCGTGCGCCTGCTTGATCGAACGTGGGCTTGTTGTGTCTACTTCGGTTAAACGAGGGTCCACTGTGTACATGCTTCAAACATCATCCCTATGTTTCGACTGAAACCGGTCATGTTGTGTGCGCCTATTATACCGGCCTAATGTCCTGATTAACCCCAGCCTTTGCGACTTGAGCAATACCAGCCTTGTGACTTGATCAATACCAGCTTTGTGACTTGATCCAGCCTTGTGACTTGAGAAATACCATCCTGGTGACTTGATCAATACCAACCTCGTGACTTGATCAATACCAGCCTTGTGACTTGATCAATACCAGCCTTGTGAGTTGATCAATACCAGTCTTGCTTGCTTTGCACGTACGGTTTATGTGCTTGATCAATATGGAACCCGCCGCGTGCCTGCTTTGCTTGGGGCTGGCTGTGTCTGCTTTGACCAATCTGGGGCTAGATGTGCATGATCAGTATGAGACCCTCTGTGTGCCTGCTTTGCTTGGGGTCGGTTGTGCCTGCTTCGACCAGACACCAAACATGTTGCCTCACCCAACACCAGGATTTCCCCTTGACCAACACCAGCCTTGCTACTGTGACCAACACCGGTCTTGCTGACTAACACCGGTCTTCCATTTGCTCGAATATGGGACCCAGGCGTGCTTGATTTGCCCAAATGTGAACCTTGTATGTTCGAACGTGGTGTGGGTCCCGCTGAGAGCGTTGAAGCAGCTTCTGGATAGAGCAGGTCCTGGAGAGCATTGAAGAGGCTTCTGCTGGAGAGAGTGTTGAATAAGTTCTTGACTGATGGCGAAGGAACTTCATGCTGAGCCTCAGTCCCCAAGCGTGGTCTACGTGGATCTATCTTGTATGCCCGATAGTTCTTTTGTACGTAATGGTCGTTGATATGGTGAAGCTCTGGATGGTATCAATCGACGAGCAATAATAGTTCTTGGCAACAACTGTGATCAGAATAGACTGGCAGGGAGAGGCGTGATAGCTACAGGCACGAACTTGGCGGTCTTCATATAGTAGTATAGCTCGTCTCATTTTTAGAGGGATAAACTAAAACCAATGGATTAATTGACGTTTATTCGTGAAATAAAGAAGAGGAAATAGTCCCCTACCTACGGGTATCTAGAGCTTTCGACTTGATAGGTGTTGTCACGCTAGGTTCATGAGGCTGTCTTTGAGAATGGCAGTACTAAGCAGTCCCAGTCATACTCATTTGGTAACTCAACTACTTCTTCTACAGGAGAGCGTCTCTCATTGATGTAGTTACCATCGATCCATACATGGAATATCTTGGACGTTGTTTCACCATTACGGCAGTCGTGCATACGGTACTGGAGTTGGAGTTGGGACACCCGGGATGTTGTATCTCGGTGGCTTTCCTCTTGATGCTTCAGCGAAACTGGTTCTTTCTAGCAGGGTATATGCTATTATAGATGAGCGTTCAACAGCTTCACGAAGTCTAGAGGGTGACCAAAAGCGCAGATTATCCAACATAGCACGATAGACATGCACCTGATAGAGTAATTCGCCCAGATCTTGATAAATATGACGCGCGGACATCGTTATCTTCTTAAGGCTGCTCCCTTGAGGTGTTGGCTTCAGTTGATCTGAAG
This sequence comes from Papaver bracteatum, assembly GCA_023529315.1. Taxonomy (NCBI): domain Eukaryota; kingdom Viridiplantae; phylum Streptophyta; class Magnoliopsida; order Ranunculales; family Papaveraceae; genus Papaver; species Papaver bracteatum. Next base: position 28,154 of record JAJJWX010002701.1, read on the forward strand.
ATACCCCATGCTCGCTCTTGTCTGGGCTTACATAATAGGTGAAGCCTTTGTGATGATTCAGAGATGACAATATTCGTTGAATCCTCTGAAACGCTTCCTGTTATAGTACGGTCCAGACGAAACTTGATCCTTTCTTTAGCAAGGGGTGAATGAAGCAAAATTTCACCTTGCCCATGAAGTTTTGGAGATCCTTCACGGTTCACAGCAGCGGCATTTTGAGGATAGCTTGAGTCTTAGATTTGATTACTATATCATCCACGTAGTCTTCGACTTTCTTATGCATCATGTCGTGGAAGATTGCCGTCATAGAGCGTTGATACGTTGCACCGGCATTATTTAAACCAAAAGGCATAACAGTATAATAAAAATTTCCAAGAAGAGTTTGAAAGGATATCTTACTTGTGTCATACTCATACATCCTTATATGGTTATAGCCGTTATAACTATCCATGAAGAAGAACATGCCGTATCCGCTGGTGGAGTCTGCTAACATATCGATGTTAGGAATAGGAAATTCGTCCTTAGGGAAGCATTTTTTCAAGTCTCTGGAATCCATGCAACACCTGATCTCACGCCTGAATTGACTCAGAGATTGTTTGACCGGTTTGGATCATAGATTGTATGAATTGTTACACAAGTTTGAGATGATGAAGATAGGCCTAGGAGATTCCTTATCGTCGAGCTCATCATTTGTGGAGTTGGTACCATCTTGCAGCTGTCGTGGAGCGTCTGAAACTTATTCTTGTGGATCGTTATTATTGTAGCATTTCGTTGGGTGGAGAGAAGAATTGATATGTCTTGTCATCAAGTATGCATCATGGGGCCTAGCCTTCGATGATGCAAGTCGGTCCTCCTCCTGGATTGACGCCCACATGGGGAATGGGATGCAATGGAATTTGTCTGTTCCTTCTCGCGGAGCTTCCCTCGGTTTGAATAGTTCCACTCCGCATATTCGTGCATAAGGAGACAATGATACAGGAATATGAATGACTTCTTTATTCAGCATAGTCTGCAGGCATTGGTGATACGCTGAAGGTACGATCCCGTATGTGCTGGTCTAGTTTCCTCCAAAGTCTTTCATTGTGGTAGGATGCCATACGATCTTACCTGAGCGAACCTTGGCCGTCCTGAGAGTCTTGAGAGTAATCACATTAACAGACACTCCCGTGTCGATGATCCTTGATTGTGCAGTGGCATATAGGGCCCGGTTGAGACCTTCTTCTGGTTGATTGCAGCAAAACATCTCTGCCCGCCGATTCTTCGAGAGGTTAAAAGTTCGCATAAACTTTCCACTAGAGAAACCGCTTCCTAATCCACCGGCCTCTAACTCATAGTGAGACTATTGACTTGAGGAGGATTGTTGTGAGGATCAGTCCCCAGTGTAGGAATCTCCATGACAGGGCCGTTCATATCTGATGTCGCTTCTTTGATCAGGTCCATGTAGGTCCGCGCCAATGAAATACCTTCTCCGGGTGCGTTGAATACGTTCCTTGTTGGCTCCAGGGGATGTCGCGGCTCTTGTGGAAATCGATCAGTTAATGTCTTAAGAAAAGCGATTACATCTTTCTGTGTTGCAGCCATATCCGTTTTAGTCTTAGAAAGGACTTCTTGCCTCTCCATCAAATCTGCGATGGTAATGGGAGATGGTCGTCCTCTTGCTCCTCCAGCTCCTCGTCCTGATGAAAGGGTGGAAGTTGTAGTTGCAGGAAATCCTACACTACACCCCTCACAAGAATTCATAAGAATCAACACATATTTGAAGATTAAGAACAACACTTTTATTGATTAATTCTCAGAAATATTACAAGAAATGGAAGAAATCAAGAATACAACCACTCTCTTAAACTTTCTCTCTCCTCAAAACTTTCTCAACACTCTCAAAATTGATCTCCCCTTCCTTACACTTGTTCAACTCTTTATATAGGAAATTACATAGTGGATGACAGCTAAGTTATCCTTTAATTTCGGATCTGACTCGCGATATGCTCGCAGTAATTGTAATGTCTTCTTTCGCAGATACTCCAATCTTCGTAGCATCGTCATGTTCTTCCCGTGTTTCCTCTACCGTCATTCGTTAGATCATTCTTTGAGTTATTCTGCGACGCTCGCAGTGTGTTGTTGAAGAGCTCGCGAAATGTCGTTTATAAATTTCGCAAGAGTATTGTTGTGGCGATATTATGATCCTACATCTTGCCTCTTCTCATGCCTTTTCTGTGAAGGGGAAAAGATCATGAGAATTGAAACTTTTTAAAAATAAATAAATGCCGCAACTGTTTATCTTTTGTTCTGACACGTTTCTACATTCTTCGCCAAAATTTATTACACGTATCTTTTCATCCATTCAATTTCTGACACGTCTTTTTCAACCGTTGCGCTTCAACCATTCAGTCATTTCTTTGCATTGAATGCACTTATCCCTTCGAGAATTTTTTACCTCTATATATATGTTCTTCATTCTTCTCTTTTTTTCTTTTTACCTTCTTCTTCTTTCTCTCTGCAATTTTACAGTTCTTCCTTAAATTCCGCATCTGCTACTGCGTTGTAATCTTTCTTTCACTCTTTTGATCTTCTAACTTATTTTTCATTCCCATACTTTATAAAAAATGGCTCCTGCTGGTCATAAAAATCTAATTGCTATGGAAAAGATGCAAATGAAATTTGCAAATAGTGGTTTTACTTTATCTTTTGTTCCCGATCAGCACCCTCAAGCCGAACTTTCCATTAAATTATTCTCTGATCATTCATGTAATCGCGAGAAGATCATAGTATCGCTAGGTCAGCTTGAAGCTGATCTTTCCATTCCTCTCTATGACCCAGAACTTCCTTTATTCTATAAGATACTTTCTCATGCGAAATTCTCGCGGGCTGTATATCAGTTGAGTGGAGATTGCATTCGTTTGATGCTTGAGTATACTACTCGAGGTGCTGGTAAGAAATTTTTTTATCCATCTGAAGAGAAGAACCCTAAATTTGCTGCAGTGCCAATTATTCCTGAGAAGTATACTGTAGAAAACTTCTTCGCGAATTATGAATTTATCCCCATGAGGAAAGACAGTACTTGTTGGGGTGTCCGCTTACAAAAGAAGGATGACATTGATGAAGATAGAGTTCTCATGTTGGAGATTAACTGGAATCCGGGTAACAATCAAGGTCCGCGCCACTCTAGTGATGACAAATGGTGTACTATTCCATTATTTCTAGAAGGTCCATACATCTCTGGTTCTCACGCTTTACCTGCGAGCCTCGCGGAGAACCAACCATGGGTGTTTGATTGGCCTGAAAGAAATACAGAGGTATGTTCTCGAATTTTTTGCTTAAATTATCTTTATTATTTTTCTCATAATCTCATATATACTCTCGCTGATTAAAATTGCTCAAATTTTACCAGATCAAAAGGTTGAAAGCTAGCTACAATAAGTTAAGGAAACCCAGTACTCTGTTAGCTCTCATATCACTCACAAATGAAGTAAGAAATATTCCTTTACGATTCTTAACAATATATTGTTGCCTTTATTTCTTATATTTATCTGTGTTTGAAGGTTATTGAAGAAATTGAACCTGCTAATCCTGCAAAAACTAAGGGGAAAGGCAGAGGTGTTTCTCTCGAGGGGAAATCGGATGTTCCTCGCAATGAGAAATCTGGTGCTCCTCTTTCAAAGAAAAGAAAAGTCCAATCCTCTCCTCTTTTAATTGTTCAGTTTAGCGAGAGTTCTGGAGATGATAATGATGATGATGGTGATGTAGATATCACTTCTGCAAAGGAATCCTCCCAACCTGAGTCTTCTATGCCTCAGCTGTCCAGCATATTCTCTAATACCATGCTAGGGATTGGCGATACTCCTCTTGCTGAAACTTGCAAATCTATGGAAGCTATCTGTGATGCCTCTCTTTTGTAGGATAATGAATCCATTCGCGGGGTTTCAAGATCTATATCTCCAAGTTTCTTACACTCATTCAGCATTCTGGTATGTTCTTGTTTCTTTGCCACATTTATATATTCTTATTTCTTCGCAAGATTTTAATTTACATTTGTCTTGAAAATACTTTTATTCGCAGGCTGGAAGAGCTTCTTTTTATGTTGCCTCAGACTTGGAGAGAAGACGTGCAGTTTATGAAAAGAAGAATATTGTTCTTCGCAAAAAGAGTGAAAAATTAGAATCTGAGTCTGCTAGCCTTCGCGAGAATAATGGAAAATTGGAAGCTGAAGTTGCTGAGCTTCGCAAGAAAAATAAACATCTAGAAATCGATGCTTCAAATGACAAGCAAAAGATATTTGATCTCGAAAAAGATAACCAGCAACTCTATGGTATGAATTCTTCCCTTTTTCTCTTAATTCTTTTACCCTATTTTAGCTTATTCAAGCAACCATTTTTGCAGATGTTTATAGTCTTACTGATGAGGCTACATTCCTCCGCTCTTTTCCTGAACTTGTAGATGAGGATACCCTTCTTGATTGCCTTAATAATTCTTTAAGTAGCCTTTCAGATGATCAAATTAGATCTATTTCTATAGATGAACTTACATCCAAATTTCTTCTCTTAAAAATTGAACATAGATTCAACTTGGGTTTAACCAATAAGTTTAAGCGCCTCTATATTGATTCAAAAGAAGAAACTAATATATTAAGAACCAAGTACAATGACCTTATTGACGAAAAAGACCTCATTGCTAAAAACGGCGCTCAATCTTTAGCAGATTTCCATAAAACTCTTCTTGATATTCAAATTGAAAGGGACAGACTTATCTCCGAGAATAATTCTCTTGTGAAGAAGGAAAATCAAGTTCGCTCCCATCTTCTTATTAGTAATGATGATGAGTTTACCTGGGCTGCACAGATTCTTGATAATGCCAGAAATAATTTAGGTGTAGATGTTAGTCTTCAAGCTGATCATTCTGCCTTGATTAAGGACATGATCTTTGAAAGAGAAGGTGGTTATTCTTGTTTTTCCATTAATCCATCTTTTAATTGATTCTCCGCTATTTTATTAATATGTTGTCATTTGTTCGCAGCATCTGAAGAAAAATTTCGCCAAAGAATTGGAGTATTGGAAGAAGAGAAAGGGCAACTCGCAAAACTGATATCTTCTCGCAACGAAAAATGCTCCAAGTTCAAAAAGAAACTTCAGATTACTCTGGCGAATTTTAGCAATACTCTTGTTGCCATTCGCAATGATTCTATTAAAATAGTATGTGATGATCATAAAATTCCCCATTCTGCATATCCTTATATTGTGAATGAAATTCCAGAGAACGTCCCTAATCTTATCATCTCTGATAGAGAAGCTGAAGAATCCGAAGAAAATGAAGATGAAATTGAAGAAGAAGAAAAATCTGGCGAAGACAATGATGGATCTAAATAGTTTTGTATTCCTTTTTAATCTTTTTGTAATATTTGTATATGTATCCCTTTCTCCTTGTAATATATTGATGTGAATTCCTCCAGCTTCTAATGTCCTTTGGTGTATAGATTTCTTTTGTTTCTATCTGCATACATTAGAAAACAATTCTTTTTGCAATATGGTTAATTAATATGATTATTAATTTTTAACTATCTGCGGAAATATGTCATATGAAGATGAATAACAATTTTATCATTATGTTCATTCCCATAATTGCCTCTGTTATGCATCTGTAATATGAAAGGATTTGACAAATTAATTTTGAATTAAATTTGTTTGTAAATTGTTACCTCAATTTCTGCGAGAATATCGCAAGTCAAATTTGCATAATCTCATGATCTCTGCGTAAATTTCGCAGTCATTCAATCTTGATCTCTTGTGGTCTTATTTTGCCTTCCTAATTAAAGGTCTTATTTAGCCACGTTTTGTTTTGGCAAAAAAATCGCAGGACGTCCTTACATTCGCATGTAAAGACCCATTGATCTTGCCTTATCCATGCTTTGTCAATTTCTCTGTGACAATATGATAGGCCTTGATCTTCTCACGAAGACAAACCTCATGATATTGCCGTCTTGCGATGAAATCGCAGGACGTCTTCACACTTTCATGTAAAAACCCATTGATCGCATCTTATCTTTTTCTCATGCCTTTTTGACTCTGTATAATTATTGCACAAATATGACAAGCCTAAATATTCTTGCGAATATAAAGCCTCGTGACATTTGCGTCTTAAGATACTTATCAGCTCCCTAATGGAGGGTGCCGCCATTATCTTCCCCCTGGTTTCCCCTTCAAGGAGACATACATCGGACATACAAGACTAGATCCTCCCATCCGGTTTTACCAACAACCAGTTGTTTTCGCATCCTCTTATCCTTTTTTCCTATATGGATTATAGTTATGAGACTGCACCCTAAGTGGGGTTTTCTTTTGGCCGAGTGCATCATAGCTAAGACTTCCCAAGAATGGCCGAGACGCTTCAAACACCCCAGGCACTCTTGGCTCAACCGTGTACCTCGGTGCCTTGGTCATACTTTGCACTCCTTAGAAGAGATCCTCGGTCGTCCAACTGTTAATATATATATAGTTGGAAATCCAAGGTACCTCTCATGGATGGGCTTTCATTGACCCCAAATCTCCATGACTCAGGTTCCAGCAGCGGTATAACCTTATCCTTGAGCCATGCAAAGAGATACCCCATTATATGATGCACTTTAGGTCTTACATTTGCCTCTTGCGAAATTTTATCCGCGAACTAGGGTATACGCCATAAAGGTTTGTCCCATTCTAATGTCTCTGCGAAATTTTATTCGCGTTTCTGCGAAATATTCGCGTTTCTTTATTCTTTGATTTTTTATTTTTGCATTCCAGCTCTTGTATGTTTTTTCAATTTCATCTTTTTCACTGAGTCAAAATTTCCTTTTGTAAAATTTTCTTCAACAAATCATTCATGCACCTCTTATATTTTACAATCTAGAAATTGTACCTTTTCTACTTACTATTTTCTGCTTCTGCTTTTTTGTTGCGCTTTGCTACGTTTTCTCCATCTGCGAGACGCTCGCCATCTATTGGTTTCAGCATATTTTGACTTCGCAGCATTCCTTCTTCTCGCCGTTCTACTGTATCCGCCATCAACCTTTCACTTCTTTGATTTTGTTTGATGTTATGTTTCCAGTTTCTGTTCTTTGCAGCCCTTTCCTCGCAAGATTTCATATCAATTTCATAGCACTTTTTTCCTTCAACCCAATCTCCCTTTATAACTCCAACACCGCTGGGATGTGGAAATTTAATGCACTGATGGTAAGTCGATGCTACACTTAGAATCACATGCAGCCAAGGTGGGCCAATCAAAGCGTTATAAGGAGATTCAACATCGACAACACATAATTGAATCTTAGAAGATATTCCCTTCAATGGAATTCGCATTTAAATTTCCCCTTTGGACTTGTTGGCAGTACCATTGAAACTATAGATCTTATAAGTCGATGGTATTAGATCCTGATCTCTTCCTCCCATGGTTTTGTAAGTATGATAAAATAAGATATCCACTGAGCTTCCAGTGTCAATTAGAACTCTGTTAATGGCCCAAGAATATTCAGCTTCACCTTCATCATCCTCATTTTCTTTATCTTCTTCTTCTATCTGTTTTGGGTTTATTTCTAATCTTACCACTAGTGGTTTATCATGCATCTCGCCAGGCTCAGGTACTTCTTGTGTAGTGAAATAAATAGTCTATTTTTTCCACTCTTCTATTGGCGACGCTTTTGAAATATTCATTATCTCTCTTCCATCTGCATCTCTCGCAAAAACTCTGCTTAAAACATTGTCGTGGAAATCTTCTATAGTTTTGTATGAATGTATGATGGAGTTACAAGATAGATTCTTTGCTTTTGCCCCAACTTCTATCAAAAATATTTCTCATCCCTTTGTTGTATTCACTCTGCGAATTTCTGGGGCTGGAGGTAATTGCTGAGACTGTGGATGTCTTATTAGAAAATGGTTTAATTTTTCCTGATCTATTATCTTCAAGATGATTCTTTTTACATTTCTGCATTCATTTGTTGAGTGACCATGAAAATGATGATAAGAACAAAATTCTAAACTTCGATTATTTGGGTGTGGCTCTTTTCCCATATTCCAGGGTACGGGTATTCCTCCATCAAAATTATAGCCTCCCAAATTATTTTTATGCTAGTATTTAAAGGTGGCATCTTAATTTCTTCCCATATTGTCTTCTGACTTCCTAGCCCTCTATAATAATTTTGCCTCTGTCCACCATAAGTATCTTGCGGTTGATCAAGCCTCTGAACTTTATTATTTCCACTTCTACTGAAAAAATTTCTTTCCTTTTCGAATTATTCTTGATCTCTACTTCCCATAGCTACTAATTTCTGTTGACCACCATCCATACTATTTTCTTGCTTCACCTGCGAAGTGCTCGCTACTGCATTTATTAACCTAGGAAGTAAACTTGCATTTGCTGCACCTGAACTGGTTTTCGCAATGGGATATGACTACATATCGTTTTGTTTCTCCTTCAATGCAATGTATTCTTGTAACTCTCACAGCTCCGTCATGGTGATTGTATTTTTGATTCTGAAAATTTGTATGTACAGCAGATTGGTTGCGAACATAAAATTAATGAAAGATAAAATGAGGTATCTCTCATCCACTCTTCATGTTATTTCACTACACATTGTCTTCCATCTTAGGGTTAGATGTTTCAAACTCTCTCCAACCCTATATTTTAACCCAAATACATCTTCAATGCCAGGTCGCGAAGAATTGTTACTTATATATGCTCCCAAAAATGTAGTTTGCAAATGATTGAAAGAAGTTATAGTGTTCTTAGGTAAACCTTCGAACCATTTTAGCGCCTCGCCTGTTAACCAAAATATCCCGGGATAACCAAAAAGCCAAGAATGTTGCAACGTGGAGTGTACTATTCTTTTGATCTGGTGCCAGCTCATCAGGGAACCATTGAAATATACACCAGATATAGAAACACTTCGTCTCGTTCTCTTTTCGAACAAACCCTTTCGACTTCGCAACCAGGGTGGTACGCATTTTTTCTTTAGCATCAGACAACTTGATGTTGAGGTTTCCTGTCATGGGAAGATTCAGCAGGATGGCTACACTTTCTAAGGATATAGTCATTTCTCCCCACTTTCATACGGCCGTGTGAGTATCTGGACACCACCTGGAGATGAAAGCAACCAAGACCGGGACGTCTTTCCTAATTTAAAGTGATGCAGAAGCTGCCACAGCATCAATGATTTGCGCCTTGGTCAAACTAGCTCTCACACAATCTTGACTTATCATAAATTGCATCCATTTATCAAAGGAACGCAATGGACTCATGGAGATTTTTAAATCAATAAGAAAGGCGGAATACTCTTTCCTCTGAAGGCAAAACCGTATTAGATTTCCAGGAAGAACAGACCGATCCCCTCCCTCACTCTTCGGACTGGTCAGAAGAATTGGCGCATGCTTAAGATGACTCCTCCTAGCCGAAATTATCGTGAAGAATTCATCAGCCATGTTTGGTTTGGAATTGCCAACATCCTTCGGTACGGCAGAAATTGTTGACATCCTAACAAAAATTCTCTTACGCGCTTTCGTCCTCCGAGATAACTACAATAGAACAATACGAAGAGAGATTGTTACGTAAAGTTCATGGAAATTATTTTATCAGACACAAGAAGGCCAGCCTAGAAGCAAGCCAATTGGTTTCAAAGTCATTTTGCACATATACGAAGAAATAGGGACTGACAGACTCTGCATCGCCACTTTATGCATTGGGAAATTTGCGCTCGGCCAAGTAGGCGCTCCCCACCAAGGGAACCATACACACGGCCACACCAGGAAAAGAGGAAACCCTAAAAAGCTAAATTTTCACGGGAAGGGAGTAACAATGCTCATGCACACCTACTTCGCACAGTAATTGAGGCAGCCAGCATCATTACGACATTCACGCCTAATTCTTATTACAAGTTCATGCAAGGTATACCTACGGTTAGGATTCATACCTACTCAGAAGAACAACATTTTCTACAAGTTCATGAAAAGGTACGCCTACAACTAGATTTTTGCACCAACACAAAAGAAAAGAGAAAGTAAGTTAAAGAAGAAGTATTGTAAGGCATACCTGGGATTCTCTTGTTCGCTTTTCTTTACTGATACCACATGGCTGGGATAAATAAATAGGCGCGAAACACAAGGAGAAGCCGTCCCTCCTTTTATATGCGTGGTACATGGGAGTTTTAACAAGGAAAGGATTTCCTATTTGAGCCAAGTAAGAAAAAAAAGTAAACCGGTCCCGCAAAGACCAATTACAGCGCCAAAACCGTCCACGCCCTGTCTTGGACCCAAATGCAAAGCCATCCACCACGCTCTCCTTACAAAACTGTGCTACCCCTTGGCCCCACGTGCCAAGCCTCCCGCTATACTTTGCCTTTCCAAGCCGCGCTTGCTTTGCCTCTCCAAGCCATGCTTTATTTTCCCTTCCAAGACCGGGCCATGCCTTGGCCTCACATGCTGAACCATCGTACATGTCTCGCCTCTCTGAACCGCGCCTTGCCATGACCGCACCAGGCCAAGCCGTCCGCTCCATTGTGGTGGCCCCATCATATCAAACCGTCCATGCCACAACTTACCGCGCCGATACCAACTCGCCAAGCCAGCATCATGATATTCTCTAAACCCAGTCAAGGTGATGCGCGTCCAGAATAAACCCAGTCAAGGTGATGCAGACCACTCCACGGTCTGCATCCCAGTAAAATTTACGCAAGGCCGCCTAAAACGGGATCATGAAATTTCCTTACCTCTCGAAAAAGGTTAGTCAGACTTTCCTGACCATCTTGCATGTCCTACGTTTCGATTCTGTCCTCGTCTGTCACCATCATATGCTTACCTCGCAACAAGGCACCTGTTCCGAGCTAAGCAGGGGACATAATAATGATGGTGGTTTTTAGCTTAGGGGTAACATCATAAAATCTTAGTCAGACAGTGACGTCACAGAACTTGAGCAATAATGTCCAAACCAAGCACATTTATTGAACCTTTTAATTTGTCTGCGAGAAAATTATCGGGGTACCTTTTTAAATGCTAATTAGGGTTTCGACAATCCAAAACCTTAATTATCACACCGCATGTGCCAATGGCAAGCCATGCTAGCCATACCTACCGCGCCAAGGCATGCCAACCATGCTAACCGCACCACTATGCCAGTGGCAAGCCATGCCAGCCACACCTACCGCGCCATGGCATGCCAACCATACTAGCCGCACCACTGTACTAATAACAAGCCATGCCAGCCACACCTACCGCGCCAAGGCATGCCGACCATGCTATCCGCACCAATGTGCCAATGGCAGACCGTGTCAGCCACATCCACCATGCCAAGACAAACCACACCTTACCTTGGCCCAAACCATGCCATGCCAACGGCATACCAACCTAGTCGTGCCACCATACTGGCCTTCCCTATGCGGATACCAAAATAAAGGCGTGCAACAATCAACGGTCTCCCTTCAATCCTAGGAGCAAATCCTAGCCGTCCAAGGTTACCAGACAACACATGGGAGCCTTTGGCCCAAAACCCCATCTTGGTCACGCCAAACCTATGCCAATCCAAACCGCGCCTCTCCTTGGCCCTAACCATGCTATCCGCACCATATGCCAACAGCTTGCGAAACCCTTGGCCCCACATGCCAAGCCAAACCGCACCTCGCCTTGGCCCTAGCCATGCTATCCGCACCATGTGCCAACGGCTTTCCAAACCCTTGGCCCTACATGCCAAGCCAAACCGTACCTCTCCTTGGCCCTAGCCATCCTAGCCGCACCCAACAGCTTGCCAAACCTTTGGCCCCATATGCCAAACGCACCTAGCCACACCACCATGCTGGCTTTCCATACGCGGCTACCAAAACGAAGGCATGCGATAATCGACGGTCCCCCTTCAGTCCCAGGAGAAAATCTTAGCCATCCAAGGTTACCAGATGACGCATGGTAACCTTTGGCTCGAAAACCTAAGTTTGGCCATGCCATGCCATGCCAACGGTATGCTAACCTACCATGCCAAACCAATGGCATGCCAACCTAACCGCGCCTCCATGCCACGCCAATGGCATGCCAACCTAGCCGCGCCTCCATGCCACGCCAATGGCATGCCAACCTAGCCGCGCCTCCATGCCACGCCAATGGCATGCCAACCTAGCCGCGCTACCATGCCATGACAATGGCATGCCAACCTAGACGTGCCACCATCCTGGCCTTCCCTATGCAGACACCAACAAACAAAAGCGTGCGACGATCAATGGTTACCTTTCCTCTTAAGATGCAAAATCTCGACCGTCGAAGGTCACCAAGCTAGCAAGTCTCCCAAAGGTCGACTTTCCAGGCAACAACAATATGCTACATGTTTTTCACGAAAACATTCGAGACATCAACACATATCACAAACTGGGGGATCCACTTTGGGTATTGGTTTGGCGGTTTACAGTGTGCGGCGTACACTACGCCTGTCATAAGGAAGTTTCATAAGGGTGAGGTGGTTAGTAAATATAGGGAGTTAATGGTGAAACAATCTTTTATGGGACATCAATTCCATGCGTTAACGGTTTTATGGAACATAAAATTGATGCATTGACGGTTTTATGGAACATCAATTCCATGCGTTACCACCTCCTTCTATTTACTTACCCATTTTTCCATTCCTTAATGAGACTAGAGTACGTTTCGCTTCAACTTGTATAAATAGGTCTTACCTATTTCCACCGAACAACAAGTTCAGAGGAGCATGCAACACTCAGAAAATACTTTCTAGCTTACCACTTGTTAGCCTTACCACTTTTCTGATACAAGTCGTAGTAACACAACTACTCTTCCAAATTCAACTATTCTGGTCTTATCACTTTCCTTGCTTCCCTCCCCAAAACCAACCCATTCTACTCCACTTTGTGACCGAAGAAAGTCTGGAACGACCATTTCTTGGTTTATGCCGGACTTGTACAGATTGATCTATCGAATCTAAAGTACTCCCTTGCAGTACATTGTTTAGGGTTTAAATTCGTTTCTCACCCACACACCTGAAATTACCGAAATCAACAGAAATTATTTTCACCCATAAACAATTGGCGACCACAGTGGGAGATTGATCTTTCGGTTATAATGTCAATTTTTGACCATCGATCTCATGCTTCGACCCAGAAATCAAGATGGTAGAAGCTGGCAATACGCTCAAGGATCGACGACTCAGTTACCAGATGACTCGATTATCAGTCATGACATGACAAGGGATGACTGAGGACTTACTAGAAAATTAAAGCAAATGATCCGCCCAAGAATCAGCGACTCGGTTATCAGGAACTCAGTAATGACTGGGGACTTTCTACAATCACGGCGGTGCTTCCCATAAAACTCGGTTGTGCACCCGGAAGGTTTCCTTTTCATCAGGAGATCTAAAAACCGAGTAACTCCAACCCAGACAAGATACGTGGTGCGCTCTTTCAAGTTTTCACGGAATGATAAAACCAATATCCATGTTATGTGTCACCCTATATCATCTACCAAACACACGGTTCCATGGTTTTCCTAGGATGCCTGCAACACTTTCAACTATAACCAAGACCACATTAGTTCCTAAACGATTCATTCTTAAACAATTTATTCCAAAAGAATAATCCAAAACTATCAAGGTAACATTTATCTGTCAAACCCAAAAATCCAGAAAATCATAACCATAAACCAGGCGTTTCCATTTTCCTTTAAAAAAACAAAAACCTAAAAAAAAGGAGTTCAAAATACAGAAATGTATTCAAGGAAAGTTTTCCAACAGCGGCTTGCTCCTCTTAGGAAAGGCCTCCCTCGTGCTCTGGATAGCCACCCTTTTCAACTTTAGCTGCCTGCACATTTTTTTGAATTCCGCTTCCTGTTTCTTCTCCATGTATGCGGAAGGACCTTCAATTATTTTTCCTAGCAACTTTTAAACCGCAGAGAAACCGTCAACTAACCAATGAGCGTTGAACTCGAACCCTATGCACATATCGCGATGAAACCTCCAACTTGAAATTACATCTTCAGAAACTATGTGACCAGTCACGTTGCGCATGTCGTCAATCGAAGACAAGACTTCCTCCACACGCTTGGCCAGCGCGTATCGACTAGTAATTTTCTTGGTCGTGGAAATATGACTATGGCTTTCCCATATCTTGGTGTGTAACGTCGCATGTTTAGCCGGCACGCTAAATCCCCCAATCAAAACGTGATCCGGATAAGGAATCGGGTATGAAGGAACAAAGGTGGCGCATGTGACTGCATAAATAACCGGTAGAGGATCCCTAACAGCAATTGCGTCGACGTTCACGTGAGAAATCTCCGTCGTCTGAGTCACAACAACGTTTTCATATTGATCGGCATATGTTTCAAAGCTACCAGGCTTGGCTCTCCAGCCGTGTCTTCACCAATTTCCTTCTCAAGTTCAGCTTCATAACCGGCATCGCTCTGTGATATCACGGCTTAGAGACTCTTCAAAAAAAAAAAAAAAAAAAAAAAAAAGGAAGAAGAAGAAGGGCATAGAGAAGACTCACTGATTCGCTTTCAGACCGACTAGAGGAAGATTTAACACTGCTATCGGAAGAACTGCTCTCGCCATCTCTGGACTCTGAGCTTTCATCCTTCTCGGATTCCCCTTCTCCGTGGGTAGGCTCAGCATCACTACTTCCCGTCTCAATGATAGGTGTAGAATACACCTAATTTACTATCTAGTAGTTATGCTTTCTTTGTTATTTTTTCTTGTAAATTATGTATTTTACGCGTGTTTTTGAGTTATTAAGTACTTGGAGTCGCACGAAGGAAAAGAAGAACAAATGATCCAAATTGAGCAAAAAGGGCAGAATTGTCATTTCCCAGGAATGCTATCGGGAGACGAGCCACGGTTAAAGGGAAACTCTCTCAGAGGAGTATTAAAACATGCCAACTGAGGTTAAGGGATGACCACATGTTAAAGGGTACCCAGTTAGGATGGCCCTTATATAGTGGGGTGGTCTCTATCCTGGGTGTAACCATCAACCCCAAACCACCTAACCCTAAAATCGAGAAAGTTACTCCCATTCTCTCAATCATTCGGCATCTGAAATTTAGAAGAAGCAGCAGCTGCTGCTTTTGCCGAGAAACATACATGGATCTCAGAGTTATTACCGCTACTGATGAAATTGAAGCATACAAGTAACTTGATTCGACAAAATTATGGTATTGATTGACGCACAGAGATGATGAAGTTAGGGATCAAGAAGAAACAAAGGGGTCTGTGTTGAATTGAGAAGATGGAGGAGATGAGACGCAATCGAGAGAAGCAAATAGTCTGTTGGATCTGTGAGAAAAGAAGAAGAATTAGGGTTGCTGTCTCTCTGAGTATGATGAGAAGATTGGGTGTTGAGAGCTAGCGATGAAGACATAAACAAAGGAGATGGATTAGGTAGGATTTGCTGAGGGTTTGGTGAAGTTATCTTTTGGTACTTCCAAATTGAGAGATGGGTTCGACGTTGTTGCTTAAGTTACAGATCGAGTTGGTGGTGATTTTGGTATGTGGTGGATTTGATGCTATTACATGAGAAAAGGAATGTGTTGTTGCTATTGATTTCTGAATGTTGTTGCTGTCGATTGAACTAAGTTGGAAATTGATTCAGAAATTGAAGATGGGTTCAATATAATCTGAGATTGAATAGGTTTGTAAGATGGTGCTGTTATTATGAAGAAGATGCAGTTCAGCTAAAGTGGGTGTGATGGAGTTAATGGTGGTATGAGCAATTCAGGGAGATGGGTACTGCAGAGTGTTATTGCTGTTCAAGAATTGTTGATTTGGAAAGAAATGGAGGAGATGGTGCACTGAAGTAAGGGTTTGTTGGTCAGTTGGAGTTTCATTGCAAGGTGATGTTGTTGGTGTTGCACTGCAGGGACTTGTGTGGTTGTGAAATGATGGCATTACAAGATGGGTATGCAGCTGACTGAGCTGTGTTGCAGAGTATGTCTTGAGTTAATAAATGGTTGATATCTGGGAAGCATCAGCAGGTAGCTCAAGGTGAAGATCATTGAAGGAAATGGAATTGGACTAAGCTGAGAATGCAGGGGTTCAGGGAAAGAATGTATGAATTGCAATTAATGAACTGAAGGCAATTGTAGGAGCTGCTACTGTGACAGAGATGGCTACTGAGGTTATGTTGCCCTGAAGCTTGAGCTGTGCAGTGAAGGTTATGATGGATTTGCTGGTGATGTTCACAAAAGCAGATGGAAGCTGGTGATTAGGAGATTACCAAGGAGAAGTGAATGTGATGTTGTTGTTCAACTGGGATTAAAAATATATGGCTACAGATGAATGGGTTGGCGTAGATGCTTGTAATGAGCTGTTGGAGTGAATCTGATTGATATTGCAGCTATTATACAGATAGGGGTTATGCTATGTGCTGTCCTTGATGGAATTTGAATCTGAGTTGGTTATGGAGGCAGTAAAGAGATGAATTATAGCTTGGGTTCTTGAAGCTAAAGAGAATGGAACTGAAACTAAACCACAGATGTAGGAGCATTGCAGGCATGGAAATGGAGGTGACTGAAATGGTGCGGGTTTGAATTGATTTATGTGACAGTTTCTGAGAGGGGTTTGATTCAGAGATTGCAGGCTGGTAAAGCTATAGTTCAGCGTGGTTATGTTACTGTTCAGGTTATGAAGAAGTGGAATTGAAGTTGAGTGATGGAAGTTGCAGTGAACAGCCATAATGGCTGGGTGGCAGAGAAGGCACGGCCATCTTGGCCGTGAACAGGCAGTGGCCTAGTCAGCCGAGTTAGCCAGCTGACTCAGTTCTGACTCGTTCTAACTCAGCCCCTTGACCCTTGACCTGTGACTGACGGAAGACCATTAAGTTTGACCTTTGACTGTTAGTCCTAATGGTGGACTGACGGAATATTCCGTCGACGGAGAAGAATTTTCAGGTGGCCGGTGGCAACAAATTCCGGCCAACTTCTGGCCAAAAACCCAGTTTTCCGGTTAGCAAAAATACAGAATTTTGTATGGACTTCTCTCATGTGTGTGAAGACTTATAATTGGGAATTGGATGCAAACTTGGAAGTTTTGGAGAATTGGACTAGAAATTGGAATATGGCTCAAATTGGGAAAGTGGTGTTCTTATGGAATGTGGAATCTTTTCCTACAAAGATATGGAGAGTATTGAAGCCTATAAGTAGAGGAGTTCTCTACAACTTTTACACACATCTACTTTGGAGAAGGAGTTAAAGTGCACAAGGATTGAAGGAAGGAGCAACCATCATCTTTTCAATAAGTTTTTCTTTCTTCCTTAATTATTATTATTATTATGTGAACTCCAAATTATGAGTAGCTAATTTTCTTATTTATTGAGGATGAATTCCTAGTTCTTAATATATGGTTTAAGTTTTTGTTTCAATTCTACTTTGAAGTTTTTCATATGATTATCGATTGTTTTTACTAATACTAGTGTCTATGTTTGATTGATAGGTCGTTTGGGTGGCCAACTAAATTGATTTGTTAATTAATCTAAAGCTAGTGAAATTTAGGGGATAAGTAATCGTTTCTTGACTATTTACATAAGTAGAAACACACAAGACCTTGCGGAGGGATTCCGTGGAGCAATTGTGTGTAAAAACAACGTTAGAAAGTGGACCTTGATCTAAGAGTTTAACTACTAATATCAACCTAATAAATTCATGAATCTTAATGCGTTTAACTAAATTACATCTTGGGTGATCTACTACTAGGTGGTTTGGTGAATAGAATCCGGTAGGCGAGAACTTCCGTATCCGGTGAAATATGGGAATTTGGGGTTAGCACTGATCTAGCTGCTATCCTACGGTTGGTGATAATATATGACTAATAACAAGTGGAAAAGAACATAACTTTATTAATTGTTTTGCAGCGAAGAAGGATTCCTTGATCTATTCTCTCTTATTGATTTCAACTTACACTTTTAATTACTTTGTTTATTTCTTTTGCTTTTAATCTTCAACCAATACCCCCCTTTTTGTGACATTATAAGACAACTATAATCTCTTGCTCCTCGTGGGATCGACCTTGACTACCCTATATTACTCTTTAATTAGGTAGTAAAGTATTAATTAATTTGTTGTGGTTACAACACGCATACAAATTTTGGCGCCGTTGCTGGGGAGCAACGGGCGATTTTAGTTGTTTTTATTTTTCTTTTTGCTTTATTCTTGCTTTGTTAGATTCTATACCGTATCTAACTTAGTTTTGTGAACCTTGTTTTAGGTACTATATCTTTGGTGAATGCTTCAAGGGGGAAGACCGAGTCCAATTAGAATACGTCTTCGATCCGGCACTCAACTAAGGGACTTTATTCGAGCGGTTAACACTCCGCTTCCTCGTTCTACATCAAGTGAATTCGCAGATTCGGACATAGAAGAAGAAGCAATGGGTGATCGTACACTCAAAGACTTAGATTCTCACAAGCTTGATACACAACAATGGTGTATCCAAACTAATTCAACTTTCGAGATCAAGCCGGGGTTGATTAGAGAATTACCAAAGTTCCATGGCATGGTGAATGAAGACCCAAAAAAATATCTTATGGACTTCAACACCATAGTCACGGCCATGCTTCCACCGAATACTAATGTGGATGGAGCAATGTTGAAAGCTTTTCCGTTCTCTTTGGCGGGCAATGCTAAGGAATGGTTATACTATTTTCCTTCCGGAAGTATCACAACATGGAATGGGATGAAGAAACTTTTCCTCGAGAGATATTTTCCCGCATCAAAGGCTACTCAAATTCGCAAAGAAATTTGTGGGATAAAGCAACATGTGGGAGAGTCATTATATGAATGTTGGGATCGACACAAGATATTGGTGGCAAGTTGTCCACACCATCAATTTAGTGACTCCATGATAATCCAATACTTCTATGAAGGTATCCAAACAAGTGATAGATATCTTCTTGACGCCGCCGGTGGTGGTGCACTAGTGAACAAGACGGTGGCCGAAGCTACCGAGTTGATTGAAAGTATGGCGGCAAACTCGCAACAATTCTATGCAAGAGGTGATTCAATGGTTAAGTTGGTGCATGAGGTTAGTGACTCGTCTTCACAATACGATCAACGGTTAAACAACATAGAGAGGGTAGTGCAACGGTTGGCCGCGGTAATTATTCCGGATGATGAAACCGAACAAGTAAATGCTTTATATCCAAATCCAAGGCCAAGGTATGATCCATACTCAAATACTTATAATCCCGGTTGGAAGGATCATCCCAACTTTAGCTATACAAACAAGCAAGCGGAGGCTCCTAATCCATATGTGCAATAAGGTGGATTCCAACAATCACGTTTCCAACCTCAACAACAACAATTCCAACCACAACAAGTCAAGGAGCAAGATTCTTCGAATAATGACAATTTGAATGTGATAATGCAAAGCATGCAAGGTCTCACTTCTATGTTACAACAAACCCAACAAAAGACCGATTCGTCAATCAAGGATTTACAAACTCAAATGGGACAATTGGCGACCGATATGAACTTAATGAAAGCTCAAGAATCCACAAAGCTTCCTTCACAACCAATTGTGAATCCAAGAGAGAATGTTAGTGCGGTTACTTTAAGAAGTGGAAGACAAGTGGAGAGTCCAACTCGTCATGAAGAATCTAGTGAAGAGGTAGTCAAAGAGAAGGAGGATGCCGAACCAAGGGAGACTTCAACACCAACCGCCCAATCCAAGGAACCGATTCCTACTTTCACTACTCCACCTCCTTTTCCTAGTCGTTTTGCTAAGTCCAAGAAGGAAGCTCAAGATAAGGTACTCATGGATATCTTCAAGAAGATAGAAATCAACATTCCATTCATAGAGGCCATCAAGACAATGCCAAGGTATGCTAAGTTCATGAAGGAATTATGCACAAAGAAGGATAGGTTGCTTGATAATGAAATTACTAAAGTTGGCGAAAGTGCGTCGGCTATGCTTTTGAAGAAGATGCCTACAAAGTGCACGGATCCCGGTGGTTTCACGGTGCCAATTATTATTGGTAAGAAAAGGTTTGAACATGCTTTACTTGATTTGGGAGCTTCCATTAGTGTGATGTCGGCCGATATATATGACTCCTTGAATCTTGGACCGTTGAAATAGACAAGAGTTATTATCCAACTAGCAAACAAGTCTAACATCTATCCAAAGGGACTTGTAGAAGACGTTCTCGTGCAAGTGAATGAGTTAATTTTTCCGGTGGATTTGTTTGTGGTGGATATGGACAACAATGAGAATCGTTCGTCTACTTCTCTACTTCTTGGGAGGCCATTTATGAAGACCACAAAGACGAAGATTGATGTGGACAAGGGTACACTCACTATGGAATTCGACA
Organism: Papaver bracteatum; assembly: GCA_023529315.1. Classification (NCBI taxonomy): domain Eukaryota; kingdom Viridiplantae; phylum Streptophyta; class Magnoliopsida; order Ranunculales; family Papaveraceae; genus Papaver; species Papaver bracteatum. The sequence goes on from JAJJWX010002701.1 coordinate 48,450, forward strand.
AGGAAGTAATACACTTCAACATATTTGAAGCCATGCGCTACCCAAGTGATGTGCATTCCGCTTACTCCATTGATGTGGTTGGTTCATTAGCGCAACAAATGGTGGAATTGAATCGAGAGGACGAACTTGATGTGGTGTTGCAAAAGAGCATTGAATTGAACGTCCACGGCGTGTCTAATTTGGATGTTGAAATTTCCACAGAATTGGTGGAGATGTGTGGTGCCTTGACGGCATTACAAGAAGCTAAGGGTAATGTTTCCTATATTTCTTTACCCGTGAATGATGAATTACTTGTACCATCTATTGTGAAGGCACCTAAACTAGAGTTGAAGCCACTTCCGGACCATTTGAAGTATGCATTTTTGGGAGATGGAGATGAGATTTCGGTGATTATTTCAAAGAACCTCACACCGGTACAAGAAGACCGTTTGCTTAGAGTCTTGAAATAGCACAAAACGGATATTGGTTGGACAATTGCGGACATCAAAGGCATTAGTCCATCCATATGCATGCATAGGATTCTAATGGAAGAGAACGTGAAGCCGGTACGTGGTGCTCAACGTAGGCTTAATCCTCCCATGATGGAGGTTGTGAAGAAAGAGATACTTAAATTTCTAAGTGCGGGGGTGATCTACCCAATTTCCGATAGCAAATGGGTTAGTCCGGTAAAAGTGGTGCCAAAGAATTCCGGTGTTACGGTTGTTCGAAATCAAGACGATGAACTTGTTCCTACAAGAGTTCAAACCGGTTGGAGAGTGTGCATTGATTATAGAAAGCTTAATTCTGCAACCCGAAAGTATCACTTTCCTTTACCTTTCATTGATAAAATGTTGGAGCGGTTAGCGGGGCATTCTTATTATTTTTTTTTGGATGGTTATTCGGGATACAATCAACTTGTTATTGCACCGGAGGACCAAGAGAAGACCACTTTTACTTGTCCATTTGGAACGTTTGCGTATAGACGGATGTCGTTTGGTCTTTGCAATGCACCGGCTACTTTCCAAAGATGCATGGTGAGTATATTCTCGGATTACGTAGAGCGCATTATTGAGGTATTTATGGACGACTTTAGTGTTTATGGCAATTCTTTTGATATTTGTTTAGATAACCTTGAACTATTTCTTAAATGATGCATAGACACTAACCTTGTTCTTAATTGGGAGAAATGTCATTTTATGGTAAACCATGGCATAGTACTTGGTCACATTGTGTCCTCTCAAGGGCTCGAAGTGGACAAGTCAAAGATAGATTTAATAAGAAACTTACAATATCCCACTTCAGTGAGGGAAGTTCGTTCTTTTCTTGGCCATGCAGGTTTCTATAGGCGGTTTATCAAGGATTTCTCCAAAATATCCATGCCGATGTGCAAGTTACTACAAAAGGAGGTACCTTTTGACTTCAACAAGGAATGCAAGGATGCTTTTGACAAATTGAAGGCAATGTTGACAAGTGCGCCAATTATCAAGTCACCAGATTGGAATATTCCATTTGAACTAATGTGTGATGCTAGTGATTATGTGGTTGGAGCCGTTTTGGGTCAAAGTGTGGACAAGTTGTCCCATGTTATATATTATGCATCTAGGACCCTCAATGATGCACAAATAAACTATTCTACCACGGAAAAGGAGTTATTGGCTATAGTGTTTGCATTAGAAAAGTTTCGCTCATACTTGGTGGGTACAAAGGTTATTGTGTATTCCGATCATGCGGCACTTAGATACTTAATAAAGAAGAAAGAAGCTAAGCCAAGACTAATCTGGTGGATCCTATTACTACAAGAGTTTGACATAGAAATTCGAGATAAGAAAGGTGTGGAGAATACCGTTGTGGATCATTTTAGTAGACTTGTTATGTCTCAAGAAGAACTTCCATTACAAGACCGCTTTCCGGACGAACAACTTTTCTCCTTGGAAGAATCAACACCTTGGTATGCGGATATAGTGAATTATTTGGTGACAAGGAAGGTACCTAGCACAATGTCCAACTTCCAAAAGATGAAGCTTAAGAAGATAGCGAAGCAATATGTGTGGGATGAACCATACTTATGTAAATATGGCGTTGATCAAATCATACGAAGGTGCGTACCTAACTCCGAATTTCAATCTATTCTCTCCTTTTGTCATACTTTTGCTTGTGGTGGCCACTTTGGTTTTAAACGTACCGCTCTCAAGGTTCTTGAAAGTGGATTTTATTGGCCCACCTTGTTTGAAGATTCATATGTTTTTTGTAAATCGTGCGATAGATGTCAAAGAACGGGCAATCTAGGTGATCGAAATCAAATGCCACTCACACCAATTCTCGCCGTAGAGATTTTTGATGTGTGGGGAATCGATTTTATGGGCCCTTTTGTCAATTCGAATGGAAATTTTTATATACTTCTTGCCGTAGATTATGTTTCTAAATGGGTGGAGGCTAGAGCCACCAAAACTAATGATTCTCAAGTTGTTTGTGATTTTGTAAGAGAAAACATATTTATTAAGCACGGTACACCAAGAGTGGTGATAAGCGATGGAGGATCACATTTCAAGAAGTCTTTCCATGCTCTCCTCAAGAAGTACAACATAACACACAAGATTGGTACACCTTACCATCCACAAACTAGTGGACAAGCGGAAATCTCAAACTGTGAAATCAAGTCCAATCTTGAGAAAACGGTGAATACCACAAGGAAATATTTGAGGTTTAAGCTCAATGATGCACTTTGGGCTTATAGAACGGCGTACAAGACACCGATTGGTATGTCTCCATATCGGTTGGTTTATGGAAAAGCTTGTCATCTTCCGGTTGAACTTGAACATAAGGCTTATTGGGCGATAAATAAATTCAACATGGAGTATGATGAAGCGGGGAAACAAAGAAAGTTGCAACTAAATGATCTAGAGGAGATACGTAATTATGCTTACGAGAGTGCCCGGATTTACAAGGAAAAGACTAAGCTTTTTCACGACAAGATGATTTCTCGGAAAAGTTTTATTGTGGGGCAAAAAGTCCTTTTATTTCATTCTCGCCTTAAACTATTTCCTGAAAAATTAAGGTCCCGTTGGATTTGACCATATGTTGTTACTAATGTTTTTCCTTATGGTGCAGTTGAAATTACTAGTCTTAGAGACAACTCGGTTTCCAAAGTCAACGGCCATAGATTGAAGCCATACTATGAGAACATCGCCTATGTGAATGTGGATGAACTTCCATTTGAAGATTTTCTCCCTCTAGAGGAGTAATGTGAAGCAAGAGCTATGTCGGGCCGTCGACTTTAAAACAAGTGCTAAGTGGGAGGCAACCCACCGGTTTTGTATTTCTTATCCTTTTGTTTTTATTTGTTTTTTTTTTATTTGTTTATTTTTCTTGTTTCATATCATATTAGGATTTCCCACCTTGACTTTACTTGGATGATTCAATTACATTGAGGACAATGTAAGGTTTAAGTGTGGGGGAGTGGCTAAGCATATATTTTTGCAAAAAAAAAAAGAGATTTTTTGCATAAAACTTTTAACTTTTAGAGATTTTAGAGTCACTAGCATGCTTCTAGGTATGATTACATAGAGAATTCTGACCGACATAATTGAACTTGGAAGTGTTAGGGAACTACGTTAGATTTCTTGCTTGTTAGAGTGTTAAATAATGGATTTAATCATGCTGGTGATGCAAATTTGGTGCAGGGAGAAGTGCGTTATTAGAGTTGCTGATCAATCATTAGTGGAGACTACCCATTTTCATATCATGTGAGGCACCGACTAGAAATTATTCCTTTACTAAAGAGATTCTTTTGAGTGTGTGTCACCGTACGTTAATTCCGGGTAGAATGGTGAGCTACCCAATTTCACACCAATTTTCAGCACTATTTTGATCTCTTGAGTGCTAATTTTTGTCAATCATGAGGGTGACGTCTATGATGAAAGCCTCCTTCTTGTAGTTCGATTTGCAGTTAACACCATTCTCTCGCTCGACAACAACGGGTCTATAGAAACACCATAATCATCAACAACAAGGGAGCGCCATCAAAATCTACAAGGAAAGTTGAAAAGGTTCAAGGTTTGCAAGCAACAATGGAGCGAGAAAAAGAGAAAATTTTTATATCCAAGTAAAGCAACATACATGTTGAAGACTTACAATACAATGAGGTAATTCTATATCCAAGTGTTAAGACTTACTTACAAGAGCGAAGAAAAGAAAAGGTGAAAATTATTGAAGTTTATGATTTCGAGACAATACAAGTTGTGAAGAATCAAGCGGTAAAGTACTTTTTCACGGCCATGTTTGTTTTGTTTATTTTGTATTTTGTTTCTCTTGTCTAAAAAAAAAAATGAAAAAGAAAAGAAAAGAAAATATATATATGAGACAAGAGAAATATCTATTATTTTTTTGTTTTGAATAAGCCGTGGGGAAGGAAAATATATAAGGAAGTTTCAAGCGACAAGGAGTTAAGGAAAAAGGTTACAAATTGTCAAGGATTTATGAAGTTCAAGTGTTTATCATCAATAGTTGAAGCCGGAGACCAAGAAGATGAAGACAAGGAGCGGAAGACGTTTCTATTGGATTTCGTGAGAGTGGTGTTATCATAATTGGCAAACGGATGTGAAGGTAAGTAAGTAATCTCATCCTCGATATAAGTGGTTGATTTCCTTTCTTAGAGATCGTTAGAAAAATGGTTTTTCAAAATGTTAAAAGATGTGGGTTTTTCAAAATTTCGGAAGTTATCCTTCCTACCATTCAACGTGTTGCAGGAATTCTCTCTTCATTCCTACCTTCACACATGTGAGACCCATAAAAAAGCCGTCTTTTTGAGTGCAATTATCATAAAATCCTTTTTGGTGAGGTAGAAGTCGAGGCGAAATGCTTATTGATCGTTTCTCAAACACGTGTTCTCTCATTATGGTGTGGTTATTTCTCACTCAACATTTAAGAATGAGAATATGTTCTTTAGTATTTCTAACTTCTTATTACTATCATTCAGAAACTCTATGTCCTCATAGCTCTTTGGATGCTTGGGATGCTAGAACGCTTTGAAGTTGTAAGTTTGATTTTCTCGAGGACTAGCAAAGTCTAAGTGTGGGGGGATTTGATAGGTGTAGTATACACCTAATTTACTATCTAGTAGTTATGCTTTCTTTGTTATTTTTTCTTGTAAATTATGTATTTTACGCGTGTTTTTGAGTTATTAGGTACTTGGAGTCGCACGGAGGAAAAGAAGAACAAATGATCCAAATTGAGCAAAAAGGGCAGAATTGTCATTTCCCAGGAATGCTATCGGGAGACGAGCCACGGTTAAAGGGCAACTCTCTAAGAGGAGTATTAAAACATGCCAACTGAGGTTAAGGGATGACCACATGTTAAAGGGTACCCAGTTAGGATGGCCCTTATATAGTAGGGTGGTCTCTATCCTGGGTGTAACCATCAACCCCAAACCACCTAACCCTAAAATCGAGAAAGTTACTCTCATTCTCTCAATCATTCGGCATCTGAAATTTAGAAGAAGCAGCAACAGCTGCTTTTTCCGAGAAACATACAGGGATCTCAGAGTTATTACCGTTACTGATGAAATTGAAGCATACAAGTAACTTGATTCGACAAAATTGTGGTATTGATTGACGCACAGAGATGATGAAGTTAGGGATCGAGAAGAAACAAAGGGGTCTGTGTTGAATTGGGAAGATGGAGGAGATGAGACACAGTCGAGAGAAGCAAATAGTCTGTTGGATCTGTGAGAAAAGAAGAAGAATTGGGGTTGCTGTCTCTCTGAGTATGATGAGAAGATTGGGTGTTGAGAGCTAGCGATGAAGACATAAACAAAGGAGATGGATTAGGTAGGATTTGCTGAGGGTTTGGTGAATTTATCTTCTGGTACTTCCAAATTGAGAGATGGGTTTGACGATGTTGCTTAAGTTACAGATCGAGTTGGTGGTGATTTTGGTATGTGGTGGATTTGATGCTGTTACAGGAGAAGAGGAATGTGCTGTTGCTATTGATTTCTGAATGTTGTTGATGCCGATTGAACTAAGTTGGAAATTGATTCAGAAATTAAAGATGGGTTCAATATAATCTGAGATTGAATGGGTTTGTAAGATGGTGCTATTATTGTGAAGAAGATGCAGTTCAGCTAAAGTGGGTGTGATGGAGTTAATGGTGGTATGAGCAATTCAGGGAGATGGGTACTGCAGAGTGTTATTGTTGTTCAAGAACTGTTGATTTGGAAAGAAATGGAGGAGATGGTGCACTGAAGTAAGGATTTGTTGGTCAGTTGGAGTTGCATTGCAAGGTGATGTTGTTGGTGTTGCACTACAGGGACTTGTGTGGTTTTGAAATGATGGCATTGCAGTTGACTGAGCTGTGTTGCAGAGTATGGCTTGAGTTATTGAATGGTTGATATCTGGGAAGCATCAGCTGGTAGCTCAAGGTGAAGATCATTGAAGGAAATGGAATTGGACTAAGCTGAGAATGCAGGGGTTCAGGGAAAGAATGTATGAATTGCAATGAATGAAATGAAGGCAATTGCAGGAGATGCTACTGTGACAGAGATGGCTACTGAGGTTGTGTTTCCCTAAAGATTGAGCTGTGCAGTGAAGGTTATGATGGATTTGCTGGTGATGTGCACAAAAGCAGATGGAAGCTGGTGTTGTGGGAGATTACCAAGGAGAAGTGAAGGTGATGTTGTTGTTCAACTGGGATTAAAAATATATGGCTGCAGATGAATGGATTGGCGTAGATGCTTGTAATGAGCTGTTGGAGTGAATCTGATTGATATTGCAGCTATTATACAGATGGGGGTTATGCTGTGTGTTGTCCTTGATGGAATTTGAATCTGAGTTGGTTATGGAGGCAGTAAAGAGATGAATTGTAGCTTGGGTTCTTGAAGCTAAAGAAAATGGAACTGAAACTAAACCACAGATGTAGGAGCATTGCAGGCATGGAAATGGAGGTGACTGAAATGGTGCGGGTTTGAATTGATTTATGTGATAGTTTCCGAGAGGGGTTTGATTCAGAGATTGCAGGCTGGTAAAGTTGTAGTTCAGTGTGGTTATGTTACAGTTCAGGTTATGAAGAAGTGGAATTGAAGTTGAGTGATGGCAGTTGCAGTGAACAACCATAATGGCTGGGTGGCAGAGAAGGCACGGCCATCTTAGCCGTGAACAGTCCTGGAATGTGCAGTGGCCTAGTCAGCCGAGTTATCCAGCTGACTCGTTCTAACTCAGCCCCTTGACCCTTGACCTGTGACTGACGGAAGACCGTTAAGTTTGACCGTTGACTGTTAGTCCTAACGGTGGACTAACGGAATATTCCGTCGACGGGGAAGAATTTTCAGGTGGCCGGCGGCAACAAATTTCGGCCAACTTCCGGCCAAAAACCCAGTTTTCCGGTGAGCAAAAATACATAATTTTGTATGGACTTCTCTCATGTGTGTGAAGACTTAGAATTGGGAATTGGATGCAAACTTGGAAGTTTTGGAGAATTGGACTAGAAATTGGAATATGGCTCAAATTGGGAAAGTGGTGTTCTTATGGAATGTGGAATCTTTTCCTACAAAGATATGGAGAGTATTGAAGCCTATAAGTAGAGGAGTTCTCTACAACTTTTACACACATCTACTTTGGAGAAGGAGTTAAAGTGCACAAGGATTGGAGGAAGGAGCAACCATCATCTTTTCAATAAGTTTTTCTTTCTTCCTTAATTATTATTATTATTGTGTGAACTCCAAATTATGAGTAGCTAATTTTCTTATTGATTGAGGATGAATTCCTAGTTCTTAATATATGGTTTAAGTTTTGTTTCAATTCTACTTTGAAGTTTTTCATATGATTATCGATTGTTTTTACTAATACTAGTGTCTATGTTTGATTGATAGGTCGTTTGGGTGGCCAACTAAATTGATTTGTTAATTAATCTAAAGCTAGTGAAAGTTAGGGGATAAATAATCGTTTCTTGACTATTTACATAAGTAGAAAACACAATACCTTGCGGAGGGATTCCGTGGAGCAATTGTGTGTAAAAAAAACGTTAGCAAGTGGACCTTGATCTAAGAGTTTAACTACTAATATCAACCTAATAAATTCATGAATCTTAATGCGTTTAACTAAATTACATCTTGGGTGATCTACTACTAGGTGGTTTGGTGAATAGAATCCGGTAGGCGAGAACTTCCGTATCCGGTGAAATAAGGGATTTTGGGGTTAGCACTGATCTAGCTGCTATCCTACGGTTGGTGATAATCTATGACTAATAACAAGTGGAAACGAACATAACTTTAATCATTGTTTTGCAGCGAAGAAGGATTCCTTGATCTATTCTCTCTCATTGATTTCAACTTACACTTTTAATTACTTTGTTTATTTCTTTTGATTTTAATCTTCAACCAATACCCCCCTTTTTGTGACATTATAAGACAACTATATTCTCTTGCTCCTCGTGGATCGACCTTGACTACCCTATATTACTCTTTAATTAGGTAGTAAAGTATTAATTAATTTGTTGTGGTTACGACACGCATACACTCAAGAGGTGTTGTTTTATAACTACATGCAAGTTTAGTGAAGGCGTACACACTGCTAAGACCCTGGGCAAGGCACAAGAACAGACATACAAAAATGAGACAAAGACATATGTAATCTGTCCGAATCAGGAAGAAGATTATACGTACTCTCATATTGGAAAAACTAAAAGTTGGAAGAGCCGTCGAAAGAGACTGAAAACCACCAGCACGATTTTTAGACCTTTGCACCTTCGCTTGGGGACTTTCCGCATCCGGACTGATGGATTTCCTTTTGGCTAAAGAAGTATCCCTCAACAACGGATGATTTTCCAAAATCGCGGCAGAAGGCCTACCACGGGTGTTCTCCCCTACGACTTTCACAAATTCCTAGATAACAAGGATTTCACCCTGCCAGAACATGTTATACTTAGAGGTAGTTGAAGGATTTCGTTCCGAAAGCAAGAAAGGGAGGCTTTTGCCCGACATGAGAACACTAGCATCAAGAATGACCTGTAATGAGTCCTCTGGAGCTACTAACTGAAGAACGAGAGGGATTCCTTGGTCGAATCCCATATGCCGAGCTGCCCGATCAATATTGTAAGAGACTGCCTGACACGATCCTCGAAACAAAGACGGTATATAACCAGGCGTGCAACTCCGCATGAATACAACCTCGCCGACGCACAGGTTCCCTTCGTCAGAAAGCAAAGACATGTTTGGAGCATAAGCAAAAGTATTGACCTTGAATATGGATGAACACACCGGGGCCCATGGACAAAAATTAACGGCACATAAATTATCATGGAAATCAGCCAGGTTTGCGCCAGACCTTTGACGCATATTCGACCAGCGAAGTATTCTCTAGCCACCCCAAGATGCGGTAAGCGAAGCCAACGGTTTAGGAGCATATTTTTCAAAATGCTCCCAGATCCATGCTTGGAGAAAAGCAACGTGAACATAGAGTCCACTTTCATGTAACCATTTGAAGCGCGCATGTCCAAAGCCAGGTGATCCAAGTGTGTGTATAGAGAACCGAGAAACAAGCCACCAATCGGAAGAACGACTCCTTTCGCCAATCTTATAGCAATATTAATGAGTCCCGGACTTATCACCTTCTTACCAGAGCTATTATCGAAAACATCCCGGAAAAGAGAGGCGGAATACTCTTTCCTCTGAAGGCAAAACAGTATTACATTTTCGAGCAGAATCGACTGATCCCCTCCCTCACTCTTCGGACCGGTCAGAAGAATCGGCGCATGCTTAACATGACTCCTCCTGGCAGAAATTATCGTGAAGAATTCATCATCCACGTTTGGTTTGGAATTGCCAACATCCTTCGGTACGGCAGAAATTATTGACATCCTAACGAAAATTCTCTTACGCTGCTTTCATCCTCCGAGATAACTACAATAGAACAATACAAAGAGATATTGTTATGTAAAGTTCATGGAAATTATTTTATCAGACACAGGAAGGCCATCCTGGACGCAAGCCAATTGGTTTCAAAGTCATTTTGCACATATACGAAGAAATGGGGACTGACAGACTCTGCATCGCCACTTTATGCAGTGGGAAATTTGCACTCGGCCAAGTAGGCGCGCCCCACTAAGGGAACCATGCACACGGCCACACCAGGAAAAGGGGAAACCCTAAAAAGCTAGATTTTCACGGGAAGGGAGTAACAATGCTCGTGCACACCTACTTCACACAGTAATTGAGGCGGCCAGCATCACTACGACATTCGCGCCTAATTCTTATTACAAGTTCATGCAAGGCATACCTACGGTTAGGATTCATACCAACTCAGAAGAATAACGTTTTCTACAAGGTCTTGAAAAGGTACGCCTACAACTAGGTTTTTGCACCAACACAAAAGAAAAGAGAAAGTAAGTTAAAGAAGAAGTATTGTAAGGCATACCTGGGATTCTCTTATTCGCATTTCTTTACTGCTACCACACGGCTGGGATAAATAGGAAACCGGTCCTCCTTTGATATGTGTGGTACATGGGAGTTTGAACAAGGAAATGATTTCCTATTTGAGCCAAGTAAGAAAAAAAAAAAGGAAACCGGTCCCGCAAAGACCAATTACCGTGCCAAAGCCGTCCACGCTATGTCTTGGCCCCACATGCCAATCCATCCACCATGCTCGCCTTCCAATACCGCGCCACCCCTTGGACCCACGTGCCAAGCCGTCCGCTATGCTTTTCCTCTTCAAGACGCGCTTGCTTTGCCTTTCCAAGCCGCGCTTTCTTTTCCCTTCCAAGACCGGGCCACGCCTTGGCCTCACATATTGAACCATTTGTACACGTCTCGCCTCTCCTAACCGCGCCTTGACATGACCACACCAGGCCAAGCCGTCCGCTCCATTGTCGTGGCCCTATCATACCAAACCGTCCATTCCATAACTTACCACGCCGACACCAACTCGCCAAGCCAGCATCATGATATTCTCTAAACCCAGTCAAGGTGATGCGCGGCCAGACTAAGCCAGTAATTTTCGTCTCACCACTCCACAATTTGCATCCTAGTACAATTTACGCAAGGCCGCCAAACACGAGATCAGGAACTTTCCTTACCTCTCGAAAAAGGTTAGTCGGACTTTCCAGACCATCTTGCATGTCCTACATTTCGATTCCGTCCTCGTATGTCACCTTTATATGCTTACCTCGCAACAAGGCACCTGTTCCGATCTAAGCAGGGGACTTAATATTGATGGTGGTTTTTAGTTTAGGGGTAAAATCGTAAAACCCTAGTCAGACAGTGACGTCACAGAACTTGAGCAATAATGTCCAAACCAAGCACATTTATTGAACCTTTTAATTTTGTCTGCGAGAAAATTACCGGGGTACCTTTTTAAATGCTAATTAGGGTTTCGACAAGCCAAAACCCTAATTCTCACACTGCATGTGCCAATGGAAAACCATGCCATCCATACCTACCGTGCCAAGGCATGCCAACTATGCTAGCCGCACCACTGTGCCAATAGCAAGCCATGCCAGCCACACCTACCGCGCCAAGGCATGCCAACCATGCTAGCCGCACCACTGTGCCAATGGCAAGCCATGCCAGCCACACCTACCGCGCCAAGGCATGCCAACCATGCTAGCAGCACCAATGTGCCAATGGCAAGCCATGCCATCCAAACCTACCGCGCCAAGGCATGCCAACCATGCTAGCCGCACCAATGTGCCAATGAAAAACTGTGCCATCCACATCCACCTTGCCAATCCAAACCACACCTTACCTTGGCCCTAACCATGCCTTTCCAAAGGCATGCCAACCTAGTCGTGCCACCATACTGGCATTCCCTATGCGGCTACCAAAACGAAGGCGTGCGACAATCAACGGTCGCCCTTCAATCCTAGGAGAAAATACTAAATGTCCAAGGTTACCAGACAACACATGGGAAGCTTTGGACCAAAACCCCAGCTTAGTCACGCCAAACCTATGCCAATCCAAACCTCGCCTCTCCTTGGACCTAGCCATGCTAGCCGCACCATGTGCCAACGGCTTGCCAAACCCTTTTCCCCACATGTCAATCCAAACCACACCTCGTCTTTTCCCTAGCCATGTTAGACGCACCATGTGCCAACGGCTTGCCAAACCCTTGGCCCCACATGCCAAGCCAAGCCAAACCACACCTCGCCTTGTCCCTAGACATGCTATCCGCATCATGTGCCAACGGCTTGCCAAACCCTTGGCCCCACATGCCAAGCCAAACCGCACCTCGCCCTATCCATCCTAGCCGCACCATGTGCCAACAGCTTGCCAAACCCTTGGCCCCACATGCCAAACGCACCTAGTCGCGCCACCATGCTGGCCTTCCCTACGCGGCTACCAAAACGAAGGCGTGCGATAATAGATGGTCCCACTTCAATCCCAGGAGCAAATCCTAGCCATCCAAGGTTACCAGACGACGCATGGTAACCTTTGGCCCGAAAACGTAAGTTTGGCCACACCATGCCATGCCAACGGCATGCCAACCTGCCATGTCACACTAATGGCATGCCAACCTAGCCGCACTTCCATGGCACGCCAACGGCATGCCAACATTGACGCGCTACCATGCCATGCCAATAGCATGTCAACCTAGCCGCACCACCATGTTGGCCTTCCATATGCGGACACCAAAAAATGAAAGTGTGCGACGATCAACGGTTACCTTTCCTCTTAAGATGCAAAATATCGACCGTCGAAGGTCACCAAGCTAGCAAGTCTCCCCAAGTTCGACTTGATAGGCAACAACAATATTATACATGTTTTCCACGAAAAAATTCGAGACATCAACACATATCAGAAACTGGGGAATCCTTTTTGGGTATTGGTTTGGCGGTTTACAACGTGCGGGGTACACTACGCCTGTCATAAGGAAGTGTCATAAGGGTGAGGCGGTTAGTAAATACATGGAGTTAATGGTGAAACGCTCTTTTATGGGACATCAATTTCATGCGTTAACGGTTTCATGGAATATCAATTCCATGCATTGGCGGTTTTATGGAAGATCAATTCCATGTGTTACCACCTCCTCCCATTTACTTACCCATTTTTCCATTCCTTAGTAAGACCATAGTACATTTCACTTCGACTTGTTTAAATAGGTTTTACCTATTTCCACCGAACAACAAGTTCAGAAGAGCATACAACACTCGGAAAATACTTGCTAGTTTACCACTTGTGAGCCTTCCCACTTTTATGATAAAAGTCGTAGTAACACAACTACTCTTCCAGAATCAACTATTCTGGTCTCATCACTTTCCTTGCTTCCCTCTCCAAAACCAACCCATTCTCCTCCACTTTGTGACCGAAGCAAGTCTGGAACGTCCATTTCTTGGTTTAGGCCGGATTTGTACAGATTGATCTCTCGAATCTAAAGTACTCACTTGCAGTACATTGTTTAGGGTTTAAATTAATTTATCACCCGTACACCTGAAATTACCAAAATCAGCAGAAACTATTTTCACCCATAAACACCTACGTTCCACACTTGTTTAGGCGATGAAGACAGGGACAACGTTTCACGCATACTTCCACCCAAGTGTCAAGAACCTCATCAATAGTCTTTTTGACTTGCTATATAATGATGCTATGGTTTTTGATTCATCGACCACGTGATTAGATATTCTAAAAGCATGTTCCTTTTCAGCAAATACATGATAGTTACCTTGGATCCTGCATTCCACGCTTGTTTAGGCGCCGGAGACAGGGACAACGTTTCACACGTATTGCTATCCAAGTGTCGACAAATGAAGAGGAGCCTTATATATATATTTTATTTTCCTTTTTTTTTTATTCGGCTCACTCTTCCTGAGTGTAATACAATTGTCTTATGGGGCTTTCATATACTCAACCAATAATTACCTTGCTACAACATCCACGGCAGTATGAGGATCCCACCAAATCACTTTAGAGAAACATATAACTGCAAAAATAAAAAGAAAATGATTCAGTAATGATTAATTGCGAGGATAAATCTTTCAAACGACTATCATAGCTTAGTTTCGCATTCAATTATGAACATATATAATTAAGGATTGTAGAATGACAAAATGGAACTCAATCTATAGCTGTAAGAACTTGTTTCAACCTGAAAGGTTTAGAGTGTCATCCTAAATAGCTCATAATTAACTCCAAAAGATGAAGTCTCAAGAACGCAAGAAATCAAAGAGTATGATTTTTTTTATGTAAATGCAAATAGTATAACACTAAATGCTCCCACACACTTAAACTCAACATTGACCTCAATGTTTAGAACCGAAAATTCTGATTTCTGACATCATATCCCTGAAAAACTCAAAAACTGTACCAATGGGTAGGGAACTAGGAAAAACATCCTAAACTAAAGTTGTTCGCCTACGTCTTTCTATAAGGTTTCAAAATTTCACACTGTTTCGATAAAAGGTATCACTTTTACGGCCTCCGGACTGACTGACATGCAATCTGAAAAAGTTTTGGAAAAATTCTGAAACTTAAATGTCCTGGCCTATCGCTCTAACTTAACAGACTCCGAATTCAGATTTTCTTTTTGTAAAAGAAGGTATGTCCGTTCTCTTTAAAAGTTGGGGTCAACCACTCAAATCGGACTCTGTATGAAGTCTCGAGAGCTATTTTCGTGACAAGTGCGCAGTCAGAATTTTCTGATGAGAATTCGTCAAAACTTTCATTATAGATATAGGATTTGTAAAATCTAAGATGGAAATGCAAGATATGATATGCAAAACTAAGAAAATTAAAAACAAAAGGATAGAGATACAAAACCGACGGGTTTCCTCCCATTTAGCGCTTAGTTTAATGTCATTAGCCCGACTTGGAATTCTTGTTATGCTACTCCTCCAGAGGGAGATAATCATGAAATTGTTGCACATCTATATCCACATAAGCAATGCTTTCATAATATGGCTTCAATCTATGGCCGTTCACCTTTAAATTTGTTCCATCTCTAAGACTACAAATTTCAACTGCGCCATGAGAATAAACATTAGTAACAACATATGGTCCAATCTATCTGGACCTTAGCTTACCAGGAAATAATTTAAGACGAGAATAAAATAAAAGAACTTTTTGCCCCACAAAAAAATTCTTTCGAGAAATCATCTTGTCATGGAAAAGTTTTGTCTTCTCCTTATAAATACGAGAACTCTCGTAAGCATCATTATGTATCTCCTCTAGCTCGTTGAGTTGTAACTTCCTTTGTTTCCCCGCATTGTCATAATCCATGTTGCATATCTTTATCGCCCAATATGCCTTGTGTTCAAGTTCAACCGGAAGATGACAAGCTTTGCCATAAACCAACCGACACAGAGACATACCAATCGGTGTTTTGTACACCGTTCTATTTGCCCGTAATGTATCAATAAGCCTATAACTCCAATCTTTCCGTGTAGTGTTCACGGTTTTCTCAAGAATGGATTTAATCTCACGGTTCGAGATTTTGGCTTGCCCACTAGTTTGTGGTTGATACGGCGTACCAACCTTGTGTGTTATGTTGTACTTCTTGAGTAGAGCATGGAAGGATTTCTGAAAATGTGAACCTCCGTCACTGATAACCACTCTTGGCATACTAGGTCTAGAAAAAATATATTCCTTCACAAACTCACAAACAACTTGAGAATCATTAGTAGGGGTGACTTTAGCTTCCACCCATTTCGATACATAATCCACAGCAAGAAGTATATAAGATTTTCCGTTAAAATTAACAAAATGACCCATAAAATCAATTCCCCACACATCATATACTTCAACAGCAAGAATTGGTGTGAGTGGCATTTGATTTCGAGCACCTAGATTGCCCGTTCTTTGACATCTATCACAAGATTTGCAAAAAATATATGCATTCTCAAATAGGGTAGGCCAATAAAATCCACTTTCAAGTACTTTGAAAGCGGTACGTTTAGAACCAAAATGACCACCACATGCATAAGTATGACAAAAAGTAAGAATAGATTGAAATTCAGAATTAGGTACGCACCTACGGATGATTTGATTAGAACCATATTTCCACAAGTTGGGCTCATTCCACACATACTGCTTGTCTATTTTCTTAAGCTTAAGCTTTTGAAAATTAGACATTGTACTAGGTACTTGTCTTGTAACCAAGTAGTTCATTATATCCGCGTACCAAGGTGTCGAGTCTTCAATTGAGAAAAGTTGTTCGTCTGGAAAACGATCTTGTAAGGGAAGTTCTTCTTCGGAAACAACAAGTCTACTAAGATGATCCGCAACAGTATTTTCAATACCTCTTTTATCCTTGATTTCATAATCAAATTCTTAAAATAGTAGAATATACCGTATAAGTATTGGCTTATCTTCTTTCTTCTTTAGTAGGTACCTAAGTGCCACATGATCAGAATATATAACCACTTTTGGACCCACTAAATAGGATCTAAATTTTTCTAGTGCAAATACTATAGCCAGAAATTCTTTCTCGATGGTAGAATAGTTGATTTGTGCATCGTTTAGGGTCCTAGATGCATAATAAATAACATGAGACAGCTTGTCTACCCTTTGACCCAAAACGGCTCCAACTGCATAGTCACTTGCACCACACATTAGTTCAAATGGAAAACTCCAATCTGGTGACTTGATAATTGGTGCAGTTGTCAAAAATTCTTTCAATTTATTAAAGGCATCCTTGCACTTCTTGTTGAAGTAAAAAATAACCTCTTCTTACAATAATCTGCACATCGGCATTGAGATTTTGGAGAATTCCTTGATAAACCGCCTGTAAAAACCTGCATGACCAAGAAAAGAATAAATTTCCCTCACCGAAGTGGGATATTGTAAGTTTCTTATTAAATCTATCTTTGCTTTGTCAACTTCAAGCCCTCGAGAGGACACAATATGATCGAGCACTATGCCATGGTTTACCATAAAGTGACATTTCTCCCAATTAAGAACAAGATTAGTGTCTATGCATATTTTAAGAACAAGTTCAAGATTTTGTAAACAAATATCAAATGAATCACCATAAACGCTAAAATCATCCATAAATACCTCAATTATGCGTTCCACATAGTCAGAAAATATGCTGACCATACATCTCTGAAAAGTGGCAGGCGCATTGCAAAGACCAAACGGCATTCGTATATAGGAAAACATACCAAAAGGACAAGTGAAAGTAGTCTTCTCTTGATCCTACGGTGCAATGACAATTTGATTGTAGCCCGAATAACCGTCCAAAAAGCAATAATATGAATGTCCCGCTAACCTCTCTAACATCTGATCAATGAAAGGAAAAGGAAAGTGATCCTTTCGGGTTGCGGCATTAAGCTTTCTGTAGTCTATGAACACTCTCCATCCTATTTGAACACTTATAGGAACAAGTTCATCATCTTGATTTCTAACAACAGTGACACCTGCTTTCTTAGGCACCACCTGAACTGGACTAACCCATTTGCTGTCAGAAATTGGGTAAATCACCCCCACACTTAGCAATTTGTGGATCTCTTTATTCACGACCTCCATCATTGGGGGGTTATGCCTACGCTGAGCATCACATACTGGCTTTAAATCATCTTCCATTAGGATTCTATGCATGCACATGGATGGACTAATGCATTTTATATCAGCAATAGTCCAACCAATAGCCATTTTGTGCTCTTTCAGAACCCTAAGTAGATGTTCTTCTTGTATTGGGGTGAGGTTCTTTGTAATAATCACCGGAAGTTCTTCTTTATCACCTAAGTGCCTGTAATTTAGGTGGTCTAGGAGCGGCTTCAATTCAAGTTTCGGTGCATGCACAATAAAAGGTAATGGAACCTCATTAGTTACAGGTAAAGAAGTATAAGAAATATTACCCGTTTTTGCTTCTTGTAGTGCTGTTAAAGCACCACACATCTTCGCCAGTTCTTTGGATGTCTCAACGTCCATGTTTGGATGTCCATGAACTTCCAAATCAATGATATTCCGTAACACAACTCCAAGTTCATACTCGTTGTTCAAATCAAGCATTTGTTGTGCTAACGAATCAATAACATCAATAGAGAAAGTGGAGTGAACATCACTAGGATAGTGCATGGTTTCAAAAATATTTAACCATATGATCTCCTTATCAAATTCCATAGTAAGTGCACCACTATCAACATCAATCTTCGTCTTTGCAGTCTTCGTGAACGGTCTCCCAAGAAGTAACGAAGTAGATGAACAATTATCTCCAGTGTGCATATCTACAATGTAGAAATCAGCCGGAAAGATTAACTGATTCACTTGAACTAACATGTCCTCCACGACTCCCTTAGGATATATATTGGACTTGTTAGATAATTGAATAGTGATCTTTGCCTCTTTCAAAGGTCTGAGATTCAAAGAATCATAAACATCGACTGACATAACACTTATGGAAGCTCCCAAATCAAGCAAAGCATGCTCGAATCTTCGGTTACCAATGGTAACGGGAACCGTGAATCCGCCAGGATATTCACACTTTGTACGCATCTTCTTTAGTAACATAGTTGTAGCACTTTCGCCTACTTAAGTAATCTCATTAGCAATCAACCCATCCTTCCGTGTACACAAATCCTTCAAAACCTTGGCATACCTGGGTACGGTTCTGATGGCCTCAATAAATGGAATGTTGATGTGTATCTTGCTGAAAATATCCATGATCTCCTTATATTGAGCTTGCTTCTTCGACTTGGTAAAATGACTAGGGAAAGGAGGTGGTATGGTAAAATTGGGAACCGTGTCCTTAGGTTGGCCGTATGAGGTTGGCTTTTCCTTTGGGACAGTTTCCTCCTATACTTACTTTTAGATGTCATTACTAACCTCTTTTTGTTGATGTGGCTCTTTAGTTTATATCCCACTTCTTAGTGTTACTGCATTGAGGTGATCTCTTGGGTTCACAAACGGTTGAGATGGGAGTGTTGTTGATGCTTTTTCCTTCAACTGATTCATATCTGTGGCCAATTGTCCAATCTGAGTATGTAAATCTCTGATAGCATTATCCGTTTTCAGCTGATTTTGATCAGTTTTCTGCATGAATTGATCAGTTTTCTACATGAATTGCTCAGTTTTCTGCATGAATTGCTCAATTTTCTGCTGACTTTGTTGAAACATAGATGAAAAACATTGCATCATGGTAATCATCTTCTCAGAGGTGTCCTCATTTGGAGCTTGTTGTTGTGTTTGGAATTGTTGTTGAAAACCACCTTGTCTCGCATATGAATTAGGAGCTGCAGCTTGCTTGTTTGCATAACTGAAATTAGGGTGATCTTTCCACCATGTATTATAAGTGTTAGAATAAGGATCATATGATTTGGAAATACAACGTTCACCTGTTTGGCCTCTTCTTCATAAGAAGAAATGAGCACGGCTGCCATTTTTTGTATCATCTTCTCCATATTACCCATTATATCCTCTAAGTGTGCAGAAGAACTAACTTCGTTGACCCTCCTCGTCGTCGATGTGCCTCTTGTATTAAATTGTTGCATGTTCGCAGCCATTTCTCGATCAGTTCCGTAGCTTCATCAATGGTTTTGTTGGTTAATGCACCACCACTAGCCGCATCTATGAGATTTCTCTCCGATTGAAGCATCCCATCATAAAAATACTGCACTATGAGTTTCTCACTGATTTGGTGGTGTGGAAAACTAGACAGTAACTTCTTGTACCGTTCCCAGTAATCGTAAAGAGTTTCACCAACAATTTGCTCAATTCCACTTATTGCTTTATGAATAGTTGCTGCTTTGGAAGCGGGAAATTACTTTTCTAAGAAGACTTTCTGTATGTCATTCCATGTTATAATGCTTCCTTGTGGAAGGTTGTAAAACCATTCTTCCGCTGAATCTGTCAAAGAAAATGGAAAAGCTGTAAGTAAAGCTCAGTCTTTGTCAGTTCCGGTTGGCTTCAAACTTGTCAACCTATGTTGAAATAATAGCAAGTGTTTATTTGGATCATCTCCAGGTATCCCTTTAAACTTCGGTAACCAATGTATCAACTGATATTTAAGTTCAATAGATTCATCTAAGTTGATGCAATTTTTTTGTTGATCAAACGATGAAGATGTTAGATCTTTGAGCGTCCTCATGGGAGGAGGAGGTGGTGGGGGTCCGTCTACCATCTCTTCTGTAGAGGGTTCTAGTTGCAAGTGTTTACGTGCTTGTAGTACTGTTCCTTTGCGAGTTTGAATACCACACCTCAAATAATCCCAATCTTTCGGTGCCAGATATTAAGCACCTGTAATAAAAATCTAGAAAACGAAATTAAAAACTAAAAATAAATTCTAAAAACAATAATAAAACTAAAAGATAACAACTAAAGATACCGACCGCTCCCCGGCAACGGCGCCATAATTTGATGCGTGTCGTGAGTAAAATCAAATTAATAATCTTATTTCCACACAATTAACTGGTAATATAATGGAAGTAAGGATCGTTCCCACGAAGAGCAGTGAGTTTTAATTGTCAATGTGTCACAAAGGGGGGTTTTGTTTTAGATTTCAATAAAGTAAATAAACAAAGCAAATAAAATTGTATTGTAATCAATCGAGAGAGATATTGAAAAGGCGAGGGTACCCCAAATATACCTCAAGCTATAACTTTTCATTCCTATAAGTCCTTTCCCCAAAAGTGATTGTCTATAGACTGAGTCGAGACAATACAACAAATCGGTTCATACTTTTTGTGACCATCTATGGATACGAGATCGAGACAATAGAACAACAAAGTGTGTTTACTTGATACAAAGGTTCGGACTTGACCAAACTCAATAGGATTCACGTATCAAGTAAATAGGAATTAACGTTTGTGCAATTTACTTTAATTATAATAAAACAATTATAATGCGGAAATATAAAGTAAATGACACAGCAAGATTTTGTTAACGAGGAAACCGCAAATGCAGAAAAACCCCGGGACCTAGTCCAGAATTGAATACTCTCAGGATTAAGCCGCTATACAAAATAAGACAACTTCGTATAGTTGAGACCAAGAAACTAAACATATAGTTCACCTAGTTTCGTCTGTATTCCCACGCCTCCAACCTGTAAACAAGTCACGTACTTGGACCAATTTCTTTGGTTCATATTCCAAACAATAAAGGAACAACAAATATGTTTGGTATCAACTCTCTTTAACCAAGTGATATGAGTTGCGCAAAGGTTCCCTTGTTTATCTTAACATAAAATCCTTTGCCAGGTTCCTAGATCTTACATTTAATCACCCAAAGGTAATCACTAAGATTAAGCCAACAACACTCTTCAATCAAGTGATATGTGTTGATGCCGACCTTCCTCAATTAATCAATCCAATCTACCACAAGGATAAACCAATTATTAATTGGATCCTCTTTTTCCCAAACAAGTATTGTGCACACCAAAGATTATAAAAACACTAAGTAAGAAATCTTCTTAGATCTTCAATAAACACCTGCACACAATCACTTGAATCTCTTGTGATCAATCACACATAGAACGGAGTCTGTTAACAATGGATTATCACAAGATCATTTTTAGATCTAACAACAGTTTAAAGATCCCTGTCGAAACCTTGAACTAGTTTGAGTGAATTTTATATCAAAAGAGAAGATTCTCAAGCATAAACAAACTAGGTGCAATCAAGATTCAACCACCGTTAGTCAATCAAATCAATACGAAAACTAAAGATAAACCGCAATATCTAATTTCCCACCAACGGGTCGCGCTAGAGCTTCTCAATCCCAAAGAAAACTTTAAATTGAGCGCCCGTAAGAGATTTCACCTAATTAGATTACTCTCCTCTCCGATAGGCGGCTTCACCAGTAACAAAGACAAAAGAGTAAGTCTAGGTTACGCAGGATTAGTTTGCTAGAAATGCAAACTCAAAGTATTTATAGACAAGGAAGTTTGGACACCAAGGAATTTCCAAAACCGAAAATATTCTCAAGATATTTTCATTACTCCATCAAATTCGGTTTTCATAATTCATGTGAATGCACTGTACAAAAATAATGATCGAAATCTCCTTAGAAAATCTTTAATTAGCAAATGCACATTACTAATTCTTATTTTCCATATATAATTAAAAACCCTTAATTAAAAAGATTCTTAACTTATTTAATTCGATCTTGGGATTTACTTCATTCTTATCCGTTAAGGAATATCTTTGAATAAAATAGAATAAACATTAATGCACCATGTTCAAAGAGTGTCGACATCTTACTCTTGCAAGTCTTTTCCATGCTTTCTCACTTAAAACCGATTTACCACGCTTCCAAACAAGTTTAGAATTGGTTCATCTGACTTTCAAGAACTATGTGATTGATCAAGTACCACTCAATCACAACTCATGGATTTACGGTTCTACCAAAACAAGTTTCGGTTCTACCTCCATGTGAGTATTGTGCATAGTTACACTAGCTTACCAAAGATACGGATGACTAGGTACTAGGATCGGTTTCCCCCATATATTTGGTATCTAACTTGTATGCATTGCACGTGTCCATGGGATCGGTTCCCCCTTCCCAAAAACTTGTTGCACATGTTCATAGGATCGGTTCCCATTTCTTCCAAAAACCTTGATGCACCTCATACAAGGATCGGTTCCCCTTGTGATGCACTGCACCTCTTACTAGGATCGGTTCCCCTCTTCCCAGTAATAAGTTCAGACATACACAACTCGATCATACCCCAGGTGATTACTTAAGATCGGTTTCACTAATAAAAGTCATACCAATACATAAGTCAGGCCTCATGTGAATAGTTCTACCAAGAACACAAACAAGTCGTGAGCGGTTATACTAATCACACATATTGGTCGTTCATAAGATATGCAATGAAGAACAACCCCAATAACGCCTGGAGATTTCCTTTTCGGTTCACAACACATATCATGAACTTACTTCCTTAGAACACATGTAAACATTGTTCCCTAGGATGAAATCCTCACCTCATACCCATACATAATCACAATAGCATTCATACTATTATGTTGATGTCTTATATACAAAGTTTAATGGTTAAGCAAGAAACTTCATATTGTATTCCTTAATACTATGTCTATCTAGAGTGTTCATGCTTCGCAGTTTTATGTTTTCAATATGCACGACTTGAAAGATACGTTAGGGAATGAAATAGTTCAAGTCAAATATCACTAACCTCAAGTGGAAGGATTATGTTATCGTTGTAACTCCGTTCTTCTTCACTTCTTCAATTCTTCGTAATACTTGCAATGTCTCACCCTAATACTTTCAAGCTAACCTATACGAAGTTGACTCTAGTACATTTAAATCAAGCGACTCTTAAATGAGTTTTGCTTCACTAAAATATGATAACCAAACTTAACATACCAAGGCTTGGTGTGTTCAACCGAGAAATTCTCTAACAGATGTGATCGAGGAATCCTTCTTCGTATATAAACCGTCAATGAGTTATTATAATTGCCTACTCGTTGTTAATCATAGATTATCACCAACCGTAGAATAACAGCTAGATCAGTGATATCCCCTAAAAAAATTATATCACTGGATACAGAAGTTCTCTCCTACCAGATTCTATTCAACGAACCACCAAGTAGTAGATCACTCAAGGTGTAATCCAATCGAATGCTTTATCTTCTGTGAATTTATAGGTTGATCCTAATAGTTAGACTCTTAGATCAAGGTCCACTTCTTAGTGTTGTTTATACACACAATCGCTCCACAGGATCCCTCTGCAAGGTTTTGTGTTCTCTACTTGTGTACAAGTTATTCGACAATTACTTATCTCCTAATTTAATACTAGCAATAGATTGAATCAACAAATCAATTTAGTTGGCCACCTAAACAATCTATCAATCAATCATAAATATAAATCAGTATAAACAAACGATAATCATATGAAGAACTTCAAAGTAGATTAATATAATAACTCAAATCTTGTTTACAACTTAGAATTCATCCTCAATCAATAGGTGTTTAGCTACTCATGGATGTAGAAACACCCATGATATACATATGAGAAAAGTAAAGAGATAACGTTACGATTGATAATCGCTCTGTATGATGTTTCTTCTCTCTAAACCCTAAAAATTTCGTGACCTAAGTATTGTGATATGATTTACATAACCTAATACCTTTTTATAGGTTTACATTACTTGGTCTTCACGTATTTAGTTTGGATCAAAAACTCAACCTAAAATAACGAAAAAACGTTCCCAAACGTGCCCTTAAGCCTTCCAAGGAGTTTATACACACTTCCCATTTGCTAAGTTCATGAACCCAGTCCGCAAACTTCAAATTCCAGCAGATATTTTCGGAAATACGTCTGCGAACCCTATCCGCAAACCCAGTTCGCGGACTGCACTATCTTCGGTTTTCAATAAAACTGTTTTGGACACAACTTCTTCATCCGAACTCGGAATGACCTCATTCTTTTTGAATTCTTTTTATCTTTAAATTATCTTTAAAATGGTGATGAGAAATCCTTAATTTGAATAAGTTAAGATTGGACTTCGGCCCTTCTCTTAATTTTGAGTGTTTTGCTCCTTTTCGTCGCACTTCTTCCACTTCTCTTGGACTTGGGAACTTGGATACTTGGAATAATTCTCTTAATAGATCTTTTCAGAACTTTATAGATCCTTTTTGGATGATTCACCTAATAGATGCAAATAAGAGAAAACAAGAGTAATAATACGAAAATATGCAAGAATAATAGCTTAAACAAGTATGGAATGGACACTAAAATCATATGAATGATGCACTTATCAAAAACTAATAACACTGCAATTATATAGTTTCCCACAAACGTTACTCGTAGAGCTTCTTGAACCCATATAAGTCTTTAAACAAGCAGTCATAAGAGATTTCACCTAATTAGGGCACTTTCCTCTCCGGATAGACGGCTCCACCAGAAACAACAAAAATATGAAGTTTCAGAATAAAAACTTAGGTATTTATATACCAAGGATGTTTGGACACCAAGGGATTTCCAAAACCGAAAGTATTCTCAAGATATGCAATAAATGCCCATTCGGTTTTCATAATTCCAGTAAATTCTTTTTCCAATATTTCCCGAAATCTCTCAATATAAAATCTCCAATTAGTAAATGCACATTACTAATTTTTATTCTCTAGAGATATGCATTTAATTGCTGGTAATTAAAGTATATAAAACTAACAACCTTAATTAAAAGATTCTTAATTTATTTCGGAACAGGATCTCCTTGAGTACTAAGGAATATTTTTGAACAATACAAGATAAGATTTAATGTACGTGTTCAAAGAATGTTGACATCGCTTCTTTGTAAATCCTCTTTCATATTTACAATATTGGAATCGATTATACCACACTTCCAAAAAAGTTTAGAATTGGTTCACCTGTATTCCAAGATAACTATGTGATTGATCAAACATCAAATCACATCCATGGGTTCAATCGGTTCTACCAATCACTAGGATCGGTTATACCCTCATATGGAAGCACTTGTGATCGGTCATGCAAATTACCAGGACCGGTTACCTCAGTTACCAGAATCGGTTACATCAATTACCAGGACCGGTTACCATATACACAAGGTATTGCTTGTGATCAGTCACACCAGTCACTAGGATCGGTTACACCAATTACCAGGATCGGTTACACCAATTACTAAGACCGGTTACACCAATTACAAGGATCGATTACACAACTCTCTGTGATCGGTCACACCAATTACAAATATTGATCATACCATCTCAGGTGATTACTTAGGATAAGTTACACTAATTAATCAAAACTAGTCATACCATATCATAAGTCAGGCATTGTGATTAGTTGTACCAAGATACATAACAAAGTTACGATCAGTTCTACCATCTCACACATATTGGTAATCCAAATATTTGCAATGAATAGCCGTATCAATAAGCCTAGCGACTTCCCTTTCGATTTATAAAACAAGTTCATGAATGTACTTCCTTTAAACAAATATAAAACATTGTTTCCTAGGATGAAATCTTCACCTTAACCCATTCACATTATCATAACAACATTCATAAGATTATGTCGATGTCATATCTACGAAGTTCAAAAGATGAGTGTTATACTTCGTAGTCTAATTCCCTAATACTATGATCATATGATCATATCTCACTACTAGAGTAATATATCCATACACAGATTCGCAGTTATGTTTCCAATATAGTACGACTTGAAAGATACGTTAGGAATGAAATAATTCAAGTTAATATTACTAACCTCAATAGGAAGGACGATGTCATCGTTGTATCTCGTTACTTCTTCACGTACTTTAGGTCTTCGAGTAATACTTGTATGTCTCAATATTAGAGCATTGCTTGGTTGAACCCACCAAGCGTTGGTATATCAAGTTTGGTTGTCATATTTTAGTGAATCAAAAATCATTTAAAGAGTCACTTGATTTTTTACTAGAGTCAACTTAGTATAGGTTAGATAGAAAGTTACTAGGATATGATACTTACAAGTATTACATGAAGACTTGAAGAATATGGAGAAGTAAAGAGCTACAACGACGACATCATCCTTCCTCTTGAGGTTAGTAATATTTGATTTGAACTGTTTCATTCCTAATGTATCTTTCAGGTCGTGCATATTAAAAACATAACTGTGAAGCTGTGAATGATTATATTCTAGTTAGACATAGTATTAAGGAATTACAATATGAAGTATAACATCTATCTTTTGAACTTCGTATATAAGACATCGACATAATCGTATAAATGCTATTGTGATTATGTATGGGCATGGGTAAAGATTTTTAACTAGGAAACAATGTTTTTACATTTTTTTAAAAGAAGTAGAATTCATAAACTTATTTTGTGAATCGAAAGGGAAATCTCT
Source organism: Papaver bracteatum (assembly GCA_023529315.1). Taxonomy (NCBI): domain Eukaryota; kingdom Viridiplantae; phylum Streptophyta; class Magnoliopsida; order Ranunculales; family Papaveraceae; genus Papaver; species Papaver bracteatum. The sequence goes on from JAJJWX010002701.1 coordinate 75,158, forward strand.
AGGATTATTGGTATTGTTATTCATTGCAAATCTTTGGATTACCAATATGTGTGTTTAGTATAACCGCTCATAATTAGTTTATATATCTTGGTAAAACTATTCACAATGCCTGACTTTTGTATTGGTAGACTTTTATTAGTGAAATCGATCTAAAGTAATCACCTGAGATGGTATGATCGATATGTTTTAATTGGTATGACCAACTCTAGACATTGGGGAACCGATCCTAGTAAGAGGTGCAACCGATCACAAGTATGAGAAATCGATCCATGTAAGAGGTACAACAAGTCTTAGTTATTGGTAACCGATCATATGACTTGGGCAACCGAATACAAGTTAAATACCATAAATATGTGGTAACCGATCCTAGTACCTAGTCAACCAACTTTTGGTAACTAGTGTGACTGATCCTAGTACCCACATGGAGGTAGAACCGAAACTTGTTTCGGTAGAACCGTTAAACCCATAATTGGTGATTTGATAGGATAATCAATCACATAGTTCTTGGAAGTCAGATAAACAAACTCTAAACTTGTTTGGAAGTGTGGCGAATCGGTTCCAAGATTGTAAATATGAAAAAGGATTTATAAGGTAAAGATGTTGACATACTTTGAACATATGCAGTAATTCTTATCTTTTATTGTTCAAAGATATTCCTTAATAGCTAAAGGAGAATCCCAGATCGAAATAAATTGAGAATCTTTTAATTAAGGTTTTTAGTTTTATATGCTTTAAATTTCTAGCAATTAAATGCATATCTTTAGAAAATAAAAAATTGGTAATGTGCATTTACTAATTGGAGATTTTCTATTGAGATTTCGGTCAATATGTGGACAGAGCATTTCCAGGAATTATGAAAACCGATTTGGACTTTACTGCATATCTTTGATAATATTCAGTGTTGGAAATTCCTTGGTGTCCAAACTTCCTTGGTCTATAAATATTGAAGTTTGCATTTCGAACAAGCTAATCCTCAGAGCCAGCAAAACTACCTAGATGTGTTGTTACTGGTGGAGCCGTCTATTCGGAGAGAAAAGTGCCATAATTAGGCAAAATATCTTATGACCACTCGTTTTAAAGACTTCTTTGGGATTGATAAGCTTTACGAGTACCGTTGGTGGGAAACTATATAATTATAGTTTATTATTAGTTTTCAATTGATTTTATTGACTAACGGTTGTTGAACTTTGATTGCAGCTAGTTTGTTTATGATTGAGAATCTTTTCTTCTGATATAAGATTCACTCAAACTAGATCGAAGTATCGAAGGGGATCTTTAGAACTGCTTGTAGATATAAAGATGTCTTGTGATAATCCAACGTTAACAGAATCCGTTCTATGTGTGATTGATCACAAGAGATTCAAGTTGTTTGTGTGCAGGTGGTTAATGAATATCTAAGAAGATTTGAAGATAAAGAAGATTTCTTATTTGAGTTCATAATCTTTGGTGTGCACAAAACTTGATCGGCTTGGGATCCAACTATAATCGGTTTATCTTTTGATAGATTGGATTGATTAGTTGAGTAGATTGGCATCAGTATTTAGTATCTTGATCAGATCTTGTTATTGATTGCATAGTCTAAATAATTACTTAGGTAGTTATTGAATAGATAGATCTAATAAACTGGCAAAAGAGTTTATTGGGATAAACGGAAGAGCCTTTTGCCAAACTCATATCACGTTGTTTGAAAAGAGTTGTTACCGAACAGATTTTTTGTTCCTTTACTGTTTGGAATACGAACCAAAGGAATTGTTCTAAGTGCGTGACTTATTACAAGTTGGAGGCGCATGGATACTGAGGGAACTAGGTGAACTATAGGTTTAGTTTCTTGGTCTCAACTTTACGAAGTTGGTTTATATATTGTATAACGGCTTAATTCTGAGGGTATTCAATTCTGGACAAGATCCCGGGGTTTTTCTGTATGTGCGGTTTCCTCGTTAACAAAATCTTGTTGTGTCATTTACTTTTTCTATTTCCGCAATTATAATTGTTTTTATTATAATTAGAAGTAAAATACGCAAACGTTAATTCCTAATTACTTGATAGAAATTCTACAGCGTTTGGTTAAGTCTAAACCTATTATCAAGTGATAAATACTTCGTTGTACGTTGTATTGTCTCGATCTCGTATCCATAGACGATCACACGAAGTATGAACTGATTAGTTGTATTGTCTCGACTCAGTCCATAGAAAATCACTTTCGGAGAAAGGACATATAGGTGGAAAAGTTTTAGATTGAGGTGTATTTAGGTACTCTCATCTTTTCAATTGGTATCAGAGAAGGCAAACATGAAAGGATCTAACAATGTGTGTTTGGTGCGATATATCCTATAAGAAATGAACTCGAGTTCTCATGAATCGACTTCAATTAATGTACCGCCAATATTTGACGGAACAAACTATCTATGGTGAAAATTTGTTATGATATATTTTCTTCAATCACGAGACTTTAATACATGGCTATTAGTCATTGATGGTTATAATCACCCGAAAGTAGAAAATTCGGAAACTGAGTTTAAACGTTTAGTGGATTTTTCAAACGAAGAAAAGGATTTTTCTAAGCAGAATTCAGATGGTTTAAATGCTATTATACATGTTGTAAGTCGTGATCTACAACATCATATATCAACTTGTCAAACTTCGAAAGAAGCTTGGGATAATCTTCAGATCGTATTTGAAGGGAATACATCAGAGAAAGAAGCTAGACTTCAAAATCTTATGACCGACTGGGAAAACCTTCGAATGGATGACAACAACACTTTTGAAGAGTTTATATCAAACTCTCGGAGATGGTAAATGCTTCTTTCTCGCTTGGAAAGACTATTTCTGAAAAAGATATAGTATAAAAAATTCTCAGATCGTTGCCATCTAGATACGATTCTAAGAAGCATGTAATCATTGAAGCTAATTTACAAAGGGGGAGATTGTTAGATCCTTGCTCGGTTGAACCCACCAAGCATTGGTATTGTAGGACCAGAATATCGCCACAACGATATTCTCGCGATGGAAACGACACTTCTGCGAGAAACCTAAACATTTGTACGAGTATTAACAACATTTTGACGAGAACGTCGCAAGATTCTTCAACGACATTTGGCGAGTATCACAAAAGAGTGATATAAAGTTTAATGACTGAAGATATATGAGAAGAATAAGTATTCTTCACGATGGTTACAAAGTTGGCGATGGTGAAGACTAGAGTTATGGCGATGAGACCGCAGAGTAGATCCGAATTAAGGGGAAATCTTAGCTGTCTTCCACTACGTATTTTCCTATATAAAGGGTTCGACTAAATCCAGAAGATGATGATGTACTTTTGAGAGCTGAGAGAATTTTGAGGAGAGAGAAACTCCAGAAAGAAAGTTGTGCTTCTGAGTTTTGATATTTCTTGTAAATCTTCCTGAAAGTGAATTAATAAAATTGTAGTTGTTCATCCTCAATTATGACTTAATTTTCATAGATTCTTGACAAGGGTGTAGTGTGGGAAATCCTGCAACTACATTTTGGCGCCCGAAACAGGGAGAATCAAGCTAAGAAATCTATAATTACAACTTGAAAATTTGAAGAAATTGTTGGAATTGAAGAAATGGCTAGAAGAAGAAGAAACACATCAGAACCACCACCAACTGTGAGGAGAAGTAAAAGACTTGCAGGTGAAGGAACAGGTGAATTAGAAGAATCTTTAAGAATAAGATCAGGAAGAAATAGAACAATAAATGAAGCAGAAAGTTCAATCCTACAGCCGAATCAACAAGCACAAACGCAAGATAGAGATGTGGATTATGATAGAGTGAGTGTGCATACTTGGAGGTCAGATTCGATAGAAAAAGCAGGAAATAGGCAATTGAGAAATGAAGAAGAATGAGAAAGGAATCAAGAAATGGTTGGAGGATTAATTCATGAAGAACGTGAAATAGTAGATGATTTGAGACAAAGGATACAAGAAGAAAGAAGATTAGAGGCAGAAGAGCATGCAAATTTAACAAGACAAAATCATGAGCTAAGAACGGAGAATTTGAGATTACAAAGAAGGAGATCAAGAATTCCTGTTAGGTCAAATTCAAGATCATTCAGAGAAGAACCAAGGAAAAATTCCATTATAAGAAATGTTAGGGAAAATACTCGAGGAGAAGTGCAAAATAGAGAAGAAGAGATAATTGATAATCGCTATAATCCGCGCGACAATAGAAATCAAGAGGGAAGAAACAATCAAATTGAAGAAGAAAATCCCGAAGAAGGAAGGAGGATATTACATGGGCGAGAGAATCAAAGAATGATTAAAGAAGAAATTGAGAATCATTACGCTAAACAAGCACGTCTAGCTCACGAGAGAGAAAGATTAAGAGAAGAAGTAGAAGAACATGAATTTCGAGAAGCAGTGCGACAACATAATCATGAAAATCGAGAAAGGTGACGTACACAAAATCGCTACAATGGTAAAATTCAGGAGGAATATGATAGGATACAGAGGAGAATAGAGATCCAACGTAGAGAAATAAGGAGAAATGAAGAAATTCGTAGAGAAGAAGGTAGGCAGTTACGATATCAAGAGGAAGATGAAAGAGAAAATCGCAGAGAAAGACGAAATAATGATGAAGAAGAAGATACACAAAATCTCGCAAGACAAGAAAGGCAAGAACGCAGAAGAAGGGAAGCAACACTAAAAAGGCCAATGGATCAAAACTCAATTGAGAATGAGAAAATACTGAGAGAATTAGCAGAAATGCGAGGAATAATAAATAATAGAAGAGAAGGAGGTAGGAGACAACTTGATGAATCTATTGAAGAAGCTGCGAGAACTCCATTTACTCATGAAGTACAGTTAAGAGGGATACCTCCAAAATGCAATTTACCAGCATTAACCAGCATTTTTGATGGAACTACTTGTGTTATTCAACACGTCAAAGCTTATGTTAGATGTATGCTACAGTGGGAAAATCATGATGTTGTGCTCTGCAAATATTTTGCATCCAGCTTCACTGGCGAGGCGTTGAAATGGTTCGAGGGATTACCAAAAAATACTATAACTTCTTTTGATCATTTACAAGCTACATTTTTAGGAGCGTATATTAGCAACAATTCGTCACGGCCGGGTATTGAAGATGTGTTTGGGTTAAAACAGAGAGTTGGCGAGAGTCTGAAACATTTAACCATAAGATGGAAGACAATGTGCAGCGAGATGGTAGGAAGAGTTGACGAAAGATATCTTATCTTGTCTTTTATCAATGCAATGTTCGCAACCAATCTACTGTACATACAAATTTTCAGAGTCAAGAATACAATCACTATGACTGAACTGCGAGAACTACAAGAAGAATACATTGCTTTGGAGGAGAAAAAAAATGAGATGGAATCATATCCCATCGCGAACACCAATTCCGGAGCAGCAAATGGGAGTTTACTTCCTAGAATGATAAACAATGTAGCGAGCAGCTCGCAAGTGCAGCAAGAAAAAGTAGAGATTGACAACCAGCAGAAGTTGGTAGTGATGGGTAGTAGAGATCAAGAAGAATATGAAAGAGAGAAGAATTAATACAATCGCGGTGGAAATAATAAGATTCAAAGACTTGACCAACCGCAAGAAACTTATGGCGGACAGAGGCAAAACAATTTTAGAAGTCAAGGGAATCAGAAGATCATATGGGAAGAAATTAAGATGCCTCCACTCAATATTAGCATAGAAAAAATATGGGAAGCTATCATTTTAATGGAAAATATACCATCTCCATGGAACATGGGAAAAGAACCACATCCTAACAATCGCAGTCAAGAATTTTGTCTTTACCATCATTTTCATGGCCACACGATAAATGACTGCAGGAATGTAAAGAGGATAATTTTAAGGATGATCGAACAAGGAAAATTAAATCACTTTTTAGTAGGACATCCACAATCTCAGCGATTACCTCCAACACCAGAAATTCGCAGGGTAAATGCTGTAAAAGGAGCAAAATCATTCGTAATAGAAGTTGGGGCTAAAGCAAAGAATTTGTTTTGTAATTCCATAGTGCATTCACACAGAACTATAGAGGATTTCCATGACAATATTCTGAGCAGGGTCTTCGCGAGAGACACAGATGGAAAAGAGATATTGAATATCGCGAGATCCTCGCCATTAGAGGAGTGGCAGAAACAGATTATATCTTTCACTGCACAAGAATTACCAGAGCCTGGTGTGCAGCATGATAACCCATTGGTAGTAAGGTTAGAGATAAATCCCAAGCAAGTAGAAGAAGAAGATGAAGAAGATGATACTGAAAATAAAGATTCTTGGGCTATCAATAGAGTTCTAATAGATACAGGGAGCTCAGTTGATATATTATTTTATCATACCTATAAGACCATGGGCGGAAAAGACGAATATCTAATTCCATCAACATACAAAATCTATGGTTTTAATGGCACAGCTAACAAACCAAAGGGGAAATTGAAATGCAGATATCGTTAAAAGGAATATCTTCAAAAATCTTATTCTGCGTCGTGGACATCGAATCACCTTACAATGCCTTGATAGGACGACCTTGGTTACATGGGATATTGGGTGTTGCCTCCACTTATCACCAATGTATCAAATTTACTCATCCTAAAGGTGTTGGAATATTAAGGGAGATTGGGGAGAAAGCAAGAAATGTTATGAAATCGACATGAAGTCTTGCGTAGAAAGAGCTGAAAAGAATAGCAATTGGAAGTACAAAATCAAACAACAACAGAGATGTGAAAGGTTAATGATTGATGCGATAGAGCGGAAAGAGGATGTAAAAACTGATGGCGAGCATCTCGCATAAAAAGAAACAACGGTAAAACGTAGCAGAAAAGCAGAATCAGAAAATAGAAAGTAGAAAGGTAAAATGATGAATTCCAGAAAATTCTATGAATGATTTGTTTGAAAAAATATGTAATTGAACAGAGTATTCTTCTTGAAAGAATCGCAAGATTTTCAAAGTTATAAAATTCTATCAGAGTCACAAAACTCGCGAGAACAGCGAATAAAATTTCGCAGAGATATAAGAATGGGACGAACCTTTATGGCGTGCACCCTAGTTCGCGAATAAAATTTTGCAAGAGGCAAATGTAAGACCTAATAGCGTGTCATACGAGGGGGTATCTCTTGACATGATTCATGGGTAAGGTTATACCGCTGCTGGATCCTTAGTCATGCAGATGTTGGGGTTAAAGAAAACCTATCCGGGAGAGAGATCTTGGATTTCCAACTATATAAGGTTATACCCTGGTTGGGCGATCGAGAATATCTTCCAAGAAGTGCAGAGTATGACCAAGGCTCCGAGGTACACGATTGAGCCAAGGGTGCCCGGAGCGTACGAAACTCTCTTGCCATCCTTGGTAAGTCTTGGCTACAATGCACTTGGCCTGAAGAAAACCCCACTTAGGGTGCAGTATTTGTAACTATAAGCCATATAGGCATAAAGGACAAGAGGCTGCGAACACAACTGGTTGTTGGCAAATCCGGATGGGGGGAGCTAGTCTTGTATGGCCGATGTGCCCTCCTTGAAGGGGCAACCAGGGGGTAGATAAGGGCGGCACCCTCCATTAGGGAGCTGATAAGTGTCTTAAGACGGCAATGTCATGGGGCTTATGATCGCAAGATCATTTAGGCATGTCATATTGTCGCGTGACGAAAATTATACAAAGGAAAAAATCCTAAAGAGAAAATGTTAAGATGAGATCAATGGGTTTTTGCATGAAAGTGTAAAGACGTCCTGAGATTTCATCGCAAGACGGCAATGTCACGAGGCTTTGTTTTCGCGAGAGAACCTAGACTTGTCATATTATCGCAGAGATATTGAAAAGTACTGATAAGACAAGATCAATGGGTCAATACATGCAAATGTAAAGACGTCCTGCGATTTTGTCGCAGGGAAATAAAAAAGTTGGCAAAATAAGACCTTTAATTAGGAAGGCATAATAAGACCAACAGATTATTGCGATACTGCTTGCAGTGTTTATGAGATTTGGCAAGTACTGAGGCATAATTTAACGTCAGTACTGAGGCATAATATATTTTTACTTCAACTAATATTTAATCTTTTATGCAATTTTCTCTTATTGCATTTGAATAATAGAGGCAAGTATGGGAATGCATAGAATGATGAAATTATTTTTCATCTATTATATGATATAATTGAATTGGTAATATTAAATAACATACTTATACAGATCATTAAAAGATAACAATTATGTTGATTGCTTTGCAGAAGAGAATTGTTTTTTAACTCATACAGATAGAAGCAAAAGGAGTTTATAATGGCGGAGAAACCCGCAGTTAATTACAAAAAAGAGGAAATAATTATACAAAGAAGACAAAAGAAGAGAAAACTAATTATACTGATCGCCATCTTCATTGTCAGATTTTTTATTCTCATCGCCATATTCCTTCTCTTCATCATTGTCAGATTTTTCTTCTTCGTCAGAATTTCCTTCTTGTTCATCATCACCAATACTATCTTCATCGCCAGAATCCTCAGCTTCACTATCAGAGATAGCAGGTCTTGGAATTTCTGCTGGGATTTCTTCTTCTAGATCAGGATATACAAAAAGAGAGATATTATGATCATCACAAACCAACTTAATGAATTTATTGCGAGTAATAACAAGAGATCTGTTAAAATTCGCAGTAGTAATGTTGAGACGGTCCTTTAATCTTGAATACTTCTCATTGCAAGTAATAAGTTTGGTCACGAGTTGATGTTTTTCATCTTCAATCTCTTGACATCTCTTGCGATAATTCTCTTCAACAGCTACGAGAACGTGACAACGAATTAGAAGCTTTATCAAGAAGAATATTAAATTGAAAAATTAGCAAGATTTGAACAAGTTAACAACCTTTTCTTTTCGAAATCATATCCCAAATTAAAGTTGCTTGTTCAAGTTGAAGGCTAACATTTACACCTAGGTCATTCCTGGCATTATCAAGAACCTTCGCAGCCCAAGAAAATTCGTCATCACTGTTAATAAGGAAACGAGATCGAACTTGATTCTCCCTCGCAAGAAGATCTTCATTCTCACGGATAAGTTTATCTCTGTCCATTTGAACATGAAGGAGAGTTTTATGAAAGTATGCTAGGGTCTTGGATCCCTTTTTGATAGCAAGATCTTTCTTGTCAATAAGATCGCTATTCTTCTGTCTTAATCTATCTATTTCTTTCCTTGAATCAAAATAAAAGCGCTTATATCTATCAGTCAGACCTAAATTGAATCTGTGTTCAATTTTTAAAATATTAAGCTTGGATCTAAGTTCATCTATGGAGAAGGATTTAATCTTATCATCTGAGAAGTTACTTAAAGAATTATTAATACAGGCGAGAAGAGTATGATCATCTACAGGTTCAGGGAAAGATTGAAAGAGTATAGCCTCGTCAATAAGACCATAAATATCTGCAAGATTAAAAGTGGTCGCTTGAATAAGATGCGATAGAGTAAAAAGAATTACGAAAGAAAGGAAATTAGTCATACCATAAAGTTGTTGGTTAGCTCTATCGAGATCAGATATCTTTTGCTTATCAACTGAAGCTTCAGTCTCCAACTGTTTATTTTTCTTGCGAAGCTCAATAACTTCAGAATCTAATCTTTGTTTATCCTGGTGAAGTTTAGTAGCTTTTTCTTCAGAGCTGGCACATCTTTTATCTAAATCAGAAGCAACAGCAAAAGAAGGTCTTCCAACCTGCGAAAGAAGAGTATAAATTGAGATTTAGCGATGGAGAAAATATATAAACAAACTAAAGAAATGAAAACTTACCAAAGCACCAAGAGAATTCAAGAGACTGGGAGTCAGCGATCTTGAGATTCCTTGGAGAGAATCATTATCCACCAGAATAGGGGCATCACAAACTTTAGCGAGAGCTTGGGATGTTTTATCAATAATTTCATACTCATCATTAGAAGTTATGCTGTGGGAAATATCGCTAAAAATTCTGGACTAATGAGTCATTGAATAATCTGAAGAAGAAGAATTTTTTATTGAAGGAAAACCGCAAACATTAAAACCCTCGTCATCATTATCTTTATCAAGATCAGTACTTGGAATTTCTGGAACTGGTTGAGGAGTTGAAGAAGAAGTAGGATGAGTTTTTATTCTCTTTGGTGGAGGATCGCTAGATTCTTCATTGAGAGGGACAGAAGATTTTCCCCTGGAAAAAGCAGCAGATTTACCTTTTGAAGATTTCCCGGATTTCTCCTTTGAAGGTTTCTCCTTGGTTTTTGCGGGTATTAATGGTTCTAATTCTTCGATATCCTGCGAGCACAGATGAAGATAAGAAATAGGGGCAACAATATATTGTTAAAATTTATGAAGAAATATTTCTTACTTCATCCGTGAAAGATTTCAAAGCCAAGAAGGTGCTGGGTTTTCTAAGAGATTGGTAGTTGAGTTTCATTCTATCAATATGAAAAAGATCAAAATAGTTAGCGAAAATATAAAGAAGACGGTAAATGATAATAATGTAAAAGATTGAGATAATATACTTCTTTAGATTTCTCAGGCCAATTAAAAACCCAAGGTTGATATTCTGCAAGACTCGCGGGAAGTTCGCGAGAACCAGAAATATAAGGACCTTCGAGACATAGCGGAAAGATAAACCACTTTTCATCGCTAGAATGGCGAGGGCCATGATTAGTTTTCGTATGAAAATCAATATCCAGCATGAGAGCTTCATCGACAGCTAGTTTCTCTTTCTTCAAGCGAACACCCCAACAGGTGCTATCCCTCTTCATAGGGAGTATCTTGTAATTTTTTAAAAAGTTTTCTACAGTATAATCTGCAGAGTTAATGGGAATATGTTTGTAAAGAGGATTTTGAGCATCTTCAGAATAGCGCGATCCTTTGCCAGCACCGCGATGAGCATATTCAAGTAGAAACATAATGCAATATCCACCTAATTGATATATTGCTCGCGAAAATCTCTCGTCAAATATTATTTGGTAGAATAATGGGAGTTCTGGGTCATAGAGAGGAAGGGTAAGACCAGCTTCAAGTTTTCCTAGCGATACTATGATTTTTTTCGCGAGAACATTGATCATTAGTAAATAATTTTAGAGAAAGTTCAGATCTAGAATCATGATCTGGAATTAAAGACAAGTTAAAACCTTTGATTCTGAGTTTCTCGCGCATTTCATTGAAGGCCTTCAAGTTTTTAGCACCAGCAGCAACCATCTTTGAGAATGGGAATGAAAGGAAAGGTTGAAAAGAAGAAAGAAATTACAGCAGTAACAGAAGCGCAATTCGCGGAAGAACAGTAAAATTTGCAGAGAAGGAGCGGAGAATGAAGAAGAAAGTAAAAGAGAAAAATATAAGAATGAGAAGAGTATTTATAGAAGAAGAAATTTCTCGAAGAAGGTGAGAGTAATTAATGCCAAAAAAAGACGTGGGTGGTTAAATCGCAGCCATTAGAGGAGACGTGTCAAAATTTTATTAGAAGAAAAGATTCGTGAAGACAGCTGGCGAAGGACGGGGAAATCTGAAAAGATAAGCAATTATGGCATTTTAGATTCTCATATCTTATCTTCTTCGCAGAAAACATGAGAAGAGGCAAGATATAGGACCAGAATATCGCCACAACGATATTCTCGCGATAGAAACGACACTTCTGCGAGAAACCAAAACATTTCTACGAGTATTAACAACATTTTGACGAGAACGTCGCAAGATTCTTCAACGACATTTGGCGAGTATCACAAAACAATGATATAAAGGTTAATGACTGAAGATATATGAGAAGAATAAGTCTGCTTCACGATGGTTACAAAGTTGGCGATGGTGAAGACTAGAGTTATGGAGATGAGACCGCAGAGTAGATCCGAATTAAGGGGAAATCTTAGCTGTCTTCCACTACGTATTTTCCTATATAAAGGGTTCGACTAATTCCAGAAGATGATGATGTACTTTTGAGAGCTGAAAGAATTTTGAGGAGAGAGAAACTCCAAAAAAAAAGTTCTGCTTCTGAGTTTTGATATTTCTTGTAAATCTTCCTGAAAGTGAGTTAATAAAATTGTAGTTGTTCATCCTCAATTATGACTTAATTTTCATAGATTCTTGACAAGGGTGTAGTGTGGGAAATCCTACAACTACAGGTATGTCAAGTTTGGTTGTCATATTTTAGTGAATCAAAACTCATTTAAAGAGTCACTTGATTATTTACTAGAGTCAACTTCGTATAGGTTAGCTAGAAAGTTATTAGGATATGAGACTTACAAGTATTACATGAAGACTTGAAGAATGTGAAGAACTAGAAAGATACAACGACGACATCATCCTTCCTCTTGAGGTTAGTAATATTTAACTTGAACTATTTTATTCCTAACGTATAATTCAACTCGTGCGTATTGAAAACATAACTGCGAAGCTGTGAATGATTATACTCCAGTTAGACATAGTATTAAGAAATTACAATACGAAGTATAACGTCTATCTTATGAACTTCGTATATAAGTGTTTGTGGGTGAAAACTGCTTATGCTGGTTTTGGTAGTTTTGTGTGTGTGGATGAGAAACGAGTCTTAACCCTAAACAATGCACTGCACGGGAGTACTTTTGATTCGAGAGACCAATCTGTACAATCTTGGCCTAAACCAAGAAATGGCCATTCCAGGATTGCTTCGGTCACAAAGTGAAGGAAAAGGGTTGGTCTTAGGGAGGGAAGCGAAGAAAGTGTTGAGACCAGAATCGTTGATTCTGAAGGTGTGGTTGTTTACGACTTGTATCAAAAAGTAGAAATGGCTAGCAGAATAAAAAGCTATCAGGTGATTTCTGGATACTGTGTTGTTCTCTCTGATCAAAACTTATTATTTGGTTGAAAAATAGGTGAAACCTATTTATATACGTCGTAATAAAACGTACCCTGGTTTCATAGGAAGTTGAAACGATTGAGTGGTGGAAGAGTAACGTGTAACGTCAAGAATTATGCTTCCATAATGAAGGAGGTGGATCCATTTACACCATTACTTCTTTCCACTACTAACCGCCCCACTTTATGACACTTTCTTGTAATGGACGTATTGCACGCTGCACGCTGTAAACCGCCAGACCAATACCTTGATGAGTATCCCCCAGTTTGTGACATGTTTGATGTCTCGAGTGTTTACGTGGAAAACATGTAGCACTTTGCTACGTATGGCAAGTTAAAATCAAGGGACTTGCTGCAGTAAAATAGCATGTGATGCTATTAGGTTCATCTTGGCTGGTCTCCTAGAAGTTTCCACAAGTCTGCCAATTTGGTGGTGAACTTGGATGGCTGAGATTGCATCTCATGAGGAAGGGTAATCGCTGATTATGGCTACCTTCTGTTGGCGCCTGATAATGGCACAGTGGAGTTTTGGTGTATGACAGTGAAAATGTGACATGGATGGCATGGCTCGTGTGTGCCAGTGGCACGGTGGTTCAAGTGGAGCCTGGCATAGCCATGGCCACTAGATTCAGGCGGCTGGTCGCCTAAAACTTTCCACAAGCCTACCAGCTCGGTGGCGAACTTGGATGGCTGAGGAAGGGTAGCCGATGATTATGGCTACCTTCTGTTGGCGCCTGATAATGGCGCAACGGCACATTTAGTGCATGCCAGCAGCATTGCGGCATGGCTGGCATGGTGGGGTGGATGGCATAGTTTGTGCATGCCAGCAACACGATGGTGCAAGTAGCGCCTGGCGTAGCCATGGCCACTAAATTTTTGGCACGTTGGTGTTAGACTCAAACGTGGTGTGGCAACATTAGTTTCTATGGACACATCAATCCTAATGTTCTGTGGCACATTGTTGGCGTAGCAACTTTGCCTAAATTAGGGTTTGGCATGTCGAAACCCTAATTAGCGCATAAGGCATGCGACATGCGGCATGTAGCCATGGATGGCTGAGATGATTGGCCAAAATTAAATATAAACAATTTAAGTTGGATACCCAAGTTGGATAGCTGAGGTGATTCACATAAATTTGTGTTAACTCATGAAATTTTGTAATCAGAAAATTCAGATGTGGGACCCTCACTAAAATCGTTATAGAATTCTCGTACGAACTCTGATTTTGACGATCTGCCCCTCCATTCTGATCAGAAAAGAATTTCTTATCTCCTTACGAAGGAATATTTAGGTTTTGAGCTCGTTTAGGAGGTAAAAACATTCCGACAGTAAAACTCAAGAAGAATTCAGGAGGGATTCTGTCAGTTTTCCGCCATGACCTAGCTCGCCTTTTATGATGTATCTATTAGCTCGTTACTCAGATTTATTTGAATTTTTAGTATGTTATGCTAGACATCCATACGAAAATTTTGGCATGTATCTCATACTAAAATTGTTTACTAAACGTTCACAGTGGTTTGTACAATCTTTGGGAAGCCAATTTGGCATGGTGACCACTTGACGCAATTCCACCTCTTTTAATATTGTGGCAGGTTTAGAGCAACCTGATTGGTCAATAAAAAGAAGGGCCGGCCAAGTACGATTATGGACACACTTCTGGTGTACGTGGTAGGTTTAATGCGACCTGATTGGTCGATGAGGAATATGGCCGGCAAGTATGGTCCCAGCCACAACTCATGGAATTCAAGTGTGGCAGGTTTAAAGTGACCTGATTGGTCGACAAAGGAGTAAGGGACGGTTGGGTAGCATGGGGCGTGGCCAATTGGCACCGGCTGGCCAATGGCATGGCCACGCTTCCTCTCATTGTTGCTCCTACTCCTCGACTCCTTTATTCTTTGCTTTCTAATTTTGGGTAGGAATTTGCACCTAATAATCCATGGCGGATCAATTTCTTAGTCTGGGATTATTTGCTTCATGCACCAGTCTTTATAAATTTCATGTGAACATATTGAGTTGCTTTATAAATATGCCAGTGGAGAGGTTGGATACTCATCACTTTACATGGATCTGTTTCTTTGCAGAGTGACGACACATTAAATGTGAGGTTTTACAATTTTAACCCTGAACTAAAAACCACCATCAACAATAAGATATCGACATAATGGTATGAATGCTATTGTGATTATGTATGGGTATGGGTGAAGATTTCGTCCTAGGAAATAATATTTTTACATTTTTTTAAAGGAAGTACAATTCATAAACTCTTTTTGTGAATCGAAAGGGAAATCGCTAGGCTTATTGGTATTGCTATTCATTGCAAATCTTTGGATTACCAATATGTGTGTTTATTATAACCGCTCATAACTTGTTTATGTATCTTGGTAAAACTATTCACAATGCTTGACTTTTGTATTGGTATGACTTTTATTAGTGAAACCGATTTTAAGTAATCACCTGAGATAGTATGATCGATATGTTGTAATTGGTATGACCAACTCCAGACATTGGGGAACCAATCCTAGTAAGAGGTGCAACCGATCACAAGTATGAGGAATCTATCCTTGTAAGAGGTACAAGAAGTCTTAATTATTGGTAACCGATCATATGAATTGGGCAACCAAATACAAGTTAAATACCATAAATATATGGTAATCGATCCTAGTACCTAGTCAACCAACTTTTGGTAACAAGTGTGAATGATCCTAGTACCCACTTGGAGGTAGAACCAAAACTTGTTTTGGTAGAACCGTTAAACCCATGATTGGTGATTTGATATGATAATCAATCACATAGTTCTTGGAAGTCAGATGAACCAGTTCTAAACTTGTTTGGAAGTGTGAAAATCGGTTCCAATATTGTAAATATAAAAAAGGATTTACAAAGTAAATATGTCGACATACTTTGAACATGTGCAATAATTCTTATCTTTTATTGTTCAAAGATATTCCTTAATAGTTAAAGGAGAATCCCGAATCGAAATAAATTGAGAATCTTTTAATTAAGGTTTTTAGTTTTATATACTTTTAATTTCCAGCAATTAAATGCATATATTTAGAAAATAAAAAATTGGTAATGTGCATTTACTAATTGGAGATTCTTTATTGAGATTTTAGTCAACATTTGGACAGAGAATTTCCAGGAATTATGAAAACCGATTTGGACTTTATTGCATGTCTTTGAGAATATTCAATTTTGGAAATTCCTTGGTGTCCAAACTTCCTTGGTCTATAAATACTAAAGTTTGCATTTCGAGCAAATTAATCCTCAGAGCCAGTAAAACTACCTAGCTGTGTTGTTATTGGTGGAGCTGTCTATTCAGAGAGAAAAGTACCATAATTAGGTGAAATCTCTTACGACCGCTCATTTTAAAAACTTCTTTGGGATTGAGAAGCTCTACGAGTACCGTTGGTGGGAAACTAGATATTTATAGTTATTATTAGTTTTCGATTGATTTTATTGACTAATGGTTGTTGAACTTTGATTGCACCTAGTTTGTTTATGCTTGAAAATCTTCTCTTCTGATATAAGATTCTCGCAAAATAGATTGAAGTATCGATGGGGATCTTTAGAACTGTTTGAAGATCTAAAGACATCTTGTGATAATCCGACGTTAACATACTCCGTTCTATGTGTGATTGATCACAAGTGATTCAAGTTGTTTGTATGCAGGTGTTTATTGAAGATCTAAGAAGAATTGAAGACAAAGAAGATTTCTTATTTGAGTTCATAATCTTTGGTGTGCGCAAAACTTGATCGGCTGGGGATCCAACTATAATCATTTTATCTTTTGATATATTGGATTAATTAGTTGAGTATATCGGCATCAGTATTTAGTATCTTGATCAGATCCTATTATTGATTGCATAGTTTAAACAATTACTTTGGTAGTTGTTGAATATATTGATCTAAGAACCTGACAAAGGAGTTTATTGGGATAAGCAGAAGAGACTTTTGTCAAACTCATATCACATTGTTTGAAAAGAGTTGTTACCGAACATATTTGTTGCTCCTTTACTGTTTGGAATACGAACTAAATGAATTGTTCCAAGTGCGTGACTTATTACAAGTTGGGGGCGCATGGATACTAAGGGAACTAGGTGAACTATAGGTTTAGTTGCTTGGTCTCAACTATACGAAGTTGGTTTATATTTTGTATAGAGCATTAATTCTGAGAGTATTCAATTCTGGACAAGATCCCCGGGTTTTTCTGCATTTGCGGTTTCCTCGTTAACAAAATCTTGATGTATCTTTTACTTTTCTATTTGCGTAATTATAATTTTTTTTATTATAATTAGAAGTAAGATACACAAACGTTAATTCCCAATTACTTGATAGCAATCCTATAGTGTTTGGTTAATTCCAAACCTATTATCAAGTAATCATACTTCGCTGTTGTATTGTCTCGATCTCGTATCCATAGACGATCACACGAAGTGTGAACCTATTAGTTGTATTGTCTCAACTCAGTCCATAGACAATCACATTCGGAAAAAGGATTTATAGGTGGAAAAGTTTTAGATTGAGGTATATTTGGGTACCCTTGTCTTTTCACTCAACAATCCTATACTTTTTAATCTAACCTAAACGAAGTTGTCTCTAGAACATAATCAAGCGACTCTTAGATGAGTTTTGACTCACTAAAATATGAAAACCAAACTTGACATACCAACGTTTAGTGGGTTCAACCGAGCTATGCTCTAACAAATATTATCTCCATTCTCAAGCTATCTTTAGTGTCAACTCGATTATGAGCGTCCAATTCTTTTACCACCATAGCTCCTAATTCCGGGATTAAACTTGTCGTAAATTTTCAATATTAAGGATATTTAATGTATTTTTTATTAACATTTTGCACGCTTCTTACTACTCTCTGTCGTTTTTAAATTTTAAAGGGGTTTTGTGCTTGTACGTTAATTTTTCGATCAAATATTTTGTGTATGATACTATGATCAGAGCTTGTGTTTTTTGATCTCAAAATAGATCTTTGCTTGTAGATGGTAGATTTTTGACTAAGGCTAAAATCGTAAACCCATAATTATATGAACTTCTGATCCAGCAATCAGATGCGAGTATTGAGACACGGGTCTCTCATCAAACCTCTGACTGAGAATACTGTCTCTCAGAGTACATGCAGATATGTAGTCTCTCGGCTAGACAACGACATATCTGTATTGAGACACGGGTCTCTCATCGAATCCTATGACTGAGAATACTTTCTCTCAGAGTACATGTAGATATGTAGTCTCATGGCTAGGCAACATCATATTTCGTGAATACTGAACACTTCAGTAATTATTTCTATATAGTATCACAAGATGGAAGGCTCCTAGACAGCTTTCTCTGCTAGTATAGAGCGATAACGTCTTCAGGATACAAACAACGAAGTTTACCCTGACTATATAAAGTATATGAAGCTCCAGCAAGCTCATATCGGAATAATTAATGCTCCTAGATAGCTTGCTCTTCTAGTATAGAGCCATAAGTTGATTATTCCTAAATTCTCGGATTCATCCACAGAATTTCCGAAAATATTCAAATATTTTCGCAGATATTTCATTACTGCAAACCATGGTTCTTCCCAGCAGAAATCCATGGGTTAGTAATAAATATCCAACGCACGGGCATCAGAGCTACCTATGAGTAAGCCCTGTCTCAAAAGATGCAAGTGTATTCAACGATGATGCATTAACAATCACCGCATGAACGAGTATTTCAAAATATGACGAAACGATGAACCTATGCAAAATAGGGAAAAACAATAAATAATCAAAATATTGACCAAGGCGCTGGGAGCATGGGCCACTGAATGACCGACCGTGACATGGACAATCCCATGCTAGTTTTATATTTTATTACTTTTTTATTATTTTCCTTGATCTGATGAAAATCCTTTCATTTGAACAAATATCCTTCGTTTTGAGGAAACTCCTCAATTCCGTGGTGCTTCCTTCGCACGGAGAAAATAATATAAAATTAGGGAAAACATTGTGGGGCCATTATCATTGGCCAACTGGCCATGCCTTGATCCCGGCGGCCCCATGCCTTGATCCCGGCGGCCCCATGCCTTGATCCCGGCCGGCCCCATGCCTTGTTATTCCTCATTATTTTATTATTATTTCCCTAGTTTCATGAAAATTCCTTCATCTCATGGTATTTTTCAAAAAATACTTGAAAAATAATATAAAATTATGGAAACCCGAGGGACCGGGCCCCAGCCGGCCGGCCGTGCCCCCGGCGGTCCCACACATCCCTTTATATTATTATTATTATTTTTAGGATTTCCTTCATCCCATGAAACTCCTTGATTTCATGATATTTCCTTCAAATTATGAAAATCCCTTCAAATAATGAAATAATACATAAAATAATGGAAAACTCACGGGACCGGACCCTAGCTGGCCAACCATGCTCAAGCCGGTCCCACACGCTCTTATTTTATTATTATTAATGTTTTGTTTCCTTCATCTCATGGAAGCTCCGGACCATCAAAATCCGAGTCCGTATGAGAATTCTACATCGATTCTACTAAAGGGCGCTAATTAGGGTTTCAACCAATCTGGGGATTGCTCAAACGATCAATATTTGATTCCGTGAACACCCACGGCCGGTTTCATGACCCCTTGGTCGGTCCCTCACCTCTTCATAATCAATTAGGTTTTATCACCTAAGGTTCAGACGAGTATTTTCGAATAAATGATTAAACCAGCATTTAATCATTCTTTCATCAAAAAATCACCAACTCTTCAAGAGGCCTTGGTATTTGCTCACACGAGCATATGGGAGCTGCCTGGTCGACCCACGGTCCCATGAAGCCGTCCCTCCTTCATTCCATGGTTAATTTTCAAATAAACCATCAATTGATCAAATTAGGATTTCTGAGTCCAAGGACCATAATTCCATATTCAAATACTAATAATTTTATGACGATCTCATGATCAGTATTCTTATTAATTATACTCGGTTCAACTACCAGTATTTTAATTAATATTTTATTTTATATTTTTGCATCAATGGAATGATTCCAGTCTATAGATCCCTATTAGAAAATCTCAAGTTCCAAACCTTCTCAGAACTTCATGAAGCGGCCAAGAGATCAGCAACTACTGCACCTGCTTTATTGGAAAGGGCTAAGACTACAAAATCTGAAGAACCATGAGAGACTCGAGGTAGCAGACGTTTAATCAACAAACAATACAACCTCCAACCTTCCACAAATGTTGTTACGGAAGGGAACAAACGAAAGTCTGAGCCACCGCGCAAGCATGCTTCCTCAACTCCTGCAAAGACATAAAGGAAAGATAATGCGCAAACTCCTGGTCAACACACAGAAGATGATCCAGAGGCACCTGATTTCCCCTGTTCCATTGAGGAAGTTATTGAGCTGCTAGACGCATGGGTTCAATATGGCGCAATCAAACTGCCTTATGTCAAGAAGGAGCCAACTGAAGAGGCCATGGAAAACCCTCGCTACTGTCACTTCCATAGGTTCGTCAACCATCCCACGAGTGATTGCAGAACTTTAAAGCACGTATTTAAAGAGAAGGTGAAATCAGGAGAACTCAACATGGGGACTAAAGGAGTGCACAGATACCCTCTCCCAGTCAGAACCTTCACTCTTTCTGAACCACCTGTCAAAGAAGCAGTTCAATATTTAATCGAACATGTCTGCGAATTGTTATACTTATCAAAGGCTCAAAGGGGAGACATGTTCGCCGCACTGAATCACATCGTGTCAGGAAAACATTTATTAATTCAAGAAGCATTTCCTGAGCCGCCCTCGACGACAGACAAAGAAATGTACGACTGGGGACTTCTCACCACAGTCCATCTCAAGGGAAACGAGTTCAAACGAGCATTGATTGATGTTGGCACTGCTGTCAATGTTATCACTCTGAAAACTCTCAGAGATGCTGATATCACACGACAAGAAGCCATTCATGCTCCAGTAACAATCACAGACCATGAAGGAACACCCAGAGATGCTTATGGCAACATTACTCTTAAGGTGAACATAAACTCAATCTGGGCGGAAAAAAAATCTACATAACCAGAGAAGATCTAGGATATGACATGATCCTTGGACGTACATGGGTTCATGCTAGAAATGTAACACCAACACCTTAAATTGCACATTTCTATGTTAAAGAAACCTCTGATTCGGAAGAAGAAAAGGAAGACATTTCGCCATTCAAGTATCTGAAGGAGGTTAAAGCCCTGACGGATCTAACACAAAATCCTGAGGAAAATGCAAACTCTTTCATCAAAATATTTCATACTTAGGCAAGTCTTATTCCTCCTCATGTGCCCATATCATCAGTTTTCAAATATGCTTATTTGATCGGAGGGCTTTACGCCACCAACAACTTAGCATTTGAAAAATGCTATGAATGGATGACCTCACCTCAACAATATTTCACCAAATGGATAAGCTTCGAGTTTCTTCAAATCGAGCATACCATCAAAAAGTTTATTGCTGAAGGCGTAGCCAAGCATGACAAATAGTATATCAAATACTCTCCTCTGCATGAGTGTCCAAACATACCACAACACAAGAACACTCCTCCAATCTCTCAGGCTCCTCCGAAAGAACAAAGAAAGGATAACCAATCCTGAAATGTACAAACCTCGACCTAGCATCAACAAGCGGGGAAATGATCAGACAGACTAAAACTTCTCTCTTCTCATGAAGGAGTGATCTAGTTACTAGAATTCTGGGTTCAAGATGGTGCAAGAAAATTGTCGTTCATCAAGAGAGAGCCAACTAAAGAAGAAATGAAGACTCTCAGGTATTGTCGCCTTCATGGGTTCATTGATCATCCAACAAGTAACTGTAATATTTTGAAGCACGTCACCAAAGAAAATGTTGATCCACAATATCCTCAACTGGGGACTGAAGGAGTATGCAAGAATCCTCTCCCAGTCAGAACCTTTACACTCTCTGAAAAACCTATCAAAGAGGCAGTTCAATCCTTGGTCGAACGTGAATTGCGAAGCACAAAGGAGAGATATGTTAACAGTACTGAACCACATCGTGTCAAAAATTCCATTCCAAAAATACTTCTTGAGCCTCCAGCCACAGACCAAGAGATGTACGACTGGGGGCTGCTTACCATAGCCAATATCAGAAGAAACAAATTTGGAAGAACGTTGATCGATGCTGACACCGCCATCAGCAACATTCCACTGAAAACCATCGGATCCACATGCATCACTCGACAAGAAGATACTTATGCTACATCTCAATCAGAGACCTTGAAGGAGCGCTTGGAAATACTTATGGATAAATCATTCTCAAATAAAACATAAGTTCAACCTGGACAGAAACCAAGTTTCACATAATCAGGAAGATCCAGGATATGACATTTCCTTCAGATAAGCGTAGATCCACGCTGAAAATATGGGTACTTATAAAGCGCCTTTAGTTACACATCTCTCTAACGAAGAAAGTTCTGATCTAGAAGATTTTACGGACATTCCATCATCAGAGTACTTGGAGGAACTTCAAACTTTTACGAGGTTGAAGCAAGAACAAAAGATGCATAGACATTCATCAAGAGGTTCCACACTCAGGAAAGTCTCATTCCATGTCTATGTTATTTATTTCCTCACATGCTATCCTAGCATGGGGACTCAATTCTGCTAACAAATATGCAAGATGTTATGAATGGTACCAAGTGGTTGAATCTGACTTCTCTCTGAATCAAGCACTGAAATATTTATTACTGAGATAATGTCCAAACATGGCAAAGAACACTTTGGGCGTTTCTCCTGCAAGCCCATGTGTTCCTCAAAATCAGAAAGCTCTAGGTCTGCACAAGTGTCGAATCCCACTACCACAACGAAAGGATGCTTAATCAACATAAGAAACTCCAGGGCCGAGATAATCAAACCCCTAAGACATTCGATGCTTAAGTAATATACGCTTCAACACTCAAGCATCTAAGAAGCCATCAAATTGTACTCCCAATCAAAGAGTACATCTTCAGCAAAAATATCTCGACGATGACACATTGATTCAACACCAGCATGATCAAAGTGTTACTAAACTACAATCGATAAGTCTTCATTATCCCATGATAATACTTCTGAAGCAGATGCAACATCATTCGTACATGGATGGCACTAACTCCTTCAACATACACTGGCAACCTGAGGTGATTCCATGAAACTTCATCAACGGGATTCCTCTACATCACAAGACCCTGCATGATTGAGGAACTTTCTCTCTTCACCAATCATATCCAGTATGAAAACTTCTGATGCTACCTACCGCAACAACATCGACTCATTGACAAAGCCAGTTCATGCTAAAGTTATGCTTTCAGGAACATTTAGGTTGAACTCTCAGTACACCTCATCTTAGGGACACTCAACTCATCTACTAGTTCGTGAATGTAAAAGGCTCACTGGATGAAGGAGCAAGGGTTATATCTATAATCATGGTTATAGCGTTTTCGGTCTTTGGAGCAACTTCAACCATGGTATCAGCATCAACAATAATCTCTAGAGGAACACCATCTATAATCTCAGCGTCGACAAGGATCTCTGGAGAGTGATAATTCATAGTCTCAACACCAACGACGGTCTCAAGAGAAACATCCTCAGGGCTTCATCAACTAATCATTCTATGAAGTGTTACACATGAAGCGGATTCCTCTAAGATCCAATGATTCATATCAAGATGTGTAGACATGATAACATGCTCACATGAAAGTCTTCCCAAAGCTGGCACGACTGGTGGGCATAATCCAAAGTCTTCTACAAGATGTTCTCATCACCTCTACAAATGAGATACAACACACTTCAGGGCATGGGTTTGCAAAAACGTACCAATGGGTGAGGAATGGGATAATGATTCCTCAACGAAAGATGTTCGTCTATGTCCCTTCTACAACATACCAAAAGGGTGCATCAATCAGACATACGAGCTGAAAGATATGGCCTTTACTGTCAGGTCTATGAAATCTGAATTTTTTTTCCCTTAGCTTCAAAAGTTAGGGTCAAGCATCGAATTACGACGTCATATGAGGTTCCTACAGCTTCTAGAGAATACAACATGCAAGCAACAATTCTTGGACGGGATTCATCACTTCCACATTCGATCGGTGTCCACCAAGTATTTCCACTAAGTACTTTATCAAGGTACCTCTAACTTTGACCACATAGGTCTTAACATCAATTTTTTTACCTGGGTCCTCTATTCAAGTCTTGCAAGAAGAAGAGAAAACGAAAAGGACAGATTTAACAAAATACTGGGGACTAACGGTCCACGGATCCTGACGATCAGTTTTACAGTCCAAAGACCCGTGGAACAGACTCTTATGTGCTAATCATTCATCATAAAAGGAATGCTACCACCGGGACATGAAACCATGGTCGTTGCATCACCCCCTCTTTAGATCAACCTCGGCTATGGTCCCATGACCAGGGTTTCAGAAGTGATGTTTCTACTACTGACAGAAGATGGCACTGCAAGCACCACCATGCTCATGTATTAATCAAGGATTCCTGATTTCAAATGAATCAATGACATCAAAATCCTTCACCAACCGTTCAAGACACAAGCGAATGGTCCAAAGACACAACAAGAGTGTTTTACAACAAGATCGTCTGAGATGATTTTTCATTGTCATGCACAAAGAGGCGAGCTGGGAGAAATTGGTGAAGAATATAGGGATAGATCATATACCATTCTCTTCGAATGGATGTCTTCTACAACATATCCAAAATCCACAGCAATTGGAGAAGAAAGCGAAAAGTTGTGGCCAAAGCATTGGACCACATGCCAGCTGAACATTTTCTGAAGGTCTCCTGAAAGTTTACTGTTTCATCGATTTCGACCCCTAAACGTTCTCAAAACTTAAAAGCCTTCTTGGGTAAAGCTTGGAAATTTCCTGGGCATAAGGATACGTAGGCATATCGCGAAAATCCGACTTCAGACGAAGATTCTACAGCGTTTCTATTAAAGGATGAAGTCTGAAATTTTCTGGCTCGACAATGCCGAAATCTCCATTGATAAGGCCGCTATCTCCATTTGGTTCGGGATGTCTGGAATTATCTATATTCCCATGCCCCAAGGAATAGTGCGCTTCATCAACATGTTGCTTATCTACAATGATTTCTTCTTGGACTCATCAACAATAATTATTACTATTTCATTCAAGGAGATGCCATGATCGCCTGCACGAAAGAGATGCTTACATCGA
The DNA here is from genome assembly GCA_023529315.1 of Papaver bracteatum. Lineage (NCBI taxonomy): Eukaryota > Viridiplantae > Streptophyta > Magnoliopsida > Ranunculales > Papaveraceae > Papaver > Papaver bracteatum. The sequence continues at coordinate 100,160 of JAJJWX010002701.1, forward strand.
ATTCTTCATCAGTGCTGGATTGTTTGACCGAGAACAAGTTGAAGGCCATCAATCGATGGAGAAAAGGTCTAAAAGAAGTAACAAACCTTGGTATCGTGATCCTAATTTCATGGGAAGGGAAAAGTCATGACACAAGGAGCGCTAACAACTCACCAAAGAAAAGTCTGGGGACTACACGTCATTTGCTAACATCCTTTAGTCCTTGGGATCTACATTTATCCGGGATTTCACTATACGATCATCCTATGGTAAAGCTAATGAAATAAGCAGAAGTACAACTCAGTATGAAGGATCTCTCACCATCACTCATAGATCCCAGGAGTACCATTTCTTAAAGTCTCATCCGTAGAGATGTCATCTCTGGAAACACCATCTCTGGAGGTATCATCCTTGGAGTCAGTCATTCTTGCAAAGTGGCTATTCCAGCACATCATTCATACAAAGCGCAGGATTCGACAAAACAATGAATCATGCAATTAGGATACTCACATCAGCGTCTACAAAAATGGTAACTCTCAACTCTTACCTATTTACGGTTTCACGAACTTAGTGATAATAACGTAAAACTTCGAAAATTTTGCTCGCTCCTTCAAACCTACAAAGACGAGCAACACCCATTACTTAAAAGTCTAACACCTGACTTTTCATGAAATTATGAATAATTCACATAACCCTTCATGTGAACATTCACTGATTTTCTATTGTGTCTGCATACACTATGAAATCACGAAATTCATGAAAACATCATTGTTTGCTTTTAACAATTGTTTAAAATCAAAACTTCATTTTGCAAAATCTTTCATAAAATCGTGAATAACCTATGTAACTCTTTACTGTGTGAACGGTTTTTCAAAATTCGGAAAAACGTCCATTCTACAATTGTGAAAACTCACATATAAACATTATTTCACTATGTATAATTGTCTACTTTCAACAGTTGTTCAAAATCAAAACATTGATTTTACAAAATACATATATTTAACGTGAAACTCACGTAAATTAAAAAATATATCTATATATTTTTCTCCCTCGAACGATCATCTGTCTTTGAAGTAAGAGAATATTTTCAAATTTTGTGAACGCTCATATATCGAAAATAAAAAAAATTCATGAAAGCTCATAGACAAAAAATTTATTAACAGACGCACGTCTTTTCAAAAAAAAAAAAAATTTCTCTCGTACAAGCATTTACCTTTGGAACGAGAGTTTATTCCATTTTGTGAAATCTCACAAAGATAAAATTTTGGTTTTCGTGAAAGCTCATAGACAAAATTTTATACCATTAGACTCAGGTCTATTTTGTTTGTTCCTTAAACTAACGAACAAACGAGCGTCTATTCCTAAAATAAGGATTTCTTTTTTGGGCCTGGACCGCGAATCCTAAACGACCAAGGTCCCGTCATCAAGATCAGCGGTTCAACACCAATCTATGCTCATTACACGATGCTCCATCATGCCACTGGGATCTTTATTCAAGTCATGGTTTGCTCGTACTATCAAAATCTGGTAATGTCTTAACTTACGACTAAGTTCATTTACTTATATTGTTTATGACCGGAAAATCACCATTCAATGCTGACTGAGGAACGCGGCTTTCCTCACTAAGCATGGGACTTAATGTAGATGGTGGATTTTCGATTAAGGCTAAAATCGTAAACCCGTAATTGTATGAACTTCTGATCCAGCAATCAGATACGAGTATTGAGACACGGGTCTCTCATCGAACCTCTGACTGAGAATACTGTCTCTCAGAGTACATGCGGATATGTAGTCTCTCGGATAGACAACGACATATCTGTATTGAGACACGGGTCTCTCATCGAATCCTCTGACTGAGAATACTTTCTCTTAGAGTACATGTAGATATGTAGTCTCATGGATAGGCTACAGCATATCTCGTGAATACTGAACACTTCAGTAATTATTTCTATATAGTATCACAAGATGAACGGCTCCTAGACAACTTTCTCTGCTAGTATAGAGCGATAACGTCTTCAGGATACAAACAACGAAGTTTACCCTGACTATATAAAGGATATGAAGCTGCAGCAAGCTCATATCGGAATAATTAATGCTCCTAGACAGCTTGCTCTGCTAGTATAGAGCCAAAAGTTGATTATTCCTAAATTCTTTGATTCATCCACAGAATTTCCGAAAATATTCAAATATTTTCGCAGATATTTCATTACTGCAAACCATGGTTCTTCCCAGCATAAATCCATGGGTTAGTAATAAATATTCAATGCACGGGCATCGGAGCTACCTCTGAGTAAGCCATGTCTCAAAAGGTGCAAGTGTATTCAACGATGATGCATTAACAATCACCGCACGAACGAGTATTTCAAAATACGACGAAACGATGAACTTATGCAAAATAGGGAATAAATAATAAATAATCAAAATTTTGACCAAGGCGCTGGGAGCATGGGCCACTGAATGGCCGACCGTGCCATGGTCAATCCCACGCCACTTTTATATTTTATTACATTTTTATTATTTTCCTTGATCTGATGAAAATCCTTCATTTGAACAAATATCCTTCGTTTTGACGAAACTCCTCAATTCCTTGGTGCTTCCTTCGCATAGAGGAAATAATATAAAATTAGGGAAAACATTGTGGGGCCGTGATCATTGGCCAACCTGCCATGCCTTGATCCCGGCCGGCCCCATGCCTTGTTATTCCTCATTATTTTATTATTATTTCCCTAGTTCATGAAAAATCCTTCATCTCATTGTATTTTTCAAAAAATATATGAAAAATAATATAAAATTATGGAAACCCGTGGGACCGGGCCCCAGCCGGCCGGCCATGCCCCAGGCGGTCCCACACGTCCCTTTATTTTATTATTATTATTTTTAGGATTTCCTTCATCCCATGAAACTCCTTGATTTCATGATATTTCCTTCAAATTATGAAAATCCCTTCAAATCATGAAATAATACCTAAAATAAGGGAAAACTCACGGGACCGGGTCCTAGCCGGCCAACCATGCTCAAGCCGGTCCCACATGCCCTTATTTTATTATATTAATATTTTGTTTCCTTCATCTCATGGAAACTCCTTGGTTTCATGATATTTCCCTAAAATCATGAAAACATAATAAAACTAGGAAAAAACCATGGGACCGGCCCCTTGAATTCTTCCTGAATTTTACTTTCGGGCTGTTTTCACCACCAGAACGAGCTTAGAACCTAAATATTACCTCGTTGGGAGATAGGAAATTCTTTTCCGTACATAATGGAAGGGCGGACCATCAAAATCCGAGTCCGTATGAGAATTCTACATCGATTCTACTAAAGGGCGCTAATTAGGGTTTCAACCAATCTGGGATTGCTCAAACGATCAATATTTGATCCCGTGACCACCCAGGGCCGGTTTCATGACCCCTTGGTCGGTCCCTCACCTCTTCATAATCAATTAGGTTTTATCACCTAAGGTTCAGACGAGTATTTTCGAATAAATGATTAAACCAGCATTTAATCATTCTTTCATCAAAAAATCACCAACTCTTCAAGAGGCCTTGGTATTTGCTCACACGAGCATATGGGAGCTGAATGGTCGACCCACGGTCCCATGAAGTCGTCCCTCCTTCATTCCATGGTTAATTTTCAAATAAACCATCAATTGATCAAATTAGGGTTTCTGAGTCCAAGGACCATAATTCCAGATTCAATCACTAATAATTTTATGACGATCTCATGATCAGTATTCTTATTAATTATACTCAGTTCAACTACTAGTATTTTAATTAATATTTTATTTTGGTCACGCTACCAATAATTCGTCAGATGAGCAATACTTTCTCAAATCAAGGAATATTGGTTCAACTATCAATATTCAACAAATCAGAGCAATACTTGCTCGCCTCAACTATCAACGTGAAAATCATGACCACGTTCAATTCATGAGTTTCAGAACATTTTACAAAATCATGTTCAACTCAGTAAATACATGGACTCATCGTCCCATGAAATCATGAAGTCAACAACTGACTAAACTAACCACGAGACGTCAATCGTGTCACTTGGGGGGATATGAACTAGGTTTTTGGTCTCGCGGTCTACGGTACATGTGTTCAAACATATGATGGAATGTGATCAAGTCGTGCAATCATTTGAAGGAGTTAACAAAGTAGTGGATGGAAAATCAACCAAGTCTCCGCACGATGAACAACTGGTTTCAAACACGATTTTCATTTCCCCACTCTTTGATTCCATCAACTGTCACACTTCATGGGATCATGGTGTCTACAATTCCAGTAATATAAATAAGTCTCTGAATCATGATTGAAATAAAAACAGAAATAAGAATCTCACGTCTCACTGACAATACGAGATTAACAACTCATCAATTGAGCAATTACTCTCAACTGAGAAATTTCAATCATTTAGAACTTATCATATTCAGAATTCACAACAAACCTACTATCTTCAATCACCAGTGATCTAACACATTTCTCATCTTCCCTCTTACATATCGACCCATCCTCTCTTGTGACCGAATTTACTCTGTAACGGCCATTGTCTTGGTTTAGGCCGGAGTACTACAGATTGATCTATCGAATTCAAAGCACCCCCTTTGCAGCGGTGCATCTGTGTGAGGTTGAACATTTCGCTCGGTTCAAGGAGTCTCCTCCGTACGGTCGTCTCCTAAATCCTTAAAAACCAGCAAATCGTTTTTCACCATCTACATTACTATGATGTAGTTTTGATATTTTGTGCCTTATCATTTTACCTATAATCGGATTTAAGCTCGGCGAGGCCTATCATTTTTCCTTTCATTTTTCTGAGTTCGAGGTATTATTCTCCATCTGACTCAGTTTTCTATGTTAAATTAATTTTTTCTGAAATCCTTTTCTACAGATTTTAACTATCTGCATTGGAATCGGGCCTTTTCCCTTTCTGTTCAATCTTTTTCACTTCGTCTTACTTATCCTTTGCTTCACGGAAATAGAATAGTTCATCGGCTGTATAGTCATCTTAGTCGAGCTCCACTTCTGACCTTTGACTTTCGTTTCTTGACGTTGAGTCAAGAACTTAGTCTCATGTTTAGATAATACTTTATCGATATGTATGGTTATCTTGGTCGTGTTTTTCCTTTAAGTCTTCGACCTTGACTTCTAGATCTTAGGCTCGCGAGTTAGCTCTTCTTTTACGACCTCTGTTTGGTCTCCTGCTATTTGAGAGACTTTCTCTGTTCTTTAGTTGTTATCCTCAACTTTAGTTATGCGTGATTTTTCTTATCTTTCTTATTTTTTACTTTGACTATACTTTTTTCGATCTAAATATTCATTCTTGATCTTGAGTTATTTCAGCCTTTCTGACCTTTTCAAAAGTGAGTTTTATTTAGGGGTTCACATGGGTCAGTTTGGGTTGGGTTTGGCCTCACCCACCACCCAACCCACTGATGGTGGGTAACATAAGTTGTCACCCGCAACCAACCCAACATTACAATGGGTCGGTTTTCACCCGACCCACATTACGGTGGGTTGGATCGGGTGGGTGGTGGGTTACCCACCATATAATACAATGAACATTACACTACAGTTACAGATTTACAGTCTTACTGTTAAACTTACATGTATACAAATAACTAAGACTCTTACAGATTGGATATAATAGCTTTTATCAAAAAGCTTTTATTCTCTTTGCAGTTTCTACTTCATATACTGCGGATTCAGTTGATGGTAATACTAATATAGTATTGTAACTTGCTGTGAAGAAGAAACAAAATTGAAATAAGAATTAAGAACCCAATCGAAATAAGCCAACCCAAAATCAATATTAGGAAACAAAACCCTAATTAGTAATTACAATGATTCCTAGTCTCACCTTCGGTTGTTGGTTTGCTACTAGTGACGATGTTGATTGATTGCTGATGGTGGTGATGTGATTTGATTTAGAAAGTGAAGAAAAAAAAACTGAGTCTAAGAGGGAGATAAGAAACTGCCGCTGAAGGTAACTAAAGAGTGAAGAGAAGTTAGCGATGAATACTAGGTTAGGGCATTATATATCATTACTTCAACGGTTGTGGTTCATCTACGATAGGTAATCTAAGGGTTAGAATTAACTTAGAAATATTTAGGCGGGTGGGTCGGTTGAGTCGGGTGAGGGAAGCTATCACCTACAGTCGACCCACCATACGATGGGTTTTGATGTTGTGACCCATAGTCGACCCGCTCCTAGGTGGGATGGGTCGGGTGCGGGTAATTTCAGGCAGGTGTGGGTTGGGTTGGCGGGTTGAGTCGGTTTTGTGCATCCCTAGTTTTATTCGACTTTTGAGATTATTCGAGCTCTTATTTTCTTTTATGCCTGTAGTTGCAGGTTTTCCCGAAAGACACCCCTTATTATATCTTGATATTAATTTCTAGATCTACATATAAAATAGGTAGTAAAATTGCTAAAATTATAAAAGGACACCAAGATTTTTTACATGGTTCGATCAATTTGATCTACATCCATGATTGTTTTAAGTTTACATTTGATTTACATTGATAGTCTCCATTAATGGAGTTCTAAATCTAATTTTGGGGAAGAAGATGATAAAGGAAAAATATATTTTCTCTCTCTAAAAATCTCCCTGCAAAATATCTCTCTCTCTCCTAAAATTATGTCCCCCCCCTTTCTCTTTCCTTCTCTTCTCTTTATATAGGTGTTTACATAAAGGATGACAACTCACACTTCCCCTATTTTAGGATCTCTTGCAATGTGCTCGCAGGATGTGCTCGCAGGATTTCTCTTCAACTACTAAATCTTCATTTCTTGCCTTGCACTCGCGAGCTCCCGCCTTGTGCTCGCGAGCATTTTTTCTAACTACAAAATCTTCACATCTTTCTCATGTTTTATGTTGTCGTTGTCTATTACGTCATTCTTTGAATTATTCTCTGACACTCGCAAAGTGTTGTTGAAGAGCTTGCGATGATGCTCGCAGAAGTGTTGTTAATCTCGTGTGAACATAATTGTAGCGATATTCTGGTCCTACATCTTGCCTATTTTTTCTTGAATATTGCTTGAAAAGTAATCTTTAAGAAAAAATCTGTTGTTGTAGTAGTCTTTGATCTTTGTTGATGAAGGAACGAGCGAAAGAATACTAGACTTGAAAAGTACGTACTTGCCTCTATTCTTTTGTGAAGTTCCAACTCTTTGCTAAGTAAATAAGAAGTATTAACTCTTGAAGTATTCGAAGTATGAAGTATCCTTGAAGAAATATAAGAAGTTCTCAATCCTCAAAATATAAGAAGTATCCGTCCTTGAATGAAAATCATAAGTATTGCCTCTGTTCATGCGAAATTATTACTTCATTTTTGGCGAAAATACCTGTCCATTTTGGAAATGATTCTTGCCGAGAAGATAAAGAACATAAAGTATTATCTTGGTAATCCATAGTTGCCTCTTTTCTTTATCTATGGAGGTAAAATCGTTGAGAAAATGTTAAATGAACAAATTGTTTCTTTATTCTTGTCTTGCCTCTGCCTCAAGCGATAAAATAATCATATTCTGCGAAATAATCACATTTCCAGCGAAATTCTGGAATAGTCTGCGAGGTGCTGAATGAGTTTGCAAGTTTCTGAATGTGTCTACAAGATTCTAAATGTATCTGCGATTTTATGAATAACCCTACGAAATTTTGAATAGTGTTCCTGAAATAGTACTGTGAATAGTGCCGCAAACAGTGTCGTGAATAGTGCCGCGAGCTGATGAATAGTGCTGTGAGCTGATGATTAGTGTTGCGAGATTGTAGATAATCCTCTTGAGAGACTCTGAATAATACTTCTGAACAATACTTTTGGGAGATTCTGAATAATATTTTTTTTCTCTCTTGCGATGAACAAATCTGTCCTGCATTCTTAAATGAAAATAATTAATGTTTGAGATTATTCTATTGGTCTTATTTTTCCTACCTAGTTAAAGGTCTTATTTTGCCAATTTTTCTTTTTGCGAAAAAATCGCAGGACGTCTTTACATGTGCATGTATGGTGATCTTGCCTTATCTTTATTCTTTTGATTGTATTACGACAATATGACAAGTCTAAGTTACCTCGCGAGATCAAAGCCTCATGACATTGCCGTCTTACGATGAAATCGCAGGACGTCTTTACACTTTCATGTAAAAACCCATTGATCTCATCTTATCTTTTTTCTCTTATGGCTTGTTTCCTCTGTATAATTTTCGTCACGCGACAATATGACAGACCTAAATGTTCTTGCGATCATAAAGCCCCATGACATTGCCGTCTTAAGACACTTATCAGCTCCATAATGGAGGGTTCCGCCCTTATCTTCCCCCTGGTTTCCCCTTCAAGGAGGGCACATCGGCCATCCAAGACTAGCTCCTCCCATCCGGATTTGCCAACAACTAGTTTTTTTCGCAACCTCTTGTCTTTTATGCCTATATGGCTTATAGTTACAAGACTGCACCCTAAATGGGGTTTTCTTCGGGCCGAGTGCATCATAGCCAAGACTTTCCAAGAATGGTCAGGGTAGTTTCGTACACCTCGGGCACCCTTGACTCAACCGTGTACCTCGGCGCCTTGGTCATACTCTTCACTCCTTAGAAGAGATCCTCGGTCGTCCAACCAGGGTATAACCTTATAAAGCTGGAAATCTAAGGTCTCTCTCCTGGATAGGCTTTCTTTAACCCCAACATCTGCTTAACTCAGGTTCCAACAGCAGTATAACCTTATCCCTGAGTCATGTCAAGAGATACCCCCTTATATGACGCGCTATTAGGTCTTACATTTGCCTCTTGTGAAATTTTATTCGCGAACTAGGGTGCACGCCATACAGGTTCGTCCCATTCTATTAATCTCTGCGAAATTTTATTCGCGTTTATCGCGATATTCTCGCGTTTCTTCATTCTTTCATTTCTGTCAATTCTTTATATAATCTTGAATAATCTCGCGATTACACTTTCATGACTCGATAAAAATTTGTTTTGCTCATTTCTGTGAGTTCTTCTTTCATTTCTGTCATTTCTTCTTTCATTCTCATAACACCATATTTGAAGTAAATATTCTTTAAAATCTTTTGAAATCTTATAAATATTCTTTGAAATCTTGTGATTGTATCGCATTGTTAAATCAAAAATCTTTTTCTGTAAAAGAAATATTCTAGAGAAATCTGTAAAATCTTGCGATTGTATCGCTCTTTGTAAATCTTAAATTTTTGATTTTTTTGCGATAATTTCGTTTTCTGTAATCTTGGAAATCTTTGAAAATTTTGGAGATCTGTATATTTTTTGAGATGATTTCAGTTTTTGTAATCTTTTGAAAATTTGGAAATCTTGCGATTGTATCGCAAATAGAATATTTTTTGTAAATTAAATAAAAAATCTTAGAAATCTTAGAAATGTTAGAAATCTTCTTTGAAATCTTGCGATTGCCTCACTTCTAGTAAATTAATTCTTTTTTTTTATATATTTTTTTTTGAAAATATTAGAAATCTTAGAAATTTTCTTTGAAATCTTGCGATTGCCTCGCTTAAATCAAAAAAATTATTTTTTGTAAGTAAAATATTCAAGGAAGTGGTACTTAGATTTTTATATGATTTTCTGTTGCTGACGTTTCTCGCAAAGTATATGGTTTGCTTGCGAGATGAGAAACAATGAGAAATGAACTCTTGACCTGCCTTTTGCACCATACCAAATGTTCTAACCCTCTCTTGCGAAATTAACTTGCGAAATTCTCGTCAACTTTCTTCATTCTTGGCGAGATAATCACCAACTCTTTTCTTTGCCTCGCAAAAAATTCTTTGCGAGGAGGGAGATTCGAACCCAAGTCTTCTAGTTTGCATACTCCTTCTCTAACCGTTTGGGCTACTTGTTGCTTGCGAAAGAAAGGACTAGTTCTGATATATTATTCCATTTCTTCGCTCCTTGAAGTTCAAAAATGAGTAAAAGAAAAAGTATGCTTGGCGAGGGACTCGAACCTACGATACTGAACTTGTTAACTTCGTTATTGACCATTTGTGCTAGCTTCTGTTTGCGATAGAAAGTTATACTATCGTCGTCTTACTATTATTATCCTCTCGTCAGGCAACTTTAGAAAAATCGTGAAAAAATATTATTGCTGTGAGACTCGATCCCGTGATCTGCTGCTTGCATTCATGCCTCCCAACCAACTGTGCTATTTCTCTTGCTTGCGAGATTTATCTGCGAAATAATCAAAGGCTAACTTGCAAATCTCGCTGAATAAAAATAAACTTGCAAGGAGCAAGAATTGATCCCGCGACCTTAAACTTGTATGCTTCTGGTTTTACCAACTGTACTGTCTTCAATTTGTGAAAGAGTGGCGAGATTCATGTGACTTATTCTTTTTAGTTGTCCTTTGTATAAGCTTTCTCTTTGGCCCTTTCTATTCTCTTTTCTAGCCATGCTATTTTATTTTTCTTTCTTGCGAGAGTTCATTCCCTGCGAGCAATCACCATGAGTAATGCAAGTTTTATATCAACTTCATAAAATTGAAAACAAGGATAATCATCTATTTTATTTTATTTTTAAAATCGCATAACTTGAAAAGTACGTTTTTTTTTTGTTTTTTTTTTTTTAAAATTGGAAAAGAGAAGAGATTTTTTCCTGTAGAATTATTTGTTGGTGTAACTTCATTTGATTTCTTCGCGATTGTTGATGGAGTACTTGGTGAATAAATCATTAGTCTTCTTCTTTTATCCACTGTGCTGTCTTTGTCCTTTGTGCTTTTTCCTCCGTTGGAATCTAAATTTTCTGTTAAAATGTTGGTGTTGGTTTAATCCATTTATTCGCTGACGTTGTATGTTGATAAGTTGGTGGATGTATCTTATCGCAAAAGAGAAATTTCACTGGATCTTTTGATTCCTTCATCTTTGACTTCAATCACAAAAATCATGTTCACATTAGTTGTCAAAATTATGATTAAATTCAAGGTTTATGGACGTAAATTTATGATCAAAACTCTTTTGAATTCAAAATATCAACTAAACAACAATTTTTGTGAAAAAAAAGATTAATAATCTAAAATTCAAAATCTTCCAGATCTATACTATGAACATATAATTTAATAAGATAAGAAAGAATTTGTCCTGTTTGAACAATTAATTGATCCAAATTCATTAGATTTCTCCCTGCGAAGAATGAAAACTTTCTTACGAAATGTAAATCTCTAATCAACAGAAAATCTCGAAATTTGACATTTTTAGAGATTCATTAAACAGATTTGTAAAACGAGGTTTGGCTACTAAAAATTCGTAACAAAAACATTTTTAGATTCAAGACTTCCTTAATAAATCAAATTTCTACAAAAAGCAAAGTTTAGGTTTTATAAAAAATCTACTTTCCAGTTTTTGTTTTGAAATTCTCCGATCCGAAAAATGAAACAAACAATAAGAAAAGTGAGAAGAAATTTGTCCTTTTTGATGATTTGTTGACATAATTTTTGCTGGTCTTTTCTTCAGCTGCCTCTTAATATATCTCCTTCTCTCTATTTGTTGTATAATCATGATTTTTCGTTGTAGCTTCCATATTTGATCTTGAAGTTTTTAAATCCAGTGAGATCCAATTCTAATGATTGCCAATTTCTTTGAATCTTCTTCAATTTGACAAGTAGTCCATGTTTCTAGCGCCAAAATGTAGTTGCAGGTTTTCCCACAACACACCCCTTATTATATCTTGATATTAATTTCTAGATCTACATATAAAATTGGTAGTAAAATTGCTAAAATTATAAAAGGACACCAAGATTTTTTACATGGTTCGATCAATTTGATCTACATCCATGATTGTTTTAAGTTTACATTTGATTTACATTGATAGTCTCCATTAATGGAGTTCTAAATCTAATTTTGGGGAAGAAGATGATAAAGGAAAAATACATTTTCTCTCTCTAAAAATCTCTCTGCAAAATATCTCTCTCTCTCCTAAAATTATGTCCCCCCCTTTCTCGCTCCCGCTCTTTTCTTTATATAGGTGTTTACATAAAGGATGACAACTCACACTTCCCTTATTTTAGGATCTCTTGTTATGTGCTCGCAGGATGTGCTCGCATGATTTCTCTTCAACTACAAAATCTTCATTTCTTGCCTTGCTCTCGCGATCTCCCGCCTTGTGCTCGCGAGCATTTTCTCTAACTACAAAATTTTCACATCTTTCTCATGTTTTATGTTGTCGTTGTCTATTATGTCATTCTTTGAATTATTCTCTGACACTCACAAAGTGTTGTTGAAGAGCTTGCGATGATGCTCGCAGAAGTGTTGTTAATCTCGAGTGAACATAATTGTAGCGATATTCTGGTCCTACAATGCCAATTTTTTTGGCTCCAGAGCTGTTATTTTTCTTTAAGCCAACTTTTTCGACTTCCGAGGTTATTAGAGCTCTCATTTTTTTTTTCCTTAGGTGCCTCGACCTATTTATGTACCTTTATTTTAGCTTTTCAGTCTATGTTGTTTGGCTTCCTGTTCTTTTGTTCTCAAATCTCATTTCCTAACTGAAAATGCGGGGGTCTAACAAGCTCACCTAATATTTCAATTAGCAATCTGTATGGACTCACTGGAATATACTTTTAATAGAATCAACTAGACAGTCAGACTCAATCTTAATAAAATGTATATCAATGAGTTAATATCTCTATCTCTCTATTTGATCTATACTCAAACAAATGGAAATTTGTGAGTCTTTATCAAATACAAGAGATATAAACTTGGATGGTACCAAAGACCAATATCAAAGGATCAATCAATTTCCAATCAATAACCAAAGGTTGGATTTCACAATTGATCGATACAACGCATAATCAGTGATATTTCAATTATATAACAAAATATAATGCGGAATAGAAATAACTGATGAGTGCCAAATATTGCATATTCATACACCTTTTCATTGGCACTTAACTCATCGTTCGCGCTTCAAAGTCATAAATTATCCCAAAGTCTGCATTTTTACCATTTTCAAGAATAAATATTTGTATTAATTAATTTTGTGTTTTTAAGTACTAAATAAATCTTGGAAGAATTGAGAAGACAAAAGATCAGAAAGTTGGAAGCGTTGCAACCCGCTCGTGCATCAGTGGCAACCTGTTTACAATACATGGGATTAAACTACCCATGATCCAAGACCCAAGACCCAAATCCGTTTCCACCTCACCCCCATTGGATTCTTTCCAAAACATCCACCTCACCCCCATTGGATTATTTCCAAAACATCCACCTCACCCCCATTGTATTCCATTTCATCCATCAATTAAAGAAAACATGTTTTGTTTAATTGATGAGTGCCAAAATTCGAATCCAAGTGTTGAGAGAATTTTTGTGTATAAATAGAGAGGGTTGTTGTGTTGAAAACTCATCCAAGAATAGCTTGTTCATGTTAGTTTCTTAAATTCAGTTTTGTTGTAATGTTGTTCATGTTCTAATTTCATTTGCTAGGGTTTAAATGAAGCCGTAACTTATTGTTATGTATTCATATCTTGTATATTGTTCTTGGAAGTTTAGAATTGTTTAAAGATATATTTTAATCCGAGTTTGTCAACATCTTGCTCTCACAATGAATGCCATGTATCCATTGTAGTTAAAATATCTCTATGTTGATTATGCTACAACTCATGCTTAACCAAATATTGATCCTCAGATTAGTTGTGCTTTAATTAGACAGTTAATGCTTTGGAGAAATACTTTAGTTGTGATTAAATTATCCATTGGAGAAACACCTTAGATATACGGTAGACTTGAATCTGCTGTAAGGACAAGAATAATATTACAAGTTGAATGCATATCATAGGTTAGTGGTGGATTTGAATACCCTAGTAGTATCCATATTCTCAATATTTACACCTTGATTTAATTGCATATTTTAATTCAAATTACTTTCTGTTTAAGTTTTTGCCAATATCTCGTTGTATCGACAAAAACAAACCCCCTTTGGTTACTCTCTGAATCAGTTCTTAGTAAGGATTTAGAATCAACTTCTACACTCTCCAAGTCTCTGTGGTTCGACCTGTGCTTTCCCTGTGTTGCTTGTCGACACTGTGCACTTGCAGTTTATACATAGAAGTAGGTATCTTTATAAGCCTACCAATTTTACTGTAGCAACGCAACTATTCACAGTCAATTATACAATTAATATTCATTTTTTTTTTAATTTTGCTTTTGCTTTCAAACTTCGAAACCCTAACTACCTCTTTTGAGCTCAACAGGTGCCTGAGTAGCTGTTGTAAAGCCGAAAGAAAGGAATCGAAAGGAAGTGGAAGAAGTTTTTATTTAAAAAAAAAAAAGAGTTTATTTTATTTATTTTTAGGTTGTATTAGGATTCCTCTACTCTTGTAATTTTCTTTTTCTTTTGCATTTTATCTTTTTGGACTTTGGACTTGGACATTCTTCTTTTATTTTTATTTTTAAACCCTACGGAAGGGTAGTATTAAATATCAAAATGTTTGCAGAGAAGGACGGTGATTACAATATCACCTCGGCCCCTCGGGTTCGTTCATGACATAGGAGTCGTGGCCTGAGTCGACAACAACGGTTCATCCCCCGTCTGGAATGGGAGGTAAGTTTGTCGAAACACTCGCAAATCCCCTATTAACGAGTTACTGTATTCCTTCGGTTGCATATATGTCGAGGACTTCATTACGGCTGCTTTTATTTTCCTAGTACAGGGCAAGAACTGGCCATACAAGATAAGGGATTCGGATTTCATCACCGTTCTCTTCTTGCCCGCCTTAGGAAAACGATACCAAACGCGAACCTAAGATTTAAAATTTGGAATAGAACGAGACCTATAGGGTAACGATCTTAGTAGGAAAGTCGTTTGAAAAATATTGGTTACTATTTAAGCATACTTCGAAGTTCATGACGGTTTATGTAAATTGAATGCGTGACTGCGCCGCCTTGTAATACGGTGAGGCCTTGGGTATCAAAGCTCTAACAACTTCCCTCGCCTCTATTCAATTTACTTAAACTCAAATTTATTCCAGAGGAGTTTGCTCAGATTGTAACGAATTCCATTTCGAAGGATTAGAAGATGGTCTAGAAAACAATCTAAGTGGAGCCATCATGCTTTTTGTTTGCTAGAAATCAGTAGGTTTACTGTGGTGGAGTCATCCTTGTTTGTGATTGCATAGAAATTCCCTTCCAGGTGAATGGTTAACATGCTTGATGTGCTAGCTAGGCTATGATTGTGTCCTTTAAAGACCACACACACCGACTAATTAGAATCACTCAAGAAGAGTTAATTGAAATACATAGTTCTGAGGCAGACAGTCCAAACCCATCCGAAACAATGGGAGAACCAGTCCGTAGTCTAAAGGACTACATGTACCCAACGAGGAAAATCCAGTCCTCGTGCATTGTCTTACCAGCTGTTGTTGGATAATTTGAGATAAAGGCGAGTATCCTCAATATGTTGCCTAAATTTAAAGGGGTTGAAGCTGAAAATCCCTACCACCATGTGAGAGAGTTCGAGGAAATTTGTGGGACTCTTAGGATCAACCAAATGACGGATGAGGTCCTCAAACTGAGACTTTTTCATTTTTCTTTGATAGACAAAGCAAAGTATTGGCTGTGTGCTCAACATCCACAGTCATTTCATACATGGGATGCTCTTACGAAAGAGTTCTTCAAAAAGTTCTTCCCAAACCATAAGACTACGACAATTCGTCAAAGTCTGAATAGTTTTGTGCAATTAGAGGAGGAAACTTTGGCAAAATATTTGGAGAGATTCAACGAATTATTGCTCCAATGTCCTCACCATGGTTTTCAAAAATGGAGACTTATGCAAATTTTGTATGAAGGCTTAGATGTCAAGAACCGAACTACAATTGAGTCCATGTGCAATGGTCAATTTATTGAAAAAACTGCTGATGAGTCTTGGACTTTCTTAATCGAAGTCGTTGAAAAGACTCAGCAGTGGGAATACCCCCGTGAACCAAATAGGACTACCCCTACATCTAGTGTCCATAGAATTGACTCTGACTTCGAAGGAAGTGCAAAGATGGCATCCTTGGCCAGGAGAATAGAAAATCTAGAACTAGAAAAGAATGGAAAAATTAATATCCCTACTCTCCGTAGTCAAATTGAAATGGCCACTTGTGCCGCATGTCATAGTTCAGACCATCTAGTGGACACTTGTCCAGACCTCCATGCATTTCAAGAGTCTAAAACCGAGCAAGCCAATGTTTTGTACCAAAGGCAAGAGAACAACCCATATTCTCAGACCTACAACCCAGGGTGGAGAAATCACCCTAACTTGTCATAGTCTAAAGGGCCCGTCCAAGGGGGAACATCAAATAATAACCAAGGATACCCTTATCCTAGAAACCCCCAAGTGCAACCTCATGTGCAGTACCCTGCAGAGAAAAAGCCTAGCTTCGAAGAAAGTTTCGGTTTGTTGACCCAAAATTTGGTACAACTCCAAAAGACCACAGACCAACGTTTTACAAGTCTAGAACTTAAAATGGGTCAAATTTTTGAAGCATTGAATGAAAGAGACAAAGGCAAACTCCCTAGTGAGCCCCAAAAAAATCCAAAAAATGTATATCAGGCAGAAAATTCAACTCGAAATGAGGCCTCACATAATCAAGTAAATGCTATCACCACTCTTCGTAGTGGTAAAGTTGTTGAAAAAAATATAGGTGTACAACAGTCGAGTGAGTCTACATCAGACTCACCAGTGCATAAAATCCCACAGAAAACACCTAGTGTTGAAAACAAATCTGAGCAACATAAGAATTCGCATAATTCTAATGTCTTTGCACCATCTCATGTACCTGTTGCTCCATTCCCACAAAGATTGGTGCAGCAAAAAGAGAGTATACAGTACAACGAGATTTTAGAAATGTTCAAACGAGTGAACATCAACATCCCATTTCTTGATGCAATCAAGCAAGTCCCTGCTTATGCTAAATTCCTTAAGGATCTGTACACAGAAAAGCAAAAGCTTCATGTGCATAAGCGTGCTTTTCTCACCGAGCAGGTGAGTGCAATCATTCAAAGCAACACACCTCCTAAGTTTAAAGACCCAGGTAGTCCAACTATCACATGCAAAATAGGTGACCAGACGGTTAAAAAGGCGTTGCTAGACTTAGGGGCAAGTGTGAATTTACTATCATATTCAGTATATGTGCAGTTAGGTCTTGGAGAGTTGAAGGCAACACCTATAACTCTGCAATTGGCGGACAGATCCGTCAAAGTGCCACGTGGTGTGGTAGAAGATGTTTTGATTAAGGTTGATAAGTTTTATTTTCCTGTGGACTTCATAGTTTTAGACACTCAACCTGTGCAAAATCCTGACAGTCACATTCCTGTCATTTTGGGACGTCATTTCTTAGCAACGTCCAATGCAATCATTAACTGCCGTAATTGAGTGCTGAAGTTGTCATTTGGTAATATGACTGTGGAGTTGAATGTTTTCAATACTAGCCAACAACATTTAGATCTTGATGATGATAATTATGTGCATGAAATCAACATGATTGAAAGTTTGATTCAGGATTCGTTGTCTAGTAGCATGTCTGTTGACCTGTTGGATGCTTGTTTGAATAATTTTGACCTGGATTTGTTTGATGATGAATACATAAGTGAAGTGCATACTTTGCTTGAATCCACACCACTTATGGACACGTCTAAGTGGAAATCTAGAGTGGAACCACTTCCACTCTTGGAATCCAAGTATGTTCCCTCTCTTGTTGAGCCACCAAAACTCGAACTGAAACCATTGCTTGATACTCTTAAATATGAATTTTTGGGACCTTCTAATACTTTGCATATAATCATCTCATCTGCCTTAGATACAGAACAAGAAAGTAAACTTTTAGAAGTACTTAAGGAGCATAAAGAATCCTTAGGATGGACCAACTCGGACCTTAAAGGCATAAGTCCCACTGATTGTATGCTTCATATAAACCTTGAGGATAATGCTAAACCGTCTAGGGAGATGCAAAGGCGACTCAATTCTAACATGAAAGAGGTTGTTAAGAGTGAGATTATAAAGCTTCTTGATGCGGGTATCATCTACCCAATCTCAGATAGCAAATGGGTTAGCCCCATTCAGGTTGTGCCGAAAAATTCAGGAGTTACTGTAGTTCAAAACGATAAAGATGAGTTAATCACTACTCGAGTAACCACAGGGTGGCGAGTTTGCATTGATTATAGGAAGTTGAATGCAGTTACAAGGAAAGATCACTTCCCTCTTCCATTCATATATCAAATGCTTGAACGATTGTCTGGGCGTAAATTCTATTGTTTCTTGGATGGTTTTTCTGGTTACAACCAGATTCATATTTCACCCGAAGATCAGGAAAAGACTACTTTTACATGTCCATTTGGAACGTTTGCCTATCGTCGTATGCCCTTTGGGTTGTGCAACGCACCCGCTACATTTCAGCGTTGTATGATGAGCATTTTTTCTGACATGATAGATAATTTCCTTGAAATCTTTATGGATGATTTCTCTGTGTTTGGATCATCTTTTGATGAATGTTTGAACCATCTCACTCGCGTGCTGATTAGATGTAAAGAGAAAGATTTGGTTTTAAATTGGGAGAAATGTCATTTTATGGTGAACTCGGGAATAGTTCTAGGACACATCATCTCTGAAAAAGGCATTGAAGTATACAAATCCAAAGTCAACCTCATTCAAAACTTGCCGCAACCTCGCTCTGTGAGGGAGGTTAGATCATTTTTAGGCCATGCTGGTTTCTACCATAGATTCATTAAAGATTTCAGTAAGATCTCAAGACCACTGTGTAATCTACTCAGTAAAGATGTTGCATTTGTGTTTGATAATGCTTGTGTGCATGCTTGGGAAGAGCTCAAAACTCTTCTAACTTCATCCCCTATAGTCCGACCTCCTGATTGGAAATTACCATTTGAAATCATATGTGACACATCTGATTTTGCTGTTGGAGCTGTCTTAGGGCAGCGAGTTGACAAACACCCCTATGTGATCTACTATGCTAGTAAGACACTGAATGAGGCTCAAATGAATTATTCAACAACCGAAAAAGAGCTGCTAGCTGTTGTGTTTGCATTAGATAAGTTTAGATCTTATTTGATAGGATCAAAAATCATCATATATTCTGACCATGCCGCATTGAGATATCGTTTATCTAAAAAAGATGCTAAGGCTCAACTGATTCGATGGATACTCTTGTTACAAGAGTTCAACCTTGAAATTCGAGACAAGAAAGGGTCAGCAAATGTTGTTGCGGATCACTTATCTAGATTGAATGTCGAATCTGCTGATGAATCCACTCTTATTAGGGAATCCTTCCCTGATGAACAACTGATGCTGGTTTCTGAAATGCCATGGTTTGCCGACATCATGAACTACCTTGCTACAGGTAGGATGCCACTTCATTGGTCTAAACAAGACTGGTCTAAATTCTTGGCCGAAGTGAAATATTTCATATGGGATGACCCATATCTGTTCAAATACTTCCCTGACCAAATCATTAGGAAATGTGTCCCCAATTCTGAACAAAGGGATGTCATCTCTTTTTGTCATGATCAAGCATGTGGAGGCCACTTTAGTGCAAAGAAAACTGCTGCAAAGATCTTGCAGAGTGGTTTTTACTGGCCAACATTGTTTAAGGATAGCCATGAATTCTGTATTTCTTGTGACCGGTGCCAGAAATTGGGAAGTATATCAAAACAAGACATGATGCCCCTACAACCCATTTTGATTGTTGAGCTATTTGATGTATGGGGTATTGATTGCATGGGTCCATTTCCTATCTCTGAAGGAAAGTTATACATTCTTGTTGTTGTTGACTATGTTTCTAAGTGGGTAGAAGCAATTGCAACCAAAACTAATGACCACAAGGTGGTACTTTCGTTCTTAAAGGAAAACATATTTTCTCGATTTGGCACTCCTAGAGCTATAATCAGTGACGGTGGTTCACATTTCTGCAATAGGCCTTTTGAGTCTTTAGTTCGCAAGTATGGCATAAATCATAAAGTCTCAACCCCATATCATCCACAGACCAGTGGCCAGGTAGAGGTTTCAAATAGGTAGATTAAGCACATTCTAGAAAAGACGGTTAACCCGTCTAGAAAAGATTGGTCTTTAAGATTAAATGATGCTTAATGGGCTTATAGAACAACATATAAAACCCCTATTGTCATGTCCCCTTACCGACTTGTGTATGGGAAGCCTTGCAATTTACCTGTTGAGCTTGAGCATCGTGCATATTGGGCTATTAAGAAGCTTAACTTCTCTCTTGATAAGGCGGGTACACAACGGAAACTCCAACTCAATGAGTTGGAAGAGCTGAGAAATGATTCTTATGACAGTGCAAAGTTATACAAATATAGAATGAAGGTGTTCCATGACAAAAGCATTTTGCGAAAGTCATTCACTCCAGGCCAGAAAGTTTTATTGTACAACTCACATTTGTACCTTTTTCCAGGAAAATTACGTTCTAGATGGACAGGCCCGTTCGTGGTGCGAACAATTTTTCCCCATGGGGATGTAGAACTATAAGATGTAGCAACCAAGAATATCTTCAAGGTCAATGGGCAGAGACTGAAGCCGTTCCTTGAACCAATTCCACCTGAGATTGAAACAACTCATCTTGCTGATCCAATCTATGTGGACTGAAAAGTTCACCCCTTGTACATACCACAGGATATCGTCCCTACTGGTTGCTGTGGACATACTCTATTGTCTCTGGTTTGGCATTTGGTAATCTCTTTCCTTTGAATATGTTTTGTTCTCATGGTTTGTTGTTGTTTCTGTTATCTTTTAAAACATTGAGGAAAATGTTAGATTTAGGTTTGGGGGAGTATTTGCATATGGCATTGTGAGTCTTTTGTTGTTATTTTTTATGAACAGCTGTGTAGCGGGTCTTTTGTAGGATCCTTTGTAGTCTTTTGCATTTTTTATGACCAGCTGTGTAGCGGGTCTTTTGTAGGATCCTTTGTAGTCTTTTGCATTTTCTATGACCAGCTGTGTAGCGGGTCTTGCATTTTTTTGTTGTCTTCTATGACCAACTGTGTAGCGGGTCTTAAAAAATTTTTTTTATCAAGGTTCTACGAAATTCCGAAGTTCACCATCTACAGTTGAAGACCGAAGACGAAGACGTTTCTATGGATGCTCTGAAATTGGAGAAGGTTTTGTGGGTACATCTTTGGTAGGCCCTCACGAGACTATAACTCGTCCACTAGGGACACCTAGGGGTTTAAAGGCTTATTGCATACGCTAAATGCATTCGAGAGACCAGCGACAGTGGAATAGTTAGGATTTCTTAAGTTCTATTTCACTTGAGGACAAGTAAAATTCAGGTTTGGGGGTATTTGATGAGTTCCAATTATTGCATATTCATACACCTTTTCATTGGCACTTAACTCATCTTTCGCGCTTCAAAGTCATATATTATCCCAAATTCTGCATTTTTACCATTTTCAAGAATAAATATTTGTATTAATTAATTTTGTGTTTTTAAGTACTAAATAAAGCTTGGAAGAATTGAGAAGACAAAAGAGCATAAAGTTGGAAGCGTTGCAACCCGCTCGCGCATCAGTGGAAACCTGTTTACAATACATGGGATTAAACTACCCATGATCCATGATCCAAGACCCAAGACCCAAATCCGTTTCCACCTCACCCCCATTGGATTCTTTCCAAAACATCCACCTCACCCCCATTGTATTCCATTTCATCCATCAATTAAAGAAAACATGTTTTGTTTAATTGATGAGTGCCAAAATTCGAATCCAAGTGTTGAGAGAATTTTTGTGTATAAATAGAGAGGGTTGTTTTGTTGAAAACTCATCCAAGAATAGCTTGTTCATGTTAGTTTCTTAAATTCAGTTTTGTTGTAATGTTGTTCATGTTCTAATTTCATTTGCTAGGGTATAAATGAAGCCGTAACTTATTGTTATGTATTCATATCTTGTATATTGTTCTTGAAAGTTTAGAATTGTTTAAAGATATATTTTAATCCGAGTTTTTCAACATCTTGCTCTCACAATGAATGCCATGTATCCATTGTAGTTAGAATATATCTATGTTGATTATGCTACAACTCATGCTTAACCAAATATTGATCCTCAGATTAGTTGTGCTTTAATTAGACAGTTAATGCTTTGGAGAAATACTTTAGTTGTGATTAAATTATCCATTGGAGAAACACCTTAGATATACGGTAGACTTGAATCTGCTATAAGGACAAGAATAATATTACAAGTTGAATGCATATCATAGGTTAGTGGTGGATTTGAATACCCTAGTATCCATATTCTCAATATTTACACCTTGATTTAATTGCATATTTTAATTCAAATTACTTTCTGTTTAAGTCTTTGCCAATATCTCGTCGTATCGACAAAAACCCCCTTTGGTTACTCTCTGAATCAGTTCTTAGTAAGGATTTAGAATCAACTTCTACACTCTCCAAGTCTCTGTGGTTCGACCTGTGCTTGCCCTGTGTTGCTTGTCGATACTGTGCACTTGCAGTTTATACATAAAAGTAGGTATCTTTATAAGCCTACCAATAACACAGACACCTAAAATTTTGTTAACAAGGAAATTGCAAATGTAAAAAAAACCCGGGACCTAATCCAGATTGAACACCACACTGTATTAAGCCGCTACAGACACTAGCATACTACAAACTAACTTCGGTATGGAATGTAGTTGAACCCTAATCAATCTCACACTGATTCAAGTTACAGTTACGCTCCTTACGTCTTTGATCCCAGCAGGATGCTACGCACTTGATTCCCTTAGTTGATATCACCCACAACCAAGAGTTGCTACGACCCAAAGTCGAAGACTTGAATAAACAAATCTGTATTACACAGAAAAGTCTATGGTAATAGATAAATCTGTCTCCCACAGATAAACCTACGAGTTTGTTCCATCTTTTGATAGAAATCAAGGTGAACAAGAACCAATCGATAACCCAGACTTATATTCCTGAAGAACAACCTAGAATTATCAATCACCTCACAATAATCTTAATCGTATGGTAGCGAAACAAGATATTGCGGAATCACAAACGATGAGACGAAGATGTTTGTGATTTTTTTTTATCTTACCCTATCAGAGATATAATCTCAAGATACTTTTTCAATTGAACTCATACAACAGAAAATGGCAAGATCAGATCTCTCAACTACAAGAGAAGTAGTTTCGTCTGGCTTCACAATCCCAATGAAGTCTTTAAGTCATTAACCTACACGGTCTCGAGAAGAAACCTAATGTTAAAGGAGAATCGACTCTATCTAAACCAAATAGTATCACACGGGAGGTATGGGGATTAGTTTTTCTAGTTGCTAGAGTTCTCCTTTATATAGTTTTCAAATCAAGGTTTGCAATCAATGTTAGCTTAGTAACAAAGCATCAATATTCACTGTTAGATGAAAAACCTTATTCACCCAAGCTAATATCTTTCAACCGTTAGATCGAAACTTAGCTTGTCACACACAAATGAAATGTATTTCATGTTAGAGCATTTCTCGGTCAAATTTGCATGCGTTGCTATCTCAAGCATGTTTGTCAATGTTAGTGATTAAAACCATAAGTATTTATTTCTAGTCTACTATAACTAATGTCTCGGACTAGGATAGAAAGTGTAGTTGAGATCAAGAACTCCATGGAGATCATCATACAAGACGAAGGACTACTCAAGGAACTGGTGGATCTTCATCGACTAAAAGGTATGTGGAGACTTGAACTTATCTATCACTCAAAAGTCTATCTTCTATATCTCCCATCTTGGGACAAAAGTCATTTTACTATATAGACTTTGATTATACACATTTGCTATTTCGAGTCGAGTTTATCTCGCCTATCTATTTCTCAAAATATGTGTTGGTAAGCTTTTGCTTTGGCCAAGTTCATCTTTATGTAGTGACGAAAGTCATAGTATGTTTCAATCTCTTTGAAAATGGCTTTGCCGAAAAATGGTTTGTGAATAACAACTATATAACGTCCTATAAGAATGTTTCAATGATTGAAATGAGAGTTTAGATTATATAACCATTTTTGGATATAAGCATTGTGTGGTAACACATATATGTATAAGTCCTTATTCCTTGAACCAAAGTATGCGTACTTTGTTGATCAGGAAAATCGGAACAAGAGTTGTGAGCTCAGTCCGCGAACCGGCGAAAGTTCGCTTTCCGAGAATATCTGCTGGAGTTTGTGAACTCCTTCCGGGAACTTAAGTTCGCGTACTTAGGTTGGTTATATCTAAAAATGATTATTCGTGAACTTATACTTATATTATCTATGGAATGCAAGTTTGAAAACCGTGGCTATAAAGTTCATGAATCGATGAGTGAGTCAAATAGTTATTGCTTCAATTGTGTCTTGTATACTTCTATAAGATCTAATCAATTGAGCAACTCTCTAACTAGTTCATTTGAGTCATTTGAACTAGTTATGGTGAAGAAGAACATGGTTGATATGAAAGTGCTCATATGGCTAACCATTTGGTTAACTACTGTTGAACCAACAAATGTACATGTTTGGGTACGGTTACACAAACCTAAAATCGTGCATTTCATTTGTGTGTAACAAGCTAAGTTTTAGATCTAACGGTTGAAATATATTAGCTTGAATCTAATCAGGTTTTCATTTAACGGTGAATATTGAATGCTTTGTTACTAAGCTAATATTGATTGCAAACCCTTATTTGAAAGACTATATAAGGGAGAACTCTAGAAACTGGGAAATCTAATCCCCACACCTCCTGTGTGATACTAGTTGTATTATCTATAGTCAATTCTCCTTTAACCTTAGGTTTCTTCTCGGGACCCTGTAGGTTAACGACTTAAAGACTTCATTGGGATTGTGAAGCCAGACCGATACTACTTTCTCGTATTTGTGCGATCTAATATTGCTAATTCTATCATGTTGAGTATAATCGTAACGATTATCTTGAGATTAATATCTCCAATAGGCAAGATATAAAAGTAATCACAAACATATTCGTCTCATCGCTTGTGATTCCATAATATCTTCTTTCGCCGCGTCGATTAAGATTATTATGAGGTGATTGATAATACTGAGCTGTTCTTTGGGAATATAAGTCTGGTTTATCAATTGGTTCCTTTTTACCTTAATTTATCAAAAGACGGAACAAAACTTGTAGGTATTTCTGTAGGAGACAGATTTATCTATTATCATAGACTTTTCTGTGTGATACAAATTTGTTTATTAAAGTCTTCACTTTGGGTCGTAGCAACTCTTAGTTGTGGGTGAGATAAGCTAAGGAAATCAAGTGCGTAGTATCCTGATGGGATCAGATACGTAAGGAGTGCAACTGTACCTTGGATCAGTGTGAGATTGATTGGGGTCCAACTACAGTCCAGACCGAAATTAGTTTATAGTAGGCTAGTGTCTGTAGCGGCTTAATACAATGTGTGTTCAATCTGGATTAGGTCCCAGGGTTTTTCTGCATTTGCGGTTTTCTCATGAACAAAATTCTGGTGTCTGTGTTATTTCTATTCCGCATTATATTTTGTTATATAATTGAAATATCACAGGTTGTGCGTTTGAATCAATCAATTGGAAATCCTACCTCTGGTTGTTGATTGAAATTGATTGATCCTTGAACATTGGTCTTTGATATCGTTCAAGTGTTTTCTCTTGTATTCAATTAGACTTGCAGATTTATATTTGCTTGAGTAAGTATTGAATCAAGAAAGAGAGATATAACTCTTTGATATACTTTATTAAGATTGAGTCTAGTTGATTCTCTTGAAATTATATTGGAGTTAGTCCATACAGATTGCTAATCAAAATATTGGGTGTGGTTGTTGA
Organism: Papaver bracteatum; assembly: GCA_023529315.1. Lineage (NCBI taxonomy): Eukaryota > Viridiplantae > Streptophyta > Magnoliopsida > Ranunculales > Papaveraceae > Papaver > Papaver bracteatum. The sequence goes on from JAJJWX010002701.1 coordinate 125,895, forward strand.
ACCCCCGCTTTTTCATTTCATTTAGGTTTGAGTAACCGTACACAAACATGTACACTTAGTTGGTTCACAAATAGTTAACCAATGGTTAGCCATATGAGCACTTTCAAATTAACCGTATTCATCTTTCTCATAACTAGTTCAAATGACTTCACAAGAACTTGTTGAAGAGTTGTTCAATTTCTTAGGTCTTTATACATAGACACAATTGAAACAAAACCTGTTTGATTCATTTGAATCAATTCATGAACAATATATCCACGGTTTGCAAAGATTGCATTCCTTATAATTTATTATTTTAAGTTCATGAACTACCGATTTGAGAAATAACCAGCTTGGGTACGCGTACGGGTATGCGTACCTTAGATACCAGATTTGAGTTTCCAAAATCATCAAATTTTTTCGGGTAAAAAAGTTCTGCCAGTACGCGTACCTAAGGTGACTGGTTTATGAGTTTGTAAAATCCAAATTCAGCAGAATTTTCCGGGAGGAAAAGTTCCGCCAGTATGCGTACCCAACTCGTATCCTTCACCAATACCGTATGCACACATATGCACACACTTGGTTTCCGGTACATGGATTTATACACTAATGTGCGAACACACTATATATTCTTATTTCCATAGATGTTTACGTAATCTCAACTCTACATTTCAATCATTGAAACATTCTTCTATAATATTATAGCAATCGTTATTCACAACTATCGTTATCAAAGCTATTTTCAAGATTGAAACGTCATTATGACTTTCGTCACGGGTAAAGATGAAAAATGGTAAAGGGAAAGATTACCAACACATATTTCGAGAAATATATAGGCGAGTAAACTCAGCTCGAAATAGCAAATGTGTATGTATGAAAACTATCATACTTATACGACTTTTGTCTCAAGAGTAGGAGATAGAGTAGATAGACTTTTGATTGGTAGATAAGTTCAAGTCTCCACATACCTTTTAGTCGGATGAAGTTCCACTGGTTTCTTGAGTAGTTCTTCGTCTTCGTAAAATGATCGCCATGGAGTCTGGATCAGAACTACACTTAACTATCCTAGTCCGAGACTTAGCTATAAGTAGACTAGAAATCAAGACATATAATTTTGAAAACTAAATTTGACAAACAAGCTTGAGATAGCAATGCTTGTGAGTTCGACCGAGCAATGCTCTAACACTAACCCCTATCAGGATCGGCTCAGTCTTTCAATCTATGCTATTTGAATCTGTTTTATTTTATTCTCAATGTTTTGAGTTTCGTTCTCGATATATTTCATCGAGGTCAAGCTTTTTAGTTCTTATCTTTTGACTTTCTTAAGCCTTAGATATTTTTATGTCGCTTAGTTATTTTACCATATACATTTTTCTAGTGTCTCAATTAATTCTGCCAGCTTTGGCTGCTTTGTAGCTCATTTATATTTTTTCAGGAGGCTTAATTGGGTTAGATTATGCTCTGGATGTTTTGGAAAAAAAAATTGTCTGGTGTAATAGGCTTGATTAGCTTTCCATTTTTGGATATTTTGCAGCTCATTTTCATTATGGAGGCTTGATTAACTTAGATTAGCCTTGTCTATTTTAGTTGTCTTGCAACTCATTCTCTTTTATTGTCTTAATTAATTGGCTTAATTAGATTTTCCAGTTTTGGCTTATTTGCAACTCATTTTCATTTTGGAGGATTGATTAACTTAGATTAGCTTTGTTTGTTCTAGCTGTCTTGTAGCTTATTTTTATTCTTTATGGATCTCTCTTTTCGAGGTCATCTATAAAAAAAATCGTTTATCTTTTATTTCTCTTATCGCCGCTGAGATAGTGTGTCTTATGAGTTGCTTACCTTATCTGCTAGTGATGTGGGCTTCGCCGCTATAACAGAGATAACGTGTTCTTATTTCCGAAGCTACCTGGCCAAGGTGCTATTCTGTGCCCAGCAGATATGGATCCGGAGCTTAGTAGATGGTCTTAATGTTTGGCATTCTCTCTGCAAGATACGGCCTTTCCCTCGTCTCTTGGCAATTGAGAAATATCACACCAATTATCCAAAAATAATTGTGCCATCGCCAATAATACATCGTGTATGTCTCTGAACAAAGTAATAAACTCACCTAATTCCAGGAAAAACTATGGACATCAAATTTGTAATCAATTAAGTTACCATTGATTTTAAAGTACTTGGCCTTCAAAAATCTAGCCCAAACCTTATCTGAATCTCTAATACTCACCCATAACTTCATCAATATTACTCTATTAACAACGGCCAACCTCTTTATGCCCAAACCACCTTCTATACGAGGGAAGCATAGAGCTATGACTTATATATTCGGCCTTATAGATGCTCTCATAGCACCCAAACCATTTGAGAGCTTCTGTTCTGAACAGCAAAGACTTACTGTTTGAATTCGTGCTATCTGCAACTTTGCAGGACCCAAATAAAGGATTTTTTATTTTTCACCCCACAGTAGAAGTGTTTTTTTTCTTTTTTTCTTTTTTGGTGAACGGTAGAAGTGTTGCTTCACGATACCACATCAGTGATGCATTAAACTTAACTACTGTACTAATCAAAATTGGGAACATTATTTAAATACCCTTACTATAGAGCCCCTTCTAAAATACCCTTATCAACTTATACAAATACCCCTAAGCCTAATACATTACTAAAATACCCTCTTTTATATAGTGTATATACAAAACCACCACCATTACCACTATTCAAAAAAAAAAAATCTCTAATGCCCACACCACTGTCCACCGCCAACCACCACCGCTTACCACCACCGACCACCACCACCGACGACCACCACCACCGACCATCACCACCACTAACTACCACCACCGACCACCACCACCACCGACCACCACTACTGACCACCACCACCATTGTCTACCACCGCCAACCACCACCACTATCCACCACCACCACCGCTAACCAACACCACCACTGTCCACTTCCACCACCGCCGCCAACAACCGTTACCCGCCGCCGCCAACAACCATCACCATCGTCAACCACCATCGCCGCCGCCAACCACCACCACCATGTGGAATCAACTTGTTGAAGTTGTGTCCACATCGGAGGCAACTAGCTCAAGTTGTCTTCAACAGTCACGCAACTAGCACAAAGTTGTTTTCATAAAAGTGAAAGCAACTAGCCCAAGTTGTCTCCATATATGGAGGCAACTAGCACAAGTTGTCTCAAAAAAAAAAAGTATACACAAATAAGTGAACCTAGTGTGAGTCGAACACACATCTTCTGACATATAGTCAGTTGTGCTACCATTGCAACACAGATTCGTCAATACGAAGTAATATATCGAATTGCAACCACTCAATCTCTCGGATATCTCTCTGCTGCACTTCCCCCACTAAACCAAAATCCAACGAGATCAATACCATAAATCAAAACTATATTTTGACACTATCTACTAACTATTTTTTGTTTCAAGTAAAAGTGAACAGAATGAGACAATTGCATAAGAATTCCCCGTGGAATATGGTAACAAGGTGATCAAAAAATGGAGCCAACTAGCTCAAGTTGCCTCTGAATATGGAAGCAACTAGCTCAAGTTGCCTCCGAATATGGAGGCAACTAGCCCAAGTTGCCTTCAAACTGAAAGCAACTTTCTCAAGTTGTCCCCAAAATCAATAATAAGCAACTACTTCTGAAAATATGCACAAGCGAATGCAGATAAGAAAGATGTCTCACCTTGAATGCAACAGCATAAACATCCTGCAAGTTAGACATGCCTTCAAACTACCATAATAACCACATAACATCTCTGCAAGTCATTGCAAACATAGCCTCACCCAAACTACCATAATAACCACACACAACCCATTAAGCCCTGGCAGTTCATAGTACTAGGTTTGGATCTTATACTATTGATATCACCTTCAAAAACGGCTCCTAAGATTGCTTCTGAAAAATACAAGGCCATTGAGCCATGCAACTCCAATTCCTGTAATACCAAACCACCATTGTAAAATCGGTTTTATGACTCAACTTAAACCCATTCTCATGACTTCTCTTGCCATTCCTGCAATTGCCTCTAGATCGTCTTGCAACTGAAACTTACACAAACCCATTCATGAGACAAACACACAACATCGACATATCAAACTTGTCAAATCCTTCATCTCAGTTCAATATCAAACTCACAATTGTAGTACATTAATTCTCTGCAATTGTATCAGCCTAAACATACATCTAAAATTTCTTCATCTAAAGTCCACTAACTTAGCATCACCACCATGGCCATATGTATCTTCAGTAACTGCACACTTCACTCCACCGGCACTATTCACATCCATACTGCAATAACCATCACCATTTTCCATATCAACAGCACATGCAGTATTCATTTGCAACCTATTCAACCACTATCAATAGTAGAGCAATCTCCATCAACAGGCAGCATCAAATCCATGGTTCGAAACCTAGACATTCATATACACGGGTTCAACCATTTTATCTCTGAATCTCCACTTCCACCAACAAAACCTTCTTCATTCGGATCTATATTTCTCAGCCACCAAATTAGGTTACAACCCAATGTTCTCAACAAACCAAAACTCAAATTCCTCTTCAACTTCAGATCCAACTACATATAACCACAAAAACCCTACTTTCTCTTAAAACCCCCAAATCCATCTCAAATTCATCAACAATAGTGAAATCATCTCAATCTCTAACAACGACATCTTCTTAGCACAGATTTCTGATTTCCGATCAACGCAACATCAGGACATGAAGTAGCAGCCACATCTTCCATTCCCATCTTCGGATTTCAAAACCTAAACCTAAAAATTGAACTTTACCAGTTTCATAATCAACAAATCTCGAACTCAAATCACTGAATCTGAATCTTTAAATGAAAAACCCACCCGAAATCTGAATCTCAACTCGAAATTACTAAATCGAAAATAAAAATCAAACCAATCTCCAAACTGTTTTGAATCGAACACAAATCGTGGAAAATTTGTTGATATTAGTGGCGGATGTAACGGAGGTAGTGGTGCTGGTTGTGGTGGCGGTGATAGATCTTTGTGTTGTGGCAACGGAGATGGAGATGGTGGTGGCGATCGACGGAGATGAAGATGGTGAGATTCTATTGGTTTTTCTCGAGTGAGAAATGAAGAAGAAGCTGAAGCGTAACATGTAAAGGTTAAAAATGAGATTATGTTAATTATTTTCCTATTCATAATTTCGATTCTGCCATCATGAGTATTATTAAAGATTCATAAGGGTATTTATGCATGACCCATGAATAACAGGGGCATAAGTAACATTCCCAAGTCAAAAATCGATTGTCAGGTGGTGGATGGATATGTTCCACAAACACTGCTTGATCCATTAGTGGCATATATGTCAATTGTCGCAGTACAACGTGTGATCGATGGTGTATTTTTCTTCATGCGTGGGGATCTAAAATCACAAAACATCGGAGCGCTATCCTACTCCGTGGCCAGAGGAAAACACAGAAATAGGATGATGAACCATGTTCACATGGACTTGCCCACAAGTTATATAGTATGATGATAAAACGTCATAAAATACCCACATGATGGCCATGACAATGTCTTCAACATAGGCATACATGTGGACCCCACGATTCACATGGGATGCTCTTTTCTCTCTCATGTAAATGAGTAGTGATCCAACGATTCTAGTATCCCTCCGACGACCCTTTACGCTCATCTCAACCATTCAAAAATATAAAGTCTTTTTTAGGGAGAGTCTTTCCTTATGGGCGGCTGAACTTGTCCCATCTTTGTCCCCCTAATGTGCAGACAAACTCTTTAAATAATGCCCTTTCTATGACCGACAACTTTAGCTGTCTTTGTCCGAAATTTATGCATTCTTTAAAATTACTTTTGCACCCTTGTGTATCCTTGGTATTCCCATTCTTATCATCTATCCTTTTCTATAAAACACTTCCTTCATATTTTTTTTCCATCACTAATACACAACCCAAATCTCTCGTAAACAAAAATACCATTTCATCGCTTCAAACTAGAAACAGGCCACAATTAAACGGAAAGAAGAACACCTAAATTTATAGGATCACGTTGAAGTTATCGGAAAGAAATGGCGGGGAATTTCGACAAGGTTGATCTGAATTTTAAAGCGACAGAGTTAAGATTAGGTTTACCAGGTACAGATGAAGAAGGGTCATCTGAAAAACAACAACCACAAACACCAAGAAACAACAAAAGAGGGATAGCTGATTTAGGAAATGAAAATCCGTGCGGTGGATCCAATAATAATTCTAGCGTGTCAGATTCTGGTGACCGTGAAGTTGCTCCTGCAGCAAAGTAAGTTCTTAATCTTTTGACTAATCATGTGCTACTAGATTTTGTGATTCTGGTGAGTTGATGATTAATGGTTTTTTCTTTTCCTTTGTAAATTCTGCAGACAACAAGTTGTAGGATGGCCACCAGTGAGATCATACAGGAAAAACAATTTGCAAACGACGAAGAAATCAGAAGTAGAAGCACCAGGAATGTATGTGAAAGTTAGTATGGATGGAGCACCTTATTTAAGGAAGATTGATTTGAAAATTTATAAAGGGTATCCAGAACTACTGAAAGCTTTAGAAAATATGTTCAAATTTAGTATTGGGAAATATTCAGAAAGAGAAGGTTATAATGGTTCTGAACATGCTCCTACTTATGAAGATAAAGATGGTGACTGGATGCTTGTTGGTGATGTTCCATGGGATATGTTCATTTCTTCTTGCAAAAGATTAAGAATTATGAGAGGGTCTGAAGCTAGAGGTTTAGGATGTGGTGTTTAAAACATAAGCAGCCATATATCAAAATTTTAGTTTCAGAAAGAGAGATCAACTATTAACAAGAGGACCAATTTTTTTTTTTTGAAGCTTGGGCTGACCAAGATGAAGAAGAAGAAGTATGAGATATGATCTTTCTTTCTCTCCTAGTCATGGAGATGAATTGAGAAGAGAAGACACTGTGAAAAGAGAAAACAGAAAAGAATGCGGTACAGCTTTAGTCAGTTCATCCACCACCACCCTTGTTACATCTTTTGATTGATTTCTTGATTTAATTGTAACTCCAAAAAAATATAAAATTGTTCCCGGCCGAGGTTTTTGTGATGTTTAGTTAATATCTTGTAATGATCTCCCTCCTCCCACCCATATTAAACCAATTACACTTATATATGAAGATGGATTTATAGAAAAATTTGTTTTTTTTTCATGCAATTTGTAAAGAGATTAAGAAGAAAAGAAAACAAAAGAGCTCTTATTAATTATTACTGTACATGTTTTTGTTTTCCATCCCAAGTTTTGGTTATGTATTTTGTTTGGGAAGTTCCTGAGAAGAAGTTCAATTTGGTGTGAAAAAATAGGTATTTTTCTATCATAGTAAAAAAAAATATTCGAAAAAGAGGAAAGATCCTCGTATATTGAATAATGCCTCTTGTTCTAGTTCGAGAACAGGAAGAGAGTTGATTACATTGTCATACCAGAATTGATATTCTAGATTGTTTAAGAGGATTCTTAGATTTTTCCCCATTCCAATATTTATGAACATCAAATTTATCACAGTAGGTCGAAATATGTGCGAATTATTTCAAATCTACTTTTCAAGATGAAGCCGTTCACTTTGAAATTTATGCAGTTAACTGGTTGTATACTAAAATCTTCACTAATCTTGTATTTTGTTCTCTCGTTTTTATGTACATTCCTTTCAACAACGTAAGAGTAGGTTCGGAGTCACTCTGGAAAATGATATTGTGCCCGCTCCATTGTGTTGCCCATTGGAATGCAGCTGATTTCCAGCTCTTCTCTAGTTCTACAGTTAGCATGCTGTCTCCATGCTTCTGTTGATGTTCCTGTCATGGTATTTAACGTTAGACCCACACCAGAGGTAGCAATAGAATTCAGCATTTGCATTGATATTGCAATATCTATTGTGACAAATAAAAATTTCTTATGTTCACCAGGTTCTCTAGTTGTAACGATCAAATCTTCATCATTCATAGGATTATAGTAGTCAGCTCTATTAATATTCCCAAGGCTATTAATAAATTTCACTATCTTTTTGGCAGTTTCAGCACTATTTGGTTTGATTTTCTGGAATACAAGGTCACACCTTGCTTTCCAGACATGCCAATTAATGATGCTACAAAAAGCTAACCATTCAATCACATCCCCATTTCTATCTTGATTAATAAACATGTCATTCAACCACTCATGGAAAGTATCAGACCAATTGACCACATATTGGATGTCAAAATTTAAATACATCCATATTTGAGAGACAAAGTTAGAGTTGATAAAAAGGTGAGTGAGAGTTTCATCTCCATTATTGCATAAATTACAAGTGGTGTTTATATTTGGTATTACGGCTTCCACTTTCATGCTATTGGGAAGAATGCAAATAGCCGCCTTCCACACAAACATTTTAACAGCAGGGGTACCTTCATATTCCATATTTTGCTCCAATCCTTGTTGATATTGCCAGAAGAATTAGATAAAATTGTATAAAGAGCTAACAGAGAACATACCTTTGTTGTTTAGGGTCCAATGAGATTCATCTGCCATGCTTATGGTTGGTATTTGAATCTTCAAAATGTTGTCAACAGTGATCTGGTCAAAGCAGATTGCCAACTTGGCCAACTCCCAAGTTTTACTAGGCGTTATTAGTTGAATTACCTTCCCGAAGTTTGTTGTTGTTGTGTTGGGTTTGATTATGGGTGGTTTGATATTTGGAATCCAGTAATCATCCCAAATATCAATACTTTCTCTATTACCAATCTTCCAAAAGCAATTTTTCTTTATCTGGTTTACTCCTGTCAAGACTCCTTTCCACATCCAACTATCTTTTTGTTTTACCTTTGATTTTACATGCAAAATGTCACAATTAGGAAAATATTTTGCTTTCAGAATGGAGCCACAAAGGGAAGTTGGGTTTTCCTTGAGTCTCCATCCCATTTTAGCCAGCATTGCGAGGTTAAATTTTTTCATATTTTGAAGCCCTAACCCCCTTCTTCAATAGGTTTACAAAAAAAATTCCAGTTTTTCAAGCACACCTTTTTTTTTACCATTTTCATTTAATCCATGTTCATTTTTCCCCACCAAAAATCTCTTTGAAGTTTAGTTATCGCTTTACAGATTTTCACAGGGATTTTAAAACAATTCATTTGGTAGACACACAGGGATGAAGTGACAGATTTCACTATTACTGTCCTACCAGCAATGTTAGTGTCTTTCCTTTTCCAACTTAACAACCTACTTTTCTTTTTGTCTACCAGAGGCTCAAAACTCTTAATCTTCGACCTGTTAATGAAGAGTGGAGAACCCAAGTACCTATCATTTAGAGTTATTGCTTGGACCCCTAAAATATCTATGATATCTTGTTTGATACTAGTGTCTGTTTTAGTACTAAAAAATACTCCTGATTTGCTTAAGTTGATCAATTGTCTAGAAGCAATACCAAAATCAGTAAAAATCTTGATTAAGTTATGACTAGATTTGAAATCAACATCACAAAATATGAGGCAATCATCGGCGAAAAGTAAATGACTAACAACTTAGGCTTTGTTTGAGATTTTTATACCTTTTATTTTCTCAGAGATTTCAGCGTTCATGATTGTCCTAAAAAGTGCTTCCATACAAAAAAGAAAAAGGTAAGGAGACAATGGATCACCCTGTCTTAAACCTCTAATGGGTTTGAAAAAGAAAGTAGGAGATCCATTAATCAAAACAACTAAAGTAGTAGTTGAAATGCATTCATGTATTAGGTTGCACCATTTTTCATTAAATCCTATCTTTCTCATAATTTGAATCAGGAAAGGCCATTCTACCCTATCAAAAGCTTTAGATATATCTATCTTAATACCCATTAAACCTTTCTTGCCTTTCTTGTTTCTCATTTTATGAATGATCTCATGGGCTATAGTAATATTGTCAGCGATCTGCCTTCCTGGAACAAAGGAAAACTGAAAAGGAGATATTATCCTATCTAACAAGCCTTTCATTCTTCCAGCCATAATCTTAGAAATGATTTTGTAAGAGGTATTAGCTAAGGCTATTATCCTGAACTTAACCGGGGTCGTTGGATTCAGAGTTTTCGGAATCAGCGCGATGAATGTTGCATTCATATCTTTCGAAATGTTACCAGTTTGAAAGAAGGTTTGGATCATAAGGATTAGGTCGGGTCATATGATTTCCTAGTTTAGTTGAAATTTTTTTGGCGGGAAACCATCTGGGACTGGACTTTTATCCGGTTCCATAGAAAACACAATATTTTGTATTTCAGCAGAATTTGGGATAGCACACAACATGATATTATCATTATCACTAATACAAGTAGGAATTAAATCAATCATGTTCATATCAATAGTTGGGTTAGCAGTAGTAGCTATGTTATGAAAATGACTAGTTATTCAGTTTGCTATTTCTTCTCTCGAATTAACCCGTTCCCCATTTGTTTTCTGTATAGTGTCTATTCTATTTCACATGTATCTTTTTTTTGCTTTTCTATGGAAGTATTTGGTATTTCTATCACCTAAGGCCAACTCTTGGTCTCTACTCTTGTCTTTCCAAAATTTCTCCCGGATAGCATACCATTTAGTTAGTTCAGCAGTCAGTATTGCTAGATCTTTAGCCTTGTCTCTATAAGAATATCTCTTGTTTGTTTGGTCAAGTTTTTTCTTGGCTAATTCTAGATTGGTGTTTATGTTGCCAAAAGTTGTTTTATTCCATAATCTAAGATTTGTTTTTACAGAATGCAGTTTTTTGTTTATAGTAAAAGCAGGGGACCCTTGTATCCTAGTATTCCAACAAATATGTATTAGAGATTTACATTGCTCATGCTTCATCCAGTCACCAAAGTACTTAAATGGAGTAGCTCCATCGTTCCAAGTACTTTGAGTATGTAAAGAAATAGGGACATGATCAGAGGTTATCTTGCCTAAATGTCTTGTGGAAGAGTTAGGAAAAAAACGATTCCAATTAGAGTTAACTAAGCCCCTGTCAAGTCTTTCTTCTATAAAGTCAGCATTAGTTTTCCTATTATTCCAAGTGAAAGTGTATCCTGAAAATCCTAGATCCATCAAGCCACAATTGCTAATAATGTCGTTAAAAGTAGTAGCTTCTGTTTCGTTAAAGGGGAATCTACTTTTTTTCTTCTTCTCTATGAAGGACTACATTACAGTCCCCTAGAATAATCCATGTCTTAACAACTATCCTTGCTAAATGTTGAATGATGTTCCAAGACTCAACTTTTTCTCTAGTATAGGGGTTACCATAAAAGCAAGTTAGGAACCAATTTGGTCTATTATTGCAAGCATGAACATCCACATTTATATGATTATGGTTGTGATCAATTATATCGAGTTTCATGCTATCTTTCCATATCATACACAAGCCTCCAGCGGACCCCCTTGGTGAGACCAGCCAGTAATTACCAACATTAAGTTTCCTCAAGATTTTATGCTTTGCCACATTATGTTGTTTAGTTTCAGACAGGAACAAAATATCAGGGTTATTTTTGTTCAAAATATCCTTAAGGCTTTCAATTTTTTCAGGTTTTCCTAGCCCTTGACAGTTCCAAGCAATGGCACTAATGAACTGCCAAAAATAGGAAAACTATAGGGTCTTCTAAAACTGAAAGCACAAGATTGACATGGAAGCATAAAAAGACAGTCCATAACAATATCAATTTTGACATGAAAATTTTATATGGCAATTCAATTTGGAAATAACAATTCTTAACATTATAGTGAGCATAACTTCTATGATGCATAAAAAAATTGTAAGCCCTGATTTTTGACCAGTTACGTTTAGAACTTATAAGTACCTCTTTCTCGCAAGATTGTCTTTCCATAAAATCACAAATATTTATAGCCCCTTCCGTTGTTCCATGTGAATGTATATCCAATAAGTCCTCATCCTATGATGATTCCATCTCTTCACTATCAGAGATGCAAGTATCTGGATTTAGCTTCTCAATATCTATAGGATTCACCTTAGATTTGGCGAGCTGTAAGGTTTGTGAATTTCCTTGTATCCCTGGTTGTCTCAATAGTTTCCTTTTTTTTTCCAATTGTAACACAAGGTACCTGAGTCAAACGTGAATACATTAGCCTTGATAAAGTTGATAAACGCCCTTGACAAAGTTTAATGAACGACATAGATCTGCTAGATAATTCACAGAAAATAGATCAGAAAAGAAGAATAGTCAAGAATTGAAAATTCAGGAGAATAATCTAAATTGAGACAAAATCAATATAAGGCAGCTCAGAGGGAGATCAATTAATGAAATTCAAACGATTAGGGTATCAAAAGAAACAGAAGCAAAAGAGAAAACTAGGTTGTTGAAGATTAATCGAAGTAACTCAATAATCCCGAAACTTTGAAAGATTGAAAACTAATTTGAGACTAGATAAGTTGAAATCTTTAAAACTGGTATCTTTGAATCTCTGTGTCCTAGGGTCTCCGTGTCTTTGTAACTTGATTATGTTGTGACTGGTGTCTTCAGAACTTATAAAACAGCCGTACCTAGGTCTCTAAAGAGGATTGGATCCGTATTAAAGGAACTTGAGTTAACAGATCTGAACTGGATTTTGAATTGCAGCCATGATTGACTAATATTAATGATTATCAGTGAACAACACCGTCGTAGGCGGTGGTTACTGGCTAGGTCATGGAGGTTCGGTGGTGGTTACTGGTTAGAAAGAGGCTGTTTTGGGAGGTGGCTGGTGTTTATTTGTGGCGGAGGTAAATCGCCAAAAAAAGAAGAAAGAGAAAGCAGGCTGGTTAACTAAAATTGAGCACGATCTAAAAAAAAAGAGGAAAGAGTATCATTGGTTTCCTTCTCATAAAAAGAAATAGTATCCTTCCTTTGGGAAAATTGAGTTGAATTCTCTTTAACAGGATAGATCATGGATAACCCATGACAGACCTAAATCATGGATAGTAATTTAATACAACTCTCTCTACCATTTTTTGTTCCTTGAATCCGTGTTACTCAGTTCTTTGTAAGTGGAATAATTACAAATAAGATAATTACTCAGTTCTCTCTCTACAAGTAAGTGGAATAAAATGAAAACATGAGACTGAAAAAGGTTGCATTTGGAGATGGAATTCAAACCCATATCCATGGTTTTCAGAGTTGATTGATTCATGCTGAGATATCCAGAGTTACAAAACTTATCTTCCACTTTGCAATATATTAACTCTGGTTGATTCACTGATTTTGACGACTTTCCAACTCAGGGTTTAGGGTTCAAATTCATTGATTTTGTCTTAAGTTTCAAATGAATTCATTCCTAATATTCACAATACAATCTAATCGGACGGTTAACATCATTCCTAAAGTTGACTATTGAGCAAAACTAAAATTGGCGGGGTCCAATATTTTCCCTTCATCATCTGCAGTAGATACATTTGTATACAGCCAGAACATGGGTATCTGGTTCTGGTCTGCCAAACAGGAACCTTTTAGATTCTTTTGCCATGTGTAGTAGTATCATATGAGGTGAGTGATTTCTAAGAAACTAGGTGTATTGAATGTAGGAGCAGAATATCACAACAAATGATAACTTACGAAATTGTGGAGAGAAAATACATCTTGTGAGCAAAGGAAATCACGAGGAAAGCAAAATAAGTTCGCAAAATGAAGTTGCGAAAGTTCGCAGGACAGTTCTCAAGTCCGAAGTTGAAGGACATATTAGTTGTTAACATTTTGTAAAATCCTATAAATAACCATTTAGGCATGAGAGGAAAGGAGGGATTATTTTTGAGAGATCTTTTTAGTAGGAGAGGATAATTTTAGTAGGAGAGAGAAATTATTAGGAGAGATTTTATTTTCTTTATCATCTTCTTCCCCAAAAAACTAGAGCTTCAAATATTCATTAATGGAGTCTCAATTGTAAAATTATGTAATTACATACAATCACTAGTGAAGAACCATGGATGTAGATCACAATGATCGAACCATGTAAAAATCTTTGTGTCTCTTTATGATTTTAGTACTTTAATTCTTAGTTTCATATCAAATTAATTAGATTTAGGGATCATTTTAATGGATTCTTATGAGGGTGTAGTTGTGAGATAATCCGCAACTACATAATTGGCGCTAGAAACAGGGAGAGATTAAAAGGATTTATCTTTCCTGTAATTTGTTGATTCAAGAAGTTCCCATAAAAATTAGCTATTATTCATGATCTTAAAGTTTCAGGAGCAAAAATGGAAAATTCGTGGAAGGAGTTACACTTTCAGGGACTTATCACGGAGAAAAGATTACTTCTTCGCAACTTCACTTGGAAATGTTAATTCATAGTTTGCTTTATTATTTCGCAAGTGGGTGAACCATTGGGTATGATGACTTCGTTGGAGGAATGAAATGATGAGTTCAGTTAACGATGAATTAACATTTGCAGTACCAAATACATAAAACGTCATAATCACATGGAGGTGAAATAAAAGCATCACTACATGAAAAGTCATGAGGGTAATTTCGAAGATAACAAATTCACTACTCGCAAACACGAAGAAATTTCGCAGAAACATAAAAAATAGTCACAGGAAAATGGAATAGTGAAGGCAAAAACCGAAGGGATGCATGAGAAAAACTTCATCATAAGGGATAAAGCAAATAATTATGCAACTTTGGTTTAACAAGGAGTAAGTCTTGTGCAAATATAAAATTCTCCTGCGAGGATCAAGCATCAAGAGAAAAATTTCGAAGGGGAAAAGATACACAGACAGTAGAGTAGGATCAAGCTGTACCATCAACATTTAAACAAAAATTTGCGACCTATCAAAACTAACAAAGAAGGGTGAAAAACGTGCCAAACTTAATCCAAAGATGAATGATAAGAACAGTTGGTTCTGTTGAAAGGCATCACATCCAGAGAGGAATATTGAGGAGATTATGTTACAACTACAATCATCTAAGCCATCAACTGTTGTGAAGACTAACCAATACAACCGGCGAAGAGAGCCACTCAAACTCATCTCAATGTAGATAAGTCAGTTCCTGCGAAGGTAAGGAAATAATGCGAAGAAGACGCACCTAAAACACAAGTAACAGAAAATGACGCATACTACAAGAAAACTACCAGGAAAGACAAACTACCAGCGAATCAAGGAAATAAATGAGTACATCTCATGTGGCAATAAAAAGCAAAAACAACTGCAAAGATAAATAAATCCCACCAGGTCATGTTCAGGAAATAACTAAAACTAACAACTATCTTATTCGCAACAACAACAAAGTCCCGATAACTCAGCTAAAGTGATACCAAGGCAAAAGAAATGATAAAGAAAAGAAATGGTATTGATGTGAGAATCAATAATCAGTTTGCATCAACCAAAACCTGCGAAATTTATAAGTACATGGACACCTCAACAACCTGCAGGGGAATAAATGGTTTTTGTGAATTTCACAGTACATGTGATGATAAATCTCATGAAGTATGCGAAGCACCATCATTAGAAATATCAGTGATTTACAATTTAGGAGAAAATGAATTCTCATGAGAAGACAAGATTCACATACGTAAACAGCCAAAAGCAATATTTTCATTTGAGCCCTGCGTGATCTTCTAACGTTAAAGCCCAATCTTCCTGCGTGATATCACGAAAAACCTTTAGCACATCCAGCTTGTCAGCGGCAAATTTACAGCACATATTCGAAAATATTTTTGCAAAGAAGGAAGATAATACGTTGAATGTCTGTTGATTAAAAGCAATGAAACAAGGAAAACGCAGCGGAATGAAAACTAGTCAAAACATCGCAAAAATAATTCAGTTCGCATAAATGATACAGTTCGCAAAAATTCAGTTTGAAACAATCACTTTAGTTCGCAAGATTCTTATCACAAAATTTATGCGAGTTTCATGAGGAATTTTGCCAAGAAAATGATTTCTCAAAAATCATGCACTAAGAAGCAGGAGAAGCACTTACTGAGAAGTATTTGCGGAGTAAGGGTTATAGAGAATGAGTTCGAGTTTTAAGCAACATCAACAGGAAAAAGAAAGAAAGATAAAGACAAAGGTGAACAGGCAATTTCAGTTCACGAGGGTGAACATATAATTTCAGCAAAGACAAAGTCGCCTACTTCAAAGGCAACGAATGTGCGTAACTTAGTTGCATTACTCCCAGCTTCTGGAAATTTTCTTAGCTTTCCATCATCAAAAATCAAATGCACACGTCGAGCTTCAGAAATATTAACAACCTCATCAGCCTTCATAATTGAGCATTCGTCGTTGTTAACAATAGTTCGTGCAAGAAAATGACCCGCCCATTAATACAATTATTACTTCGCAAACCTCAACTACAACAAGTTATGTTCGCAAAATTTATTGCTGCAAGCAACACAACCACAGTGAGCCAAGAATGTTGAAGTATCCCAATTCGTCAGACCCATCCCATTAATACTAGTCATCATCACAACAATAAGTTATGTTCGCAAAAGGCCACGAACAGTAACAAGTCAATAACATTTGTGACCAAGCTCTTCCATACAACTCAACAACAATTGATTTTATCTCGCATATCGACATCAACTATAAGACGAGCTAAGTATTCAATACTTTTGATATTTCCTTTCCGAACATTCGCATCACAAACAAATACTTCTAACATTTACTTTGTAAACATTCGCAACATAGACAAAAACTTCTTATACATGATTACTTCGCAAAAGAAGCTTAGCACAGTTGGTATGGCACAACATTATCCAAGAGGCAAATCAAGAGTTAATTTCGCAAGACTTCATTTCTCATTTCTTCTCAATCTTCAACTAACTCATATATATCGCAAGAGACAACAACGAGCCGCAAGAGATAAGTACCATTTCCTTGAATATTTTATTTACATAAGACAAAAGATTTTTGATTTTATTTACCAAAAGCGATATACTCGCAAGATTTCTACAATTTCTAAGATTTCAAAACATTTCAAAGATTTTTTAGATTGGTGAAAAGTGATACAATCGCAAGATTCAAAAATGAATTCATCGCAAAAATTTAAAGATCTCAAATTTTTTCAAAGACTTCAAAGTTACAAAAAACAGAGAAAATTAAATTTATATAATTCTATAGAACAATTTTAATTTAAAGACGCGATATGAATACTTCTCATACTTCTTATACTAAAAATTTTATGAAAACACTCAACATTTTATGTACATAAAAATTTTATGATGAATTTTTATGAATAAAAAGAATTTTGATTCTACTTATAAAAGGCGAAAAAATACCGCCAAAAATCAATTGCGATTAGCTTTCATTAAAGAAAGACGCAAAAATTTATTTGCGAACAAAAGACCGCAATCTGTGATCAGCCTCCAAAAAAGAAAGAGAGCCGCAGAAAATTTACACATGCAAACCTTTGTGGCGTACACCCTAGTTCGCGAAGCAACACTTCGTAAGAGGCAAAGTCCTAAAGTACGTCATTTAAGGGGGTACCTATAATCATGGCTCAGGGACACCGGAACACCACCAAGGAACCTGAGTACATGGAACTTTACGGGGTACAACCCAATAACGGGGTACCTATCCGGGTTAGACACCTTGGATTATCACCTAATCTTGCGACATTACGCAATATTATGCGGTGTAACATGATTTAGGTTGGGCGACTAAGGCATACTGTCTTTCCCAAGAAGTGCAGAAAACGATCAAGGCGCCGAGGTACACGGTTGAGTCAAGAGTGCCGGGTGGGCTTGAAGCACATCTGCCATTTTTGACAAGTCTTGGAAAATGATGCACTTGGCCCAAAGATATCCCATAAGGTGCAACCTCGTAACTATAAGCCCTATAGGAAAAAAGGATAAGAGGTTGCGATCAAAAACTGGTTGTTTGCAGAACCGGATGGGAAGAGCTAACCTTGTATGGTCGATGTACGCTTCCTTGAAGGGGCAACCAAGGGGAAGATAAAGGGCAGCACCCTCCATTAGGGAGCTGATACGTGCTATAAGACGCAAATGTCACGAGGCTTTTTGTTCGCAAGAACATAAAGGCTTGTCATATTTGTGCAACAACTGAACTTCTGCGAGCCTTCTAAAAAAAAAAAAGAGAAAAGAAGAAAGAAAGAAAGAAAAGAAAAAAGAACTCGCAGAACATAATAAAGAAGTTAAGATGAGATCAATGGGTCACTACATGAAAGTGTAGAGACGTCCTGCGATTTCATCGCAAGACGGCAATGTCATGGGGCTTTACGTTCGCAAGAATATTTAGGCCTATCATATTATCGCAACACTTCCTGAAGAGGCTAAAATACTATACAAAAAAGATAAGGCAAGATCAATGGGTTTTTGCATGAAAGTGTAAGAACGTCCTGCGATTTTGTCACTACAAAAGAGGTGGCAAAATAAGACCTTTACTTAGGAAGGCATGATAAGACCACATCAATTAATGAAATTAATTCCATCAATATTATTGAAGAATTTTTACAAGAATATATCATGAAGTCCTAACAAAGAAGACAATTCCATCAATATCATTGAAGAATTTTGAAGAGAATATATATCATGAAGTCCTAACAAAGAAGACAATTCCATCAATATCATTGAAGAATCTTTACAAGAATATATATCACGAAGTCATACCAGAAGAGGCGATTTCATTCGCGATCAAAGACGGATACATGTAAGAAAATACACAAATAAACTTGCGAAGATGATTATATGAATGGAGGCAACTCAAAGATATATCTATTTTACCGCAGCAAAATGAGCTAAGTAACACAAACATTAGCTATGCATCATAATAGATAAGTATTCTCATCATATATGCATCATACTTGCATCATAAAAGCATTGCATAAACATTTCATGGCATAAGCATTGCATACACATTTCATAACATAATCATTACATAAATATTATATTCGCACAAGTATTTTACAAAATTTTACAGGATAATACCGCGAAACTTCGCAGAAACATTCATAATTCGCAGGACTATTCATAATTCGCAACAGTATATTCGCAACACTATTCATAGCACTATTCACAGCACTATTCAGAAGTTCAGAAATTCGCAGAAAAACTCAGAAATTCGCATAAATATTCAGAAATTAGCAGGGTTAACAATTAAGGCAGAGGCAAGATGAGAATAGAGACGCAACTTAATCATTCAGCATTTTCTCAAGGATTTTCCTTCATAAATAAAGAACAGAGGCAACTATGGATACCCAAGAAAATATTTTATTTTCTTTATCTTCTCAGCAAGAATCCTCACCAAAAATGGAATAATAATTTCACATGAACAGAGGCAATATTTATCACTCTCATCAAGGATACTTCATACTTCTTATATATTTCGAGGATTAAATACTTCTTATACTTTTTAAAGATACTTCATACTTCTTATATATTTCGAGGATTGAACACTTCTTATACTTCTTCAAGGATATTTTATATTTCTTATACTTCATACTTCTACAAGATACTTCGCACACTTCATACTTCGCAAGATGATAATTCTAATTACTTCTTAAAGCTTCAGAACTTCGCAAAAGAATAGAGGCAAGTATATACTTTTTGAGTTTGATATTCTTTCGCTCGTTCCTTCATCAACAAAGATCAAAGACTACTACAACGGATTTTTTCTTAAAGATCGCTCTTCAAGCAATATTCAAGAAAAAAGAGGCAAGATGTAGGAGCGGAATATCACAACAAATGATAACTTACGAAAGTGTGGAGAGAAAATACATCTTGCGAGCAAAGAACATTTTGCGAGCAAAGGAAATCACGAGGAAAGCAAAAGAAGTTCGCAAAGTGAAGTTGCGAAAGTTCGCAGGACAGTTCTCAAGTCCGAAGTTGAAGGACAGATTAGTTGTTAACATTTTGTAAAATCCTATAAATAGCCATTTAGGCATGAGAGGAAAGGAGGGATTATTTTTGAGAGATCTTTTTAGTAGGAGAGGATAATTTTAGGAGGAGAGAGAAATTATTAGGAGAGATTTTATTTTCTTTATCATCTTCTTCCCCAAAAAACTAGAGCTCCAAATATTCATTAATGGAGTCTCAATTGTAAAATTATGTAATTACATACAATCACTAGTGAAGAACCATGGATGTAGATCACAATGATCGAACCATGTAAAAATCTTTGTGTCTCTTTATAATTTTAGTACTTTAATTCTTAGTTTCATATCAAATTAATTAGATTTACGGATCATTTTAATGGATTCTTATGAGGGTGTAGTTGTGGGATAATCCGCAACTACATTGAATTTTGATGAACTGTTCTTGCTTGACTAGTTAGTTAGGAAAATGAGGAGGAAGTTTCTCATTGAAGGTTTTTATTTTTAGCTAACGGGGAGTCTGGGATTGTGCAGCTTCTTTCCTTCACCCACCGTATACGATGCCTCTAGGATTTTCAATGAGCCGTTTCCGATTCGAATCTCGAGCTACCTAGAACAAATTTGATGGTTATGTAACCGTGTCGAGCAGTTCTAGTTCCAATAGGACATTGCCAAATTGGGGGATCATTGTGGGGCTCAATGGCTCACAACGGAGGCATAATGTTGGTAGCTCGGAAAAGTGCATTGAAAACAAGGTAGTACGCGAAACATAATGGAAATTTCGAGTGGTGAGTGCAATCTTCCCCTTAAAGGCCTTGACAAATAAAGCTTTCACGTTAAACGGTGATGAAACCATTGCTTACTATTGGCCTAGAAAGGCCTTTTCTAATGTAGAAGCTATGGTGAGGACACTTGGCATAACTCTATTGGTTCTAATAATTAAAATTTGGTTACAATTAGGATACATCAAATACTTAACCGTTCGTTAGTAACGGCGTAGACAAAAAAAGTAGGTGGACAATACTTATGTTAGAATTTAAGCTTAAATAATTTTATTACACCGTGTTTACACCTACACTTAACTGTACTTTATTTAGGGTGGACAAAACTTACTTCCAAAACGTTAAATAAATAAAAAGAACGTTAAATAAAGCTTAAATAAATAAAAGGAAAAAGAAAAAAAAGTGAAAAAGGAAATCCGTGATTCACCGAAAAAAGGAAATCGATTATTAAGGAAATCAGGATTTCGTGTTAAAGAAGGAAATAGATAATTTGCCTTAATTAGCCTATCTTTATGTATATATATGGGCATCGTAACATAAAGTCGTTACATATGTGGGATTACAGAGTTCGTGCAACTATATTCCATTATGGTGTTACCGTATGATTCCATTATGTACTTAGGGTTTTCTTTAGGGTTCTTAAAAAACACAATGCTAATCATCTCCGGTATATATATAGAACACCTAAACTACCAAATTCAATTAAAAAAGAAGAAGATACAATTTAAATCAAAAAATCATGGTAAGCTTTCCAGCACTGCTGCTTTCTTAACGTTCTCGAGCTCATTAGACAAACCCGAAACCACCTGTAAACCTCGGCTGCGGTATTTTTCTACTGTGACGGGGGACTCATCCTCCATGAGATCTTCTGACTGCACACTGCTCGTGCTCAGGCTCTCGCGTGTTGCACGCATAGCCCTTCGACCTTCTGACCGAATTATCTCTTGGACAACGAACTGCAAGAGCGTGGTTCTACCATCTGTTCCCTTGACATCAGACAGTTTCAGGAGTGTGTCAAGTTTGAAGGCCTGCGCACGACCACGGAAAGTACCATCATTCTTCCGGTTGCCAGTTTTGAGAACGGCTTCTAAGAGTTTGCGAAATAGCCTGCTATTCCTTAGTTCCGTGCAAGCTATCTACATGATAAAATTTTCAGGTTTATAAAATTAACTGGGAACATGAATTGTAGACAAGAAGATAAAACAATTAGAGGTTCATCGAAATAGTACAACACATCATATATCAACATAAGCCTGCTATTCTACATGCATATGCAAGTGGAGGAACTAGAGGTATGAGCCTACAGAACAGTCACATTCATAACTATCTATTCACCTCCTTTTATCACTGGTTGGAATAGCTCTTATATTGTACAAGAGTAAATGGACAGAAGAAGGCTATTAGCAATCAAGAGAGGCAAACACAACAACTATAAAAATGACTCACTGATACACCAATCATCAAACAATGAGGTTAAGCAAGACGACAAGAATTATTAGTAAGTGATTGAGGGTTACCTCTAAAGTTTCCAAGGACTCTTTGACGCTCGTGACTTCCTCTTCAAGAGAAATCATGAAAAGCAATAAGTCCATTCTCTTAAAAGGAAACGGGATCTCTACCAAGACCTTAAGGAACCGCTCTGCAGGTCCCAGTTGGGAAATCTCGCCATTGAAAAGCCTAAGCTTTAGTTCTTCATCTGCTGTTGGTGCGCCATCTTCAGCAAGGTTTGAAGGAGTTCCACAGGAAGCTCATTTCCTGATTTAGTAAAGATACAACACATTAACAATGTATCAAGACCAGTGGATTAAGGTAGTTGTAGTCAGCAATTAACGGGTATTAATGAAAATTAAATGTTTGAGGAGAATGATAGAGAATGACTGTAGTAACAAAATACATATTTGAGGTAATTCACAGGCACCGACAACAAAAATCAAAAGCATCATTTACAATTCTGCCCTAAAACTAACTGTACTGTCTTCAAGAGTGCTTCTCTCAAAGATTATTGCACAATGTGGTTTTTCTTCTCTAGCATTGTGAGTTATTTTTTGGGGTATATTATTTATATGTCCCTACATTTAACTCCCAATAAATATGTCCTTATGTAACAATAAATATGTCCCTCCTTTTTTTATAACTTTATCCATTTAATATTAGATTACCTTAATACCCTCTCTCATATAATATTTTTCTTTATTTCAAAATATATAACAAATTTCTTCCTCTACCACTTCACCACCACCACTAGCACCACCACCACCAACATTCAACTACCATTCCACCACCACCACCGTTCAACAACCACCACCTACCAACCGCCACCACCACCAATATTCCACCACCACTCCTTCACCGCCACCACCACAAATTCGTCGCCGCCGCCACCACCACCGTCACCGCCGGTTCAAATTTTTTTGTATCAACAAAAAGTAGTTGATCCATTTCAGTTGGATCAAACAATGGATGTTTATACATTGCAGTTGGATCAACAGTAGAAATTTATCCATTGCAGTTGGATCAACAATGGATGTTTATCCATGCTGATGGAAAAATGCTACCACTTCATCAGCTGCAGTTTCAGATCCACCAACAAAACCATCAACAATAAAAGTTTATCTAGTTTATCCAAGAAAAAAGGATCAACAGTAGAAGTTGATCCATTTTAGTGGATCAACAATGGAAGTTGATCCATGTAAAATTGGATCAATAATGATAGTTTATCCATGTAAAATGGAGTGAACTTGGCGTGAGTCGAACACGCATCATCTGACATAGAGTCAGTCATGCTACCATTGCACCACAAGTTCAATATTGGAACAAATTTACATGATTTAAACTACAAAAAACATGAGTTCAAAGGATCAACAACAGTAGTTGATCCCATATATATGGATAAACAACCATAGTTGATCCAATATCACTGCTTGCTTCAACCCAAATACCCACCATATATCAACATAAGCCTGCTATTCTACATGCATATGCAAGTGGAGGAACTAGAGGTATGAGCCTACAGAACAGTCACATTCATAACTATCTATTCACCTCCTTTTATCACTGGTTGGAATAGCTCTTATATTGTACAAGAGTAAATGGACAGAAGAAGGCTATTAGCAATCAAGAGAGGCAAACACAACAACTATAAAAATGACTCACTGATACACCAATCATCAAACAATGAGGTTAAGCAAGACGACAAGAATTATTAGTAAGTGATTGAGGGTTACCTCTAAAGTTTCCAAGGACTCTTTGACGCTCGTGACTTCCTCTTCAAGAGAAATCATGAAAAGCAATAAGTCCATTCTCTTAAAAGGAAACGGGATCTCTACCAAGACCTTAAGGAACCGCTCTGCAGGTCCCAGTTGGGAAATCTCGCCATTGAAAAGCCTAAGCTTTAGTTCTTCATCTGCTGTTGGTGCGCCATCTTCAACAAGGTTTGAAGGAGTTCCACAGGAAGCTCATTTCCTGATTTAGTAAAGATACAACACATTAACAATGTATCAAGACCAGTGGATTAAGGTAGTTGTAGTCAGCAATTAACGGGTATTAATGAAAATTAAATGTTTGAGGAGAATGATAGAGAATGACTGTAGTAACAAAATACATATTTGAGGTAATTCACAGGCACCGACAACAAAAATCAAAAGCATCATTTACAATTCTGCCCTAAAACTAACTGTACTGTCTTCAAGAGTGCTTCTCTCAAAGATTATTGCACAATGTGGTTTTTCTTCTCTAGCATTGTGAGTTATTTTTTGGGGTATATTATTTATATGTCCCTACATTTAACTCCCAATAAATATGTCCTTATGCAATAATAAATATGTCCCTCCTTTTTTTATAACCTTATCCATTTAATATTAGATTACCTTAATACCCTCTCTCATATAATATTTTTCTTTATTTCAAAATATATAACAAATTTCTTCCTCTACCACTTCACCACCACCACTAGCACCACCACCACCAACATTCAACTACCATTCCACCACTATCACCGTTCAACAACCACCACCTACCAACCGCCACCACCACCAATATTCCACCACCACTCCTTCACCGCCACCACCACAAATTCGTCGTCGCCGCCGCCACCACCGTCACCGTCTCCGCCACCACCACCGCCGCCGGTTCAAATTTTTTTGTATCAACAAAAAGTAGTTGATCCATTTCAGTTGGATCAAACAATGGATGTTTATACATTGCAGTTGGATCTTGAGAGAAATTTATCCATTGCAGTTGGATCAACAATGGATGTTTATCCATGATGATGGAAAAATGCTACCACTTCATCAGCTGCAGTTTCAGATCCACCAACAAAACCATCAACAATAAAAGTTTATCTAGTTTATCCAAGAAAAAAAGGATCAACAGTAGAAGTTGATCCAATTTTAGTGGATCAACAATGGAAGTTGATCCATGTAAAATTGGATCAATAATGATAGTTTATCCATGTAAAATGGAGTGAACTTGGCGTGATTCGAACACGCATCATCTGACATGGAGTCAGTCATGCTACCATTGCACCACAAGTTCAATATTGGAACAAATTTACATGATTTAAACTACAAAAAACATGAGTTCAAAGGATCAACAACAGTAGTTGATCCCATATATATGGATAAACAACCATAGTTGATCCAATATCACTGCTTGCTTCAACCCAAATACCCACCATATTTCATTACCTGTAGTTTCATAAACACCAAAATCTCTAAGACCAGCTTCAAAACCAATCTCAGTTGAATCAACAATGGATGTTTATCCATTTCAGTTGGACCAACAATAGAAGTTTATCCATTGCAGTTGGATCAACAACCATAGTTGATCCAATATCTTTGCTGCTTCAACCTGAGATAACTACCATATTTCATTCAGTAAATATCCAGGAAAAGAAAGTTTAAAGAACAAACATAATATTACTTCTTAATGAGATTCTTTGACATGACGCACCTCCTTGGCGAGTTTCGGGAATGCCGTGGTTGTAATGGCTTTCATTATGGCGCCATTTCACATGTTGAACAAGATACAAATGGAAAGAAGGTGATGATGATTTCTGGGTTGAACGGACTACAAGCTAGCAAAAGTACTGAATCCCCAAATTGTAACAAAAAACTAAAATGGAAGCACCATCATCTGTACGACCAACAACATCCACCACCACCATCAGAACAAGTACTAAAACTAATGTTGTAACATCAACCACCACTACTAAAAAGATCTAAACCAAAACAGGTAACGTAGTACATATTAGTGATATGTTAATGTTACAGTAACCTATTCATGATTCATATATGAATTTTAGTCAAACTAATGAGATCATCAACAATTTTCTCCTGCAAAAGTATGGTACGGTATTATAAGATGGCTCTATTGGCGGATCTAGCATATCAACCTAAAAAATGATATGAATCATAATTAACTTTAAACTAAAACACTTAAACATGCAGTAGCTTGGGTTAGTTTATCAACTGAATAGACACCTAGCATATAGAGCTATTGAAAATGCTCATTTTCAAACAATAATAAATAAGAATCAAGGCCATTTGGTGTGTACCACTTTATCAACTGAATAAACACCTAATTTTGCTAAATCCGGAGAATAGCAAATAGATCTTTGACCTCCATAGCCGAACCACTAATTTTTTTCCATCTTCTACCTCAATAGCTATCGCTTAAATAATTGCATCACTCAGATCCTAACTTTTGGTATTTGAAAATAAATCTCCACATCGCATAATCGTTGTAGGATAAAGTTTAGTATATGATGAAGTTAACTCATCCCGCGTACTGAATCATGATTCGATCTGGATCTTGATATCAACTCAATTAAATCCAGATCCCATTTTCCGAGTTACAGGAAGTGAGAAAGGTTAAAGATGGTGATAATGACGATTCAGATGATTGTGGTGTTGGTGTTGGTTGCGCTCGTTATGGTGGCGACGTAGATGAAGATGGTGGTGGCGACGAAGATGAAGATGGTGAGCTCGATCGTTTTTCTCCGGATGAGAAATGAAGGAGATAAGAAGAAGCAGAAGTCAATAAGGTATAAAGATTAAAAAATAGGGTATATTTGGAAGTCCCTAAATTGTTGATGGGCCCCTGATGGGCTTATAGATAAAGAGGGACAAAATTATTATGTGATAAGGATATTTGTATAGACCATCAAAAGTAGGGACAAAAATTCAATTACCACTATTTTTTGAATAGAGATAGCTATAAGAAGATTACCTTGCGTAAGTGCATCACATACTTCTTCAGTTATTACATTCAATGCTCGAAGAAGAATTGATAAATTTTGTGCCTTTTTAGGATCAATAATCTGAATAAACTGCGTAGCCGGATCTTGGGCTGCCAACTCTTTCTTGCGATCATTTTTGCTCTTCTCAGTAGCATTGTAACCAAAGAGGTTTTCTATCATCTCTTCATTAAACATGTAAAGCCAAAATTATCAGTTATGATATATCCTACCACTTAAAAAGACTTCTTTATTAATAGATTAGGACGTAGAAGAGTTACGACCTCAGGTCGTGGGTATTACCACCCCACAAATTTACCAATCTACTAGAGAGGTTGTAGTTAAAATATAATCCTCCATAAACAAACGATAAGGATATAGAACCTTACTGGAATGATCCGGAATTAATCTGATGCCAGACCATTGAATGGTCAGGGTTTGCGAGAACTTTGTCCCAGAAGAAGGGATTTAGATTAGTCTTTGGAGCTTCAGACTCATCCTGTACACCATTTTCTTTGGAAGGAGGTTCATGCACTTTGGTATCGCCAGATGGTCGTGGACGAGGTCCAGTACTTATTGGAGGTGGCGGTGGACGAGAACCAGGTTTGAGACATGATGCTTTAGGCGGCGGTGGCGGTGGTGGTCCCGGAGGTGGTGTTACTCGTGGAGGTGGTGGTGGTGTCCCAGGAGGTGGTTTTCCAGTTGGTGGTGGAACAACACTACCAGGAAGAGGTGGACTAGGTCTCCCAGGAGGAGGTGGCAGAGCACTCCCAGGAGGAGGAGGAACAACCCTCCCAGGAGGCGGCTTCAAATGTGAGTGAGATGGTACGGTGCCACCAGATGCAGTATACCCTGATAAGGGAGCGTCCGTATTAAGAGTATCAGAATCTATGGACAAATTGCTATCCTGTGAACACGAAGACTACGTAATGGTGCCAACATGTCCACAACCAAACTACGCATGTACGGGGTGCATGCATTAGGGTATGAATATAGTGCAAGATGCCTAGATAGACGTTGATTCATTGATTCCAAACCCCGCGGGTTTGTCATGATCTTATCAACATCTACCATTATAGATCTATGAAAACACATGGATATGAGAATATACCAATACAAGAATGTAAATGAGACAACTATTTATGTGGTTCAGCTCTAAGGCCTACATCCACAGGTCTGGGGGAGATTTCACTATGTGGTAAACGATTACAAGAACAGTCGAAAGACTTTCGGTCTCTCTGGAACCCGAAGGCTCATGCTCATACTTACTTCTCACTGATCTTTCCTTCTCTCTTTCTTCCTAAATTGCTCGACCTCCTCACATGTAACAAGAAGGGTCATATATATAGCTAATCTACGTGGGACCCTTAGAAAAGAGCTGTTGTAATCTTATCTTCTTGTGTTTTGTGCAAAGTCCGCGGACCTCTTGGTCATCCCGCGGCTTCTATGCTTTCTAAGATCATCACGCTGACCAATCTCTGTCTCCTTCGTTAGTTAGCTGTTGCGTGCCCTATGAGCAGTACTAAATGCGAGTGGTTGGGGCGGTCCAGTCCGCGCCATGTGGTGTCAGTTTCCCTGTCATGCCTGTGTCAGTTGGGCCTTCCCCAGCCGTTGATTACATCGTATCTCGAGATACGATAAAGTGCTACCGAGTAGTTCCTTGGTGTTAAGTGGGTATACATTTCGTTGATGTTCCTTCATCTTAGAATGTTGATCTCGACATGTGGTGTATCACCTAGATCCTTGGATCCCCCTGTGTACCATTCATCTTCATGACGTGGCCTCCACGTGGGCTTGCTAATGCACGTGGCGAGGGAGATACATAAGTGTACTTACATATCCATAGATGAAGACCTTCCATGTTGATTCCCAGAAGATAGACTTCCAAACTTATCCTTTTTGACATAAGTAGAAGACTTCTGTGAGGAACCTGCAAACACCAAGAACCTGATGAATATACAACAACTTAATTCCTAATTCTATACATGACCAGATTCTGTTACACATACCAACAGAGAAATCGCTTAAGCTTAAAGTCAAAAGGGGACGATCATCTTTGATTGGACTTCTATATACGTCATCCATCCGTGTATTCTTTGGATAATGTGAAGGTGAAATTCAAGTGATTTTCCTTTTCCATCTCGATCTGTATGGATTTTTATTTTTTTTATTTTGTGTTTGAAGACACGGATATGGATTTTAAATGTCTTATAAGAAGCAGCAGAATCCGCGCATTGAACTTTTAAATGTGCAGCCTCTCCGTACCATGCCTTATCCGCGGGATAATCTTCCTCCGTCTTCGTCTGTGCCTGGCTCAGGAAAAACAACTAAGATCCAGCCTGCGAAGAGGAAGGCCTCAGAGATGGAATCTGTGGGAGACGTGGTTCCTCCTAAGAAGAAGGTAGAAGATTCTGCGGAAGATGTTGCGGGGGATGCTTATGAAGATGACTCTGCTGTCACTTTTCGTCCTCTACCCATGGGTAACAAGAAGTTCACTTTCAGGCACATAGATCTTGAAGCCTTCAAAGTGAAGCACGGTCTTCAGCACTTCCAGGTGAGTTTCTATGCCCCTGATAAAGATATAACCTACGAGATGGTTATTAATTATCAGTACGATGCTTTTCATCTGTTGACAACCGTGGGCGCTTTTGAGGCTGGTTTGATGTTGCCTCTGTATAAAGCTGGTGATGATTTCTACTACCAGGTCTTATCTAGCCGCGGTACTGCTAAGAAGAGTCATAACCTTGGGGTGCAGCAATTGACGGGAAATTACCTTCGTCATCTCCGAGAGTTCTATCTTCGTAGCAAGGGGCATACGATGATGACCTGCTATGCTCCTAACTTAGAAGAGGAGAAAGGATGGTATAATCCTGAAAACTTTAACAAGTCCTTTGGAGATTACGTTAATAGGAAGACTCGTAAGCCATGGTCTGTGAATCTGCGGAATATTGCTCCTGTTAAGGGGGAAATTCTCCTTTTGAGCGAAGTAAGTGACTCCAAGATGGCAAGGATTCCTGGTGCTGAAGGTCTTCATATTCCTGCTGATGAGAGGATCAAGCGTGATCATGATTATGAATGGTCTTCCACCGTTCTTGAGGTTGTTGGTCCGTGGGCCTATGGCTGGGTTCCTGGGCCCCATAGTTGGCAACCTAGTGCTGACAGCTCCTACCGCGAAGCCTCTCCTTCTCGTTACGCCCATTATTTCCCTTGGCAGATGAGTTTCGAAGGTATGGATTTTGATTATAACCGTGATGTTGATGACGCGGATGACGAGGATAACTCCGACGCTAACCTTCTTCCGCGGAATGCTAATGTTGCTAAGGTATGTTTGTGTTCTTCGTATATATGCCCCTTCCTTTTCTTAAGTAATATGGATTATGCCAAGGAAATGAGATACTCAAGGCTATTTATTATTATGTCTCGCAGGTGGTTAGAAAGAAAAAGATCAACCCCAAGCAATCGTCAAATTCTCCTACTAGAGACTCTACGCAATTCGAAGATGTGAGCAGTCCAGTGAACGCTGAAGAGGATGTGTCCGACGAAGAGGAGCGGATTGAGACTTCTCCACCTTTGCAAGAAGGAAGTACTGCGGGTGGCGGTGATGGTGGCGTTGGTGATCAAGCCACAGGTGGTGATGGTGGTATTGTTGATGAAGCCGCTGGTGGCGGAGTTGGAGGTGGCGATGGTAATCAAGTCCTCGGTGGTGATGGTGATCAGACCACTGATGGAGAAAAATCTACTGGGGCTGTGGACATGGAGGTCGGTCAACATCAGATAGTCACAGACAAGGGCAAGGGAGTTGCTTTTGTGGCTAGCAGTGATAAGGACGTGGGTGCTTGTGGTGAGTTTTCTTTTGGTAATGCTATGTCCGGGGATCAGTCTTTCGATATGGCCGCGTCTATGGGACTCATCTTGGATTTTAGTCTTCTTTCTCCTGGTGATGACTGGGATGTTCTTAAAAGTAGCGGTGGTGGTGGCGCGGCACCTGTGTCTGGTGCTAAGGTTCCTTTGGTTCATCCGGAGGGTTATGGTGGCACCTCCTCCAGTGTTGGGGGTATTTTGACGCAAGTCTAAACTAGTGCTGCACTTGGTGTGATTTCCTTGGGTTCTCCTTCTGATGATTTCCCTTAATCCTTAATCGCGGATGGTGATGATGTTGTCTTAGGTTGGCTTAGAAAGATGGGTTTGCTCGTCGTGCCGCATCCTGCCCCTTTGATTGAAGGGGAAAAGAGTTCGGACTCTTTTACTCGCCAGCATATGGATTCGACCTCTGCGGAGATTGTAGATGTAGAGTGGGATAAGGATCTTATGTCCAGCGGGATTGATCTGGTGGTGAATCCTCCTTCTACTGTCGCTGGTATGATGGCTATTGTTGATGGATACCAGTATAGTTATCCTCAGCAGCGACTATTGGAGGTATGCCCCATTCTTTGTAACCCTGCTCTTACTTGGATATGTTATTCGAACTAATTTCTTTTTGATCCGTAGGTGATGAGGAGTGAGTATTGTAACCATACTCTTTACCGGCTCTTCAAGGCCAAGTCTCTTAAGCTAGAGGCGAAACTCCGCCACCGTGAAGGAGTGCTTTCGAGCGTCGAAGCTGCGGCCTTTGCTAAAGATAGGGAGATAACTGAACTGAGGGATCTTCTTAAGCGCAAGGAACAACAAGGCATGGATGAGGCTATGCTTCGTTCCGAGCTAGCTTTAGTCAAGGAAAAGTTAGAGGTTGCTGAGCAGAATTCTTCGTCCCTTTCAGGTTTGAACCTCCCCTACTTTGCTTTTCCGATGTTCCCTATATGTTCTGAGTCGTCTCATTCTTCTCTCCTCCCGCGGTATTGTCTTCAGTGGGCGGAGTCCCTGAATTGATGTGGCTTCGTGGTGAGAGAGTTCTCCAAAAGGGGCGTATTGCTGAGTTAGTTGAGAAACTTAAGAGCGAAGTAGTGAAATGGAATGCTCGCGCGGATGTTCATAACGCTATGGCCGAGGAATGGCGTCAGACAAAATTTAGTTGGGTAGATTTGCAAAATCGAAACGATCACGATCGTGAGTTGCTCAACGGGACTCTCTTATGGACGCGGTATAGGCTCGAGGAAGCCCGCGTCCAGATTTCCTCCCTAGAGGTTAAGCTTAATGACATGGAAGAAGAATTGCGGCAAGCACGTTCTTCTCATCCCTCTGATGTGCGGGTTTACATGCGACGTCTTGCCAAGGAACGAGACGATGCTAGGGCGGAATCTGGCGCTCTTAGTAGTGCCTATCCGCGTCTCGAACTGATGTGGCTCGTCAGGCCGAGTATGAGAGGAACTTAGAGGTGACTATGTATCGTATTAACAAGGGGTTGGAATCGAAGAATGATGAGGTTAACCGATATCATCACTCAAACTCAATGCTTCGATATGATCTTAGTTAGAGTCAATATGCTCATAATCTCCTGCAGTTAGACTATGATAGGCTTTCTAATGAATATGATTATGCCGCAGAAGAACGAGATTCCGTGGTTAACCACTGTGAAGGTATTTGTCTTCGTTATCGAGTGTGCTTTGTGTTTTATTTGTCATTACTCACCTTCTTCTATTATCCGAAGAGCTCCAAGGACATCTTCAAGCTGCGAATGACAAATTTTCCGAAGCTCGGGCTAAAATAGTTCAATTGGAAGGGCAGGTTAGCTACCATCGGGGTCTGGCTTCGTCTCGAGAGGAAGCGATGAAGCATGCTACTGAGAAGGCAGAACAACTTTCTATTTCCCTATATCAAGCTGAGATGAGGAGCGTAGCTATAGGCTTTTTGGATCGTAAGCAGTTGGCGGAGGAGATCAACAAGACTCTTGGCGAGATCGAGTTGGATCTCAAGAAGACCCACAGAATAAGCAAGAATTATACTCGGCGTCCCGTGCCCATTCTCCCTTCTGGTTCCTCCGGCCCCTCATCCGGAGGTAGTGTTCCTTCGTCGTTACAGGAGAAACCCGCGGATGGTGCTCCTTCTCAATAGCTCATAACTAGTATGTTGGGGGTTGATCTCAGTTGCTTAATTTTCTTGCCGTTTTTGCTACTTTTCTTGCTAGGTTCGTAATCAACTGCCGTGTAATAGATCAACTTTAACTTCCCAATCTGAACTTGTATTTTGTTAAATCGCGTCTATGTGCTTCATAGATGAAATTAATTAATTCCGTAGATTTTGTAATTAAGTAATTCCTTAGATTTTGTGTTCCAGGGAATCGGGATTTGAGAAATTGTAGTGTTTATGCAATCCCGTAGGTTGATATCCTCGGAATTGTCTTGCGACCTGTCACCCCGCTCAGCTAATTCCTGGGCCAGAGGATTACTAAGCGGTGGGGGTCTAGCCGGCGTTTAAGGATATCGCGGCTTATAACATTGCTTGGGTATCTCGTTCCATGGGAAGTCACCCCTAGGTCATACACTTATAGACACTTATGGGGGAGTTCGAGAGATGGCAAGTGTATGCGTTGTTCGGGTTATTCCCGGTGTATCGTAGTGAGTATGTTCCACACTTTGTGCTGAACATTCACCTTATTGAAGTACAATGATAGTAACTGCACAAAAGTTTACGTGGTTCAGCCCTAAGGCCTACGTCCACGGGGTAACAATAGTATTGACACTTTATTAATATATGGAATGATTTTCAATGTACATTCATATTCGGTTGTTTTGTTGATCTCTTTGTGTACGGATAGGTATTGAGTAGTTTGAGTAAATTGAAATGCGTATGGGTATATAAATGTGTCTCGTACGGTGTTGGTTATGAGCGCATCGAGATGCGTATAGGTAACGAGTAGAGTTGTGTCAATTGAAGATGAAAATTTGTATTGATTGAAAAGTTGAGGCGTGCTATTCCTCCATCAGAGATAGAAACATGCGGACTTGTAAGTCAACTTTCTTCTTCTGAAATGCATACGAAGGTGATAGATTATGGATAGTATGGTTTGAGGTATTTGGCGTTCCACGGATGCCTGAGTATTTCCCCTTTCAGATTACGCAGATAGTAGGAGCCATTTCCGGTGACGTCGTGTATCACGTAGGGTCCGCCCCAAGTTGGTGCTAATTTTCCCCACTTCTTTTCTCGCTGGTATTGGGGAATGGTTCTTAACACATATTGTCCTTCTACAAAATTCCTAAGTTTTACTTTCTTGTTATACTCTCGCGACTACGGTAGTTTTCCATTTTCTGTAGTGCGGTCTCTCTTCTTTCTTCGAGGTCATCAAGCTTTTCTAACATCATGTCCGTGGTGAGGTTCTTCTCCCACGCTTCTGTCTTTGTTGTGGGTAGTAGAACTTCCGTGGGGATTACTGCTTCCGCTCCGTACGTGAGTAGAAATGGAGATTCCCTAGTAGCCGTTCTTCGAGTTGTCCTGTATGCCCACAGAACGTTATGTAACTGTTCACACCATCGCCCTTTGTACTCGTCTAACTTTTTTTTGAGGATGAGCGCTAGGGTTTTGTTTGTGGCTTCCGCTTGTCCGTTGCTCTGCGGGTATATAGGGGTGGACTTGTTTTTCCGAATTTTGAAGGTGTCGAACAGCAAGTCGATATTTTTTCCTTGTAGTTGTTGACCATTGTCGGAAACTATCTCCGAAGGGATGCCGAACCTGCAAATGATATTTTGAAATATGAAAGTGAAGACGTCAGAATCACGAATCCTCGCAAGTGCCTTGGCTTCTACCCACTTGCTGAAGTAATCCGTAGCCACTATTAGGAATCTTCTTCTCCCGGTTCCTGATACAAGCGGGCCCACAATGTCGATTCCCCAACTTGCGAAGGGCCACGGACTGTCCACCGAATTCAACTTTGTGGCTGGGGCGTGGATTCGCCTGCCAAATCTTTGACATTCCTCACACCTTTTCGCCATTCTAGCCGCGTCTTGGATCATTGTTAGCCAATAGTAACCCTGCATCTTTGCCTTATCTGCAAGCGATCTCATTCCGCTGTGATTTCCTGCATCTCCTCTATGGATATCTTTTAAGATGCCGTGTCCTTCAGATCGGGACAAACAGCGACGAAGTGGCCCTAGGAATGATTTTTTGTATAAGGTTCCGTCTCTTAGCTCGTACATCCCTGCTCTGGATTGTATTTTCCTAGCTTGTTTGGTGTCCTGGGGTAGCTTCCCTTCTTGGAGGAAAGAATGGACTCCGAGTCTCCAATCTTCTTCCCGACCGTAATCGTCGTCCACGTCTGCTTGTTGCATTATATCGTCATCTTGGAAGTCGTCGAATATGAGCTCTCCGATATCCTCATCAGACACATGATCCATTGCGGACCTGCGTTGGTTACTCGCGCATATCTCCTGAAGCTTGATGGATGGCTCGTACACTCTTGTCACCTTGATTGCTTTGACATCTTTGTTCTTGAGCATGGCCGAAACATAAGCCAAGGCATCTGCGTGCCTGAGTTCCTTCCTGCGCAGATTTCGGAACTTGATTTTTTGGTATTTGGGAGACCAACGTTTGTACCAAAGCCATGTATGCCATTAGTGTTTCGTCGTACACGTTGTATTCGTAGCTTATCTGCCGTATGATTAGCTGGGAGTCGCTGGTCAACCGTACTTCTTGTATCCCCATCTCGATTATCAAGCGGAGGGAGTGGACCACTCCTTCATATTCTACGATGTTATTTGTATGGCCTTCGAATTCCAACCTGAATGCGTGTACGACTCTATCCCCTGTGGGTGTGGTGATAACGATGCCTAATCCAGCGCCTTCTCTATTTTTGGAGCCGTCTACGAAGACCTCCCATTGTCGTGGGTTCACTGGCTCAAGGATATCGTTTGTCTCCTTTTTCTTTTCAATTTCTGGGGCGCCCGCGGCTCTCCATACCTTTATGCGCACTTCTTCTTCGTTGTCAAGAGGTAGGTCTGCTAGGAAGTCCGCAAGTACTTGGGATTTCTAAGAGTGTTGAAGCTCATAGTGGATGTTGAATTGGTTGAGGTATGTGCTCCATTTTGCTATGCGTCCTACCTTTCCTGCCCCTTTGAGGATGGCTTCTAAGGGTGCTCGACACGGGATACGTATGTCATGCGTCAAGAAGTACATTCTCAGCTTCACGGTGGACCATACGATGGCCAAAATCAGTTGTTCGATTCTTGTGTAATTTCTTTCCACGGAGTTCAGGGTTTTGCTGACATAGTATATTGGATGTTCCTCCTTTGTGTGGGTCGACAAGTCTTGCGCTTCTTTGCGTCATCGGTTCTTTGCGATGTACAACGCCAAAACTTCGTCAGGATCTGGTTTCTGAAGGATAGGGATCTCCGCTAGGTATTGCTTGATTCCTAGAAAGGCTTCTTCGCATTCCGCAGTCCATTCAAATTTTGTTCCCTTCTTCAATATGTTGAAAAAGAACTTGCACTTATCCGAGGATCTCGAGATGAATCTTCCCAAAGCGGCTATGGATCCATTGAGCTTTTGTACTTCTTTTAGGTTCTTTGGGGATGGCATGTCTACTATGGCTCGGATTCTTGCGGGATCTACCTCAATGCCCCTTTTTGTCACCAGGTATCCGAGGAATTTTCCAGATGTTACTCCGAAGGTGCATTTCTCCGGGTTTACCTTCATGTTGTGCCCCCTCATAGCTTCGAAGATGTCCCTCAAGTCTTGGTGATGGTTCTTCTTGAATCTTCTTTTTACAAGCATATCATCAACGTAAACTTCTAAGGTAGTACCAATCCATGGCTTGAAAATAGCATCGACCATCCTTTGGTATGTTGCTCCTGCGTTCCGGAGTCCGAAGGGAATCCTTACGTAGCAATAGAGGCCGTGGGGTGTGTAAAATGATGTATGTTGCTGGTCTTCTTCTGCTAAAAATAGTTGATTGTACCCGGCGTATCCGTCCATGAATGATAGCTCTTCGTATCCTTCTACCGCGTCGACCAGTTGATCGATACTGGGTAGTGGGTAGCTGTCCTTGGGGCATGCTTTGTTCAAGTTGGTGAAGTCGATGCAGATTCTGACCCCGCCATTCTTCTTTGGTACAATCACCATGTTAGAGATCCAGGTGGGATATTTGACTTCTCTTATGAAACCAGCCTCCAACAGCTTTCGCAATTCCGTTTCCACTGCTTTGTGATACTCCGTGTCTACCTTTCGCACCTTCTGTCTTATCGGGGGTGTGCCAGGTTTAATGCGCAGCTCATGTTGTACGATCTTTGGATCTATTCCTGACATGTCAGATAGTTTCCAAGCGAAGACGTCCGCGTATTCTTTGAGCAGATTCACCAGAGAGGCTTCGCGTTCTTCATCCATCAGAGTTCATATTTTGATCTTCTTCGGGCTCCCCTCTGTCCCGATGTTAACTTCCTTCACCGCCTCCAAGGATGTGAATGTGGGTTTTGGTTCCCCAAGGTGAGGAACTTTCTTTAATTGCTATTTGGCAGGCTCGGGTTGTTTGTTCGTAGGGGCGTCCTGGTCAGCAATTGATGTTAATACTTCCGTGTTTCCTACGGATTGCCCCTTGGATAAGATTTTCCATGAGATTTCTTCCAAGTATTCATCGATGGCTTTGTCCTTTGATATTGCTTTGTTTCGAGCCCTACGGGTCCTCCTTTTATCGTCTTCCTCATTGTTGAGTTGCATCTGCATTGCCTAGCATTCCTTTGCGGCAGCTTGATCACCCTTAATCTCCATTACTCCTAGGGGGTAGGAAACCTAAGGTATTGATAGTAGGCAGCTGCGACCCCCTTAAGCTTGTAGATCCACCTCCGTCCAATAATGGCATTGTAGGGTGAAGGTGTGTCTACCACACTGAAATGAGCGTCAACTTTCATGGGGTCGGCGTCCACTTGCAGAACAATATCTCCGATAGGCTTCGTAGCCGTACCATTGAATCCGTGGATGGTGTGGTGTGAGGCCGAGAGTTTCTCGTCATTGAGCTCCATACGTTTGAAGGTATCGTAAAATAGGACGTTTACGGAACTCCCCCCATCGATGAGGATTTTCTTTATGTTGCATCCTGCAATTGGCAAGGTGAGGATCATAGGATCGTTGTGGTCTTCCATGTCATCTTCAATATCCTCGTCTTCAAAGGTTAGGGGTGCGTCCATCCATTCTTGATGATCTTCCACCTCTTTCCCCTCCAAATTGTAAAGCTCACAATAGTCCTCAAATTTTTTCCTCAGTCTTTTTCCTATATGTGCAGTTAGGGTTGGTTCTTTATTCTCTAAGAAGGATATAGTATTCACTTTGCGGTTGCCTTCTGGTAATTGGACTTGTTTGCTGCGTTTGGCCCTGTCTTCTGGTGCAGTCTTTTCAACGTATTTCTTGAGATCACCCCGAATCTATCAGCTTTTGTATCACTATCTTGAGGTTTTTGCACTTCTCTGTTGGGTGCCCGTTGAAGCAGTGGAAATCACAGTACTCTTTGGACTTCTCTGAGGCTGGTGGTTGTTTCCCCTTAGTCCAAGGCCAGTCTAAGTTTTCGCGATCCTTGATCTCCTTTAAGATGCGTGAGTAGCTGGTATTGAGCTTCGTGTAGATTTGATCTTCGAACCTTCTACCATACCTTTTGTAGTCGTCTTTCAGATCCCTTTGGTAACTTTTAGATCCGCTTGCTTGTTCCGCGGAATTGGTCCGTGGAGGTCGTTGAGCCTGCGCTCTTGGGTTCTCCCGTTGAATTTCTTCCAACCTTGCATGTTTTTCGATGATTATCCTCAAATCTCCCTCTGTGGAGGGATAATACCGTGGATTTCGACAAACAATGGGCTCATCCTGTCCAGTCCCCATTTGTAACAATTAATACTTACTACGGGATCTACCTGTCCTATGGCTTGACATATCTTGTGCCACCTATCCGTGTATTCCCGAATGGATTCCCTGTACTTGATTTCAAGCGATAAGAGTTTGTCCATTCCGGTGTTGACGACCTTGTTATACAAGTAGGTGGCCAAGAACTTTTCCGTGAGCCGATCATACGAATCAATGGATCCTGGCTTGAGGTTATCAAACCAGGATAGCGCGGATCCTTTCAGGCTCGAAGGAAAATATCTGCATAGTATAGCTTCATCATAGTCCCACCTGGACATTACCCTGTTGTAATATCGTAGATGGGCCGCGGGATCCGCAGACCCGTCGTAATATTCGAAGGATGGGACTGGATATTTCTGCGGAATAGTAGCCGTAGCTAAATGGTGCGCTAGGGGTGTAGTACTAGCTTCTTTCATAACCTGTTCTAGCCTTCCGCCTCCTTGCCTGGTCTTGATTTGGTTGATTTCTGCTAGCATTTCTGCACAAAGACTCTCCATCGCCAAATAGTGCTCGTCTTGCATGGATGACTGTGCCCTCTTCGTAGGCTGCAGCAACGTGTCCTCATCTTCGTCGTAGTAGTCCGAAGTCTCTGGGTGATAGTCTGGGTCAGACCTCCTGTTGCTACGCGCACCACTTCGGGGTATTATTCTTTGGTTACCTGCCGCGGGGGTGCTTTCGAGGATCGCTCTCCGTGCACGTGCATCGCAGAGTTAGCCTCGTCTTGTTGATTCCCTAGCTTCGCGCTTTGGAGGATCTTTTCTCTCAATTGCTGATTTTCTTGGGCTAGTAAGGCCACCGCGTCTGCGTATGTCTTTTGATTACTTTTTAGCTCTTCTAGCTCCGCCCATATATGCGCAGACTGGTTTGATTCTTGACTTAGCGTTCCTGCCTGAAGTTGGGCTTGTCCGTCGGGAACTGCGGTATTAACTTCTTCCACCAGCTGCACAATGGGTTCTACCACCCCGTGGTATCCTGCTCGTAGTTGCGTATTTCGCCCATTAACCGGCGGCATCCCGTACGGAGGGTCTGGCTGTAGCCATCGCTTTGGAGACGGTCACTTGAGAATCTACCACTGTAGGTGATGCAGCCTTTGCCGCCGCAGCCTTCTGTGCTTCCATTGCAATGATGCCCGCTTCTGAAAGTAATGCTTCTTCCGCTCCGTTCTGCGTCTTGCCCCCGGCTATGAATCTTTCACCTGTCTGTTTGCTCCTTGTTATTATTGGCATAGTCCTAGGCGTCTCTTTTGATGGTACCTTCAATTTCCCTACGTCCTTGCTCTTTTCCATTGCAATATTATGCAGACAGGGCACGGAGATAAAACGAGGCAAGATTCACGGGTTAGCTGTTAGTTCATGGTACCCACAAGTTGGATTTCTAGCGGCAAAGAATGCATTCAAACTACTGATCATGCGAATAGTATGAAAAAACGTGGGTAGATGTACCGACTCGATTGAAATAATGGGGTCCAAGGGTTGTTATGAGGCTACTGGTAGAAAATAAGTATATAATAAAAAAAATAGTTAAAACATAAGTCCGTCGGTCCAGAGGTTATAAAACGCCCTGATCTGTTGGTAGAAAATACATTGGTCACAAATATGTGCAAAAAGTAGCCCAAAACACAGATCTGCCGGTTAAAAGTCGTAAGATGCCCAGATCTGTGAGTAGAAAATACAAAGAACATAGATATGATGCGAAAAATGAGTTTAAAACGCAGATCTGTTTATAAAATCACAGAGAAAGATAAATCTTTTGATCGGGACAAAAGTCCCTGTTTCTAGCGCCAAATTGTGAACACGAAGACTACGTAATGGTGCCAACATGTCCACAACCAAACTACGCATGTACGGGGTGCATGCATTAGGGTATGAATATAGTGCAAGATGCCTAGATAGACGTTGATTCATTGATTCCAAACCCCGCGGGTTTGTCATGATCTTATCAACATCTACCATTATAGATCTATGAAAACACATGGATATGAGAATATACCAATACAAGAATGTAAATGAGACAACTATTTATGTGGTTCAGCTCTAAGGCCTACATCCACAGGTCTGGGGGAGATTACACTATGTGGTAAACGATTACAAGAACAGTCGAAAGACTTTCGGTCTCTATGGAACCCGAAGGCTCATGCTCATACTTACTTCTCACTGATATCTCCTTCTCTCTTTCTTCCTAAATTGCTCGACCTCCTCACATGTAACAAGAAGGGTCATATATATAGCTAATCTACGTGGGACCCTTAGAAAAGAGCTGTTGTAATCTTATCTTCTTGTGTTTTGTGCAAAGTCCGCGGACCTCTTGGTCATCCCGCGGCTTTTATGCTTTCTAAGATCATCACGCTGACCAATCTCTGTCTCCTTCATTAGTTAGCTGTTGCGTGCCCTCTGAGCAGTACTAAATGCGAGTGGTTGGGGCGGTCCAGTCCGCTCCATGTGGTGTCAGTTTTCCTGTCATGCCTGTGTCAGTTGGGCCTTCCCCAGCCGCTGATTACATCGTATCTCGAGATACGATAAAGTGTTGCCGAGTAGTTCCTTGGTGTTAAGTGGGTATACCTTTCGTTGATGTTCCTTCATCTTAGACTGTTGATCTCGACATGTGGTGTATCACCTAGATCCTTGGATCCCCCTGTGTACCATTCATCTTCATGACGTGGCCTCCACGTGGGCTTGCTAGTGCACGTGGCGAGGGAGATACATAAGTGTACTTACATATCCATAGATGAAGACCTTCCATGTTGATTCCCAGAAGATAGACTTCCAAACTTATCCTTTTTGACATAAGTAGAAGACTTCTGTGAGGAACCTGCAAACACCAAGAACCTGATGAATATACAACAACTTAATTCCTAATTCTATACATGACCAGATTCTGTTACACATACCAACAGAGAAAGCGCTTAAGCTTAAAGTCAAAAGGGGACGATCATCTTTGATTGGACTTCTATATACGTCATCCATCCGTGTATTCTTTGGATAATGTGAAGGTGAAATTCAAGTGATTTTCTTTTTCCATCTCGATCTGTATGGATTTTTATTTTTTTATTTTGTGTTTGAAGACACGGATATGGATTTTAAATGTCTTATAAGAAGCAGCAGAATCCGCGCATTGAACTTTTAAATGTGCAGCCTCTCCGTACCATG
Source organism: Papaver bracteatum (assembly GCA_023529315.1). NCBI lineage: Eukaryota > Viridiplantae > Streptophyta > Magnoliopsida > Ranunculales > Papaveraceae > Papaver > Papaver bracteatum. The sequence goes on from JAJJWX010002701.1 coordinate 167,569, forward strand.
CCTTATCCGCGGGATAATCTTCCTCCGTCTTCGTCTGTGCCTGGCATTGAACTAAAGTTGAAATAACGTTATTTACGTACAAGCCAGAATTTGTTCTTAGTTTTTCTGTGCTTCATTGAAATTAATATAATGTAATTGTTGTCTTATATTTGTTGCTACTGTGATAGCTAGATGGGAGAGATAAATTACTTGGAGGATTGATTGTTAGTATTGTGTTGAAATTGTATTAGACTTACCAGGTAGAGAATGATTTAGTAACCTATGGCCTTGATATGTTTCTTTGTGGGATTACAAATTTCGTGAAATTACAAAGTTTTCTCATAAATATAAATCATGGAAGCCTTTGATCATCATCAACTCAAAGAATTTAAACAAGAAACAACTAGGATTGCTAGGAGTTTGAGGCTGATTTTTTTGCTATCAAAATATTTTTATGTGGCATTACGATCTATTAGGTTTAAACACAACAATATTTTCAAAGAAAAGAAGAAATTCTATGATCCATCAGAAAATATTGGTGATTCATAGAAACAGACAAGAAAAGGGAAAATCAGTTTGTAGGAAAAAGAAAAAAATCAAAAGACATAATAGGTTTGTATATGTCTTATTCCAACGATCAAATATACAAATTTTTGTTTAAAAAGTCTTTACGAGTTGTTTATTTTTTTACACAGGGATCTACATTCAGTCTAATTAAATAGACGAATTTTTTTAAGGAAGCCATTAATAATTAGGAAACAAACCATATTTACAAGGAAAGAAGAAATTTTATAATCCAAGATGAAAGATTGGTTTGTTTTTCTCCGTCGCCATACATTCCATGTTTCCGAATTTAGAATTTATGCCGGAGAATGCTAATCGATATTCCTCTTCTAAAGCAATCAACCCTTTTGATTTCTCTCTAATTATCGTTTGTTTTCTTTTTATTTTGCAGGTACAATTCAGACTAAAAACCATAAATAACCAAATCGTAATCATTATTTGTAAACCCTAACCACCTTTTTTCCCCTTTGTTCTCCTTCTCTATCTCTATCTCATTATTCAGACTAAAAATCATAAAGAAATCGTAATCATTATTTCTTTTTATTTTACAGTTTGTGTCATGTGATTGGTACTTACTAATATGCAACGGTACAATGATATTGTCACCGTGTTTGTTCATAATTGTCTACTTCCAAAGAAGTTTGTCACTGTAGGCTTGCTCATAATTGTCTACTTCCAAAAAAGTTTGTCAACATATGATTGGTTGACAGATTACAAACTCAAAAGGAAACCTAATTTACTGTATTTGGAATTTTATAGAAGTCTAAATTCAATTCGGAAGAAAAAATAGGAAACATAACTCAAAAAGAACCCATATATTTCCCACATTTTTTTTACGAAATAAAAGAATAAAGCCTGCACATATTTTCTATATTTTCTCAATCTATTTAGTGTATTTCCCCGTCACACCACATCAAAAATGCATCGCCACGGGGCTGATCCCCGCGCACATCAAATCAAAAAAGCATTATCATAGGGTGGGGCAAAGCCCCGCGCACACCAAATTAAAAGGAAAAAAATGACTGTTGCGTAGTACGGGTACAAATCTAGTTTGAATAAAGCACAGAACAAGTTAGTCAGAAAAAAAAAAGGAGAAATCACTCATCACGATACATAACAAGCATAGAGCCATCATCCGTCACCGTTTAGATGGTCCAAGCTTTTACAATTATTTTGAGACGGGAGTTTCATAAGACGGGATATATGAGATAATCCCGAACCACAAAACTATAAATGATCAAAAACCACGTCACGGTTTTCAGTCAAAATGATTGAGACAAATCGAACGGGTTAAAATCATTCGATGGGATCAAAATGCTTATCTAGTTTGAGATTTTTGAACAGGGGGGCAACAGTAGAGTTGTAGGTATCATTCATCTTCAAAGTTCAAACACAACTTCTGGTTTATTGTGGTTCAATCTACAGTTTTAATGCAGTTAGGAATGGTTGTTGCTTCATGCTTCGATAATGGAAAAAAGTTTGAGGTTGTAATCACCAGTATAATGGGTACTGAACCCGTTGCAACATCTTATCATGTTATTCAGTTCGTTATCCTTTTCATTCTTTAAGAAGATTTAATGAAAGAAAAGACTGATCTAAGGATGGGCCAACTGAAGACTCATAATGGTGTAACATTCTTGACTGGTCGTCGAATACTCTTGGTGCAACTATGGATACTTAGCTGTATTCAGCTCGAGTAGCCATCCATACAGAAGTAATGAAAGAACTCATAGCCACATGGCCCACATCTTAGTTGGACCACATATACTAATAGTTCTAGAATCATCTTTTGAGGACTACCAATAAATGTGGGGACTATCCATAAGTTTTTGGGAAGGATATTAGAAGTAATATTTGATCGCCCCTTATAATTTTTTTTTCATAACCACTTTACCCTTGATGATAAACTTAGTTAGTGATTAGTTAAAAACTGATTAGTGATTAGTGTTTTATAAGTTGGATTTTTTATTTTTAACATTTTTTTTAGAGATAAGAAGAAGAAGGAAATAGGAAGAACAATATGGGTGAATCCAAAAAATCTTTTTTTTTGAGTTTACTAATTATCATATGAGTGATTCATGTGATGATACCTCAGAATCAGAACCAGAACCTCCTTCACCTCCTTCTGTATATGTCAATACTTCAAATGATCCAAATATGAGTTATTTGTTAGAAGAAGAAAACTTTTTGCCCCAAAGTGAAGCCAACCCACCAAATGATGGATTTTATCAGCCACAACCTGAAGATGAAGATATGGGTACTCATGTATGTCTCATATTTAGTTAATGTAGGTTGAATTGTGGGAAAAATTGGACAAACTCAAAATTTCAGGGTCAAAATTCGGCTAGGTCATCCTAGTTCGGTTACTAGATTTAACAAATAGGTAACCGAACGTTTCTGAAGGTGTAGTTTGGTTAGGAAATCTTGCAGACGCATGTAACTGAACTACAAGTTAATGGTGGTTTTTTAGAGTTCGGTTAGGAAATTCCAGAAGATATAACCGAACTTTTGTTATAGACTTTACAGTTCATAGTTCGGTTGAGTCGATTTTTGTCCATTTGTAACCGAACTTTTAGTTCGGCAAGATCGCAGAAAACATATATATAGAGTTCCTAACCGAACTTATGTTCGGTTTAGTCGAGTTTTTAATTCTCATTGCCGAACCTTTGCATATAAAACCTAAACATACAGTTCGGTAATCTCGCAATTGTTTTCTTGAAAATACATAACCGAACTTTATGTTCGGTAGGGTCGATGAATTTTTTTACATTGCCAAACTTGTTAGTGTTTCTTGTTGATGGTATTGACGTTGTTCTATTACTTGTAGGTTCCATGTGATCCAATTGAACCAATAGAAAACCAACCTTCTCAGATTGATATTTTGTACGATGACACATCCCATCACTACATGAATGTCTTGGTATTCGATAATCCGGAAGATGCAAAGAGTTGGGCTAGACAACATGCACAAAAAGACATGTGCGTATTAGTATTGAATGGGAGAGCAAAGAAAACTCGCTTTGAAATGGTTTGTGAGAGAAGCGGTGATCCCGATAAAAGCCACAAGAGGAAAGGTTATGTTTATGAAGGAAAGACAAATAGGAAAAACAAAACTTTCTCAAAGAAGATAAAATGCCCATTCAAGCTTTCATTTAATTACAACGAAGAATTGAAGGGATGGGTTGTCTACCGGGTTATGGAAGGTTGTCATAACCACCCTCGTCCGGAGCATCTTGAAGGACATTTCATGGCGGCCAAGCTAACTCCTCAAGAGATGGAGAAGGTAGCTAATATGAGGAAAATGGGTCTTACACCGGTTCAAATGCTCCAAATGCTAAAGGAGGATAACAAGGACAACCACTCATCTTTGTCCACCATTACAAATGCAATTGAGACAATTAGAAAGAAGGAATGGAGAGATAGACAAGTGATGTAACAATTGTTTTTTTTTGGCCAAAGAGAAAGACTACGCGGTTCAAAAGGATATGGATTCGGACGGAGAGATAACACAACTATTTATTGCGCATACAACGAGTGTTAAATTGGCTCAATGATTTCATGAAGTTCTAATAATGGATTGCACTTACAAGATGAACAAGTACGAGATGCCATTGTTGAATATTGTTGGTCGTACTTCGACGAAGTCACCGTTTACCGTGGCGTTTTGTTTCTTAAGGGACGAGCAAGAACCTAGTTACATTTGGGCACTACAACAAGTTAAGGCAATCTTCCGAGGTGATGATATTCCCGGGGTTATAGTGACCGACAATGAAGTCGCATTGATGAATGCAATAGAGGAAGTGTTCCCACTAGCACATAATATGCTTTGTATGTTCCATATATGGTGTAATTTGATGCATAGGTGCAAGCCAATAATTTTTCCACCCAAGAAAAAAGGATATGAAGAGATTAAGATGCTATCGGAACATGAACGAGCGGATGCAAAGAGGAAGTTGATAAACAATACGATCTAAATTTTGCTAAATGTCTTGAATTCAACGGTGAATGGGAATCAATGTGTTGGTCCCTTACCGAGGAAGAGTATTATGAAAATCTTTCGGAGTTTATCGCCCATTGGGATACTCCCGATTACCCCGATGTTGTATCGTATGTTCTTCGCCAATGGTTGGAACCACACAAAGAGAGGTTTGTGTATGCCTTTACCAATGAATATAAATACTTGGGAAATCAAGCGACAAGTTTAATAGAGTCGTCTCACCACCAGTTGAAGAAGAATCTCTTTGGATGTGTTGATAATTTCGTAACCGTGTGGAATGCTATGGAGAATTACTTCAAGCGCGACATTGATAGAATTAAAGGGAAGTTCCAAAAAATCTGTATATCCAAAATGAAAGGAAAATATGCCGACCACCCATTGTTCAAGGGAATCCATTACAACGTATCTCGACAATGTATGAATTTTTTGATTATAGAAGTCGAGTTGATGGATAAGTGGGAAACCACGACAGATGAGGTGTGTGTATGTAACATGAAGAAGTCTATGGGACTTCCTTGTCTCCATATGATATTCAACTACGAGCATGGCGTAATTTCTTTAAGCGAAATTGATCCATTTTTGGAAGCATCTAAGTTTCATCCCTCCTCCAAAGGGAGAAGAAGCCGAAGAAGAGTTTGGTGATAACGAAATGGGTAGAACCGTACTAGAGATGTATCGTGTCATAAGCAAGCTCCAAAAAAAAATCTTTTGGGATGACATGAGGAAGATCATATATCCAGAAACGCAAGATAATGTTTATGAACCGGCAAAAGGCAAACGCAAAGGTAGACCAACCAAAAAAGAAACTAAAAAGCAACTAAGAGAATATGCAAAGGTGTTACATAAGAAGAAAAGTCAGCAAAATGCAACTACTAGAGATCCTTCTGAGTATACCGCGACACTGTACTTAGAGAAAACCAAGAAACGGGGTAGGAGTATTGAGGAGAAAGGCGAAACAAGTGAGAGACTTTGAAAAAAAAGGGTCCGATGTGTCCATCACAACCAAGCCAACCATCTTCCAGCGACGTGAAGCTTAAGTCTCCAATGTGCCCCATCCAACCATCTTCCCTACACATGAAGCTTGAAGCTCCAAATAAAGACTATTTGAATGAGCTACCTCTACACATTAGAGAATACGTTATATCCGCCGACGACGTTCCTCCGGATGGTAATTGTGGTTTTCATGTTGTCAATCAACAACTTGGTCCTTTCATTGAAGGTGCCAAGCGAAATAATGGGTGTGCAGTCACTCATATAAGGCAAAGGTTGTTGTCCAAACTAAAGGAGAATCCGGCATTTTACAAGACAATGTTGTACGATGGGGATTGTAGTATCAATGATAAATTTTTTAGCTATCAACATCGTCTTCATGGGGGCCAACCGATCACAAGGGATTATTAGATGAGCATGCCTATATGTGGACACTTAATCGCCGAGGCATTCAATTGTGTGGTTCATTGTTTCTCAACAAGTGGGAGTTTCACCTTCACCCCAAAAATAACCCTATGTGTTGAACAACTCAAACGAAGGAGATGTGTGATGGCATTTATTAACAACAACCACTTTATAGGCCTCCGGTTAAAACCCGATTGTCCATTGCCTCCAATATATGCAACCTCTTATTGGCCTGCATTTAATCCAGATACAATATTGGGTTGGTGTATCATGTATGAGCATAACATGGAGATGTGGAATGCTTTGAAGAAGTCCGAAGAAATTGTTCATGAAGGTCCTATTTCACTAGAGGATGATTAAATGACACATGTAATGGAACTAACTATGCTTATGAATGTAAAACTATGTTTTTTGAAGGGGTTATTAATTATGGAGTAAATGTTATTATTTTATGGTGTTGGAAGCTCATAGTTCAGTTTGGTTTATAAATATTACTAGGCTGCCGAATTATAGTTCGATTAGGAAATGAAGTTATAAGAAAGAGCCGAAATGTACGAGACATGAGTTCGGTTAGGAAACTAAATTACATAACACAACCGAACTGTATGAGACAGGAGTTCGGTCAGGAAACTAAATTACAGGACTTAATCGAACTATACGAGACATGAGTTCGGTTACGCAACTATATTACATGACATAACCGAACTGTACGAGACAGAAGTTCGGTTATGAAATTGAATTATAAAACAATGCCGAACCTTTAAATGACTTTCCAAAATAAAATTACATAAAATTTAATATCCGAAACGCATTATGAAAAAGTCTTTAAGGAGGCGGAAATGATTTTCATTTTTCATATTTGAAATACTTTGTCTTTCATCTTCGCTATTCATTCTTTGATGTAGGTGCGTCATAGGGATAAGGTGTCCTTTTCTTAGCCAATACCAATGAAGGGAAGTGGTCGTAAATCCAAACCTATGCGAACATAGGAAAATATTAACCAAAATAGAATTGGAAGGACATCAATTTAGTTACTAATTTGCTCATTAACAATGTAAAAGGTCTCATTTCTTCCATAACAAAAGCAAGCACCCCAGTGGCCCAAGAGTAATTGTTGATGTCATCGAGATGCTCCAAAAGCTGTAGATATTGTGCATCCACCCTATTTCCAGAAGCGTCGGGGAAAATAACAGTTCCTAGCTAATATAACCAATAAGTTGTGACATGATGCCTAAGGGTGTCCTGGTCCATCACCAACTTTCCTCGCTGCACCTTATTTTTGGTCCCTCCAAATGCTTCCTTCAACTTAACCAACTTGAATTTCTTCACCTTTTTCTTCAATCCTCCATTTGCCTCATGTGTATTATACTCATCACCACATTTAGGGTACCTCACGGAACGTCTAAACTCACATTGAGACTTTCTTGCATCCCATCCAAGACATTTAAGAGCCAATTCTTCAAGAGCTTCATAACTCATCGAGGGGTTGTAACCTTCTCGAAGATATTTACCTTCCACTGGTAAGCCAGTGATATTGTGGAAATCATCGGGAGTAATTCCCATCTCGCCAAATGGAAGATGCATAGTATATATCTCGGGATAATACCTCTCGAGAAATGCAGATACGGAAACATCGTCAAATTCCACATGTGCATGCTCAACAGCTCTCCATAACACACATTCTTGAACATTCGCTACAAACTCGTCACACTCCAAAGAAAGATCCCATTTGGACGCCTTTTGACGTTTAATAAGACGAACTGCATCATTATGATCCTACGAAAACAAACATAACACTATTATTACTTGACGAAACATGTCCCAAAAAATAAAAAAAATAGTTTTGTTATTTAAGGGTTAACTTAAATAATACCTTTGTCGCATAGATCTTCGCATCCCATGAGTGTTTGTAGCCAAACAATATTGCACCTCCATCATTTGGAGTACCATAAGTTGGGTTCCGAGGTGACAAACATAAATTATCAGGGGGAATGTGTGAGTATCTAGCACTAGGCGGCTTCGTCTTCTTTTTCTCTTTAAAGACAACACTTTGTTGCTCTTCCTCCTCTCCGTCCTCTTCCTCCTCTCCGTCCTCTTCCCCCTCTCCCTCCTCTTCATAATCTTCATCCTTTCCCTCATCTGCCTCCTCTTCACCCTCTCCCTCCTCTTCCAAGTCATCCTCTTCTTCTTGACCCTGTCGTACTTTTTCTTCCTCTACATTTTCAACTTGTTCTCTTTGTTGTTCGCCTCTGCATTTCCTTGGTCTTCATTTCTTTGGTCTTCTTCATAATCATTCTCTTGGTTCGCTTCCGGGAACGAGCCCCCTCCATGTTTAGCATATGTGGCACCACGTTTTCGGAAATCTAAATGTTTTGCTCCACGAGGGGTGGGAGTTTTCAAATCCTCATCTAGTTGTTGTCTCAATCTTCTTCCTTTGTTCCTAATGAACAAAAACCAAAGTATTAGCTAAACATTAGAGAATATTGTGTTACCAAATCAAATAGAACTAAAGAATGAAGTAATCACAACATCTGGAGTTAATAAACAATAGTTCGGTTACCTGAAAATAATATAGACATAACCGAACTAAATGTTACAAAAGTTCAGTTACAAAACAAAAAAAAATCGATCAAACCGAACTCAGTCTTTCAAAGTAAAAGACCAAGTTCGGTTAGGAAAGTGTTTTGGAGATCTCACTGAACTATTAAGTTCGGTTACCTAACAATCAAATAGACATAACCGAACTAAATATATGAAAACTTCAGTTACAAAAATTGTTTCCGACCAAACCGAACCCTACTTTTCAAAGTAAAAGACTGAGTTCGGTTACGAATTTCTTATTTGCGATATAACCGAACTACATAGTTCGGTGACCAGGTTACAAAATTCTTCTTTGCGATATAACAGAACTACATAGTTCAGTGACCAGGTAGTAGTATACTTAACCGAACTGTTCTAAATGATGGTAAGTTCGGTTAGCAAAATATAGGGTTACACAAAAATCTCCTAACCGAAATCTACCCTGTAACTACCATTTTCATTGCGTTTTCATGATTTATAATCGATTTGTTCAACAAATAACGAATTCAAAAGAAGGGATATGAAGGAAATTACCCGCGGATTTGAATTTCACTTGAATCAGACTTTTGTTTTGCGGTTGGATCATTGATTTTGCCTCTAAAAGGTGCTTCGAGTTCTTTAAACTTTAGCAATTTTTTTGGGAGATTCACTATATGTGTGAGTCCCGGACTCAATCCTGGAAGTCTGGGTGTTTGCTTGGTACGCATTGCTTATAAAGATTGATTAATCGACGATGAATTTTTTTTCGAATCGACGATTGTCTACGAAGAAGAAGAAGAGGAGGAAAAGAAGAGAAGAAGAAGAAGAAGATGAAGAAGAGGAAATGATTTTAAGTTTTTATTTAGGTTTTAATTAGTGGGTAGTGGGTTAGTTTAGTGGGTTGGGTTAGGATTAGTTATAACCTTAATTAGAATAAGGGTAAATTAGTCTTTCATTATCTTTTAGGACACCCCTTATAATGTAGGATGAACATTTATATCACTGGGTAGTCCCCACATTTATTGGGTAGTCCCCAAAAGATAATTCTAGTTCTAGCACATATTTAGACTTCAGCTCTGTACATTGGATTCCTTAAAAGCGTCTCTTGGACTTTCTCCTTCTACCCATGATTTGCATAGTGTCCACCATGGTTTAACAAATAATGGAACTTGCACGAAAATTGCTTAAAGCAACGAAAATATATAAAGTTTTTCCTTTAGTCGATGTCCATATAGCGATTATGAAATACCAGAAAAGAAGGAAGATCGTAGATCTTGCCTCATGTGCACTTGTTTTCCCGCATTCAACATCGAGATGGAGTTGTTACTTCTCATGAATAGACTAGATTAGTGCCCGTGCTATGCACCGGGCATTTTTTCTCGTTTAATTATATTTTTGATTTGGCTTTGTCCCGTTCCGTGGCGACGCATTTTTGATTTAGTGTCGTTCCTCTCATCTCGATGCATTAAATAGGTGAAGAAAATATAGGAAATATGTGCAGATTTTATTTATTTATTCCTTTTATTTTCCCAGAAAATATGCGTGTAATATGCGAGTTTTTTTTCTTTCCTATATATGTTAATATGTAAAAAGAAAGAGTCCTAATACCATAGAATTCAAAGCACGGTAACTTAAGTTATACTTACATTTTCTAGGAGAGTTATAATATGGGATAATTTTCATCTTCTTCACAATCTTTTGCTCGCTCCTTTTGCTCGCTCTTTTACTTAAGTTATACCATAACAGATTCGTAATTTCTTCTAATGAGCTCTCGTTTGGTTTATAGAAAAACTTTAGGACTATCGAAGATCATGTAGAGTGATCGGGGTTATCATTTCAATTGTTATTAAATCATAAACCTTACCAATCATGACGAGCTAAGCAAATAGAACCGAGTGGTGAGGGGATCAACACCGTCATCACGTCGTATTATCCTCCCAATAGTCCTCGAACAAAACTGTGGGATGGCATTTAGATAATTCACCAATATCGTCACCAAAAGTTACTTACAAAGAGAACTCTACGACCTACCATTAATGTTTGGAAAAGACCCCAACTGCAGCATCACTAAAACCACAAATGCTAAAGTATTGTAGAGAGCCAGTGTAAGAAAAACACATGGATATCTTTCGTCAAGCCGCTTATGTGTACCAAACAACATTCCTTACAGCATCTGAACTCTGAAGAAACATAATGTAACTGGTCGTTCAAAGCTCTCTTTTTTTCCCTGTATTCTCGCCTAAGTATTCAAATTTAACCGAAACCTCCGTTATTCTTCCCTGAATTCTGGGTCACGTTTTGGAGTTCTAAAAAGTATCAAACTCTACTAATTCTTATCCCAACTCTTCCTTCTTTGTCGCTGCCAAGAATACGCAGCTGCAGATCTCTTTCCCACAGATCCGAGCCAATGCTACTTCTATCTCTGCCTGAACCACAGCTCGACTAACCCTATGACACTGCCATCACCGAACTCTATACTCTAACCATCGAATCAAAGTACTTCTATGATCTCTTCCTTCTTTGTGCCCGGGATATCTTCCGGTTTTGATGAGATCTTTTCAGCAAGTGGTAACTCTGCTCTTTGTATATCTTTTTAGAGATTGTATATATTATGATTTGTATCCACAAAAATATAAGATCATCCCATATATCACACAGTGAGGGTTAACCTTGAGATGTAACTTGATCTCAGTGAATAACTCCAATTCCTATAACTGAAAGTTTTGTGGTAATTAATCTTCTTAGCTCTTACAGACGGAAAGTTATGAGGCATGGAAAACTTATATGTCATAATCACGTGCCAGAAAAGTATAGAGATAACCAAAATGTTGTACATGGATAGGTTATAATTCACAAAATATATATGAAAAGCTCGTTCAGTTTCACCAGTTCATGTGGAAAACTCTTGAAAATCGTACAGTTCTTCCAGTGCTCACTACTTTTCCTTCCACCTCAAGTAATTCTGAAGTAGTACTTTTCCTTTAATCCCAACAAATAACCATTATAGGCTAAGACATGAAACATGTTTTGGAAGTTGGATCTAGTAAATACTGAGTCGCAATTCTCTAACATTCTTTTATCATGTTTTACCATATGATAGCCATTGTCTCTGCCTCGTTTACCTTCTTCTTGTTCCCAGCTAGAATATACCCATTATTAAAATTGTAATAAGAGTTGAATAATGCGCACCATGAATGCCTTTATCTCTGCCTCACTCACCTCCATGTTCCCAATGCCATCCATCTTCTCTAACATCCAAATTGTCTAGCATCCAAAAGCAGTGTGCTAGTGTCTTCTTTCTCCATTGTATCTATGTCATAAACTATACATAGTCAATGGTTTTATTCTCTTCAACAGTAGGGCAGCTAGCCTGAATAAGACGTACAGCTTAATTACTTTCGTTAGGAATATGAAGAACGATACAAAAAGTGAACGTGATTAATGGTTAATGTATCAGACAAAGACGCGAATGGCAATAAAGAGGAAAAAAATTAGTGTTGCTGAAAGTCAGTTCAATGGTATGAAATACCAACTACAAATTATTACAGAAAAACATGAAGAGGATCCCCAAGATCGGTTATGTCTCCAATAGGGGCAACATGATAGGGGCACCAATATGATAGCGATACAGAAATGTCCCGAAGTTCCGATACTTATCCCGTGATTAAGATTAATGGCGATCCTACATATTAAACAGTTGAAAAAAAAAAGTTGGTGATCGTTACTTGGTTTTTAGTTGCTTACCTCCTCTGTGGTAGATTCAGAAAGACTCTGCAACAGAATTTTGACCGCCTTGACCTGAAACCCTGTGTTGCTTTAGGTAATACCCTCATTGCCTGACTTCTTTAATAAACAAATACTGTACAACTTGAGAACCCAGCTTTCTCTCATCTATCAGAATTCTTCAACTACCAAAAAATAAATAAATCCAGCAACCGATATGAATAATGAAACAACTCCATGAATACTTTGTTGTTGTTTTTTTCCCCCATTTAGTGAACCTTCTGCTCAATAAACGTGAATTTAAGCAACCCAACCTCAACTTCAAATCAAAATCCCTACGGAAGATAACACGAAAGCTAATTGCTGATCTAAAATCACCAGGTCCTTAAATGACGTGAAGTTGGGTGGTTTGCTTCTTCACGTTATACGCAGCAAGCGCAATTTGGTAGTCCATTGCAACATTCAGAATCTCATCAAAAGCTGCAACCACCTTATATTTTCCTCTTCCTGGTGCCATAAAAACATGAAATTTGGATTACATGAGGCAAAAATATACATATTTCGGAAACTAAGAAATTAATTATGTACACAATAAGAATGATTGAAGGCTTCCTGATTAAGTAAAGATAAACAAATGGCCGGGTACCTCTCCTATCCTGACTATGTCAGGGGAAGTGAGGAGAATAATCCATCGGACTTCACTGTCCAGTGCAGCAAATATGGCGCTGCCAATATAGTTCATCATTTCAAAGGGAAGAAGGTAACTGAATCCAGTTAATCTTTATATGGTCAATATTAGTGTATACCGTTAACAGTGGGGAAAAGGGAATTTTATAATGAAACTAATGGGAGTTATATCCCACAGTAAGGCACCGCATTACAGGTTCCTCCACCTTGTTTTCATATTTGGTGCATTCATGGTTCCCGACTTCACCTGCCACTTTAGTGATGCAGTTGCCACAGTCCAAATATTACCACTTGGTGGTAGCCAAAATTCGAGTTGCACTGACTTTAACAATAATTCGTTATGTACCTGTATGCCAGAGTTAGTTACTTAGTTAGCCATTTGTACTGTGAGTAATGAATTTTGAGGTGACAATAAAAAGATAGGCAAAAACTTGGGATAGTTACATATGGACTTGGAATCTTGGATAGTTCAGAAATTAAACCGATATCATGACTTACTTAACAATGCCAAGGACATAAAAGATTGAAAGCAATTGAATTTCTATAGTCTACAAAATACTCCCCTATAAACTAATAATCGAGCATCAATTTTCAGGATGTTCGCCAAAAACAACACGAACTGCAGTGGATTTTGCAGGGTCTTCTCCCTAAATTTGGAATTAAACACTGAATCTCCCTAAATTTGGAATTAAACACTGAAACTCCCTAATTTGGAATTAAACATTGAAAAATTGATTTCAACACTTACTTGGACTGGCTCAACCAATTGAATCCTCCTCGAAAACAACTACATCAGCATGGAGATATGATTGAAATCCTTCTAAAATCAGGATATTGTTCGGCTTTATAGAGTTCGAGATTGACGCAAGGTTAAAGAGAAAAGAGAAGAAGAAAACAAATTAACGCAAGGTTAAAGAGAAGAGAGAAGACAAAAAGAATTGACCTAGGTTCCCAATCGGAATTAAAAATATTATCTTATTGATATAATTGTGAATAGGCAAAAAAAAAATCTTGATCGTAGTTGTTTCTTTCTGAATCTGAATTTATGTTGATCAAATCCATGATTCATGCGAAAACTCGTTATGAATAGCATATATAAACCATGTATTGAGCACTCTTATAGAAAAGAAGAACAATTAATTTATTTATTTTGATCGGTAAGAAGAACAATTAATTAAAAGACGTGTACCTTCATATTCCATTATCAACTAACAACAGATTTGATGACTTCAAGTCACGACCAACGATTGGTGGGCTGTAACAATGACGACTTCCTTTCTAACACGGTTTCCTTTCTTTGTATATAGTTTTCCATAATTACAGTCTAACACAATTTCCTCAGTAAGACGATTTCCTTAATTAAATGGAAAGCTAAGAGCTTTCCGTTTTCTTTTTTCTTTTCTTTTTTAACGATTTTGATGTAAGTGTCGTCCACCTTTGAAGGTGTTATCAAGGAGCAGTTAAGTTTTGGTGTAAATATGGTGTAAGAAAATTATTGTAGTTTTAATTCTGACATAAGTATTGTCCACCTACTTTTTTGTCTACACCGTTACTAACGAACAGTTAAGTATTTAATGTAAACAAAGTGCAACCAAATTTTAATTATTACAACCAATACAATTATGCCAAATGTCCTTACCATAGCTTCTGCATCAGAAAAGGCCTATTTCGGCCAATAGGAAGCGATGGTTTCATCACCGTTTAATGTGAGAGTTTTATTTGTCAAGGCCTTTAAGGGGGGAGATATAGATACCTTAGAAAGATTGGAAACTACATCTCATGTGAAGCAAACTAGCAAAGCAATTCTTAAAGGCTAGTTTAGAAATAACGCAATCTCTATTTAATCGAATCCTATTTTAGGGCATACCTAAAACTTTCAGGGCATACTGAATAAAGACAACAAAAAGTTGTAAATAGCAAAATTAGAAGCCACTTAACCAATTACAAAGTTAAAAATTACATACTTAACCAAATATTTTTGGTAATGGCAAATCAGCCCTTTCAGGATTAGTGTTAATACTAATGATTAGTTAAAATAATTCTGATTAGTGATTATTTTTAAGATTATTTAGTTATAAATTTGTGTAGATGAAAAATTTTTGAGTAAGAAAAAAAAAGTTAGTTTTTTTTTGGAGAAGGAGAAGGGGAAAGTGAGAAAAAAACTTGTATTTGATTCAATAGATGAGGAGGGTAATTCTTCATTTAAAAAGCCTAGGAAAATACATATCAATTACAACAATGATCCGGAAATGGCTTATTTTTTAGATTATGAGAATGATTTTACACAAACTCAAGCACAAGCACAAACTCAAACTCAAACTCAAGGTGATGATTTTTATGAGCCAAATCCGGATGATGAATACATATATGAGGAACCCAATGCTTCTAATACACAGGTACACTTCTATCTTATGTTTAATCTCACTTTAGTAGCTTAAAATCATAAAAAGTTTGTGTTTTTTCACTAAAGTTCGGCGAGTCTGGAATATGTTCGACGTAATATATCAGGCGAACCCACCGGGATATTGAAAACTAATGAACAGTTCGGCAAGCTGAAAGTGTTATTATTATGAGCCGACCCCACTTTTTAGACCCTAGTTAGGCTTGTTTAAAAGTGTCATAATGAGCCGAACCTAATCATTTATGATCTGGAAGAAATATTATGCGAGGTTCGGCTTATATTGAGAAAATCGTAAGCGCCAGACTTTTTGGTAGTACATGGTTCGGCTATTTACATAAGTATTATATAAGCCGCACCTGATCATTTATATTCCTGAGAATTGTTGGGTTAAAATTTTTGTATTGGTTTGGCACATAATGTGAATATCGTAATAGCCGAACTTCGTACATCTGCTAGGTTCGGCACATATTATGATTATCAAATACGCCGAACCCCTATGCATCTCTATCTGTGACTAGGTTCAGCTTGAAATTTCATGAAATTTCAAGCCGAATTGTTCATATACACTTACAAGATGCTTTTGTGAAGAACAGTTCGACTAAAAACGCAACTCAATTTTGAGCCGAACCCAACACCGTAACCGTCATTTAATCGATGAAAAATCGCAAATATGAGATTGGGTTTGTAAAACTTACTTTCTTATCCTCATTTCCGGAGTTGGAGATGTAGTTGGTTCAATTGGTGGTTGATTTTCAGTTTCTACACCTTTATATTGAATTGGTTCTCCTTCTTAAATTGATGGATTAGAAGACTGTAGTTGCAGGAAATCCTACAACTACACCCTATTAATTTCATACAAATATCTACTCCAAATTCAAGAATTATTATCCAAATTTTATTAGAACTTCTTAAAGATCTTACAAAGAGAATAAGAGTACAAGGAAACCAAAATAACTCTCAGACTTTCTCTCTCTTGTATGCTCTCTAATTCTTACCAAAAAGATCTCTCCCCTCTCTCAAAACTGCTTGTCTCTATATATAGGGTATTATATAGTGGATGACAGCTAAGCTTTCCTTTAATTTTGGATCTGGCTTGCGATATTCTCGCAAGCTTACAAAAGTTTTCTTCGTAGTGCTCTTTTAATCTCGCAAGATCTTCACACTTTCCTCATGATTAAGCTGATGTCATCTGCTACGTCATTCTTCAAGTGGTCAGCGAGATCTTCGCAAATGATTATTGGCTATAGTTTCGCTGGCACATAGTTGTCGCGAGATTCCGCTCCTACATCTTGCCTCTTCTCATATCTTCTTTGTGAAGAAGAGAACAATATGAGAATTTTCACTTCAAAATGCCGCAGCAGCTCATCTCTCCATCTTCTTATTCACCGACAATCTTCCGTGAATCAAGCATGACTGTCTACACGTGTTTATTATTCCCCTAATTTACCGACACGTCTGCATTCAACCGGTCATCTCTTTTTTGTCTATTTAAGGAGAAGGCAAGTTGAAAGATAATTTTCTTCTTTTACTTCATCTTCCTCATCTCTTCACTCTTTGTAAATCTTCATCTCTGCAACTTTCTTCATCTTTGATTTTCACGATCTGACCTACCTGCTACTGCTATCATGGATTCACCAAAGTTAGTTTTGCTTTTCTTCCTTTGATTTTGCCGAAACAGATCTTATCTTGCTATTTTTCCTTGATTGTTTTTGCTATCTTGTGTAATTCCCATACTGATTTATTTTCAGCAAAATCACTTCTTCCACCAAATTCTCAGTACCAAACCCTAAAGTTTCCAAAACTTCGCAGCCCAAGGTTGTTGCAGCTAAAAGAAAGCCTGCGGATAGCAAGGTAGTAAGAAACATTATTTCTTTAATAATAATATTATTGCCTCTGTTTCTTATCTGAGTTAATATTCGCAGGATGGTGAAGATGTTACCAAACTCACAAAGAAATCCCGCCATTTGAAAACTGTTAAATCTTCAGTTTCATTTCCTGAGTTTAAACCTCTTATGATCCCTACCGTTATTTTTCTTGAAGATATCGCTAAAGGTGTCACCCCTTCTGCTGACCCTTCTATGAATGAAACCTCTTCCTACCCTTTAGTTAATGCCTCTAGGGTTGATTCTGCCTCAACCTCATTAATCAATTCCCCTCATCTTTCTCCTACGAAAGATGCATTCATTATGAAAGATGACTCAATCCCCAAACTCCCAATCATCACTTCATCTTCTTCTGAATCCCTCATTGTTAACAAAGAATCTTTAGAAGGAGTGGATTTTGCTTTCAAAGTTTTATCTGACATTCTTAATGACGTTCAGAAATCTTCTGTGGACCCTATCAAGCTTAATGTCTGCGAAACTCTGAACAAGTATTTTAGTTCTGGAAAGGAAACTTCGAAAGTATCTTTAGAGAAAGAAGTTGAAACTTTGAAAAACAACCTCCAGGCTTTGACTTTGGAATGTGGAGATCTTCGTCTCAAAAACCAAAAACTCGAGAATGTTTCGCTGGGCTGCGAAGATCTTCGCAAAAAGAATGATGAGTTGAAAGGTATGATCTTCTTGTTTTCACTTATGAATTATCTTTTTTAGTTATTTTATCTTTTCATGTTCATCTTCCTTAAAATACTTTATTCGTACGTTAAGCTTCCCTTCAGAAATGAACAATGGAGAGGTTTAGCTTTCAATTTGCCGCTGAAGAGGCTCGTGTTGAGAAGGAAGATTTGTTAGACCAATATAGTCAATTAGACAATCTTTATTCGTATTCTGTTGACCAAATTGACAACCTTTCCAACGAAAACACTCGATTAATTCAAGAGCAAGAAACACTAAGTAGCGAAATATCCCATCTCTCTTATTCACTAACTAAAGCTAACTTGGAGATTGAAACCTTGTCAGATGAAAATGAAACCTTGTCCCGAGATAAACGAGTTCTTCTAAACAAAGTGGCGATATTTATGCAACAACTTAACATTCGCCAAAAAATATATGATGATCAAGAGCAAACCCTTCGCTCGCTGAAAAGCGAACTTAAAGAAGTAACTGAAACATCTATTGCTGAAAAGAATAAACTCATCCAAGGTAGGATAACTTTGAGTATAAGGGAAAATCGAATTAAAGAAGAACACGCTCAGTTAGAAGAATCTTACGCCTCCCTTTCGAAAGAAAATGCTTTACTTATTTCTAATGAGAAGAATTTTCGATCTCGACTTAAAGGTTTAGTTGGAGATAATTTTGATTAAGCAATGAACCACTGGGAAAATAATAGCTTGGCTTTAGCCCAACATATTATTTCGCAAAAGGAAGGTAGTCATAAGGATCTGGCTGCCTTAACCATTTTTTCTTACTTAATCATCTTTGATCTTTATTTTTCTCATGAAAACTTCGCTTCAATAACCTCTATGCTTTTATTTTTGGCAGAGTCTGAGATATATCTGCATTCTTCTATTTCTTCTTTGAAGTCTAAATTGTCCAAGATTAGCAAAGAGAATTCGATTCTTACTACTTTTCTTGTAAATTCTCCTGATCGTGCCGAGAGAAGATTTGATTATCTCCAATACTTCAAAGACATTGAGAGTAGAAACAGTCAGAGGGAGCTTATTCGCCAAGTTCATCTCAAGGATGAAGTTCTTGTGAATGATATTTTGCTGGAGAAAGCACTTCCCACCACAAAAATTTCACCTCTAGATGTAGATGATGATGAAGTTCCCCGTGAACCTGATAGTGACTTTGATTTCGAAAGTGATGTAGAAGCTATTTTTGAGAAGGATGAAGAAGAATAACCATTTAAAGAAGTAAATATTGGTGATAACCAAGATGGAGGAAATGTTGAAGCAAATCTAGAGAAGGAAGTGACTCGCGAAAGTGAGAACATTGAGCAAGACCCCCCATCAACCTTTCCTGGCGAAGTCAATATTGAAGCTTGAAATTCCTCTGGATACTTAGTTTTAACTTCTTGAATTGTGTGGATTTATTTAGCAAATGATGTAATTTAATGATTTTCAAGACTTTTACTTTTCAATGCTCCACTTTTTTGGGAGAAAGATAATGTATCTCCTTTACTAATTCCCATACTTGCCTCTCATTATCTTTTTCGCAAAAGATGTTCTTTTACCTACAAAATATTAAATTATTAATGTTTATGGATTCATTTTTGTTTCATGTTTGCGCATTAATTTCGCAACTATACATGTTATCAGATATATCTTAGATTTTTCCAAGATTTCATTCATTATTATTCTCTTATGTGGTCTTATTTTTCCTTCCTAGTTAAAGGTCTTATTTCGCCACCCTTTATCTTTGCGACAAAATCGCAGGCCGTCTTTACAGTTTCATGTATTGACTCATTGATCTTGTCTTATCATTTCTTCAAGTATTATTACCTCTGCAGGATGTTTTTCATGCAACAATATGACAGGCCTAAACATTCTTGCGAACATAAAGTCCCATGACATTGTCGTCTTGCGACGAAATCGCAGGACATCTGTACACTTTCACGTACTGACCCATTGATATCGTCTTATCTTTTCTCTTGTATTATTGCCTCTTCAGGATTGTTGCACAAATATGACATGCCTTAATACTCCCGTGAGTAAAAAGCCTCATGACATTTGCGTCTTTAGACACTTATCAGCTCCCTAATGGAGGGTGCCTCCCTTATCACCCCCCGGTTTCCCCTTCAAGGAGACGTACCTCTACCATACAAGGTTGGATCCTCCCATCCGGTCTGAACAACAACTAAGTGGTTTTTTTTTTCGGGACGAGTGCATCATAGCCAAGACTTGCCAAGAATGGCCAGGTACGCTCCAAACGCCCCAGGCACTATTGGCTTAACCGTGTACCTCGGCGCCTTGATCGAGTTCTGCACTCCTTAGAACAGACCCTTAGTCGTCCAACCTAAATCATAAGTTTAAGTTGAAAATCCAAGGTACCTCTCCTGGATGGGCTTTATTGACACCAAATCTCCATGACCCAAGTTCCGGGGGCGGTGTAACCTTTCCCTGAGCCATGCAATAGGTTCCCCCTTCTATGTCGCACTTTAGGTCTTACATTTGCCTCTTGCGAAATTTTATTTCACGAACTAAGGTGTACGCCATAGAAGGTTCGACTCTATCTTTGTGTTTCTTAAGAAATTTTTGCATGTCTCTGTTCTGTTGCTACAGATACAATTTCTGCGACATTATCGCAAATTCTGTTTTAACAAATATAATCTCTGCGAAATCATCGCACATTTTTTTTTTTTTTACAAATATATTCTCGCAACTATTTTTGCTAGATCTTTTATGGATAATATTTCTTTAGATATAATCTATTCCATGGTCGATCAAGCTTGTGACTAATATCTTTTCCCTAAGGATCCATCAATTTATATGCCCTTGCTCCAACTATTTCTTTGATGATATATGGTCCATCCTACTTTTTTTCTAGTTTTCCATCATTCCCTCTCTGATATACTGGTATTTCTCGCAGCACCAAATCCCCTGGTTGAAATTCTCTTACTTTAACACGCTTATTATATTCTCGAGCTAATCTTCGCTGATAGTTTTCCATGTGTTGTAGAGCCTTCTTCCTCTTTTCTTCTAATTCATCAAGCTTTGTTAAAATCATGTCTGCACTTAGATTTTTTCCCATGCTTCTATTTTTGTGGTAGGAATGATGACCTCAATTGGTAGTACTGCTTCAACCCCATATGTTAAACAGAAAGGTCACATTCCCGTAGCTTCTTGCCTAAAAGTATTGTAAGCCCAAACTGCATTATGCACTTGTTCGCACCATCCTTTATTATGCCCTTCTAACTTCTTATTTAGCATATCTGCGATTGTCTTATTTGTTGCCTCAGCTTGCCCATTACCCTGCGGATACAAAGGTGTATACTTCCCACATTTTATCTTAAATGCACTAAGTAACATTTCTATGTTCTTCCCTTCAAACTGTTTTCCATTATCAAATACCAACTGCGCGGGAATTCCAAATCTACGGATGATATTTTCAAATATAAAAGTGAAGATATCTTTATCACGAATATGTTGTACTGCCTTTACTTCTTCCCATTTTGTGAAATAATCTGTTGCAACAATCAGATATCTTCTTTGCCCAGATCCTGGTATAAATGGTCCCACAATATCTAGACCCCACTTTCCAAAGGGCCACACACTTATTGAAGATGATAAAGGTGCTCCAGATGCATGTATCCTTTTACCATGCCGCTGACATTCTTCGCAACACCTCGATACTTCTTTCGCGTCTTCATGCATGTTCGGCCAATAGTACCCTTGCGTTTTTGTTTTGTGTGCTAGATATCTTCCTCCACTATGATTACCAACATCCCCGTAATGTAATGCTTTTAATATTTCTTCTCATTCTCTACGTGTCAAGCATCTGAGTGATGGTCCGTTAAATGATTTTCGATATAATACTCCATCTCTAAGTTCATAATTTGTTGCACGACTCTTTAATTTGTGTGCCTCCAGCCTATTCCTTGGTACTTCTCATTTCTCTATATATTCATGAAGTTCGACTCTCTAATCTGCGAAATTCTTCGCCTGCTCATCTTCTTCGCCTGCTCATCTTCTTCGCCTTCTATTATCATTATATTCGCCTCTTCTTCCTCTTCTTTGTTGACTGAAGACGAAAGAAGTGTTTATATCTTTATGTATCTCGCAGTTGGATCAACCATCATGCTTGGGATAAAAGCAAAAGCATCTTCTAATCTGTTATCTTTCCTTGATATATGTCTCCACTTTATCTTTGGGATTTTTACTGATAATTAATCTTCAACAAGTTTCTTGTACTTCTTTAATGATAGCTCATTCATGGTGTATTCTCCTTTGATTTGGCGAATAAATAGCTGTGAATCACTAGTGATTCTTGCATTTTTTAACTTCATTTCTATTGCGAGCTATAAGGCATGTACCACTGCTTCATACTCTGTTTCATTATTAGTGGATGTGAATTCCAGCCTGAAAGAAAAGGCCATTTTCGTTCCTTCTTGCGAAATTAATACAATTCCAATTGTTACTTTTTACGTTTGATGATCCATCCACCAATATTTCCCATCTATCTAGTTCTGTTAATAGGTCTTTGGGATTCCCATGTTCTTCTTCTACGTCCATCATCTCTTCCACAGCTTCATCATTTTCTAATGGAAATTCTGCTAAGAAATTCACAACAACTTGTGACTTCAGAAAAGATAAAATTTCATACTTGATCTCAAAATGTCCCACTTGTGTTTTCTATCTCTATACCATGCCTGGTATTTTTGAATTTTTCATTACTGATTCAATTGGTACTTCTATTAATACCCTTATCTTATGAGCTTGAAAATATATGCGAAGTTTAAATGTTGTGTAAACTAATGCCAATATTAGTTTTTCTATCTTTGAATAGTTTTTCTCTGTTGCCTTAAATGTTTTGCTGATGTAGTAGATCGGCTTTTCTTCCCATGCGTCTATTCGTAACAACACATCACTTAATGTATGCGAGGTTGTCGCACGATATATTAATAATTCTTCCCCCGGTTCTGATTTTTGTAAAATGGATATGTCCATCAAGTGATCTTTTATTCCTTGCAATGCTTTCTCGCAATCTTCTGTCCATATAAACTTCGTCCCCTTTTTGAGTATGTTGAAGAAATGCTTACACTTATCTGATGATCGCGAAATGAATCTTCCTAGCGAAGCCAAAAGACCATTTAATTTCTATACATATTTCACTGTCGCTGGTGTTGGCATGTCGCGAACTGCCTATACCTTCTCTGGGTCAACTTGCATTACTTCTTTTGACACAATGTATCCTAAATTTTTTCCAGACATAACACCAAAAATACACTTTTCAGGATTTAATTTGATGTTAAACTGCTGCATCTGTTCGAAAATTTCGTTCAAATCTTGTACATGATCTTTAGCTTCTTTACTTTTCACCAGCATGTTATCTACGTACACTTCTAATGTCTTGTGTATCCATTTCACAAACACTTTCTCTACCATTCTTTGATATGTTGCTCCAGCATTTCGCATACCAAATGGCATTTTCGTATAACAATACAACCCTCTGGGTGCGAAAAACGCAGTGTGTTCTTGGTCTTCCTCAGCAAGAGGAATTTGATTGTAACCTTTATATCCATCTAACGAAGACATTCTATCATTTTCTGCCGCTGATTCGATCATTGGTGGGATATCTGGTAGTGAAAAGTTGTCCTTTGGACAAGCTTTATTTAGATCAGTGAAATCTTTGCAGATCCTTATCCATTTATTTTTCTTAGGCACCACAACCATGTTCGCTATCCACTCTAGATATTTTGCCTTCCGTATAATTCCCGCATCTAGCATCTTCTGTATTTTTTTTCCTATTTGGGGATAGTATGTGGTTGCTATTTTTCTTATTTTCTGCTTGCATGGTATTGCACTTCTATTAATTTCCAAACGATGACACGCTATAGAAGGATCTATTTCTGGCATCTCCTCCATGCTCCATGCGAAGATGTCTTTATATTCTCGCAAGAGACTGACTGTTCTTTCTTCTTCATCTGCGTCCATTTTGGTTCCGATTTTTAGTATCTTTGGTTCTTCTTTAGTTCCAATATTTACTTCTTTTGTTGGCTCTGCGGCAGTGTATATCGCCTTTGGTTCACCTATCGGTGTTGGATCTTATATTGCTTTGATTGGTTTGTCTCCTTCTTCCGAAATTTCGCTAGGTATTCCTTTTCCTTCTTTTGCTTTTATCATGTAAACTCGAAATTCTTCTTCTTTCTTTGCCTCTTTTGCCATTTTCCAGCGAATGTTTCGCCTTTTTTCCCGTCCTCCATAATTTTACACTTCTAATTGATAACAGTTTTTCGCAACATCAACATCCCCTTTAATTTCACCTACTCCACTTGGCATAGGAAACTTAATGCTCTGATGCAATGTTGATGCTACTTCTTTAATTGCATGTACCCAAGGCCTTCCCAATAGCATGTTGTACGGTGACTCCATATCTACCACACATAATGTCACTTGATTTTCAATTTCACCTAGCAATATTCGCACCACAATCTCTCCTTTTGGTTTTGTTGTAACTTTACCAAATCCATGGATATGATATGTTGAACAAGTCATCTCTTCATATTTGTATCCCATTCCTATGAATTCCTTATAAAATAATATATCCACCGAACTTCCTGTATCTACTAAATTTATGTTCACCACCCATTCTTCTATAGATTTCGCCGATTCATTCCTCTCTTTTCGTGCTGCTGTTACTGTGATTACCAACGGAGCTGTGTGACTTAAATTTTCCCTTGATATTTATGTAGCTGTGAATGTAATTTTCTGTTTCTCCCACTCCTTCAATGGTGATTTCTTCTCCACCGCCATAATTTTCTTTCCTTCAAAATCTCGTTTATGTATTCTTCCTTTGATATTATCATGGAATTCATCAATCATTATTTTTGTTATCAGGTTACACTCCAATCTCCTGCTGTCTTTTCTGGCTTTGATTACCTTTTCCTTAATTGATTTACTGTCTTGTTTCATCATCTTTAAATCATTCCCTATTTCTAGCGCCATTATGTAGTTGCAGGAAATCCTACAACTACACCCTGTTAATTTCACACAAATATCTACTCCAAATTCAAGAATTATTATCCAAATTTTATTAGAACTTCTTAAAGATCTTACAAAGATAATAAGAGTACAAGGAAACCAAAATAACTCTCAGACTTTCTCTCTCTTGTCTGCTCTTTAATTCTTACCAAAAGGATCTCTCCCCTCCCTCAAAACTGCTTGGCTCTATATATAGGGTATTACATAGTGGATGGAAGCTAAGCTTTCCTTTAATTTCGGATCTGGCTTGCGATATTCTCGCAAGCTTACAAAAGTTTTCTTCGCAATGCTCTTTTAATCTCGCAATATCTTCACACCTTCCTCATGATTAAGCTGATGTCATCTGCTACGTCATTCTTCAAGTGGTCTGCGAGATCTTCGCAAATGCTTATTGGTTATAGTTTCGCTGGCACATAGTTGTCGCGAGATTTTGCTCCTACAAAGACGATTTGGTTTGCCTAGTCCCTGCTTTTCTTTGTACGAGTCATTATGTAGTTCAGTTTAATCGATGATCAAATTTTTACGAATCGACAATTAATCATGGTAATGAATTTTTATTTTTATTTTGCGGGAGGGGAAGAGTTCGGCTAGAGGAGGAAGAAGAAGAGATGTTAAACTGATTTTGATTTTTTAGAAAACTGATTTTAGATTTTTATATTATGGATATATAGGTAATTGAACTACCCATAGGTTACCCCTTATAAGGTCACCCAATATGGGACTATTATTTTGTATGCCCCGAAAGTTTTACGTGCCCTAAAACAGGGTTCATTTAATCACCCTCAAAAAAGAGAAGAAACATCTATCTAAGAAATTAATAAGTTCAAAACCTTCAAGTGAAGATACCAAATTATAATGCAGTGTTTAGGCCATATTCTAGACTATGGACCTTTCGTGAACAATATATCTTCCCAAGCCCAATAACAAACGAGGATTAAGTTTAAACTATGCGGATTTGGAATCACCCGCATCCAATCCATTTAAATGGTGGATTTGACATTTTTACCCACATCCAATCCATTATCCGTCACACGTGACATTCACGGGTGAGCAGATTAAAAATATTGTAAACCAAAATGGGTAAATGTTGAACATGAGTAATATAACTTAAATTTAAAACTTAGATTACTAAAATATAAGTAATTAACATAAAATATAAGTAATTAGCATAACAAGAGTAATACAATGTCTTTCTGACAACAAAAATTATAATGTTTACAAAGGAAATGTTTAACATCAGCCAAATACTTAGAACGGTCTTGTTTAGACCAATGCAAAGGCAATCTACCTGTAGCAAGGTAGTTTACGATATCATCAAACCAAGGCATTTCAGACATAAGCATCAATTATTCGCCAGGTAATGATTCTCTAATAAGCATGGGTTTATCAACAGATTCAACATTCAACCTAGACAAGTGATCAGCAACAACATTTTCAGACCCTTTCTTATCTCGAATTTCGAGATTGAACTCTTGTAACAAGAGTATCCATCGAATTAGACGAGCTTTAGCATCTTTTTTAGATAAAAGATATTTCAATGCAGCATGGTCAAAATATATGATGACTTTAGACCCTATCAAATTAGATCTAAACTTATCCAAAGCAAACACAACAACTAGCAACCCTTTCTCAGTTGTTGAATAATTCAGTTGAGCATCATTATGTGTTTTACCAGCATAGTGGATCACATAAGGGAGTTTGTTTACCAGCATGGAACTTATCTACCATGTCAGAAAATATGTTGTTCATGCAACGTTGAAAAGTAGCGTGTGCATTACAAAACCCAAAAGGCATACGACGATAAGCAAATGTTCCATAAGGACAGGTAAATGTGGTCTTTTGTTGGTCTTCGGGTGCTATGTGAATTTGGTTATAACCCGAATAGCCATCTAAGAAGCAATAGTGACTATGTCTCGACAACCTTTCTAACATTTGGTCAATGAAGGAAAGGGGAAAGTGGTCTTTCTTTGTTAATGTGTTCAATTTCATATAGTCAATACAAACTCGCCACCCTGTGGTCACACGGGTAGGGACAAGCTCATTCATTTTATTTTGAACTACAGTAATGCCAGAATTTTTTGGCACAACTTGAATGGGACTGACCCACTGGCTATCTGGAACTGGGTATATGATACCCGCATCAAGCAATTTCAAAATCTCACCTTTAACAACATCTCTCATGTTGGGGTTAAGTCTCCTTTTCATTTCCATAGATGGTTTAGTATTTTCCTCAAGATTTATGTGATGCATGCAAATTGTGGGACTTATACCTTTAAGGTCTGAGATGGTCCAACCTAAGGCCTCTTTATGTTCTTTAAGCACTTCTAAAAGTTTGCTTTCCTGTTATGTGTCTAAACATGATGCAATAATCACAGGCAAAGTATCAGAAGAACCTAAGAAAGCATACTTCAAAGTATCAAGCAATGGTTTCAAATAAAGCTTAGGTGTTCATCAAGAGATGAGGCAGATTTGGAATCAGAGAGTGGAAGTGGTTCCACTGCAGTATGCCATCTAGCAATATCCATGGGTGGCATGGATTCAAGCAAAGAGTGAACTTCACTAATATACTTAGAATCAAATAGATCTAGGTCAAAGTTATCTAAGCATGCTTGCAAAGGATCCACAGACAAAATGTCAGGCAATGAGTCTTGGATTAGACTCTCAATCATGTTAATCTCATGCAATTCATTATCATCACAATCAATGGGTTGTTGACTAATGTTAAAAACATTGAGTTCTATGGTCATGTAACCAGAAGATAAATTCAACACTCCATAAGGAAAATTTATGATAGCATTGGACGTAGCTAGGAAAGGACATCCTAAAATAACAGGAATGTGACAATCTGGGTTTTGTATAGGTTGAGTATATAACACAATGAAGTCCACGGGGAAATAAATTTTTTTAACCTTGATCAACACATCTTCAACAATACGATGAGGGATTTTCACAGATCTGTCCGCTAACTGTAGCGTGACAGGAGTGGGTTTTAACTCCCCAAGACCTAATTGCTCATATACAGAATATGGAAAAAGGTTCACACTTGCACCTAAGTCTAACAATGCCCTGTCGATTGTATGGTCACCTATAGTGCAATAGATAGTTAGACTACCTGGGTCTTTAAACATAGGTGGGGTCTTGTTTTTAATAATTGAACTCACCTGCTCCGTGATAAAGGCACGCTTATGCACATGAAGCTTTCGTTTTTGTGTGCATAGATATTTCAAGAATTTAGCATATGCAGAAATATGCTTGATTGCTTCAAGAAAATGGATGTTTATATTGAATCGTTTAAACATTTCTAACATCTCATTGTATTGGATACCTTTCTTATGCTGCACCAATCTTTGGGGAAATAGGGCGAGAGGCACATTAGATGGTGCAGGGACATTAACATCAGTGGAATTCTTAGAGTCACTATCATGCTCAGATTCATTTTATACACTAGATGTTTTCTGTGGTATTGTGCGTACTGGTGAGTCCGATTTAGACTCACTTGACGAAGAGTGGTGACAGTATTTACTTGATTATGTGAGTAATCATTGCAAGTTGAAGTACTTTTCTGAAATGCACTCTTTGGATTTTGTTGGGGCTGACTAAGGAGTTTACCTTTTTCTCTCTCATTCAATGCATCACAAATTTGACCCATTTTAAGTTCTAAACTTGAGAAACGTTGGTATGTGGTCTTTTGAAGGTGCAATAGATTTTGGGTCAACAGACCGACACTGTCTTCAAAGCTAGGCTTCTTCTTTACATGGTATTGTGTGTGTGATTGCACTCGAGGGTTTATGGGATATGAGTATCCTTGATTATTACTGGTTGTACCCCCTTGTACAGGCCCTTTAAACCATGAGAAGTTAGGGTGGTTTCTCCACCCTGGGTTGTAGGTCTGATAATAAGGGTTGTTCTCTTGCCTATGGTACAAAGCATTGGCTTGCTCGGTTTTAGACTCTTGAAATGCCTTCAAGTCTGGAAAGATATCCACTAAGTGGTCTGAACTATGGCATGCGACATAAGTGGCCATTTCAATTTGGTCACGGAGAGTAGGGGAAGTACTTTTCACATTCTTCTGCATCTCTAGCACTTCTACTCTCCTAGCCAACGATGCAATCTTTGCATTTCCCTCTAAGTCAGACTCAATTCTATGAACATTAGCTACATGGGCAGTTTTTTTAGGTTCACGGATGGACTCCCACTGCTGAGTTTTTTCAACGGCTTCGACTAAGAAGGTCCAAGACTCATCAGCGCTTTTGTCAATAAATGCACCATTGCACATTGACTCAACTGTGGTTTGGGTTCTGACATCTAAACCTTCATACAAAATTTGCACAAGTCTCCATTATTCAAAACCATGGTTAGGACATTAGAGCAATAATTCATTGAATCTCTCCAGGTATTTGGCTAAAGTTTCACCCTCTAATTGCACAAAACTATTTAGACTTTGACGAATTGTCGCAGTCTTATGGTTTGGGAAGAACTTTTTGAAGAACTCTTTCGTAAGAGCATCCTAGGTTGCAATGGACTATGGTTGTAGTGCATACAACCAATACTTGCCCTTTTCTTTCAAAGAGAAAGTAAATAGTCTCAGTTTGAGGGACTCTTCCGTCATTTGGTTGAAACGCAGAGTCCCACAAATTTCCTTAAATTCTCTTACATGGTGGTAATGGTTTTCAGCATCAACCCCTATAAACACAAGCAACATATGAATCGTGCTTGCTTTCAGTTCAAACTGGCCAGCATCAGCTGGTAGAATAATGAACGAGGGCTAGCTTTCCCTTGTTGGGTACATGTAGTCCTTGAGACTACGGGGTTGGTTCATTTCATCACCCATTGTCTCAGATTGGTCAGGGCTATCTACTTCAGAGCTGGGAATATTAAAAACTTCTTGACTGATTCTAACTAGACGATTAGTTTGGTATTTATAGGACACAATCATAGCTAGCATTCATACTAATCATGTTATAACACCCAGAGAAACAAGAAAATTGCAATACAGGGAAACCAATGTTTGCGAGAATCAAAATCTAGCTCTAGGAACCAAACTATGCACACAGAACTGATATGTACTTACAAATCAGACAAGCAACAATGCACAAATCATGGAGGTAACAACTTATTGGGCTTATATATGCCGAATCAGTGTGTCTCATAAATTAGATAGCATATAGGGATCAACATAAATAGCAGGTAAACATGCTACTCAAGTATCACAGATTCATGCACAAAGGTACTAGGGCAACTAGTTTAACAGACAGTCGAACAATCTTCAAAATAGGAAAGTAATCTTCAGGTAAACCAAAGGCTTCCTTTCAGAATTGTGCACACATATTCATATTTTATTGATACTAAGAGATGCACAGCAGCTCCACAAGTAGATATGTTATTCAAACTTCTTAGACTCATATGCGAACTCAAGATGCTGCAAGGGCTAAGTGACTATAATAAACAATGAGTTTCTCAGGTGAGCATGGCATAGACATTCAGAACATAAAAGGATCAGAGATCGACTGATGGATAGCTAACAAACACTTCACTCAGATATCCCAGAATTATGCTCATGGATACCACAAATTGCAGGTGTGGGATGATGTTCAGTGAAGCAACAAGTGTATCAGGCTATCATGGTTTATCATTCATACAGAATTAAAGTTTAGGGAGGTTAGAGAATGATACTGCCGGTATAAACCGGGTTTAGGAACTTCCACAAATTGCGCTGCTCCCCTTTTTCCTCTCCTTGGTTTGTATCTCAACCACACACACACCTGCTCACTCGGAAGAAAGCTTCAGTTCCCAGAATTGTGTAGCTTAAAGCCAAGAAACCAATAATAAACTGAATTTCTATTCAGGATAGGGAAATCACAATGGAACAGTATTAAAACTTCTCAAAATACAATTACTCAGATGCACTTATCATCTGTTTCAAACTGCAGGGTATTATGACGAAGAGTAGATATTATGCTTAGCTGAACTGACTGGGATAAAACATGCAATTATATACAGAGTTCAAAAAAAAAAAAAAGAAAAAAAAAGAGAAAATGCAGAATGCAGGGATGCTTGATGGATATTATAAAGGGCACAACAAGAGCTACATATTTGTAATGACTAATGAAACTGAAAATAAAAACTTACATCTAAGTTGGGTATATTACAGGTGCAGATTAATACTACAAAGAGATTATGTGAAAAACAACTACAAACTCTCTAACCTAAACAACACTTATGCTAACACAGATGATGAGTACAACTAATATACTACAGAACCAAGATACCCAGATGATTGAAATAACTAAGTTTAACTAAGGACATACAAGCTACAAAATGCAATGACAGGAAAGTATCACTTTTGATTAAAACTGGTTGTGGAGAATCTACAACATGACAGTGATTTGAACTGTTCTGCTGAATTTGTTAACCAGGGAAGATTAAGCTTATCAGAAACTGCACAGCTGCAATGGAACAAGTACAGAATACAATGATAGACAAGTGATATTGAACTACAACTGCGCTTACATATTACGATAGAGAAACAAATATTTAGATATCCTAACTAGATGCAATTATGCTAATGGAACTGAAAACAAAACCTACAACTAAGAAGTTACAAGGCTAAGCTTATAATTACAGATTCCTAAGCTAATCAGCACAATTTAACAAGAAAATTTACCTAGAACTAGGATGTAGATTATATACAGATGGATTAAAGTTACACAGTTAAACTACAATGGTAGAGAAGCAACTATCCTAACAGAAAAAATGCAGTGAAATAACTGAAAAATTTATGGCTAATATTGCAAAGCTAAAATGTAGTTTATACAAATGAAAAGATTCGAACAAGTTACACTAAGTTACTATATGGAACTAAAATTGAGATGCAGATTATAATAAGTAAGTAAGAAAGAAATTTCAAAGTATTAACAAATTACTAACTTACTGGAGGGAGTATGCAACAAACTGAAAGAGTGAAACATAGTTGAAAAACTGACTTACATGGAAGGACCAGTTACAGAATATGAAAATTACAGGTTCACATCAACTAATAGCTACAGTATGAGATGCAAGATGTTACATATTAAGCTTCAGAGAGATTTTTTTTTATAACTTAAACAACAGCTGAAATGAGAACCAGTTACACTATAACAGAATAATGATCCACTGATGGCTATATGCTTGAACTATGAAACAAAAAAATCTATCAATATATAAACGAAGCTGCAGGGCAGCTAGATGCAGAGACTGTTTTAACTATGCAAGATCTGCAATGATGCAGGTGCTATAAAATTCAAAACTACAGTTATACTAATCAACATGATGCAATGATCTAACAAATATATACAAAATATAAACTAAAAACAGTAAAGTAGAACCACAGAAGCACTTACACCGCTACCGAGTCCCCGGAAGCGGCGCCAAAAACTTGGTAGGACTTGAAAGAATCCTACGACTATGTATAACTGCAAGTGCATAGCGTCTATTGGAGACAGAGCAAATACATGTCGATCCCATATAGACTTGGAGGGTGCAAAGCTGAAGTTAAAGTATTCCTTCACTGATTCGAACAAGAGTAACAAAACAGTTTTGATTGTATCGATACGACAAAGATATTTGATAGTAACAGAAACAGTGAAGAACGATGCAAAACAAGTAAATAGAACAAATGATGAGAATAGTACTAGGGCCTTTGATTCCACCACTAACTTACACTAGTTATTCTGCTCATAACACTAACCTTGTCCTTACAACTGATAACAAAAGGGACATCAATCCTATGTATACCTAAGGTCACTTTGATATGAATGATTCAATCACAACTAAGGTATTTCTCCTAAGCATTAACTGTCTTTTCAGGGCACAACTAATCAAAAGATCAATATATAGGATTAAGCATGAGTTGTAGTTCTTCAACAAAGTATTATTCTAACTACAATGGATACATGGCATACACTGTGAAAGTAAAGTATTGAAATCCTAAGATTGAATTTTATTCTAAGATAATTAAGCACAACAAGGTTGCTGCCATTAACATGAATAACAAGTAGCAAACTAGGGATTCATCTAAACCTTAGCAGGCGAATTTAGAACATGATAAACAAGATGAAAATAAAAATTATATTAAAACTAATTGAACCAGCTAGTCTTGGATAATTTGTTATAAAGAAGACAACCCTATTTATACAAAAATCCCCTCCATTTACCTTCAATTCGGAAATTAAATGCAAACCCACTCACCCAAAATGAGACTGAATTCGTTGTCCCCTCTTCAATTCTTTTCTACAAGCCATTAATGTCTTGTTTCCTCCACTGTATAAAAACCCTAATATTATCCCTCTCAATCCTAGCTTCTACGGTTAGGGAGGAAGATAGGATGTAGAGAGATTGTGATTAGGAGTTTGTGGTGATGGATGGGTTGAGAGCAGAGCTGGTCGGAGGGGGGAAGAAGCTGTTGGTTTTGCAGAAATGGTCGGGGGGAAGAAACTGTGGTTTTGTAGAGCTTGGAGAAGATGAGAACGAAATGGAGAGGAGTGTTTGGATTTCTGTTCGATTTGGGGAAGAAAAATAGGAGTTGGGGTGTGAGTCGGGAGCAACAAACTCTGATGTACTGTGTAGAGATGCTTTGGATGCAGCTGCTGTAGTTGCAGAATATACTACAACTACACCCTCAGTAGAATTAGTAAACTTAAGAAGTTCATGATGATGATTAACAATTTTCTTATTAATGCTCTCAATTGATTACAAGAAATATCTAAATGGAACTAGAATAGCTACAACTTTCTCTATTCTCTTTCCTTTAATATTTGTTCACACTCACCAAAAGAACCTCTCAAATTTAACATTTGAACTACTATTTATAGTGAAATCTTTACAACTGTAATATCCTGCGAGGCATCATAATTTATGATCGCAAGTTTATTTTATACTCGCAAACTTTTCATTCTTCTCCCACGTTTCTTATATCATCGTGTTATTTCTTGACACTTCCTCTTATATTTGTTGCTATATTCGCAACCTAATATCTTACGATATTCGCTACCTACATCTTGCCTCTTCTCATGTCAGTTCTGCGAAGAAGAAATGTCATGAGAACCTCTATTCTCGTAAATTTAATATAGTTATCATCACCTGTTAGATTCGCAACACGTATTTTTCTCTTTTATTAAAATTTTGACACGTTGTTTCGTAACCGTCCTTCTCAACCGTTCACGTATAATCGCATTGATGAATTTTTACTTCCATCGAACTCTCCCTTCTTTATAAATACTATCTTTTTATTATTCTTTTTATTGTTTTATTCTATTCATCTTCTTTACCACACCTGCTGCTGCAATTTCTTCCTTTTTTCTCCTATTACGATTTCTTATCTCTTTCACTTCTTTTCCTCTCTGTTTTTCTATCTTTCATCCAATGGATCCAAAGAAGAAAACTATATAACAACTTAATGCAGAGTTTGCTGATAGAGATCTCATCCTTTATGAAATTGATGGTCATGATAATAAGTCCTCTCTCTATATGGAACTCTTTACTGATCTCCATTGGGATGATCGGAAAGTTTTAGTATCACGAGGCCAAATCCTCGCAGGTCTCTCTCTTCCTCTTTATGATGTCCATATTCCTTTATTCTATAAAATTATCTCCCATCCAAATTTCTCACGAGCCATTTATCAATTGACTGGTGATTGCATTCATATTCTGGTTGAATTCGCAACTCGCGCTGCTACTGGAAAATATTTATATCCAATTGATCTTAGGAAACCTGCATTTAGGGATGTAGAAATTGTTGCTGCAAATTATACAGTCGATAACTTCTTCAAAAATTATACATTAATTCCTGCGAAGAAGGAAGGTAAGCATTGGGGTGTTCAACTTCATCGTAAAGCTGATATCGTAGAAGATGATCTTCTTATGCATGATATTGATTATGCCTCAGGAAATAATAAAACCCCTCGCCGTTCTCATGATGAAGATTGGTATAATTACCCTCTAACATTATCGGGTTCTTACATTTCTGGGATAGTTGATCTTCTTGCGAACCTTCGTGATCGTAACTATCAACCTTGGGTCTTTTCTTGGCCTAACAAAGATAAAGATGTATGTATCTCCATCCCCTTGTCTTCTTGTTATTTTTCAATTTGTTTTCAAATGAGGTAAGAAACACTTTTATATGTATTCTAAACAATATATTGTTTCCTCTGTTTCTTATCCTTATTTGAATTTATAGACTCTTCCTGATTTTCCTGGGACCGTTGCGAGTAAAGATAAGAACTCAACTTCTTCTGAAATGCTATCCGTGAGACAAAGAACGCTTCATTCTGCGAAGAATACCAAACCTTCTGATGAAGAAAACACTCTTCGCAAAGGAAAGAGGAAGCTTGAGGATGTGATTTCTGCAAAGAATAGAAAGAAACTCCCAACCAGTACTTACTCCAACGTGATTTCCTCTAGCAAGAACGTTGACGGAGAACAAAGTGATGAAGATGATAAATTTCCTGAGAAGGGTCTTAGCTCTAACTCTAATACTATTTCTGATAGGGGATATGATGATGACAATGATGAAGAAGGTGAAGACTATATCGATGCAGAAACTTTTGATTCTGCAATGATTCAAGTTTCTGAGGCCTTTCTCCACTCTTCTCGTGGGTTAGGAAACTCTCCTACTGTGAATGCTCGCAAATTTATTGTGAAGGCTTGCAAAGTTCCCACTGTACTCAACAATAACTCACTTAATGGAATTTCAAGATTCGTATCTCCTGCTAAATTATACGCTTTGGGGAGTATGGTAAATTCCTTTTCTATTCCTTGTTTATTTTCCTTATTTCATTGATTTTTAATCCTTTTTATTTATTCAGGTTGGGAGAGTCAGCTGCACAGCTGCTTCAGATTGGGAAAGGCATTATTCCATTGCTGAGAAGAAAACTTTAAGCCGTTGTAAGAAGTTGGAAATTGAGAATTCAAAACTTCGTCAACAAATAGAGGATTTGAATATTGATAATGCCCGTTGCGAAGATAACCTACAATCTGCGAATATCGCAGCTTGAAGTTCTTCCCTTCTTGAGGAGATTAATCAATTAAACCTTGAAAATACTTCTCTTCGTAATGATAAGAAGCAATCAGAAGGTAAGTTCGTGTATTATGACTACTTTAACTCCGTAATTTGCTAACCGATTTCTTAATTCCTTCCCTTACTCTTTATTTTCTTATCCTGTAATTACTGCAGAAAATTATGCGAAGATGAATGATGATCTGAAAACTATTCTTGCCGCACGTAACCAGAAGATTCGTGATTTAAAATCTCAACTTCAAATTTCTCGGGACAATCATAATTTAAATATCAAGCGTTTCCGAGATAAAATAACTCGCAAGATTTGTGAAGACAACCAAATTCCTCTCAAGAAGTATCAGACACTCCTTTCTGAAGAAATTCCCAATGATACCCCGTATTTAGAAATTTCTGATAGTGAAGTTGAAGATGATATCTTCGAACAAGAAAAAGAAGATCATTTTGATGAAGATAAATCATCTTCAAAATAGTTTTAATCTTTTATGTATATTTGCTTCAGTTCCTTTATCTTGTTTACTTGAGTACTGCACTTTTTAATCCATCAACAATTTCCTTTTGAAATTTAACTAGTACCAATGTCTTAATTTCGCGATGATAAATTGATGTTTAATTGAATACTTCCCTCTGTTTGCATGAGTTGGTCATATGGAGAGAAATAATATAGAGAAATAATATATTTTGAAGACCTAACTTAGTATTCCTTTTCCCCTTATTATTACTCTTCAGGTGATCAATCCTTATTTTAAGTATCTAGAATATCTACCTCAGTTTAAGTTGCGAAGCTTCAAGATTTTGCGAAGTATATATGAAATCTTCCCCTTGAAGTATAAGTATTATGAATCCTCCTTGCAGAATTACGAAACATCCTTGAAAA
Organism: Papaver bracteatum; assembly: GCA_023529315.1. Lineage (NCBI taxonomy): Eukaryota > Viridiplantae > Streptophyta > Magnoliopsida > Ranunculales > Papaveraceae > Papaver > Papaver bracteatum. The sequence goes on from JAJJWX010002701.1 coordinate 204,381, forward strand.
AAAGTATAAGAAGTATGAAATATCCTTGAAGAAGCATAAAAAATATGAAACATCCTTAAAGAAGTTTACGAAGTATGAAACACCCTTGAAGAAGTATAAAAATATTCACTCTATGAAGAAACATTCAATGTTTGAAGAAATATAAGAAGTATTGAATCTCTGAAAAAGTATAAGAAGTATTGAATCTTTGAAGAAGTATAAGAAGTATTCAACCCTTATGAATATGATTGCGAACAAAATTGCTTCTATGCTTATGAATTCTTTATATATATTCTCATAAAATTTTTCCAACAATATTGATGGAATTGATTTCATTAATTGTTGTGGTCTTATCATGCCTTCCTAAGTAAAGGTCTTATTTTGCCACCTCTTTTTGTGATGATATTTTTGCAATAATATGACAAGTCTGAACATTCTTGCGAATATACAACCTCGTGACATTATCGTCTTGTGATGAAATCGCAGGACGTTATCACACTTTCATGTAATAACCCATTGATCTCATCTTAACTTCATTGTATGTAATTCTGCGAATATGTATATATATATATATATATATTTTTTTTTTATTCGCAGAAATATGATTGTTGCACAAATATGACAAGTCTTTATGTTCTTGCGAACAAGAAGCCTCGTGACATTTGCGTCTTATAGCACGTATCAGCTCCTTAATGGAGGGTGCTGCCCTTTATCTTCCCCTTGGTTTCCCCTTCAAGGAAGCGTACATCGACCATACAAGGTTTGCTCTTCCCATCCGGTTTTGCAAACAACCATCTTTTGATCGCAACCTCTTATCCTTTTTGCCTATAGGTCTTATAGTTACGAGTTTGCACCCTATGGGGTATCTTTGGGCCAAGTGTATCATTTTCCAAGACTTGTCAAGAATGGCAGATGTGCTTCAAACCCATCCGGCACTCTTGACTCAACCGTGTACCTCGACGCCTTGATCGCTTTCTACACTTCTTGAGAAAGACAGTATGCCTTAGTTGCCCAACCTATATCCTAGTACATCGCAAGATTAGGTTGAGAATCCAAGGTGTCTAACCCGGATAGGTACCCAGCTTTTGGGTTGTACCCCGTAATGTCCATGTACTCAGGTTGCTTGGTGGTGTTCCGGTTTCCCTGAGCCATGCTGATAGGTACCCCCTTAAATGACGTACTTTAGGACTTTGCCTCTTACGAAATGTTGCTTCGTGAACTAGGGTGTATGCCACAAAGGTTTGTTTGTGTAAAATTTCTGCGGCTTTCTTTCTTTTTTGAAAGCTAATCACAATTTGCGGTCTTTTGTTCGCAAATATGTTTTGCGTCTTTCTTCAATGAAAGCTAATCGCAAAAAAAAATCATCAATTTTTTTTTTTTGTATTCGTAAAAATACTTCACAAATATTTCACGTTGCGAAATACCTCATTTCATTTTTTTTTCTTTTTCAAAATGCATTTTATTATACACTGTGGAGAAATGTACTGATTACCTTCGTAAATCATACCTATTCTTTACCTTCATAAATTTCTTGTATGCTCAATCATTGTAACTTCATTCCTTCATGACTTAATCTTCAGCCATTAAATTTTCACTTCTCTTTTTGCAGCCTTTGTTCTTTTTCTCCAACTTTCCTTCTCAACAGTTTTTCCTTCGCAAACTTCTACTTCAGTATCATAACATTTCTTCCCTTCTGCCCAATCACCCTTGATAACTCCAATACCTTTAGGATGAGGAAATTTTATGCATTGATGAAAAGTTGAAGCTACGCCTAAAATCTCGTGAATCCAAGGTCTCCCTATCAAAGAGTTATACGGTGATTCAACATCAACAACGCAAAATAAGATTTCAGTTCGCATCCCCCTAATGGAATTCGCATGCTTATTTCTCCTTTAGGTTTATTGGCAGTTCCATTAAAGCCATAAATCCTGTAAGTAGAAGGTATTAGATCTGCGTCCTTTCCCCCCATGATTTTGTAAGCAGGATAGAAGAGAATATTGACAGAGCTTCCTGTATCAATTAAGATTCTATTAAGACCAAATGATTCTCCATCTGTATCATCCTCACTTTCTTCCATATTCAGACAATTTCCAATCTCACTACCAATGGATTATCATGTATTTCTCAACCTTCTGGAATTTTTGTAGCTTCAAAAGAGATTTCACGCTTCTGCCAATCTTCGAGTCGTGAAATTTTTGCGATGTTCATTATTTCTCTTCCTTCACCATCTCTCGCATATACCCTACTTAGCACATTATCATGAAAATCTTCTATGGTTTTATATGAGTGAACTATAGAATTGCAGAAAACATTTATTGTTTTTGGTCCCACTTCAATGTGTAAGATTTCTTTTCCCTTTTCTTGTGTTGTATTCACCATGCGAGTTTCCATTGGTGCTTGCGGTAATTGTTGCGATTGTGCTTGCTTGAGTAAAAAGTGATCTAGTTTGCCCTGATCAATCATTCGCAAGATAATCCTTTTGATATTATTACAACTATTTGTAGAGTGCCCATGAAAATGATGGTACAAGCAAAATTCATGACTTCTTGGACCCATTGGTGGTTCCTTTCCCATATTCCATGGAGTTGGTATATTCTCCATCAAGATAATTTCCTGCCATATCTTTTCTACACTTGTATTCAAAGGTAGCATCTTTATTTCTTCTATCATTCTTTGACCTCCTTGACCATTATTATAATTTTGTCTATTATTCCCTTGTCCAAAATAATTCTGCCTTTGTCCCCCATAATTTTCTTGCTGCTGATCTAATCTTGGGATCTGGTTATTTCCTCCTCGACTGTAGAAATTCCTTTCTCTATCATACTCTTCTTGATCTTTACTTCCCATTGCTACCATTTTTGGCTGGCTATTGTTGGTTTTCTTTTCTTCTGATATCTGCGAAGATGTTTGCAAAGATGTTTGCGAAGTACCTGCTACGACATTGATTATTTTAGGAAGTAAGTTTGCTCCTGTATCTTGATTGTTGGTGTTTACCACTGGATATGACTCCATATTTTTTTGCTTTTCTTCTAATGTAATGTACTCCTCTTGCAATTCTCGCAATTCTGTCATCATAATCGAATTATTTCTTCTGAAGATTTGAACATATAATTGTTCAGTTGCGAACATGGCATTTATGAAAGACAAAATCAGGTATCTCTCATCCATACGTCCTGCCATATCACTGCAGATAGTTTTCCATCTTCTTACCAAATGCTTCAAACTTTCACCAATTCTTTGTTTTAAACCAAACACATATTCAATGCCAAGTCGCGAGGAATGATTCGTGATATATGCTCCTAAGAAGGTTACCTGTAAATGATTAAATGATGTAATAGTGTTCTTGGGAAGTCCTTCGAACCATTTTAGAGCTTCTCCTGTTAAACTTGATGCGAAATACTTTCATAATACAGCATCATGATTCTCCCATTGTAGCATGCATCTTACATATGCTTTAATGTGCTGAATAGCACATGAGTTCAAAAATCAAATATCTTTGGTTAACGTAGGAAGATTGCACTTTGGTGGAATCCCTCCCAACTGTACTTCTCTAGAAAAGGAGTCCTCGCAGACTTCTTCTATTGCTTCATCTAATTGCCTTCTATCTCCTCCTTCTCTACTGCTTATCATTCCTCTTATTTCCGCTAATTCTCAAAAGATTCGTGCATTTGCTTCAGAATTCTCCTCTATTGGCCTCTTCAACGCAGCTTCTCTTCTTCTACGTTCTTGCATCTCCTCTCTTGCGATTCTTCGCATCCTATTATACTCTTCATTAATGTTTTCATTTGCATGATTTTGCAAATATATTCTTTCCAAATTGTCACAATTTTTTTGTTGCAGAGCATTTTGAAATTCTTGTTCTTCCATTTCTGTTCTCCTCATCCTTTTCATATGAATATCTGGAATTTCTTCTTCTTCATTTCTCCTTATTCTGTGATTTATTTCTTCCTGGTTTGCCTGAACTCTGATTCGAAGATTTGGTTCGTTCCTTGTTATTTCTTCTCGTTGATTCCCAATCTTCCTCCGAATTCTATCACACCCAAGATTTTGATTGTTGCGAGCTTGTTCACGTCTTCTTACTCCATCTTCGTAATTGTTTTGATGCATAGCTTGTTGTCTCTCAATTTCTTCCACAAGTTGCCACTCTTCCTCTTGATTTTCTTCGCCATTCTGATTATTTTCCCTTGGGAGTGGTTCTGTTCGTAAATTCTCCATATTTTGTTCGTGATTTGGCACTAGAATGAAACGATTCTCTCGATTTGTTTCAACTTGATTCTGTGCTTGTTCTTGCATCTCATTTTCACTATTGATTGTTGGCTAATTTTGTTCTTCTCTTCTTGGTATAGCATTTGATCTTACAACACTTTGAGATTTCCTCCTTTGTAACATCTCATTTTCCATTCTCAATTATTGATTCTGTCTTGTTAGATTGGCACGTTCTTCAGCTTCAAACCTTCGTTCCTCTTGAATTTCTTGTCTCAATGTTTCTAACATCTCCCTTTATCTTTCACGAGTTGTTCCTCCCATAAATCTCCCATTTTCTCTAATTTGTGGTTCTATGTATGTTTCTGTTGGTGTATCAGTTCTCCAAGTGTGTATACTCACTCGATCATGATCTTCTGTTTGTTGAATTTGATTTCTTTGATTATTCCTTCTCCTACTAGGTTCTCCTATTACATTTGCTTCTCCACCTGCGAGCCTTACACTTCTTCTTACTGCAGTCAATGGTTCTGATGTATTTCTTCTTCTATCCATTTCAGATTTTCAAAACTCCCTAGAATTTTTTCTAGAACAATCTTCAATCCCTGTTTCTAGCGCCAATTATGTAGTTGCAGAATATCCTACAACTACACCCTCAGTAGAATTAGTAAACTTAAGAAGTTCATGATGATGATTAACAATTTTCTTATTAATGCTCTCAATTGATCACAAGAAATATCTAAATGGAACTAGAATAGTTACAACTTTATCTATTCTCTTTCCTTTAATATTTTTTCACACTCACCAAAAGAACCTCTCAAATTTAACATTTGAACTACTATTTATAGTGAAATCTTTACAACTGTAATATCCTGCGAGGCATCATAATTTATGATCGCAAGTTTATTTTATACTCGCAAACTTTTGATTCTTCTCCCACGTTTCTTCTATGATCGTGTTATTTCTTGACACTTCCTCTTATATTTGTTGCTATATTCGCAACCTAATATCTTACGATATTCGGTACCTACAACTGCTAAATTAAATCCAACGGCTCAGGATGGAGACGGGTTTGGGTATGTGTTCGGGTCTTGGATAGCTTAAGCCCATGTATTCGAAAACAAATTGTAATTGATGCGCAAGCGGGTTGCAGCTTCTCTTGTATAGTCGCTAGTCACCATTCTTTCGTTCTTTTGGATTATCAATTCATCCAAGCTTTATTTAGTACCTAAAAACACAAAGTTAATTAGTACAAGAATTTATTCTTGAAAACAATGAAAATACAGAATTTGGGATAATATATGATTTTAAAGCGCAAAAGATGAGTTAAATGACAATAAAAAGGTGTAGAAATGTGCAATATTTGGCACTCATCACCTTGCCTGTAGATATTCTATGAATTTCTACTGCACCATGAGAAAACACATTAGTAACAACAAAAGGTCCAACCCAGCATGACCTTAATTTACCCGGAAATAATTGCAAGCGAGAATTAAACAAAAGCACTTTCTTCCTAACACAAAATTGCTTTCTAGAAATCATAGTATCATGAAAGGCCTTCGTTTTCTCCTTGTAAATGCGAGATCTTTCAAATGCATCATTTCGAATCTCCTCTAGCTCTTGGAGTTGTAACTTCCTTTGCTTTCCAGCACCATCCATCTCCATATTGCATTGCTTAATATCCCAAAACGCCTTATGCTCAATCTCCACGGGTAAGTGACAAGGTTTACCTTACACAAGCCTAAAGGGACACATCCCGATAGGTGTCTTGTATACGGTTCTATAAGCCCATAAAGCATCATTAAGTCGCATGATCCAATCCTTCCTTGTTGGATTCACCATATTCTCTAGTATGGACTTCACCTCTCGGTTAGAAACCTCGTTTTGTCCATTTGTTTGGGGATGATAAGGTGTTGAAATCTTGTGCGACACATTGTACTTCTTCAACAAGCTTTGTAAAATCCTGTTTTTGAAGTGAGAACCACCATCGCTAATTATGTCTCTTGGAATTCCAAACCTTGCAAAGATATTAGCTTGCAAAAAATATGAAACAACCTTGGAATCATTAATTGGGGTGGCCTTAGCTTCCACCCATTTCGAGACATAATCAACAACAAGTAAGATATAAAAATTTCCATGAGAGTTGACAAAAGGACCCATAAAATCAATACCCCATACATCAAAAACTTCAATAAATTGAATAAAAATTTGTGGCATCTGATTTCGGGCACCAAGATTGCCTGTTCTTTGGCACCTATCGCAAGTTGTACAAAATGTATATGCATCCTTAAACAAGGTTGGACAATAGAAACTGCTTTCAAGTACCTTGTGAGCGATTCTCTTACTTCCAAAATGTCCTCCGCAAGCATAAGAGTGACAAAAAGACAAGATAGAATGAAATTCAGATTCGGGAACGCACCTTATTATTACTTGGTCACTACAATGCTTCCATAAGTATGGATCATCCCATATGTATCGGTTCCCTAACCTCTTAAGTTTGTCCCTCTCAGCACGAGACAAGTTCTTTGGGATTTGTTTAGTTACCAAATAGTTCACAATATCAGCATACCATGGTTCTCCAAAAGTAATTGAGAATAGTTGCTCATCCGGGAAACTTTCACCCAATGAGATAGTTTCGTTGTCCACAACAAGACGACTCAAATGATCCGCAACGATGATCTCAATTCCTTTCTTGTCCTTGATTTCAATATCAAACTCTTGCAAGAGTAAAATACATCGTATGAGCCTTGGTTTCGCTTCTTTCTTAATAAGCAAGTACCTAAGTGCTGTATGATCAGAAAAGACAACAACTTTTGTACCAATTAGATAAGAGCAAAATTTCTCCAATGCAAATACAATAACCAATAACTCTTTTTCAATGGTTGTGTAGTTTTGTTGGGCCTCATTTAACGTTCTAGAAGCATAATATATAACATGAGGTATCTTCCCCACACGTTTCCCAAGCACCGCACCAACCGCATAGTCACTTGCATCACACATGAGCTAAAAAGGCTTGCTCCAATCTGGTGGTCTAATGATAGGGGATGAAATCGAAAGTTCTTTCAAACGATTGAATGCCGCCATACACTTTTCATCAAAGTTAAAAATCGCGTCTTTTTGCACTAAGTTGCAAAGTGGTGATGCTATCTTGGAAAAATCCTTGATAAATCTTCGATAAAAACCTGCATGACCAAGAAAAGAGCGTATCTCCATCCCCGTAGGGGAGGGGTTAGAGCACGAATAAGGTCTATCTTATATTTATCAACTTCCAAGACTTTAGAAGATATTATATGGCCTAAAACTATGCCATGAGTTACCATAAAATGGCACTTCACCCAATTCAGCACAACATTTGTTTCAACACATCATTCAAGGATTAATGAAAAATTGTTCAAGCAAAGGTCAAATGAATCACCAAAGAAACTAAAAGTTGTCCATGAACACTTCGATTATGTTTTCAACATATTCTGAAAATATACTTACCATACACCTTTGGAAGGTAGCTGGAGCATTGCACAAGCCAAAAGGCATCCTTCTATAAGCAAAAGTACCGAAAGGACAAGTGAAAGTAGTTTTCTCTTGGTCCTCCGGCGCTATCACAATCTGATTGTAACCTGAATAACCATCAAGAAAACAATAATACGAATGTCCAGCTAAACGTTCAAGCATTTGATCAATAAAGGGTAAAGGAAAGTGATCCTTCCTAGTAGTGGAATTCAACTTTCTATAATCAATACAAACCCTCCAACTGGTTTGCACATAAGTTGGGACAAGTTCGTTCTTATCATTCTCTACCACCGTCACACCTGATTTCTTTGGTACTACTTGTACCGGGATCACCCACTTGCTATCAGATATGGGGTAGATAACACCCACGTCTAAAAGCTTGAGTATCTCCTTTTTCACAACTTCCATCATGGGAGGGTTCAAACGACGTTGCGCTTCCCTTGTAGTCTTTGCATCGTCCTCCAAACGAATCTTGTGCATACAAACGGCAGAGCTTATACCCTTGATATCGGAAATTGTCCATCATATGGCCGTCTTGTACTTTCTTAGCACCCTTAGAATTTTTTTTTCCTGTAATTCACTAAGCTCGTTAGAAACAATCACCTGTAAATCTTCATTGTCACCCAAGTACAAGTACTTTAGGTGATCGGGAAGAGGTTTCAATTCTAACCTTGGAGATTTAACAATAGAAGGTACAAACTTTTCATCACTGCATGGTAAAGAAATAAAAGAGATATCATGAGTTTCCGGACATCCTTGTAGTGAGTTAAGATCACCAAGGGCTTCCTTGACTTCATTACCACACTCTACACCATTATCCATGGATGTAGTTAAAACGGTTTTCAAAGCATCATCACCATTCAATTCAAACACTTGTTATGCCAATGCATCCATAACATCAACGGAGAAATAAGAGTGGACATCGCTAGGATATCTCATCGTCTCGAAAATATTGAAACGTATTGGGTCTCCATCAAACTCCATAGTTAGCGTTCCCTTGTCCACATCAATAATGGTTTTAGCCGTTTTCATGAAGGGACGCCCAAGTAAAAATGTAAGAGATGATTCCGGTGAACCTTCATTCATCTCTAACACACAAAAGTCAGCTGGAAATACAAGTTGATTAACCTGCACAAGAACATGCTCAATGTTTGTACCATACCCAAATGGCATACGTATGGGTTACAGGTGCTTATAATAGAAGCGGTATTCCGATTCATCGTGGGAATTGTTCGGTTTATCAAGGAAACCGAACGGGTTATTTGGAAACCCGAATGGCTTATCGTAGGAGCCTGGACTTGGTTTATTATAGAAACCAGAGTGTTATTGTGGAACCCGCATGGCTTATTATGGGAGTCTGGACTTGGTTTATTGTGGAAACCAGAGTGTTATTGTGAATATCCATAGGGATTATTATGGAAGCCCGTATCGGTTTATAAAGGAAACACTTGGATTATTGGTGAAGCCCAAAGATCCATGGGTAAATAGATTTCATGGAATAATGGTTAAATATTATTTAAGATAAATCCTGATAGGAAAAGGGATAATTATCTTAAGTAGTAATGGTTATTCATGATAATAGTTATCCAAGAAAATAGGATTATGATAAACATTAGGGTTTATCATGAATCTAGTCGGTATTTGGGGTTTATACAGATGAGGGTAGTTATTAGGATAACTGATGAAACCCTAAAGCTACATCTGTTTTTGCCTATAAATAGAGGCAAAATCCCAACACAAAAGGTACGCCATATTATTCTCTTCACAATAACTACTTGCATAGAACATCCGTTGATTTTAGCATCGGAGTGTTTTTGCAGGTACCCCCTCTATTTTGATCAACTTTTGGAGATTCAATTCCTACGGCTGTGGATCGATCAACCTTCTCGTGTTTCGAAGATCGTTGGAGCACTCGATTTTTGCACCAACATCTGTTGGCGCCGATTAAGGGGATCACGAGAAAAGATTGTGCTCTCCGAGTATTTTCGAAACTAGGGTTTCAGTAGTCACTGTTCACGAAATCACTGTTCACCGGAATACTATTCACAGAAATACTGTACACTGGTTGGTACTGTTCACGCACGGAAGTACTGTTCAAAGGCCGATATTGTTCGCGAGGAAAGTGATGTTCACATGAAAACACTATTCAATGAAGGTAATGTTCGCTCATGGAAAACTGTTCACGGGTTGGTTCTGTTCGCCAGTTGGTAGTGTTCACGGGGAATCAGCTGTGAAAAGGGAAACAAATAAAAGTTAGGGTTCTTCCTTAAGCGTAGCAGAAGAACTAAAACCGTTATGAAGGTTGAAGAAACCGTTACGAAGGTTGAGGAAACTGTTACGAAGGTTGAAGAAACCGTTACGAAGGGTTGAAGAAACTGTTGCGAAGTTTGAAGAAACCGTGACAAGTTGTTGAAGAAAGCGTTGCAAGGGTTGAAGGAAGCGTGGCGAAAACGATGAAGAAATTGTTGCCAAAAGTTTTTGTCCATTCAGCCAATCCAACCAATACAGTCAGCACGACAGTGGGCAGCCACGTCAGCTACAAGGTCCAATCACTGGAGGACACATCAGCATACAGTCAGCTGCCATGTCATCTAATATTTCGCATGAAGTTGCCACGTAAGCATCATGTGGTGTTACCACATCAGCAACAACATCCTAGTCAGCAGTGCCACGTCATCTTTTCGATCTAGTCAGCGCTGCCACTGATGCAACATCACATGTTTTTCGTTTCAAACTTGTTTCGTCAATAACTTCTTCGTTTTAAGTCCGAATTGAGTGATTTTTGGCTCGCTGGAATCCTATTTGAATTTCCTACAACATGGAAGTAAAAAAATACAGTGTTCGAGAAACTTTTATATGCACTTGGGGCAGCAACATGATCGGGTCTGAGGTTCGTCGATAACGACATGATCGAGTTCGAGGTTTGTGGGGATAGCAACATGATCGAGTTCAAGATAAGGATTGCTTAGACCCTTCAAAATTTATCCTTGCATCACTTCACAAGCACTTGAAGCCTTACCTTTCACGTGAGCACATAAGTCTTGCTCTTATCGCAAGCATAAAATCTCGTCTTGCATGCGAGTATGAAAGACTTGCACCTTGGAAAGCACACAGTCTCTTCGAGAAGCAGAAGCTAGCCTTTTTATTACAGTTGGGGGCGTCTTTGTAATGTCCCTCAAGGGCGAATCTAAAAGGAAAAATCATGATGAAACCAGAAATAAGATGGCAACGGAAAAGTTACCTAATTTTATTCCCAGAACCGTCTAGCAAGTGAGGAACGAATATAATAGATCTAGTTCCTGCTTCACATGGGGGCGTCTTTTCTACTTGGGAATATCTCTATAAATATCGCGGGCGGATAAAGTGTCGCCAAGCATGCAATCAAAGGAGAGTGACACTTGCGTGTGAACACCCTCACGTCTAGGAAAGGAAGACGGGAAGCTTCGCAAAGCAAACAGGCGACCTGTACCATATAGGTAACCCCCAGTCTTTATCTAGCAGTTTGTTTCTTCGTAATGTCGTTGGAATTGGAGGCGTGACATACTGCAAAAGAGATATTTGGATTTAATAAAAGCACCTCGTACCAAAGTTACGACAGAGTATTTACTTGAGAAGAAGAATAAAGATGATGATCACAGTTTATGAAGAACACAGCAAATGGAGCACCACTTTTTTAAGGCAAGATTCACTGCCGCACAAGATAAAATTGTGGAGGAGTTCGAGGCGATATTTTTATAGTTCCTCCCTCCAACATAATATTGACGCGTCAATAACAATGATGTGTCAACTAGTATGGAAGCTAATTGAACACTATGACATGTGCCACCGATAAGAAGACCGCACCAAGGCATAGACCTATTGTGACATTCATGAAGGAATAATCGGATCAACATGGCATAAATCTATGCAGGAGTATCGTGTGGACCTTTTGATGTAAAATGGGTTATCATTGCCCAGCTTGGCAAGCTAGTATGTGAGTATCTTGTATAAGGAATTTTTGGAGTACATTTGAGTACTTGAAAATGTTGATGCAAGTCTGGGAGCACCTCAATATCATTGGACATATGGGGGCGGCTAGGGTGACGAACGAACGCCTTGGGAGGTAAATTATCACTATTTTGTCACATTATAAATTGAATTTATAATCACAGATGAGAACACATTTTGTATGTATTTATTAAAGAAATACATGCAACATTTTTCTATAAAAGATAAAGACAAAGGCGAAGTATTTTGGTTATTAAGGAAGTTGTTGCGATGTATTTCTAATAAAGAGAAAGGAAAGAACAAGATGTTTCAACATAATTAAGCTGAAGCTAAAATGGAGCGAAAGGAGCGAAGAAAAAGTATTAAGGAAACTCATATGGCTTATTGAGGAAGCCTAACCGGACTTATTGAGGAAGCCCGGTGGTTTATGAAAGAAACCAAGTCTGGCTTATTAAGGAAGCCTACCCGGACTTATTGAGGAAGCCCGGTGGTTTATTAAAGAAACCAAGTCTGGCTTATTGAGGAAGCTTAACCAAGACTTATTAAGGAAGACCGCTGGATTATTAAATAAACCAAGTATGGCTTATTGATGAAGCCTAACCGGACTTATTGAGGAAGCCCAGTGGTTTATTAAAGAAACCAAGTCTGGATTATTAAAGAAGCCTAACCGGACTTGTTGAGGAAGCCCGGTAATTTATTAAAGAAACCAAGTCTTGCTTATTGAGAAATCCCAACCGGCCTTACTAAGGAAGCCCGATTGTTTATTAAAGAAACCAATACATGGCTTATTATGGAAGCCCAATTTGGTTAATTGTAGAAACCCATATGGCTGATTATAGAAGCCTAGTTCGGTTTATTGAAGAAACCAATGGCTTATTATGAAAGAAAATGTATGAATGTCTTGTACACCAGAGGTTGTCGAATGTTCATTATTCGCAGACACAAGAGCGCTGAGTCAGAAAATTCTAGGCAAGTACGGGGACAAATAAGCAATCAATGTGCCAAGAAAGTTATGGGATCAACCTACATTCGAAGTGAGGTATGTTCTCAAAATCGACGTTGAGTTATTAATTTAATCCTGATAATTTTTCTATTAAAGAGATAAATTGGAGTGTTGTTCTATCAAAGAGAAAAACCAAGAAAACGTTGCAAAGATAAGGCTATGTTTTTATCTAGAAAGTTGACACTTATTAGAGAAGTGTCGAGTTCAAACAAGAAAAGAAGGAGAAAGACTTGTAGAAGAAGTATTCCTTTTGGAATGAAAACAGGTGGGATGGGTACGATGGATTTAAAGATTCTAGAAGATGATAAAGGCCCACAAACATATTGGGTTTGGGTTTAATCTGAGGAGGTTTAAGTTGTGCACGCGGCTTCAATTGTTCTTAACCATTCGAACAAGTCGATGGCTAAGAAGGGGGCGATGTTTGTACCATACCCAAATGGCGTACGTATGGGTTACACGTGCTTATAATAGAAGCGGTATTACGATTCATCGTGGGAATTGTTCGGTTTATCAAGGAAACCGAACGGGTTATTTGGAAACCCGAATGGCTTATCGTAGGAGCCTGGACTTGGTTTATTATAGAAACCATAGTGTTATTGTGGAACCCGCATGGCTCATTATGGGAGTCTGGACTTGGTTTATTGTGGAAACCAGAGTGTTATTGTGAATATCCATAGGGCTTATTATGGAAGCCCGGATCGGTTTATAAAGGAAACACTTGGCTTATTGGTGAAGCCCAAAGATCCTAGGTAAATAGATTTCATGGAATAATGGTTAAATATTATTTAAGATAAATCCTGATAGGAAAAGGGATAATTATCTTAAGTAGTAATGGTTATTCATGATAATAGTTATCCAAGAAAATAGGATTATGATAAACATTAAGGTTTATCATGAATCTAGTCGGTATTTGGGGTTTATACAGATGGGGGTAGTTATTAGGATAACTGATGAAACCCTAAAGCTACATCTGTTTTTGCCTATAAATAGAGGCAAAATCCCAACACAAAAGGTACGCCATATTATTCTCTTCACAATAACTACTTGCATAGAACATTCGCTGATTTTAGCATCGGAGTGTTTTTGCAGGTACCCCCTCTATTTTGATCAACTTTTGGAGATTCAATTCCTACGGATGTGGATCGATCAACCTTCTCGTGTTTCGAAGATCATTGGAGCACTCGATTTTTGCACCAACACTCAACAATACCCATTGGGTAGACATTAGAGCGATCGGCTAATTGAAACACAATTCCACCCTTTTTAAGAGGACCAAGATCAAGTGAGTTATACATAGATGCATTCATAACATTAATGGATGCACCTAAATCCAACATTGTTTTGTTAAATGTAGTGTTACCTGTAGTTGCAGGAAAACCTACATTACACCCTTCACAAGAATTCACAATAATCAACACATATTTGAAGATTAAAAACAACACTTTATTATTTGATTCTCAGAAATGTTTACAAGAAATGGAAGAAATCAAGAATACAACCGCTCTCTTGGATTTTTTCTCTCCTCTAAACTTTCTTCACGCTCAAAAATTCATCCCCCTTTCTGAATCTACGGTCTCTTTATATAGGGTAGTTACATAATGGATGACAGCTAAGCTGTCCCTTAATTTCGGATCTGACTCGCGGCGTTCTCGCATAAGTGATAATGCCAATTTTCGCAGATAATATAACCCTCGCAGAATTGTCATGCTCTTCTCATGTTTCATCTATAGTCATCTGTTACGTCATTATTTGAGTTATTCCGCGACACTCACAGTATGTTATTGAAGAACTCGCAGACAAATTCGCAGAAGTGTTGTAAATATCGCAAGAATAATATCATGGCGATATTCTGGTCCTACATCTTGCCTCTTCTCATGCCTTTTCTGCGAAGGAGAAAAGATCATGAGAAATAAAATGCCGCAGCTATTCATCTTTTCACATTCTTCTGTTCTGACACGTTTCTACATCCTTTGCCAGATTTTTTACACGTATTTTTCCTCTCATTCAATTCCTGACATGTCCTTTTCAACCGCTATGTTCCAATAGTTCACGTCTTTTCTTCGCATTGAATACATTTATCTTCTCAAGAATCTTTGCCTTCTATAAATGCTTCCTTCATTCTTTTCTTTCCTTCTTTTTACTTCTTCTTTCTTCTCTCTGCAATTTTACTATTCTTCCGTGAATTCTGGATCTACTATTGTTGCAATTTTTCCTTTCGATCTTTTATTCTTTCAATCTTCATTCCCATACTAAGAAAATGCCTCCAGCAGGTTGTAAATATTTGAAAGCTTTTGAGAAAATTCAAAAAGAACTTCAGAACAGAGGTTTTACTTTATATACCATTGCTGATCAAAACCCTAAGGCTGAGCTATCTGTAAAATTATTTTCTGATCATCCATGTAATGGCGAGAAAATTATAGTCTCGCTAGGTAAACTTGAAGCTGATCTTCATATTCCTCTCTATGACCTTGAGATTCCTTTATTCTATGAAATACTTTCTCATGAGAAGTTCTCGCGGGAGGTATATCAATTGAGTGGGGATTGCATTCGCTTAATGCTTGAGTATTCTACTCTCGGTGCTGGTAAAGAATCTCGCTACCCTGATACCGCAAAGAATCCTAAATTCAAAGATGTTCCAATTGTTCCTGCAAATACACTGTAGAGAGTTTCTTCGCAAACTATGACATAATTCCCATGAGGAGGGATGCCACTTGTTGGGGTGTCCGCTTACAAAAGAAAGATGATGTTTCTGAAGACAAATCTCTTATGTTGTACATCGATTGGCATCCGGGCAATAATACATCCCCTCGCCATTCCAGTGATGACAAATGGTATATTCTTCCCTTATTGTTAGAAGGTACATACATTTCTGGTTCCCGTACTTTACCCGCGAGTCTCGCAAACTATCAACCATGGGCGTTTTGCTGGCCTGAAAATAATAAGGAGGTATATTCCTGAATTTTTACTTGTTTCTATTTTCCTCGTATTCTTACGTATACGCTCGCTGACTACTCCAATATTTCCAGATTAACATATTGAAGGCTAGTTACAAGAAGTCAGGGAAACCTAGTACTTTATTATCTCTCAAATCACTCACAGATGAGGTAATAAATATTCCTTTATGATTCTTAACAATATATTGTTGCCTCTATTTCTTACTTTTATCTGTGTTTGAAGGTTATTGAAGAAATAGAACATGTGAAGATCGCGACGACTAAAGGGAAAGCGAAGGTTCTTCTCGCAAGGATAAATATACTGTTCTTCTCAAAGAGAAATCCACTGTTCCTCCTTCAAAGAAAATAAAAATCCAATCTACTTCCCTTTCTTCATCTCAATCTAATGAAGAAAATTATCATGATGATACTGATAATGATGATAATGATGATTTTGATGCTGATATTCTTTCCGCGAGGAAATTTTCCCCACCTGAGTCTTCTATGTCTCATCTATCCAGCATATTTTCTGACACTATGCTTGGTATGGGGGATGATGCTCTTAGGGACACATGCCAAGATCTCGCAAAGGTCTGCGATGCTTCCATATTAATGGACAATGAATCTCTTCAAGGAATTTCAAGATCAGTGACTCCCAGCCTCTTAAATTCACTAATCATTTTTGTGTGTTCTCATTTCTTCGTCATATTTATATAATTTCATTTCTTCGCAGGATTTTAATTTATGTTTATCTTGACAATTTTTTTTTCCCTCGCAGGCTGGAAGAGCTTCTTTTGTTGTTACCTCAGACTTGGAGAAAAGGCGTACATCCTTTCACAAGAAGAATGAGGAGTTAGAATGTGAGTTTGCTAATCTCCGCGAGAAGGACGGACAGATGGAATCTGAACTTATTAGTCTTCGCGAGAAAAATAAAGAATTAGAATCCGCCTCTGCTGATCTTGGCAAGAAGAATAAACAACTAGAAAATGATCTTTCTCATCAACTACTCAATGTATCCAATCTTGAAAGCGCCAATAAACAACTCTTAAGTATGAGAATTTTACTCTTTTCTTTCATATTTCTACTTTCCATTACTCCTCCTTATTTGATTTACCATTCTCGCAGACATTTATGGTCTCTCTGATGAGGCTTCAACCCTTCGTTCTTTTCCTGAACTAATAGATGATGATGCTCTTATAGAGCTTCTCAATAACTCTTTGAACAATCCCTCCAATGATAGAATTAATTCTCTTTCCATAGATAAACTCAGGTCTAAGCTTCGCCTCTAAGAAATTGACCACAGATCTTGTTTAGACATGGCTAACAAATTCAAACGCTTTTACCACAATTCTAAGGAAGAGATTAAAACTTTAAGGGCTAAGAAAAATGATCTCTGAAATGACAAAGATCGTATATCTAGACAAGGAGCTCAAACTTTAGCGGATTTTCATAAAACCCTTCTTGAAATCCAAATTGAAAGAGATAGACTTATCTGCGAGAAAAAGGCTCTTGTTGAAAGGGAAAACCAAATTCGTACCCATCTTCTTATTAATAATAATGATGAATTTGCCTGGGCTGCGAATATTCTTGACAACGCCAGAGCTAACTTAGGTGTAGATGTTAGTCTTCATGTCGAACAAGCAGCCTTAATTAAAGACATGATTTCTGAAAGAGAAGGTTGTTAATTGTTCTTCCTCATTAATTTCTTGTCTTTATAAGTTTTTTGCAAAATTTCAAACTCGTTGTTATACACTCGCAGGCGCTGAGAAGAGATATTCTGAAAGAATTGGAGAAATTGAAGCCGACAAGAGTCAACTCGCAAAGACACTTGCTTCTCGCAATGAAAAATATTCAAGATTGAAGGACCAATTAAAGATCACTGCTGCGAATTTTAGTAATATCCTTGTTGGTGTTCGCAATGACTCTATCAAGAGGGTATGTGATGATCATAATATTCCTCACTCTGTGTATCCTTGCCTTGCGGAAGAAGTTCTAGCGAATACTCCAAACCTTGTTTTTTCTGACAGTGAAGCCGAAGAATCTGGCGAAGATGAAGGATATATTAAAGATGATGGTGAAGACGAAGAAGGAGAAACATCTGGCGAGGATAACGATGGATCTAACTAGTTTTGTTTCTCCTTTTTAATCTCCTTGTAATATTTGTACTTTTTTCTCCTTCTCCTTGTGATATTGCTGCGAATTTCTCCAGATTCTAAGGTTCCTTGATGAATAGATTTCTTTTGCTTCTATCTGTATAAATTTAAGAACAATTATTTTTTGTAATATGATTAATCAACATGATTATTAATTTTTAACTATCTGTGTAAATCTGCCATATAAAGATGAATAATAATTTTATCATTCTGTGCATTCCCATACTTGCCTCTATTATTCATATGCAATATGAAAGATTGAGCTGATTAATGTTGAATAAAATCTGTTTGTAAATATTTCCTCAACCTCTGCATAAATGGCGCAGGTCATGTCTGCATAATATCACGATCTCTTGTGGTCTTATTTAGCAACTTTTTATTTTTGGCGACAAAATCGCAGGACGTCCTTACATTCATATGTAAAAACCTTTTTTTTTTCTTCAATTTATTGCGACAATATGACAGGCCTAAGTTCTCTTGCGAGAACAAATCCCCGTGACATTGCCGTCTTGTGATGAAATCGCAGGACGCCTTTACACTATCATATAAAAACCCATTGATCTCATCTTAACTTTTTCGCATGGCTTGTTGCTTCTGTAAGGTATTTTTCACGCGACAATATGACAGGCCTAAATGTTCTTACGAACGTGAATCCCCATGACATTGCCGTATTTAGACACTTATCAGCTCCCTAAAGGAGGGTGTCGCCCTTATCTTCCCCATGGTTGACCCTTCAAGGAGGGCATATTGGCCATACAAGACTAGCTCCTCCAATCCGGTCTTAACAACAACCAGTTTTTTCCACAACCCATTATCCTTTTTGCATATATGGATTATAGTTACGAGACTGCACCCTAAGTGGGGTTTTCTTCGGGCTGAGTGCATCATAGCCAAGACTTGCCAAGAATGGTCAGGGTAGTTTCGTACGCCCCGGCCACCCTTGGCTCAACCGTGTACTTCAACACCTTGGTCATACTCTGCACTCCTTAGGAGAGACCCTCAGTCGTCCAACCAGGGTATAACCTTATATATAGTTGGAAATCCAAGGTACCTCTCCTGGATAGGTATCTCTCATGGAGATGGACCCCAGCTCTCCATGACTCATGTTCCAGCAGCGGTATAACCTTATCCCCGAGCCATTAAAACAGATACCTCCTTATATGACGTACTTTAGGTCTTACATTTGCCTCTTGCGAAATTTTATTCGCGAACTAGGGTGTACGCCATAAAGGTTCGTCCCATTCTTATATGTCATTATTCTTTGATTATCTCTTTTTTGCATTTCAGCTCTTGTATGATTTTTCAATTTCATATTTTTCTTTGAAATAAAATATATATATATATATATATTATTTTTTTTTCTTTTCTTTTTTGAAACATTTTCTTCAACAAATCATTCATACATTTTTTAAATTTCACGATTTGAGAAATTTTACATTTTTACTTACTACATTCTGCTCCTGCCTTTTTGTTGCGCTTTGCTATTTTCTCTCCATCTGCGAGGCGCTCGCCATCAGTAGTTTTTAGTGTGTATTGATTGACTTTGAAACATTCCATCTTCTCTCCGTTCTATCGTATCAACCATTAATTTGTCACTTCTTTGCTTCTGTTTGATGTTATGCTTCCAATCTCTATTCCTCGCTGCTCTTTCTTCGCAAGATTCCATGTCAATTTCATAGCACTTCTTTCCCTCAGTCCAGTCCCCCTTTATGACTCCAACACCACTGGGATGAGGAAATTTCATTCTTCATTCTCTCGCAATTTTATTCTTTACCTCCTTCTTGAATTCGCAACTACTGATGTCTACCATTGTCTCCCCTGCGATCTTCTTCATCTCTCATCATTTCTCTCCGTTGTTTTTCTATTCTCCTTTGTATTTTATCATATTCCTCATTGATATTATCATTGTTGCGATTTCGTGCGCGTCTTCTTTCTCGATTGTCATGATTATTTTGTCGTTGTGCTTCTTGAAATTCTTGTTCTTCCACCTCTGCTCTCAATCTTTCTATCTCGAAAGCTAGATGTGCTTTTTCAACATAATGTCTCTCAATTTCATCCTCTATTATTCTTCGGTTTCTTTGGATTTCTCGCTCATGTAATATTCTCCTTTCTTCTTTTGTATTTTCTCCACCATTATGGTTATTTCCATCCTCTTGATTTTTATTATCACGTCTACATCCAAAGTTTCAATGTGTGGAACATAATGATCATTAATCATTTCTTCTCTTCCATAATACTGTTTTCCATTTGGATTCTGCATTCCCTCTTGAATATTTTCGCCAATATTTCTTATAGGGGAATTTCGTCTTACTTCTTATCTGAATGACCGTGAACTTGATCTTGCAGTACTTCTTGATCTCCTACTTTGCAACCTCAAATTCTCCATTCTTAACTCGTGATTTTGTCTTGTTAGATTCGCACTTTCTTCCGCCTCCATCCTTCTTTCCTCATGTTCTCTTTGTCTTAATGCCTCTAATGTTTCATTTGCGCCCTCTCCATGTATTAATCCTCCATTTACTTCTTGATTTATTCCCTCTCATCTTTCGTTTCTTAATTGTCGATCTTCTGGTTCTTCCATTGAATCTGATCGCCAAGTATGCACGCTTACTCTATCATAATCCGCGGATCTATCTTGCATTGGTGTTTGTTGATTTGGCTGTCGAACCTGATTTTCTCCATCATTCCTTGTTCTATTTCTTCTCATTCTTATCCTTAAGGATTCTCCCATTTCATTTGTTTCTCCACCTGCAAGTCTTTTACTCCTCCTTACGGTTGTTGGTGGTTCTGATGTATTTCTTCTTCTTCTAGCCATTAATCTTAGTAAACTGTTGAAAATTGCGTAAAATCCTTCACTAATCTTTCCAAATTCCTTCCAGTCACAAAGTTAATTTTTACCTTTTTCTTCAAATAATCATCAATTCATCCCTGTTTCGGGCCCGAAAAATGTAGTTGCAAGAAGACCTACACTACACCCTTCACAAGAATTCACAATAATTAACACAAATTTGAAGATTAAAAACAACACTTTATTATTTGATTCTCAGAAATGTTTACAAGAAATGGAAGAAATCAAGAATATAACCGCTCTCTTGGATTTTCTCTCTCCTCAAAACTTTCTTCACACTAAAAAATTCATCCCCCTTTCTGAATCTACTGGGTCTCTTTATATAAGGTAGTTACATAATGGATGACAGCTAAGCTGTCCCTTAATTTTGGATCTGACTCGCTGCGTTCTCGCAGAAGTGATAATGCTAATTTTCGCAGATAATATAACTCTCGCAGAATTGTCATGCTCTTCTCATGTTTCAGCTATCGTCATCTGCTACGTCATTCTTTGAGTCATTCTGCGACACTCACAGTATGTTATTGAAAAACTCGCAGACAAATTCGCAGAAGTGTTGTAAATCTCACAAGAATAATATCATGGCGATATTCTGGTCCTACATTACCAATTGTGATGGGAATGTCAAAGATACCAGGATCATTGCATTTCAGTGGGAGTTTATGTTGTAGGATTGCTGAAGCATTCTCCCCCACACTTAGCACTTCATTTTCTTTGAGCCTTTGCTTATTGGTACACAAGTCCTTAAACACCTTTGCATACTTGGGAACTTGCTTGATAGCATCAATGAGTGGTATGTTCACATGAATCTTCTTAAGAACATCAAAAATCTCCTTTTATGGTTCCGCCTTTTTGGAACTTGCAAATCTACGAGGAAAAGTTATAGGAGGAACATAAGTAGAAACCGGAGTTTTAGAGTTAATAATAGGTACCTCGGGTGTTTGGGGAATTTCATCCCTCTTTTCCTCCAAAACCGGCTCCATTGGAGCTTCTTCTTCAACCAAATCAGTAACTTCGGGTTGCACAAGTTGTGTACCACTTCTCAACATAATGGCATTGACACCCTGTTTTGGGTTAATGGTTTGAGAAGGGAGTTTACCACTATTTTGTTCCTTCAATTTTTTGATATCAATCGCCATGGAGCCCACTTGAGTCTGCAACTCCTTGATAGTATTCTTAGTTTCCTACTGACTTTCTTTGAACATGGTAGAAATTCCTTGCATCATTGTTTGGAGCTTTGCATCGTATCGGAACCATAATTTTGCACCGATTGTTGTGGCTGCTGAAATTGTTGTTGTTGCGGCTGGAATTATTGTTGTTGCGGTTGAAATCCACTCGGACGGTTGAAAGTAGGTTGTTGAACCGCACCTTGCTTGTTGGCATAGCTAAAATTTTGATGATCTCTCCATCCCAGATTGTAGGTGTTGGAGTAGGGATCATACCGTCTTTGCTGATTTGGAAAGACCGCACTATCTTACTCCAACTCTTCACCATATGAAGGTAAAATAACTGCAGCCATCTTTTGCATCATTTGTTACATATTATCCATCCTTTGATCACGGTGTGATGATGATGAATCATTAACTTAATGCACTCGCCTAACCATTGGTTCACTTTTTGTGTAGAATTGTTGTGAGTTTGCAGCCATACTTTCAATTAACTCGGTAGCTTGGGCCACTGTCTTGTTCACTAGTGCTCCACCACCCGTTGAATCAAGAAGATATCTATCACTTGCTTGGAGGCCTTCGTAGAAGTATTGGATTATCATAACATCACTGAATTGGTGGTGTGGACAGCTTTCCACCAATCTCTTGTATCGCTCCCAACATTCATACAAAGATTCTCCCACATGTTGTTTTATTCCACAAATCTCTTTGAGAATTTGAGTAGCCTTTGACGCAGGAAAATACCTCTCTGGAAAGAGTTTCTTCAACCCATTCCATGTAGTGACACTCCCAGAAGGCAAGTAATACAACCACTCCTTAGCATTATCCGCCAAACAAAATGGAAAATCTTTCAACATCGCTCTATCCGCATTAGTTTTCTCTGAAAGCATGGCCATGATAACGTTGTGGAAATCCATGAGATGCTTGTTTGGATCTGTATTTACCATGCCATGGACCTTCGTTAACTCTCTAATCAACCTTGGTTTGATTTCGAAAGTTGAGTTGGTTTGAATACACCATCATTGTGCATCAAGCTTGTGAGAAGCCAAGTCCTTGAGTGTACTATTTTCATCACCCATTGCTTCTTCTTCAACTAGTGGTTCTTCTACGAATGGAACCACTTGTTCTTCTTCTAGTTGTAACTCTTCTTCCACTTCTAACTCTTGTGCTTCCGTTATGTCTTGACTTGGTTGGAGTATTGTGCCTCTTCGAGTAGATATCCAGCACCTTGGATAGTTCCAATCTTTAGAAGCCAAGGATTAGGTACCTGAAAACAATTCTTGCAAACAATGAGAATCAAGACAAGAAACGAAAAAAAAAAAAGATAAAAGAAGAAATTATAAAAAGAAACTAAAAACTTAATAACAGGCCGTATGCCTCCCCGGCAACGGCGCCAAAATTTGGTCGGTTGTCAGCCGAGCAAAAATAATTTCACTTTCTTACTTAACTAAAATAAATGGAGTATGTGATAAGAAAGAGTTTGTATCCACAGAGAGGCTTTACAGCCTAAGAGTTTCTTCAACCTCAGTGAAGAATTTTGATACCAATCGATCTCTAACAGATAAGCCTATTTGATTTCCGTTTAGATCGAGAGATGAAGGTGTGGAAATATGTTTGCGTTATACAAGCTAGCAAAACTATCAAATACGGAACTTACGACTCCCGAAGAGAGCCTAGATTATTAACCACCTCTCAAGAACAATCTTCAATACATCAATTAAGATCAATTTTCAGATATTTATCTTGAGGAATCACAAAGTCTGAGACGAAGAGGGATTTTCTATTTATATCTATCTTACCTTAAAGAGATTACCAAAACCCCGATAACAGAAAAGCAAGATCAGGATACACGAACTATCAAGGTAAATATAGTCGGACTTGGATTCACGAATCCTCAAAGAGAAATATTTTAGTCGTAAACCTGATTATGTTTCTCAGGGAAAACTTAGGTTCATAGAGGACGACTCTAGATAAACTATGACACAACAGTGTCAGGGATTGAATTTCCCAGTTAAAAGAGCATCTTTATTCATAAATTTTCAAGACTGAGGGTTACTTAAAATTCAAGCTAAGATAATTTGGGATTCAAGGAAACACTTTAGATCTTAAAAATACAATAGATATTATGGTCAGGTTACGAAACCGTGTATAATGACTGTTCGGTTTGGCAAATATGCCATGTGAACAATAAATAATTTGATGTTTACAAAACACTTAAGAATTTGATCATCATTCACACACATAAGTGTTTAACTAATCAATGAAGCCTTAGAAGCGTTTAAGAGTGTCATAGCAATACTAAACATATTTTAAAAAATAAGTCATTGAGCATGTGCTAAATTTTCCGTGACAGTTGGTGAGACGGTTTGCAAACCGTAAGGCTAGTTCATGATTCAGGGTGCTAAAGTTCGTGAACCGGGTTCGCCAACTTTAATCGGTCGAGAACCAGATGACACAGTTTGGGATCTGGGTTCACCAACCATTCTGTGGTTTATGAACTCAAATAGACACTGTAAGATCACTGCTTGGTCGAACTCGCATGCGTTGATATCTCAAGCATGTTTGTCAATGTTAGTGATCAAAACTATAAGTCTTGATTTCTAGTCTACTTATAGATGCCTTATATTAGGATAGAGATTATGTAGTTGAGCCTTATTCTTCACGAATTTCATCATTTGAAGACGAAGAACTACTAAGGAGAGCTTGTGGAACTTCATCAACAAAAGGTATGTGGAGACTGAAACTCATCTATCACTTGGAAAGTCTATTTCTACTATATCTCCTATATTGAGACATAAGTCGTGTTACAATATAGTTTTCTATTATACACATTTGAGATTTCGAGCAGAGTTTAACTTGCTTACATATTTCTCGGAATATATGTTGGCAAGCTTTCGCTTCGACCAAGTTAATTTTATATTCTTGACGCAAGTCAAAAGATGATCATGTGAAAATTGCCGAGTAACATCTTACATGGTTTGTGTGATACATGGTCGGTTGTCAGCCGAGCAAAAATAATTTCACTTTCTTACTTAACTAAAATAAATGAAGTATGTGATAAGAAAGAGTTCGTATCCACAGAGAGGTTTGTTGTTATAAAAATTTTCATATTCTTAAGTAACCAGGGGGTTTTGATTTATCAAAGCAATAAAAATAAATTAAAGCAAAGCAAATAATTAGAGTAATCAATAGGGAGAAGATATTGGTCACGGGATAGTATCATTCACAAACATGTATTTTCATCAATGATTAGAATTGGTATTTTAATCTCTCATTTTCAGGGGTATAATTGACAACGCAGCTTGGATATAACATATCTAAAAATCCGTGCCTTGTAATTTTACAAATTTTATATCGTTGGAAATATTTTTAAGAGAGCTACGCAATGAGTACAAACAACAACATCAAATTTTTGTTTTTCACGAAAATATTAGAGGTGATCTTCATTTTAGGCAAAATTTCGAAAACTGACTACATAACCATTATGCAACCACCAAAAACGATGCATAACACATTATGCAGACGCATAACGAATTATGCAGACGCATAACGAATTATGCAACCATTTTCTCGATTGCATAACAAATTATGCATCTATAACAAGTTATGTGACCATTGTTTTGGTTGATTTTAGTGTGTACATAAAAAATTGTTGCATAATGCAGTATGCATCCATATTTACGGATGCATATCAGTTTGTGCATCTATTTTCTCGATGCATAAAATATTGTGTAACAATTTTCTCGATGCATAATGCATTATGCAGCCATATTTTCGGATGCATAACAGGTTATGCATCCATTTTCACGACTGCATAACATGTTATGTAGATATTATCATAGGCGCATGACAAGTTATGCAACCTTATTTTTTGTTGGTTTCAATACTAACAAAAAAAAAAACTGCATAACGTATTATGCAACCGTTTTCTGGACTGCATAACAAATTATGCAAAAATAAAAAACTGCATAACATGTTATGCAACCGTTTTCTAGACTGCATAACAAATTATGCAAAAATGAAAAAGCTGCATAATGTGTTATGCAACTATTTTTGAGACTGCATAATAAGTTAAGCAACTATTTTTGAAAATGAAAAAGCGTCAATATGGTTCCAAGGTGCAACCATGACATATCTCTTTACTTTAACCTTACCTTAAATCTAGTAAAAGTAAATGAAATCGAAGCATCTCTAACCCTAAAATGTCAGAGATAAACAACGAGAAACAATTCACTAAATTCTCAAATCCTCACAAATAACAAACACATTTCAGACCTCAGAACGCTCAACTCAACTGCTCGGACCATGCCGATTTTCCATTCTCTGAACCTAGCCACCTTCGGGTACCAATGACAACAACTCCACCATCTTGGTCAATTCGATCTCGTTGTTGCTGGGTAGATCTCCGTGGAATGAACTCTCTAACTTGGCTGCCGCCATTGATCTCCCAATCCAGTACCGAGAGCTTAAAGTATACACCAACCACAAACCAATCTTCGTACATGCCGTTAAACTACCGATCAAATCCAATCCCGATTCACAGCAAACTTTTTCCATCTTCTCACGTTCAATGCAAACATCATCATCTCAGGTTATTTGTTTGCAATCTCCTTTACGTCTGCAGACTCCCTCCGTTCATCAAAACTGACTTCTTCTTCTACAGCCAACACTTCCATCAATGGCTTTCTCCTTCAATTTCTTCTTAGTCATCACCAACTTCACTGCACCATCTCCATTCAACCAAGAGCATCTCAGGCAAGCACATTTGAGTACCAGCAAAATACCACCAGTTTGAGAACATAAACTCCACTGCCGCCATCACAACTTCCTTTCCCTATATTTTAGTGTACATCCAGCCAATCTCCAATTCGATAACAACTCCATACGAACCCACTTCTACTCTCCAGACAAAATCCAATCGGTCCCTTGAGCATTAGTTTCTTCTCCCTGAACAAATACTTCACATAAGACTGATGCAACCAACACCAGCAATCATCCATTCTGTCTATATAAGAGTCTTCTTCATTTCCCGTCCTACCGGCCACACACTTCTTACCCATTTTCTTGTTCAATGAGTTTATGAATACAATTATCACCACTGCAAAAGTAGGCTGCTCCACCATCTCAAAAAATGCCATTAATCAATTTCAGGCCATATAAACACGTGTGTTTCCATTCTTGTTATGATATCACCACTGCCAGTAGATACATCTCAGTCACAGATCTCTTCTATGCCGGCAGCGTTGCTTCCCTGACTCACTGGCAGGCATTTCGTCTTCGAAAAACTCTTCATAATCTCTCTCACAGCAGCAACTCCATTCAGCCAAGCTTATCCCACCTTGGAACCATATTGACGCCAAGTAATGAAGATATGAAGAATATCATTATACAAAATCACCATTGCATGGAATTAAGACCCTAACTTAGTTTGCTGCCACTCTGAACACCACAGCTCCAAAGACTGCTCGTAGAAGAAAGAGATGTGATGACATGGTTACACGTCTATTATTTATCTTGGCCCATTAGTGGATTCACATGCTCATCAGATATCGATGATTCTTCTTCTTCACAACATCAAAATCAAGGGATTATTACATCATCTACAATTGTTCCATCTGAATTAAGAACAACGCCGATTTATATTAACACAGAACCACATATTTCTTCACAATTTTATACATTTAATCGGGATTCTCCAATGACATTCGCCGTTGGCAGCAGTAACAAATATAAATCTGTGTTTGAAACCAAGATTACAGCAGCAACATCAAGGGCTTTGTGATCAATCTGGGCAACAGAGGAAAGACGAAGTGAAGAAAGTTTTTGATTTAAGTTTGAGAAATTCTCAAAATACCTATATTTTAAATAATACAATTGATTGTGATTTAGATTTATGATGTTTTTAGAGAGAAACAGATGAAGAATTTGTTTCTGAAAAGTATCGAAGTTCTTCTCGCTTTTCTTTCTCGGAGATCAAGAGTTTGTAGATTTGAAAATATTTCAGGAATTATAAAGAAAACGAAGCTTAACTAATTTTACAATTTCAGAAAATATGGGTTTTAGAATAATTTATTCCGTGAAAATGGGTGCGAGTGTGAACTTTTCTGGGCGTGGGTTATACAGTGTCCAAAATCTGGAAAATGGGTGTGGCTGTAGTTTTCACAAGTGTAAAAGCACAATTAGATTTAACTACCCAAGAGCATTAATTTTATGGAATAAGACTAATCAAGACAATCAAACGTGTAAAAGCACTAATTCGATTTAACCAAAGTTATGATTCATTTGTGACTAATATGATATATCACTACAAGCACTACCCACAATTATGCTACTTAGAATCAGGGATAAACAACTTTTTCGTATTAAAAACCCTAATATAGCTTTAGAAATGAATGCAAATCGGATTGATTCCGGATTCAACCAAACAAACAATCAAATCATATGACAATATAAACCATGAATCATAAATAATAAAGTATTGAGACAAAACTAACTCATAGATTCAAATAACATGTTGTGAAATCCACTTTATCCCATAACTAATAATAAGTGTTTAGCTACTCATAGCTTTTGGGTTCATCATATTCATAATCAATAATAAAAATGAAATGAAGAAGATGAAAAATAAAAATGAAAGCAAAACGTAGTCACTGCTCTCCTCCCAAAACTCCAGTAGAAAATATGTGATTCACTTTGAAAGTAGAAACTTTTTCTTTTTCTTTTTATAATTTTTTTTTCTTTCCAAAATTAGGTCTTCAAAGCCCAAAGTCCAAATGATCCAATAGTAAGATGTCCACCAAGACCATATGTAGAGAAACACCCATGTAAAAATATGTCAAAATAGCTCACCGGAAAACTGGTGAAATGGCCGGAAGTTTACCGGAATCCGGCACCTGAAAAATATCTCAGGTGATCGGTCAACTGTGAACTCAGTTAGGTCAACTGAGTCAAGTGAGTGATCGAGACAACTTATTGATGTCAGATGCTGAGTCTAGTCACATCAGAGTTAGGGGAACAGTCAGCTAACTGTCTTGGCTGAGTGTACTAGTTTCCAGGGCAGAGCTATGCTGCACATGATCGTGCATCATTGCTTCTCAGCCAACCATGTTGGCGCTCCAATTCTACTCCACCTTCTGTGCCATTCCATTGCAGCATCACTCCCAGCTAACTCCAGTTCACCTTTGCATTTCAGCTCATCCATAACCAACTTCAGAAAAACCCCTGTAACATGAAACAAGATCCAAACTTCCGCGACTTCGAATACCAACCAACTCAACCTTAGCACCTTCAAGTCAACACACTGCACCAGGAATCAACCTACAACAATACATTGATTCTCAGTATTTCGATATTCATTCTCTACATTGTAGCACCACCTCTGCAAAATCTCCCAGTTCACATGGCCGTAACAATCTTCAGTTCAATACCAGCAGTATTTCAGTTCCTTGCACATCACCACCTGTACTACTACTAGCTTGCACCTGCAATGCCATTCCATCTCTTCAGCTCTAAAATTACCAAGTACTCAGCTGCCGCTTCATCCACAAGAACCACACAACACCACTAGTTTCTTCCATTGTCTTCTGTGATACCTGTAATTGTTCATTCAAAGCCATCAGCACCAACACTGTTCTTACAACCACCGCAGAACCATTATGTATCCATATCTCACACTGTCCTTCTCCACAACATCCAACTCTTGATAAACTCCCTGTAACTTGAATCCATCTTCTCAATTTCATTGTAACCTCTTGACTCACCACCTCAAGCAACACAGAACAAAACTGAAATCTCACAACTCCACAAACCTACCTTTGGTTCTAACAGCAACTGCATCTCACCTTGCCTAAACTTTCAGTCCTAGCTTCCCAGCTTCTTCAAACCCTTGTATGCAATCTCAGACACCAATTCCAACAGCACCACTGCATCTCCCATAGGAAATTTAGTTGATATCCCACCTGCGAGATCACCTGCAGTTCAAACAAAGCTACAGCTCCCAACCAAACTTCCCTGTAATTCCAGCATACATCACCACCTGAGACTGCAACCATTCTTGCAGTTCAACCCCTTTCTGTATTCAGTTCAAGAACTATCAGGACAACCTTCTTAGCAGCACCAACAAACCCTTTCCAACACCTACTTCTCAGATCATTATAATTCATCATCAATTTCATCTTCATCTTCTTAACTGCAACATCAACCACCAGATTCCACCATCAAAACTAATAATCCACCAAACCCTAACCATCATCAAAACAGCCTTAACCATACTTGAACTTCAATTCCAGCTAAACCCATTAATTCAAATAAATTTATGCCCAGAATTTGACCCTCATCAGCTCAAACTATCTGTATAACTTTTTTGGCTTCAATTATCGATTTCCTCTCCCTGTAGTTTGAATACAACACATACCCATGACCACTAACACCTTAACCAACTCAAATCTATCTCCTGAATCTCACAATTCAACATCAACATCTCTTCACTGTTTTTTTTCGGACTAACACAAACCCAAGCTCTTTATATCTTCTTCAGAACACTAGAATCACCACCATCAAGAAACCCTAATTGCAGTTCTTCCCTGTATTATTCCTGACATAAAATTCTCTCTATCTCTGAACTGTAATCTCATAATTCCTCTTCCTGTTTGAACCCAAATTGATCTCCAACTCTCATCTCTTCCACCTAAAGCACACAATCATCTCAATTTCTAACAGATACTGGGTTCAAACTCAAATCCAGCAAAACCATCTCCTATCTTCTCAGAACTCAATCTAAAATCAACCATCTTCACTGATTTCTGGAAAACCCTTGGTAAACCATCTCATAACCCAGTTGAATTCCTTTCCCTATCTTAATCATAACTCAGAACAGTTTCAGCTTCTTAATTTCTCTTTTCTTTGGTACAACAGCCTCCATGGCTTCTCAGGTGGAGTAGGGGATATAAACTCAAATGATGAGTGCCTTGCTGGGTTGCACGGACGCGGACGCGTAGACGCGGACACGACACGACGCAGACGCGGACACTACAAAATTCTCAAAAAACTAGGACGCGGACGCGTATATACATACTTTATTTATATATTATTTATATATATAATTATGTATTTATAGAGCAAAGTCAAGTATTTCCATTCTAAAAATTAGAAAATAATGCTACATGTGTATAAATTTCAAAAGAAAATGAAAGATCGTTTGTTTATACACGCCGAAGGTCAAGCAATCAATCACTATTAAACACATGGCACAATCAAATTGCATTATTAGAACAACACATGCCCAACCAAGGGTATATGTGATGTATTTCCAATTACAAAATCCTAATAAAGAGTTACATGATTGATATAAATGTTTGTCTTTCTTCATTTAGTTAATAATAGTAAAAATAAAGGAAGAAGTTTAAATGAAAATGGAAAAAAAAAATGCTTCAAACCAAGTCATCGGTGCGTCCAAAAAGGACGCGCACGGGACGCGTATTTGGTGCGCTTCGGACACGCGTCGTGTCGTCAACGCAACGCGTCTGCAAGGTCCGACGTGAGTCGGACGCGGACACTGCACAAAAATCGGTGCGTCCGTGCATCCCAGTGCCTTGGATTTTTTAGGTTTGTGTAGGAAAAGGAATTCATATTGACACCCCATTTTAGTGGTTAAGGGGTAACCAACTCACACATGGCATGTCGGTCCCAGATAATCGACAGTTCATTCTCCACCTCTTCCTTGCGCAACCTAGTCTGCTCCAGGTATGACTCGCCTGTGAATCAAACTTTTTGGCCTTTATGCTCCAAATGGATGTTTTCTCCTTCTTTTGATCCAAATGTCTCCAAAGTACCTAAACACTCAAAAGTAAACATAAGATACAAAATTTACAAGAAAAGTATCAAAGAAAGCATAAACAATAAATAAATATCAAGGTGTTTACAACACCTATCAATACAATCATTTGGTGTAGACTTGGAATGTTTCGTTATGATTATTTCAATAACTTGAAAATTGCTTTGATGCTAATAGTGTGTGAAAACGGCTATTGTCATCCTCTAAAAAAAAATTCAATCATTGAAATAAGAGTTTAGAACACTTAACCATTATTGGATATGTAATATTGTGTACTATTGCACATATGTAATCCATGTGCGGGAACCATAGTACGCGTACCGGTACGTGTACCTGTTGGCTCGAGAAATCAGGGAACCTAAGTATGCGCACCTGTTCGCGTACTGGTGTAAGGTTCATGTCCGAATATTTCTGCTGGGAATGGAAGTACGCGTATCCTTTTGCGTACTGGAAAAACCCAATCTTGGTCCGGGTATTTCAAGTATGCGTACCCATTTGCATACTTTAAAGTTAAAGTTCTAAAATCGGTTGTGTTCATGAACTTAAACATTTATATAATAAGGAATGCAATATATGCAAACCGTGGCTATAATGTTCATGAATTGATTCGAATGAATCAAGCCGATTTTTCTTTAATTGTGTTCTTGTATACTTCTATGATAATATAGCAATTGAACAACTCTTTAACTAGTATCATTCGAGTCATTTGACCTAGTTATGGTTAAGATGAACAAGGTTGATATGAGAGTGATCATATGGATAACTTCGGTTAACTATTGTTGAGCCAACATGGTGTACACATTTAGGTACGGTTACATAAACCTAAATGAGGGTTCATTTCATTTGTGTGCAACAAGTTAAGTTCGATCTAACGGTTGAAAGATATTAGCTTGGTTGAATAAGGTTTTTCATCTAACGGTGAATATTGAATGCTTTGTTACCAAGGTAACGTAGATTGCAAACCTTGATTTGAAAACTATATAAAGGAAAACTCTAGCAACCGGGAAACCTAATCCCCACACTTCTATGTGTTACTAGTTGCATAGCTAGAGTCCATTCTCCTTTCACCTTAGGTTTCTCACGAGACCTTGTAGATTAACGACTTAAAGACTTCATTTGGATTGTGAAGCCATACCCAACTATTTTCTATGTAGTTGCGTGATCTGATCTTGGTGTTTCTATCGTGATTGAGTGCAATCATAAGATTATCTTGAGATTTATATCTCCGATAGGTAAGATAGAAAAGTAATCACAAACACCTTTGTCTCATCGTTTGTGATTCCATAATATCTTGTTTCGTTAATATATTAAGATCATTGTGAGGTGATTGATAATACTAGGATGTTCTTCGGGAATATAAGACCAATTTATCAATTGGTTCATATTCACCTTGATTTATCAAAAGACTGAACAAAACTCATAGGTATTTTTGTGGGATACGGATTTATCTATTCCAATAGACTTTTATGTGTGAGGAAGATTTGTTTATTAAGTCATCGACTTTGGTTCGTAGCAACTCTTGGTTGTGGGTGAAATCAGCTATGTGAATCAAGTGCGTAGTATCCTGCTGGGATCAAAGACTTAAGGAACACAATTATACCTTGAATCAGTGTGAGATTGATTAGGGTTCAACTACAGTCCAGTCCGAAGTTCATTGGTAGTAGGCTAGTGTCTTTAGCGGCTTAATATAGTGTGGTGTTCAAAGCTGGACTATGTCCCGAGGGTTTTCTGCATTTACGGTTTTTCTCGTTAACAAAATTCCGGTGTCTGTGTTATTTCTTTTTCGTATTATATTTTGTTATATAATTGAAATATCACAGGTTGTGCGTTGTATCAATCAATTAGGAAATCCAACCTTTGGTTGTTGATTGAAATTGAATGTTCCTTGAACATTGGTCTTTGGTACCGTTCAAGTTACTTCTCTTATATTCAATAGGGCTCGCAAATTTATATTTTCTAATTGCAGATTTAATTAAGAGTTAGAGATACAAACTCTTGTATATGCTTTTCTCTATATTGAGTCTGACCGTCTAGTTGATTCTCTAGAAAGTATATTTGACTAAGTCCTCTCAGATTTCCAAATGAATTATTGGGTGTGGTTGTTGTACCCCCGCATTTTCAGACACAACTTTCCAACCGGGTTCGCCAACCTTAAGCCTTTTATACCAACCTTAAAAAATCAGTTCACCGAACTGTTCCCAACTGACCTTGAGGTTTGCGAACAGGTTCGTTAACCTTCCTGTATTTCTGAAATCAGATATCTATGGTTTGCAAACGGGTTTAACAACCTACCCTGAGCATAAATAACAAAAGTTCATGAATTTCTCTCTTTGATGTTTGAAACATTCCCAAATGATAAAATCACTTATATGGGCGATTTTCAATCGATCCACAAATTAATTCTCAAACAATAAATTATCTTGAACTAATATTGTTAAGGATCTTTGAACATCTATGTTAGAATCATATTTTGAGATTTGTAACAAGATAAGCTTGACTCGAAATTTTTTCTTTGTAAATATACTAGAAGTCATACGACAAAGTCTCAGTAGATATAATGGTAAGATAGTAGGTAAAATATAATATGTTAAGTCTTCACATACCTGATACAGAAGTTTTTCAAATGTCTTCGTCGAACTCCAGTCTTCGAGGGTGATGTCTGATACTCAACTACCAAATTCTAACCCAGTTCTAGATATGACTTAGTAGACTAGAAATTAAGAAATATTTTTGATCATCTAATATTGATAACAAGCTTTAGATAGCAAAACTTGTGGGTTCAACAGAGCATTGCTAAAAAACTTGTGAACTTGTAAGATCCTTTTGGTTTGCTCGTGTATTTTTTTATTTCTTTGTCATTTTTATGACAAAAGGGGGAGAAATATATGGAGTATACGGGTGACTTACAATCACTGAGAAAGGATATATGTACTGAATATTATATATCTAAGAAAAGAGTAAAGCATAGACTAAGGGAGAGAAACATATCATCTCATTGTGTACCATAGGTTTTAAAATCGTGCGATCGTAGACTTTTCTGTGTGATACATATTTGGTTATTAAAGTCTTCGACTTTGGATCGTAGAAACTCTTGGTTGTGGGTGATATCATGTAAGGACCTGCCTTACAAATTAGCATAGAAGCTACTCTTGATCTCTAAGGATAAAGATAGATTGGGGAGAACAGAAATTCTAGAGAGAAATAATTTTTATTGACTAATTTTCATAAAAATGGAATTACAGAATATTGAAGCTTATAAGGGAAGACATCCTCAAGTATCGGCACATGCCACTCACATGCCTAGTATTACTATTTTTACTAAATATCA
This sequence comes from Papaver bracteatum, assembly GCA_023529315.1. Lineage (NCBI taxonomy): Eukaryota > Viridiplantae > Streptophyta > Magnoliopsida > Ranunculales > Papaveraceae > Papaver > Papaver bracteatum. Next base: position 239,311 of record JAJJWX010002701.1, read on the forward strand.
TTTGGTCTGCCCTTAACAAGTGGGACATCCAATAGAAGTGTCCTGGCAAATCCCACTCCTTCAAATTATCCTTGTACTCAAGGATATGAAATGAGCTCGACCAATGAAGAGCGTACATATCTCAGACTTGCAGCTTCATCTCGAATACCATAGGAAATGTTAACTTCATAAGCTTCAACATCCAGAACCATGAAAATATGAAACCATTCATCTGAGCGTACATGTCCCATGACTGTGCTGAACAACAACAACTTCAAAAATTGCATTCCAAGTAATTGTATAAGTACCTTTCTGCACAAAAATTATACCTTCATTACCCGCTGGAGAATGAGCATTTAAAAAAAATGCAGTCGCAAATAGATCTTCTCTTCTAACACTAAGAACTCCTCCTTCATCTATACTCCAACTAAACCTTCAAGCTTGAGATACATCAGTAATATATCCAGAATGCAATAAGTTGCAGCTCTACTAGTTACTCTGAACTTGTTCATAATAACTCTGATGACACGTCTTCTAACTGAATTAGGAGTTGTAGTTGCAAAGCGGAATGCGAATTTCTGAAATTGACTGGTTATCGTTGAATTAATCGCCTGCTCTCTCTTTTGTGGTGCTGAGTTATTAGATGTGGAGGTATGTAGTTCATTAAAAAAAATATTGCGCATCGACTATAAAATACCCAGCTGCCTTTACAAAGTACTTGTTACTACTCTTGTGTCTTATAACCAATGATAACTGCTACCAACCATGACTTTGGAATAGCAAATAATCAACAACAGAATTTGAGTTATCTAACCTGAGTGTGTGCCTATCGAAGATACTTCTCTTATACCTCCAGAAATACTGCAAGTATATGGAAGAGTTTGGTACCAAAATTTTATTAGATGAACATTCTTCAAGACCCAACCATGTAATAAATTCTTCTTCACGGATAATTATGATTGCAAGACTGCCTGTTTGAGTTACCAAGATAGTTACCCTGAAAACTATAACTTCCTGGTGAGTGCAAGAAAAATTAACCCCCACAAGCTTTTTCTTGATTCCTACCCTTCTTATATTGACTTCCTTCCATCCAGAACACCAAGGATTATAATAACAAACCATAGAACTAGGTACTCTAGGTTGTAATTCAGTTAAAATCCATTCAGAACTACTACCCTTTCCCATATATACTCCATAAACACAAACAAAACAATTGGTATTCCGACCACAGAAGATCAACATATATTATTGTCTTTGTGAGAATCACCCAATGAAATATGGTCGAATATTTATCCATTCCCAGAATATGAAGTATCTCTTTATGTTCATACTTATTCACACTAACCCTCAGCAACTCAACATACACACCTTCTGTAGCATCAGAGAATCCTTGTTTGTGTTGCAGGGAGATAACAATTTCTCTTCTGCTTGAACTCACCATTACACCCCAAGGAATTTTAAATACACCCCTTCTCAGTTTCGTAACAACCATGAACTTTGTTGTCTCAGCAGCAGATGGGTAAAAATATTCATGATAGCTTCTAAAAATCTTCACAAAAACTATAGCTTCATCAATTACGCTGCTTCCCGTAACCCTACAGATCCACCCACCATCCATTCCAAACAATGTTCCTAGATCAATTAGCGTTCTAGAAAGAACCAAGCTATCATGACCGCATTTTCTACTTGTTGCGCACATGTGAAATAACCTACCAATTCTCATGCTAGTACAGTTCGGTAGATTCTGAATTGAATGTGGAGTAGTTGTAATGAAACTTTCCTAAACCTATTCCATAAGAATTGTAAAACTGATATTTCCAACCATCCATTGATCAAACCTTTTCTGTGTAACCCAGTACTCCATTTCCCTATCTATTTGAAGCATAAATTCAGTCTACAGAAAGATACTTTGCGTCAATATTTTATCCAACAATCTTCTAGAATCACCACTGTCACCCTTTTTTACCCACAAAAACATATTTAGATTAACCAACAACAATTTAAAACCATATCCTAGTTCTAGAATCATAGTACAACCCATAACTGCATTGCATTTATGCATTAAAATCAATTTATGCAGAACAGTCAACCTATAAATAACCACAGCAAAGATGAAGTTAGAATTGTTTCTAATGTAATAACAATACCTTCTAACCAATTCTAGAAACCTTCCACGATCAAATACCTTTCCAGAAACATCACGGCTACCATTGAGACATTATGTACTTCTCAAACTGCGTATTACTCTATCAGATATCTTTATAAAACCATATCTCAGCTTCACAGTAACCACTGAGTGCCCTTTGTCAGCAATCATTGTGTTAGAATCTTCACTATCTCCTCGAGATGTTTTCACAAGCACTACTGCAGCATCAATTATGTAACTACTTGCATTCGAAAAAACCAGCTCATACTTATTGTTTCCCATGTAATTCAGTGATTTCTGAAATAATTATGAACTTGATATAACTAGCACCTCTGGGTAGGGATTCGACAAACTGGTCTCAGGCATTCTATATTGATTAAACTACAAACCAACACAAGCATAGATGGTGATACAATCTCCACCTGAAATGTTTTCAAACAAATTCTTGCCATTGTAACTGTCACCATGTTTAACCAATACAAATACTACTGAATTAATAAATTTAGAATCCATTTGGTACCCATGTTGAAGAATAAGCTCATATAAATATTTCTCATCATATTTCTCAATTGAAATAGCCAAACCAGAAGCAAGCATCTTAAGGTCGAATTTGAAACCTCTCATAGCAGTAGAATAATAGGAAGGCATCTTACCAACTACAAACTCTTTACCACGATCAAAAAGCATATGACCATACTCAGAAATAGTCGAAACACCACTCATAGGAGTAATTCGAATTACTTGTAGGATAGAAAATACCTTGAGAATTTGGAGCAGGTAAGAAGTAAAGTGATTTAGATTATCATTAGTGACAAACTTCTGGTCACCGAACTGCCAAAATTCTTCACTAGGAAGCCGATTCAAGGATTTGTAATTACTTCGATGATGAACCTTAACTCTTGTACCTTGAGAATCCCCAAAATTGTTAAGAAAATTATTTGTATAAATTAAAGGTTTACCTTCCTGATAAGATAGAAAAGTTAAATCACCATTGTATTTCTTGACTTCAACTTCAAAACCAGCTTCATCCATATGCGATAATTGAGTTTTGATGGTAGATCTACAATCTCTTTCATCTGCTAGATATGAATCTTTAGGAATTTAAGAATAAAGAGTAAAATTACTCATTGACTTTGACTCAACAGGAATTACGCCCAAATCTGCGTCGATTTTGTGTCTAGAATCAGATGAGGGTTTGAGTAAACCCTCATCTGGTTTCATCTTGTTTACACAATCAACCACATTCTTCAACTCAGCAGTGAAAGCCTCCAAAGAAACCTTTAATTCAGCAAACAAACTCTTCACTTCAGCTTCAAAATCAACTCTGTTGATTATCATTGTCACTCGGTCACAAGGAATCGAGTGCTCTGATACCAATTGCAAGGGCCTGCCTTACAAATTAGCATATAAGCTACTCTTGATCTCTAAGGATAGAGATAGATTGGGGAGAACAGAAATTCTAGGGAGAGATAATTTTTATTGACTAATTTTCATGAAAATGGAATTACAGAATATTGAAGCTTATAAGGGAAAACAACCTCAAGTAATGGCACATGCCACTCACATGCCTAGAATTACAATTTTTACTAAATAGCATTCGGTCTTCCCTTAACAAGTGGGACAACCCATAGCAGGGTCCTGACAGATTAGCTAAGGGAATCAAGTGTGTAGTATCCTGCTGGGATCAGAGACGTAAGGAGCACAACTGTACCTTGAATCAATGTGACATTGATCAGGGTTCAACTACAGTCCAGACCGAAGTTAGTTTGTAGTAGGCTAGTGTCTGTAGCGGCTTAATACAGTGTAGTGTTCAATCTGGACTAGGTCCCAGGGTTTTTCTGCATTGGTGGTTTCCTCATTAACAAAATTTCTGGTGCCTATGTTATTTCTATTCCGCATTATATTTTGTTATATAATTGAAATATCACAGGTTGTGCGTTGTATCGATCAATTGTGAAATCCAACCTTTGGTTGTTGATTGGAAATTAATTGATCCATGGATATTGGTCTTTGGTACCATCCAAGTTTATTTATCTTGCATTTGATAAATACTCGCAGATTTATATTTGCTTGAGTATAGATCAAATCGAGAGATAGAGATATTAACTCATTGATATACTTTTTATTAATATTGAGTCCGACTGTCTAGTTGATTCTCTTAAAAGTATATTAGAGTTAGTCCATACAAATTGCTAATTGAAATATTGGGTGAGGTTGTTAGACCCCCATTTTTCATACTAAAATATGACAACCAACCTTGACATACCAACGCTTGGCGGGTTTAACCAAGCAGTGCTCTAAAAATGCCTCCCTTTGTCAATTTTAGTGAGAAAACTCTATTACTTATAGAGAATTGTTGATGGTGGATTTTAGTTCAGGGCTAAAATTGTAAAATCAAATTTAATGCGCTGACATCCTGCAAAGGGTAAAGCGGTTTGATAAGTGATGAGTACCTCTTCACTTTATTTATTCGAAGCAATTCAATAAATACACAAAATTTACCCAGAATGGTGCATGTAGCAACAATCCCAAATATTCTGTAATTTTTTTAGCATTATTAATTAATGCATGATTTGCCTAGTATTTCCTGTGATATTCCTAGACAAACTATCATTATTAGCATGATATGACGACTGAGTGTTCACTCTCAGCAGAGTAACATGAATCTCCAAGTGCCAATTTTGAGACATGCATGAAATACCCGTACCAGATACATCACTCTCTAAAGAAAGTCTTGCATCGACGCGCTTTGGTTAGCCGATCGAGCATGCTTAATTTCCTTAAAGAAAATCTAGACTGTCCGTATCAGTCTCAGAAACGATCACGTCCATGCAAGTTGGCGGCATGATATAACCAGCATAGCCAAACCCTAGCAGGAGAAGGCGATCATCGTGATGACCACTGACGGGCCAAGTTATGCCCCATCCCATTGAACACCACGCCATACTTCCCAGCGCACCAAATGCCATCCCTAAAATAAGGTGGCCGCGCTGCTTTAGAAGAGGCTCGAACGAGCAAGACTGTTCAGGGAAGTCTTAAAGTCATCACGATCGTCCAACTTCGCCAGCCTGGTTGGACGGATTAGATCATCCTGTGAATGATCAGTGAAGTGCTAACGCACATGTTGGCATACCCATTTCTCCCTCACCTGATCGGTTTGTCACGGCAAGGCCATGGAGCAATGAGACGATTGCTCAAACCATGGCAGGCTTGATGCTTCTAAGGGTCGCGGAAATTTCACTAATGTCTTAAATCGATCATGACCATCCAACTTAGCCAGCCTATTTGGATGGCTTAGATCGCATTTAGGACCATCAGGAAGGTGCACATACATTCACCGTCAACCCAACATGGGCCCCACGTGATCGGTCTCTCAAAAGGTGGATCACGACGTGCCAAACTGTTTGGCCAAAGTCAAGCATGGGTGACTGATTCAAAACCCTAATTACGGTTTGCGGCAATGCACATCTGTCATAGTTCGATCGTGAGCATCCTTCTTCACCAGCCTAAATGGACTGTGTAGATATATACTCAACAAGTCCCAAGGATGTCAACATGATCACCGTGGGCCCATCTTTACGTTTGACCGGCCGTCCTATGCATAATGGGACTCGGTGCCTCGAAATGCACGCCCTAAAGGTGATACGTCACATGGCCTTTAAACCCTAACTAACGCTTTTACGCAATATATTTCTGTCGCAAATCGATCATGACCACTCATCTTTACCGGTCAAATTGAGTGGCCTAGATCGAATCTTTGTGGGACCGAAAGGTGTATGCATGCATGCCAGTGAGCCGTCTCCATGCATGCCCGATTGACCCACTCAAAGATAGCGCCAATGCTTGGATTCGATCAAGCCAAAGAGGGATGTTTGCGCACCTCTAAAAAACCCTTAATTCCATCAATAGAAGCGAATATGTGCCGTAAATCATCTCGTCCGTCCAACTTTGCCATCTTGGTCAGATGGCTTGGATTAAAAGTTAGGTGATCAATGAAGTGTCTCAATGATTACCGTCCGCCACTCTGCCACAGGAAGTGATCGACCAAATGGTGACCCGCCTACATGGCCTTTAAACGATCACTCGAAGATTTCTGGACGTGCTGTCAGCCTAAGACGCTTCATCCGCGACTTACTCTATCAAACTTTAAAATAACGATGCTTTATGCATATCGATTGTTTTGACCTGCTTGTTTTAAAGTGATGCATTACATGCATCATATTTCATGAATATCAACTCCTTAAGTAACTTATTTGTTTAACCAAATATCACCATATGCTATTTCCTGCGGCGGGTCCCAAGACTCGACTCACTCATTTAAGACATCAAACATGTCACAAACTGGGGGATTGGTCTGGAGGTTTACAGTATGTGGCGTGCAAAGCGCCCATTACGAGAACGTGTCAGAAGGCATGGATGGTTAATGATGATGAGGGAAGTGGGCAAAGGCGCGATCGTGTGACAATCACCCACACACGACCACTACTCCATCACTCCACTTCCTTCACTTCATACGAGATGAAGGGTTTCGCTCAATGACTTGTATAAATAGGTTCTTCAACCTATCTTCAAACGACACAGAAAAACCAAGTGTTGTAACCAACGTATCCAGAAAACACCCAGAACTGATAACTTACATTGTTCAAGCCAGTTCAACATTCGGATACAAGTCATGAGCATCCAATACCTTCATAATCTCAACACCTTCTTCGCTTCCCTCCCTAACATCAACCCCATCTCCTTCACTTTTTGACTGAAGCAAGTCTGGAACGGCTATTTCTTGGTTTAGTCCAGAATTGTATAGATTGATCTCTCGAAACAAAAGTACTCCCGTGCAGTGCATTTATTTAGGGTTTAGATTCGTTTCTCATCCACACACACCCAAATTTACTAAAACTACTGTAGGGACAGAATATCGCAAGATATTGGGTTACGAACATAGTAACAAATACAAGAGAAAAGTGTCGCAAGATAATGCGATAATAGAAGAAACACGGGAAAAGTGTGAAAAGATTACGAATAGAAGTCGCGATACTTCGCAAGCTATATACAGTTGTATAGATTTCACTATATATAGTAGTTCAAATGTTAAATTGGAGAGGTTCTTTAAGTGAGTATTAGAATAAGTCTTAGAAGAGAGAACATAGAAAGTTGTAACTGTTCTAAGTTCCATTAACATACTTCTTTGTAATCAGTTGAGAATCTTAATCAGTAAATTGTCATTTTTCATCAAGAACTTCTTATAGTTTTATGAATTCTACCGAGGGTGTAGTTGTAGGATTTCCTGCAACTACATAATTGGCGCTAGAAATAGGGACTTGAAGATTGATATAGCAGAAATTTGAAAGAGTTTAGGAAATTTGAAAATCAAAATGGAGTCAGTAGATGAAGATTGTAAAAGAGAAGAATGTAATATGATCACAAAGACAATGATTGATGAATTTCATAACAACATGAAAGGAAGGATACACAAACGAGATTGTAGAGGAAGAAAGATCATGGAAGTGGAGAAAATAACAACTTTGAAAGAATGGGAAAAGAAGAAAATCACATTTTCAGTAGCAGAAATCCCAAATGAAGACTTGAACCACACTTCACCATTAGTAGTCACAATTCCGATCATGCGAGAAGAAAAGAAAACTACAAAATCTATAGAAAAATGGAAATTAAACCGAGTTTTGATTGATACAGGGAGTTCTGTTGATATTATATTCTATCATGCACTTAAGGGGATGGGGATTAAAGATAAAGAGATCACAAATTCAGAATGTCTTATCCATGGATTGGGAAAATCTACAACAAAATCCAAAGGGGAAATAATGTTATGAGTACCGCTGGGAGAAATCGAAACACACATAGTTTTATGTGTGGTAGATATGGAATTTACATATAATATGCTTATGGGAAGACCATGGATTCATGCGATTAAAGCTGTTTCTTCGACATTACATCAATCAATTAAGTTTCCTACACCAAGCGGAATACAAGAAATAAAAGGGGATCTTGATAGTGCAAAATTTTGTTATCATATTGAAGTAAAACAGTGTGGAGGGAGAGCAAGAAAGAAACAATTTTGTAGAAAACTTGCGAAAGAAGCGAAAAAGGAAGAGGAGTTCAGAGTGTATACAATAAGAGCAAGATAGGGAAAAGGAATACTAAATAAGATCCCAGAAAAAGAAGGAGAACCAATGAAAGTAATCAAAGAACCAACACCTATGGGAGAGCAAAATCCTAGTTACGTTGCAGCAGAACCAACCAAAGAAATAAATATTGGAATTGAAGAGGAACCTTTAATCTTGCGAATTGGAACTAAGATGGACGAAGAAGAAGAGAAAAGAACTATTGATCTCTTACGAGAATACAAAGATATATTCGCAGGAAGTATAGATGAAATACCAGGAATTGATTCATCAGTGGCGTGTCATAGATTGAACATAGATAAAAGCGTAAGACCATTCAAACAAACAATAACAAATATCTCGCAAAATTATCATTGTAGGTACTGAATATCGCAAGATAATAGTTCACGAGTATCGTAATAAATAAAGGAGAAAAGAGATATAAAATGATACGATGATAGAAGTAGCGCGGAGAAATATGAAGTTTTGCGAGGATGGAGTAATTTTGCGAGTATGAGTTGCGATACTTCGTAATTCATATACAGCTGTATAAGTTTTACTATAAATAGGAGTTCAAATGTAAAATTCGAGAGGTTCTTTTAGTGAGTGTTAGAAAATATCTTAGGAAAGAGAATAGAGAAAGTTGTAACTATTCTAATTCCATTTAGACACTTCTTTGTAATCAATTGAGAACATTAATAAGAAAATTGTTATTCATCATCAAGAACTTCTTTAGTTTTTACTAATTCTATTAAGGGTGTAGTTGTAGGTTATTCTGCAACTACATAATTGGCGCTAGAAACAGGGACTTGAGAATTGTGGTAGCCTAAATTTGAGGGAATTGTGGAAAATTTGAAGATCAAATGAAGTCAGTAGATGGAGATTGCAAAAAAGAAGAATGTAATATGATCACAAATACAATGATTGATGAATTTCATAGTAATATGAAGGGAAAAATATACAAGCGAGATTGTAGAGGAAGAAAGATCATGGAGGAAGAAAAGATAACAACTTTAGAAGAATGGGAAAAGCAGAAAATCACATTTTCAAAGAGTGAAATTCCAAATGAAGACTTGAACCACACTTCACCATTGGTGATCACATTGCCAATCATGCTAGAAGATAAGAAAGCTGTAGAAAATGGAAATTAAACCGAATTTTGGTTGATACAGGGAGTTCTGTTAATATCATATTCTATCATGCACTTAAGGGGATGGGAATTAAAGATGAAGAAATCACAAATTCAAAATGTCTTATTCATGGATTAGGAAAAACTACAACAAAATCTAAAGGAGAAATCGCTACTGAATATTACTAGGAGAAATCGAAACACATGTAATCTTGTGTGTGATAGATATGGAATCTCCATATAATATGCTGATAGGAAGGCCGTGGATTCATGCGATCAAAGCTGTTTCTTCAACATTACATCAGAAAATCAAATTTCCTACACCAAATGGAATACAAGAAATAAAAGGAGATCTTGATAGTGCAAAATTTTGTTATCAAATTGAAGTAACACAATGTGGAGGAAGAGCAAGAAAGAAACAACTTCATAGGAAACTTGCGAAGGAAACAAGAAAAGAAGAAGAATTCCGAGTGTATACGATAAGAGCAAAGGAAGGGAGAGGTATACCCAATGAAATTCCAGAAAAAGAAGGGGAACCAGCAAAAATAATCAAAGAGCCAACACCTATGGGGGAGCAAAGTCCAAGCTATGTTGCAGCTGAACCAACTAAAGAAATAAATATTGTAAGTAAAGAGGAGCCTTTATTCTTACGAATTGGAACTAAGATGGATGAAGAAGAATAAAAAAGGACTACTGATCTTTTGCGAGAATATAAAGATATCTTCGCAGGAAGTGTAGATGAGATACCAGGAATTGATCCATCAGTGGCGTGTCATAGATTGAACATAGATAAAAATGTAAGACCATTCAAACAAAGAATAAGGAAGATATCACAAAATTATCATGTACAGATAGAATAAGAATTACAAAAGATGTTGGATGCAGGGATCATAAGGGAAGAAAAATATCCAGAATGGATTGCGAATATGGTCATTTTTCCGAAAAAGAATAAAGGAATAAGAATTTGCATAGATTTCACTGATCTAAACAAGGCATGTCCCAAAGACAGCTTTCCATTACCAGATATACCACAAATGGTGGAATCAGCTGCAGGTCATGATAGAGTCACTTCACTTGATGGATATAAAGGGTATAATCAAATATCACTCGCAGAAGAAGATCAAGAACATACTTCCTTTTTTGCTCCAAGGGTTTTGTATTGTTATGTGAAGATGCCATTTGGTTTACGGAATGCGGGTGCTACATATCAACGTATGGTTGAAAAAGTGTTCGCGAAGTGGATACATAAAACTTTGGAGGTATATGTAGATGATATGTTGATGAATTGGGGTTTCATATGGAAAGTTCTTGGGATACATAGTATCAAAGGAGGGAATACAAGTTGATCCAGAAAAGGTCCAAGCAGTTCGTGACATGCCAACACCTGCAACGGTAAAAGAAGTACAAAAGCTAAATGGACTCTTGGCTTCACTTGGAAGATTTATTTCGCGAATGTCAGATAAGTGCAAGCATTTTTTCAACATACTTAAGAAGGGAGCAAAATTCAAATGGACTGATGAATGTGAAAAAGCTTTTCAAGGAATCAAAGAATACCTCGCAAATACATCTATACTACAGAAACCAGAGAAAAACGGAGAATTATTGGTATACCTCGCAACAACTCCATATGCTCTAAGTGCGGTTCTGTTGCGAGCAGACGCAGGAGTGGAAAGGCCCATTTACTACATTAGTAAAACATTTAATGCAGCAGAGAAGAATTATTCTAAAATGGAGAAGTTAATCTTAGCCCTGGTTTATGCATCATTCAAGTTACGAATATACTTTCAAGCACATGTGATAAAAGTGGTAACCAAAGTCCCAATTGAATCAACCATGAAGAACACAAAAATGTCAGGAAGAATCGAAAGGTGGAATGCACAAGTAAACCATTACAAGATAAAATACGAAGTGTTGTCATCGCAAAAATCACAAGTTGTCGCAGATTTTTTGGCAGAATTTCCTTTGGAAGAAGATGAAGAAGTAGAGGAAATGATGAATATTGAAGAAGAATTTGGAAATCCAAAAGACTTGTTAACAGAACCGGATAGATGGGAAATTCTAGTGGATGGATCATCCAATAGTGAGGGAAATGGAATTGGAGTCGTGTTGATTTCACCAGAAGGAGAAAGAACAGCATTCTCATTCAGACTAGAATTTACATCCACGAACAATGAAACAGAGTACGAAGCTGTAGCGCATGCATTAAAGATCGCAATAGAAAAGAAGCTTGAAAGTATAAGGATAACAAGTGATTCGCAATTAGTGATTTGTCAAATTAAAGGGGAACATACCACAAATGAATCTTCTTTGAAGAAATACAAGAAACTCGTTGAGGAATTATCTGCGAAGATACCAAAATTAAAATGGAGACATATATCAAGAAAATATAACCGTCTCGCAGATGCTTTTGCATTTATTCCAAGTATGATGACAAATCCAAATACAAGAAATATCCAAATACAGACAATTCAACACCCATCAGTGGACAAAGAGAAAGAAATTGAGGAAGTTGTTGCGATGGAAGTAGAAAGTGAGTTATCAAACAACATCGCAGATTGGAGAAAAGAAATTCATGCATACCTCACAACAGGAGAAATATCTAGGAACAGACTAGAAGCACATAAATTAAAGAGTCGTGCAACAAACTATGAGTTGCGAAAAGGAATTTTATATAGAAAATCTTTCAATGGACCACCTCTTAGGTGCTTAACTCGCGAAGAAGGAGAAAAAATATTGAAAATGTTACATGGAGGAGAAGCTGGCAATCATAGTGGGGGAAGATCTCTAGCATATAGAGCAAAGATACAAGGATATTACTGGCCTTATATGCATACAGATGCAAAGTTGTTCGTACGAAGATGCAAGGAATGTCAACGACATGGTAAAAGAATTCATGCACCAGGGGCCACATTAAATTCTTCAACAAGCTGCTGGCCTTTTGGTAAATGGGGGTTGGATATTGTTGGACCATTTATACCTGGATCTGGACAAAGGCGATACTTGATAGTTGCAACAGATTATTTCACTTAAGCTCGCAGAAGTAAAAGCGTGACAAAGATATTCGTGATAAAGATGTTTTTACGTTCATATTTGAGAACCTCATTTGCAGTACGGGGTTCCAAAGACAAATAGTATCCGATAATGGAAAACAATTTGAAAAGAATATAGAGATGTTACTCAGTGCTTTTAGAATAAAATGTGGGAAATCAACCCCGTTATATCCACAAGCTAATGGACAAGCAGAATCAACAAATAAAACAATCGCAGATACAATCAAAAAGAAATTAGAAGGACATCTCAAAGGGTGGTGCGAGCAAGTACCTAGCGCAGTTTGGGCATACAATACAACTAGAAGAGAAGCAACTGGAATGTCTCCTTATTGTCTAACATATGGAGTAGAAGAAGTATTACCCACAGAGGTTGTAATTCCGACAACAAAGAAAGAAGCTTGGGAAAGAAATTTAAGTGCGGGAGTAATATTAAGTGAATTGGATGATTTGGAAGAAAAAAGAGAAAAGGTGTTGCACCATATGAAGATTTATCAAGAACGATTAGCTCGAGAATACAACAAGAGAGTCATTGAACGTGAATATAAACCAAGTGATTTTGTCATGCGAGAAACACCTAAATATCAAAAATAAAATGGAGGAAAATTAGCACCAAAATGGGATGGACCATATTTTATTAAAGAAGTTGTAGGAAGCGGAGCTTATCGGCTGATGGATCCCGAAGGGAGAGACATGGGTTTGAGGCTTGGTAGACCTTGGAACAGGCTATATTTGAAAAGGTATTACCCATAAAACTCATGAAATTTTTTACGAATATTGTTTGCTCGCAGGAAATTGGGAAAAGTTACGAATTTCAGAATTTATATTCCGATTAAACTTTCATTAATTTGCTAATAAAAGACCGCAATCTGTGATCAGCCTCCAAAAAAGAAAGAGAGCCGCAGAAAATTTTATACAGGCAAACCTTTGTGGCGTACACCCTAGTTCGCGAAGCTATATTTCGTAAGAGGCAAAGTCCTAAAGTATGTCATTTAAGGGGGTACCTATAACATGGATAAGGGTAACCGGAACACCACCAAGGGCCCTTAGTACATGGTAAAAATTTTGGGGTACAACCCAATAATGGGGTACCTATCCGGGTTAGAAACCTTGGATTCTCACCTAATTTATCGACATTACGCAATATAAAATGCGGTGTAAGAGGATTTAGGTTGGGCGACTAAGGCATACTGTCTTTCCAAAGAAGTGCAGAAAACGATCAAGGCGCCGAGGTACACGGTTGAGTCAAGAGTGTCGGGTGAGGTTGAACCACATCTGCCATTTTTTGAAAAGTCTTGGCAAATGATGCACTTGGCCCAAAGATACCCCATAGGGTGCAACCTCGTAACTATAAGCCCTATAGGAAAAAAGGATAAGAGGTTGCGATCAAAAGCTGGTTGTTGGCAGAACCGGATGGGAAGAGCTAACCTTGTATGGTCGATGTACGCTTCCTTGAAGAGGAAATCAGGGGGAAGATAAAGGGAAGCACCCTCCATTAGGGAGCTGATACGTGCTATAAGACGCAAATGTCACGAGGCTTCTTGTTTGCGAAAACATAAAGGCTTGTCATATTTGTGCAACAAATGAAGTTCTGCGAGCCTTCTAAAAAAAAAAAAAAAGAGAAAAGAATAAAGAACTCGCAGAACATAACAAAGAAGTTAAGTTGAGATTAATGGGTCACTACATGAAAGTGTAGAGACGTCCTGCGATTTCATCGCAAGACGGCAATGTCATGGGGATTTATGTTCGCAAGAATATTTAGGCCTGTCATATTGTCGCAACATTTCCTGAAGAGGCTAAAATACTATACAAAGAAGTTAAGATGAGATCAATGGGTTTTTGCATGAAAGTGTAAGAACGTCCTGCGATTTCATCGCAAGACGATAATGTCACGAGGTTGTATGTTCGCAAGAATGTTCAGACTTGTCATATTATCGCAAATACAAAAATTTACTACAAAAGAGGTGGAAAAATAATACCTTTACTTAGGAAGGCATGATAAGACCACAGAAATTAATGAAATTCATTGCATTAACATCATTGAAGAAATTATACAAGAATATACATTATGAAGATCTGAAAAGAAGACAACTTCGTCAATATCATTGAAGAAATTTTACAAGAATATACATCAAGAAATTTTGAAGAGAAGACAGCTCTGTCAATATCATTGAAGAATTTTTACAAGAAGTCCTATCAAAGAAAACAACATCATTGAAGAATTTTAATGAAGACTTAACAAAAAATGTGATTTTGATAGCAATCAAATACAGATAAGTTCATATTCGTAAAAGTTTACGAGAATTGCATACTTCTTATACTTCTCCATATATTGAATATTTCTCCAAAAGATTGAATACTTCTTATAATTCTTCAAGAATATCTCATATTTATTATACTTCTTTAACGGATATTTCATTTGGTGAAGGTTAAATAATCATTATACTTCGTCATATGTTACATAATTATTCACAGATAGAATACTTCTTATATTTCTTCAGTTGGTGAATTGAGTACTTCTAATACTTCTTATATTTCTTCATTTGGTGAATTGAGTACTTCTAATACTTCTTATATCTCTTCATTTGGTGGATCGAGTACTTCTAATACGTAAAAGGGAATTGAGTACTTCTAATAATTCATTTGGTGAATTGAATACTTCTAATACTTCTTATATCTCTTCATTTGACGGATTTGGTACTTCTAATACTTCTACAAAGGTATTGTATATGTAGTATACTTATTAAGGATATTTCATATATTTTACTTTTTATACTTAAAAGGGACGATTTCTTATTTACAATCGTAACAAGTTGAAACTTCGTAAGATAAATTGAGGCAGATATTTTAATACTTCAAACAATGTTTAATCATTTAAAGAGAAATAATAGGGGGAAAAGGAGATACTAAGGTTTATCTGTGAGTTATATATTATTTCTCTTCATATGATCAAATGGGGAAAATTTAATTAAAGAAAGGTTAAATTATCTTCGCAAAATATCAGAAAGAAAGGATAAATCATCTTCGCAAAATATCAGATGTACATCTCAAAAAATAGAATTGTTCGCAAAAAGAAAACCAACAGTAACTAAGGGAAGGAATTCAAAAGAAAGAAAGACAGGAGAGTCAATGATAAATTGAAAAAGGAATGTTATCATGCTTCATCAACACTCTGTGCCGGATCTTTAAGATCAGTAGGGTCATTAGCAGCCTTCGACTTTTGCGAGATATCATCCTTGGAAGAATATGCAACAGGAACATCTCCTTGAGGAATAGATTCTTTTTCATCATCAAGATCTTCATCATCACTCTCATAATCGAAATCACTATCAGGCTCACGAGCAACTTCATCGTCAGATATCTTCAGAGGAGTAATTTTCACAGGAGGCAAGCCTCTTGATAAGAGAATATTATTCGTAAAGACTTGAGCTTTCAGATGACTTTCACGAAGTATAGCTTTTTGATGATTGGTATCTTCGATATCTTTGGAATAAACAAGATAGTTGAATCTCCGAGTAGCACGGTCACGAGAGTTGATTAAGCGGGTAGAAAGCAAAGCATTCTTCTTACGAAGCTCGGAACAGGAGGCTTCTAATCCAGCTTTCGCATTACGAAGGTTGTTCTCAGATTCTGCAAATAAAATAAAGTTCAAAGAATAAAATTTACGAGTATAACGAAATTAAAGATATACCAGAGGTAGTCAAATTTTAATGACTACCTTATCTTTGCGAAGTAAGAGATTAATTTAAAGATAGACAACAGTTCTTCATCTGATTCATCGCATTATCAAAACCATCACCAACTAATCCTTTAAGTCGAGATTAAAGCTTTTGATCTTTAGAAAGGAGAAAATTCTTATCATTCGCAAGTTTGGCATTAAGACTTTTTAATGACGAATAATCTTCTTCAAGTTGATTCTTCTTAGCACTCAAGACTATGTTCTTATTAATAAGGGAATTCTTCTCAATAACAAAAGAATTTCTTTCAGCATCTGAAGACTTCTTTAATTCCTCAAGTTCACCTTTAAACAGAGAAAGAAGATTTTCTTGATCGCAACATTTATTCTGAAGAGTTTTTAATTCTTGCGAAGAAACAATCATTGTATTCAAAAACGAACATTTCTCTTCTGATAAGGTTTTGTTCTCTTCTAATAAGGTTTCTATTCTCAAATTAGCTTTAGTTAAGGAAGAAAAAAGTTGAGATATATCATCATTCAAAAATTTCGATCATATATTAGTTGAGTATTCTCTTGAAAAAGAGCATCAGAGTTGTCAAGAGCACACGAGTAAAGATTAGATAAATGGGAGAATTGGTTTGAGAGGCTTTCATGCTTGGTTCGATATTCTGTTGCATCTGATTCATGGTGAAGTACCAATCTTCTACATTTCTGGATAGATTCTATAAAGGGGAATGGGTTTTAATGGATATTTCAAACATATGAAGAATATAAGTAAATAAAAGGGAAAATATGAAGATAGTAATCATACCTTTCAATTCATCATTTCTTTTGCGAAGTATCGCACAGTCGAGAGAATTATTCTGAAGATGATGATTTTCTTTACGGAGATCCTCGCATTCTTCTTGAGAAGATTTCAAAGATTGGCGAAGCAATTCAATTTCTTTTTCTAAGGATTGACGTGAAGAAGAAATGTCTGGATTGACGAAATTATTTAAAACTTCGCAAAACTCATATTGCGAACGAACATTAGTAGACTTCGCAGTATTGGTCAAAACCTCAGATAACATTCGGAAAGTTGAATAAATTCCATCTCGAATTTCCTGAGGAAGAGGAGAAGAATTTGAAGGAATAATAGCAAGCTGCAAATTGTATGGAGAAATAGCACTCAAAGGATTTGGGGACAAGACAGGTTTTTCAAAAGAAGAAGTTGAAGAAATATTTTGCGAGGGTTGTTTTTCAAGAAAAGAATTTGAAGAAATATTTTGTGAGGGTTGATCTTGAAGAAGTGTTGATAAATTGACATTGATGGGAGATTGAAAGGTAGGTAATGGAGTAGAGGCAGGAGTGTGTGAAGAAGCATTTTCACGAGGAGGAGAGGAAAATTCCTTATCAACTTCAGGAAGGAAATCATCAATCGGAATTAATGGTGTGGGTTTAGTTATTCGAGATCTCTTACTAGGATTTGGTTTTTCGCCAACCTGCGAATCAAAATGTAGATTAAAAACTGAGGCAACAATATATTGTTCAGGAAATAAGGAAAAGTATTTTAACTACCTTTTGATTCTCAGATTTTTTTCTTCGTGGATTAAGGCTTGGATTCTTTAGTTGAGATTTCATCTGAGGAGTTATTTTTCTGAAATAAACCAAAATCAGATAACAAATTATACAGAAATTAAAGAGAAAGAACAAATGAAATGCGCGGAGATAGAAGGAAATTACCTTGGAGAACTCATGAAGATATATAAGAAGAAAAAATTGCAGAGAAAACAGTAATAGAGAGTATGAGTAGAAGATAGAATTGCGGAAATAAGAAGAAGAAAAGGAAGAGAATATAAAGGAGTTATATAAGGGAATAACTAGAAAAGAACGGTTACAACAGATGTGTCAAAATTTTAAAAGACTAAGTAACGGTTATGTTCTCACGATCATTTCTTCTTCGTAGAATTGACATGAGAAGAGACAAGATGTAGGTACTGAATATCGCAAGATAATAGTTCACGAGTATCGTAATAAATAAAGGAGAAAAGAGATATAAAATGATACGATGATAGAAGTAGCGCGGAGAAATATGAAGTTTTGCGAGGATGGAGTAATTTTGCGAGTATGAGTTGCGATACTTCGTAATTCATATACAGCTGTATAAGTTTTACTATAAATAAGAGTTCAAATGTAAAATTTGAGAGGTTCTTTTAGTGAGTGTTAGAAAATATCTTAGGAAAGAGAATAGAGAAAGTTGTAACTATTCTAATTCCATTTAGACACTTCTTTGTAATCAATTGAGAACATTAATAAGAAAATTGTTATTCATCATCAAGAACTTCTTTAGTTTTTACTAATTCTATTGAGGGTATAGTTGTAGGTTATTCTGCAACTAAAATCATGCACAAATAGAAGAAAAATTACAAAAGATGCTGGATGCGGGAATCATAAGAGAAGCAAAATACCCAGAATGGATTGCGAATATGGTCATTGTTCCGAAGAAGAATAAAGGGATAAGAATTTGTATAGATTACACTGATCTAAACAAAGCATGTCCTAAAGACAGTTTTCCATTTCCAGACATACCAAAAATGGTGGAATCAGCTACAGGTCATGATAGAGTCACTTCACTCGATGGATATAAAGGGTACAATCAAATATCACTCGCAGAAGAAGACCAAGAACATACTACCTTTTTCGATCCAAGAGGTTTATATTGTTATGTGAAGATGTCATTTGGTCTGCGAAATGCGGGTGCTACATATCAACGAATGGTCGAAAAGGTGTTCGCAAAGTGGATACATAAAACCTTAGAGGTGTATGTAGATGATATGCTGATAAAAAGGAAAGAGGCCAAAGATCATGTGCAAGATTTGAAGGAAATATTTGAGCAAATGAGAAAATTCAATATCAAATTGAATCCTGAAAAATGTGTAATTGGAGTTGCGTCAGGAAATTTTTTGGGATACATAGTATCAAATGAGGGGATACAAGTCGATCCAGAGAAAGTACAAGCAATTCGTGACATGCCAACACCTGCAACGGTAAAATAAGTGCAAAAGCTAAATGGACTATTAGCTTCACTTGGAAGATTTATTTCGCGAATGTCAGATAAGTGCAAACATTTCTTCAACATACTTAATAAGGGAGCAAAATTCAAGTGGACAGATGAATGTGAAAAAGCTTTTCAAGGAATCAAAGAATATCTTGCGAATACATCCATATTACAGAAACCAGAGAAAGATGAAGAATTATTGGTATACCTCGCAACAACTCAATATGCTTTAAGTGCAATTCTATTGCGAACTGATGAAAAAATAGAAAGGCACATTTACCAGCAGAGAGAAATTATTCTAAAATGGATAAGTTAATCTTAGCCTTGGTTTATGCATCATTTAAGTTGCGAATATACTTTCAAGCGCATGTGATAAAAGTGGTAACCAAAGTCCCGATTGAGTCTGTCATGAAGAACACAAAAAGATCAGGAAGAATAGAAAGGTGGAATGCACAATTATACCATTATAAGATAAAGTACGAAGTGTTATCATCGCAAAAGTCACAAGTTGTTGCAGATTTCTTGGCAGAATTTCCTTTGGAAGAAGATGAGGCAGTAGAAGAAATGATGGATATTGAAGAAAAATTTGGGAATCCAAAAGACCTATTAACAGAACCAAATAGATGGGAAATTTTAGTATACGGATCATCCAACAGTGAGGGGAATGGAGTAGGAGTTGTGTTGATTTCACCAGAAGGAGAAAGAATATCATTCTCATTCAGATTAGAATTTGCATCCACTTACAATGAAACAGAGTACGAAGCTGTAGTGCATGCATTGAAGATTGCAATATAAAAGAAGCTTGAAAATATAAGAATAACAAGTGATTCTGAGCTGGTAATTTGTCAAATTAAAGGGGAATATACCACAAATGAGTCTTCTTTGAAGAAATACAAGAAACTCGTTGATGAATTATCTGCGAAGATACCAAAATTAAAATGTAGGTATATAACAAGAAAATACAATCGACTCGCAGATGCTTTTGCATTCATTCCAAGTATGATGACAAACCCTAATACAAGAAACATCAAAATACAGACAATTCAACATCCATCAGTGAATAAAGAAGAAGAAATTGAGGAAGCAGTTGCGATGGAAGTAGAAAGGGAACTACCAGACGGCATCGCAGAAAATCTCTCAGATTGGAGAAAGGACATTCATGCATATCTCGCAAAAGGGGAAATACCCAGGAACAGACTAGAAGCACATAAATTAAAGAGTCGTGCAACAAATTATGAGTTACGAGAAGGAATTTTATACAGAAAATCTTTCAGTGGACCACCTCTCAGATGTTTAACTCGTGAAGAAGGAGAAAAAATATTGAAGATGTTACATGGAGGATAAGCTGGTAATCATAGTGGGGGAATATCTCTAGCTTATAGAGCAAAAATACAAGGATATTATTGGCCTTATATGCACACAGACGCAAAATTGTTGGTGAGACGATGCAAAGAATGTCAACGACATGGGAAAAGAACTCATGCACCAGGGGCACCACTAACTTCTTCAACAAGCTGCTGGCCTTTCGGGAAATGGGGATTGGACATTGTTGGTCCATTTTTACCTGGATCTGGGAAGAGAAGATACTTAATAGTCGCAACAGATTATTTTACGAAGCTCTCGTGAAGTAAAAGCAGTACAACATATTCGCGATAAGGATGTTTTTACATTCATATTTGAGAATATCATTTGTAGGTATGGAGTTCCAGCACAATTAGTATCCGACAATGGGAAACAATTTGAAGGGCAAAATATAGAGATGTTACTCAGTGCTTTTAGGATAAAATGTGGGAAATCAACTCCATTATATCCACAATCTAATGGACAGGCAGAGGCAACAAATAAAACAATCGCAGATACAATCAAAAAGAAATTAGAAGGACATCTCAGAGGGTGGTGCGAGCAAGTGCCTAGTGTAGTCTGGGCATATAATACAACTAGAAGGGAGGCAACTGGAATGTCTCCTTACTGTTTAACATATGGTGTAGAAGCAGTGTTGCCAACAGAGGTTGTAATTCCGACAAAAAAGAAAGAAACTTGGGAAAGAAATTTAAGTGCATGGGTGATATTAAGTGAACTGGATGATTTGGAAGAAAAAAGGGAAAAGGTGTTGCGACATTATTTGTGGGAGAAAACTACTTCTGCCGGTTTAGGTAATTTTGGGTGTGTGTGGATGAGAAGTGAGTTTAAACCTTCAACAAATGTGCTGCACGATGAGCACTTTGATTCGTGAGATAATCTATACAATTCTGTCCTAAACCGAAGACACGGACGTTCCAGATTTGTTTCGGTCACAGGTGAAGGATGTGAGGTTGATCTTAGGGAGGGAAGCGAAGAAGGTGTTGAGAGTATGAAGGTGAAGGCTATTTGATGACTTGTTAACAGAAGGTTGAGAAGGCTAGCAAATGTTGCAGGCAGGCTCTGGGTGTTGAATACGATGGTATTAACACTTGGTTTTCTGTTGTCTGGACTTGTGTTGTTGTTGAAAATAGGGCGGAGAACCTATTTATACAAGTATTTTAGCCTAACCTTCGTATCTCGTGGGAAGTGGAGAAAGTGGAGTGATGGAGTAGTGGATTAGTGTGTTGGTGTCACACGACCAGGCTTGACCACTTCTCCCATCATCACTAACCGTCCATGACTTCCTGACACGTTCTTGTGATGGCGCGTTATGCGCTGCACGCTGTAAACCGTCAGACTAATACCCCAGTATGTATCACCCAGTTTGTGACATGATTGATGTCTCGAGTGTTTTGGAAAACATGTAGCATGTTGTTGTAGCTTGGCAAGTCAGGCTCGGGAAGCTTGCTAGCTTGGTGACCTTCGATGGTCGAGATTTTGCATCTTGAGAGGAGGGGCAACCGTTGATCATTGCACCAGAAACCCTAATTAGCGCTCCTTACTAGAATTGTTGTAGAATTCGAGTACGGACTCGGATTTTGATGATCCGCCCCTCCATTCCATACGGAAAAGAATTTCCTATCTCCCAATGCGGGAATATTTAGGTTTTAAGCTCGTTCGGGAGAAGAAAACAGCTCGAAAGCAAAACCCAGGAAGGAAATTGATACTTGTGAAGTATCGTGTTGTTTGTAGGCGCATATTGTATGCATGCGGTGCATTAAATATGTTTAACATATTTGAAGCCTACAACCTTGATGAAAAGATTGCAAGTTGAAGTAACTCAACTAGCTATGTTCAGGCGTTGTTCGGAGGTCGCATGAGCGGGACCCACCTTGGCCGGTTATGCCATGGGGAAGTGTGGAGGATGGTGATCACGGTGATACCTTGTTTTCCACCTAACTCCCTTCCTAGGCTATTCATCCAAGCATGCAAACTTGGACGGACGAGATTGATGGAGGAATAACCGTTGGATTAGGGTTTGGAAGGCTTGCGAGCTTCCTCTTTCTCCCTAACGGTTTTATGCCTTGGGAGGCATGCATGGAGTGGCCGATTGGCCTAGTAGGTAGGCGGGACGCCATTCTACACGTTCATGCCTGCAGGACGTCCATCGGAGAGATCTGGGTCACCCGTTCTAGCCTGCGATGATGGATGGTCGAGATTAGAAGTGGCCTCACATGCCTTCTTTGTGCCACCGTATCTCAACGTTGGTGACTCCCATAGAGAAGCCATTTGCACCAGCAGGGAGGTGGGTCGGTGGCGAGCATGCGCATGCTTGGTTTGCGACCATAGGCACGATCTAAGCCATCCAATCACGCCTGCGATGACGGATGGCTGAGATTAGAAGGGGACCGTGGATGATATTTTGGATAAGGATTTCGAGATGGTCGGCTGCAACCAACCATGGCCGATTGGTTCACCGTGGAAGTGGGCCCACGGTGAGCACGTAGGTGCTATCGGCCGGCGGCGGTTCCTCCTAGTCTTTCCTGTACGCCCGACCAAAGTTGCTTGGTCACAACATGTAAGCAAAACCCTAATTTTAGGGTTTGTGAGCCGCAGCTTCATGCTAGCATATATTAACGCCCATGGATCCTATGGTGAAGACGTTTACACCATCAGGAAGGTAGGCCGACAATGAGCATGTGCGCGCATGCTACTCGGTCCCGCGCATGATCTAGGCCGTCCAACCATGCCTGCGAGGTTGGAAAGTTGAGATCTATTTTTAAGTTTGTTTTCAGCAGGTGAGACTAACATGGGTAGTCTTGCATGCGTTCAACGGGGCTAATATAACCCACCGTCAGGTAGCCTACGAGTGTTTGCATGTCGAACACAAGGCTTTAATTAAAGCATTAATAGTAATGTTGTATACCTACAGAAAACCGGGATGGTTTCTACATGCTCCGTTCTGGGTATATTAAATTCACAGGATGGTTGCACATGCTTTTGTGAATTAATAAAGTGAGAAGTATTCGTCACTTGAATGGTTTTATCCATCAACAGGCAGGTATTCCATACCTGCTTGGGGGTGATGAAATCGATCTGGGCCATCCAATCAGGCTGGTGGAATTGGATGGTCGTGATCATATCCAGACTGATACGGTCAGTCTGGATGCTCAATCGGGCTAGTATAACACACCGAGAGGGGATCAATCGGGCTAGTATAACACACCGAGAGTTCAGCCTGTACGGGTATTTCGTACATGGTTTCATTATAATGCTTGGAGGTTCGTGTTGCTCCGCTAAGAGCAACACTCAGTCGTCATGCTGCATTGATAATGAGTACATGAAATACAAGGCTGTTGCACATTAATTAATAATACTGGAAATTCACAGGGTATATGGGATTGTTGCTACATGCTCCAACCTGGATGAATTTCGTGTATTTTATTCACAGAATGGGATTGTTGCCACATGCTCCATCCTAAGTGAATTAATAAAGTGAAGGAGTATCCATCACTCATTAATGGATTTATGTTTTACAAGATGTTAGCACACAATATTTTGGATTTTACAATTTTAGCCTTTAAATGAAAATCCACCATCAACAGACATATGAAAATTTATCAGGAAAGATTAGCTCGAGAGTATAACAAGAGAGTTATTGAACGTGAGTATCAACCAGGTGATTTGGTCATGCGAGAAACACCTCCCTACCAGAAATAAAATGGAGGAAAACTAGCACCAAAATGGGATGGACCATATGTCATTAAAGAGGTTGTGGGAAGTGGAGCTTATCGGCTGATGGATCCAGAAGGGAAAGACATGGGTTTAATACTTGGTCGACCCTGGAATAGATTGTATTTAAAAAGGTATTATCCATAAAACTCATGATAATTTTGCGAATATCATTTACTCCCACAGAAACTACCAAAATTACAAATTTTAAAATTCTTATTGCGATCAGCTTTCATTAAAGAAAGACGCAAAAGTTTATTTGCGATCAGCTTTCATAGAAGAGAGCCGCAAACTATGATCAGCTTTCAAAAAAGAAAGAAAGCCGCAGAAATTTTACACAGGCAAACCTTTGTGACGTACACCCTAGTTCGCGAAGCAACATTTCGCAAGAGGAAAAGTCCTAAAGTACGTCATTTAAGTGGGTACCTATAAGCATGGCTCAGGGGAAACGGAACACCACCACGGAACCTGAGTACATGGACATTACGGGGTACATAACCCAAAAAACGGGGTACCTATCCGGGTAAGACACCTTGGATTCTCAACCTAATCTTGCGATGTAACATGATTTAGGTTGGGAGACTAAGGCATACTGTCTTTCCCAAGAAGTGCAGAAAACGATCAAGGCGCCGAGGTACACGGTTGAGTCAAGAGTGCCGGATGGGTTTGAAGCACATCTGCCATTCTTGACAAGTCTTGGCAAATGATACACTTGGCCCAAAGATACCCCATAGGATGCAACCTCGTAACTATAAGCCCTATAGGCAAAAAGGATAAGAGGTTGCGAACAAAAGATGTTTGTTGGCAAAACCGGATGGGAAGAGCTAACCTTGTATGGTCGATGTACGCTTCCTTAAAGGGGCAACCAAGGGGAAGATAAAGGGAAGCACCCTCCATTAGGGAGCTGATATGTGCTATAAGACGCAAATGTCATGAGGCTTTTTGTTCGCAAGAACATAAAGGCTTGTCATATTTGTGCAACAATCGTATTTCTGTGAGTAAAAAAAAAATTATATATATATATATACTCGCATAATTAAATACAAAGAAGTTAAGATGAGATCAATGGGTTATTACATGAAAGTGTGATAACGTCCTGCGATTTCATCGCAAGACGATAATGTCACAAGGATGTATATTCGCAAGTATATTCAGACTTGTCATATTATCGCAAACACAAAAATATTGTTAAGATAAAGTCAAGGGTTTGAGGCGTGCGAGTGCACTAACGTCCTGCGACTTTATCGCAAAAGAGGTGGCAAAGTAAGAGCTTTATTTAGGAAGGCATGATAAGACCACAGAAACTAATGAAGTCAATTCCGTCAATGTCATTGGAGATTCTTTATATTCTCAACAAGAATATGTATCAAGAATTCCTACCAAAAGAGGCAATTTTATTCACAATCAAGGACGGATATTTCATACTCATTAAATTCTTCAAGGATTGAATACTTCTTCAAGGATGTCTCATAATTTTCATACTTCTTCAAGGGTGTTTCATAATTCTTATACTTCTTCAAGGATGTTTCATAATTCTTATACTTCTTAAAGGATGTTTCATAATTTTCATACTTTTTCAAGGATGTTTCATAATTCTTCAAGGAGGTTTCATACTTCTTATACTTCAAGGGGGAGATTTCTTATTTACCATGCAACAACTTTGAAACTTCGCAACTTAAACGGAGGCAGATATTCTAATATTTACAACAACAATTGATCACCTGAAGAGCAATAATAAGGGGAAAGGGAATACTAAGATAAGTCTTTAAGATATGTTATTTCTCTTCATATAATAAATTTATTCAATTTATGCAAATCAAGAAAGTATTCAATTAGAGAAAAGTCAATTCATTATCACAAAATATAAAATATACTTCTTAAGGAACATAAACAGTAAGAAGAATTATTCGTAAAAAGAGAGCCAACAGTAACCAAGAGAAAGAGTTCAAAAGAAAGAAAAACAAGAGGATTAATGATAACTTGGGAAAACAAGTTTATCATGCTTGGTGCTCTTCATCAACACTTTGTGCTAGATCTTTAAGATGAGTAGGGTCATCAGAAGTGTTCAATTCTTGCGAAACATTACCCTTTGAAGAGCCCTCAACATGAGCTTCTCCTTGAGGGATAGATTCTTTTCCACCATCAAGTTCTTCATTATCACTCTTGTAATCAAAGTCACTATCAGGATCACGAACAACTTCATCATCAGATATTTCCATAGGTTCAACTTTCACTGGAGGCAAGGATTTTGATAAGAGAATGTTGTTTACAAAGACTTGAGCTTTCAGATGACTTTCACGAAGTAGAGCTTTCTGGTGGTTAATATCTTCAATATATTTGACATAAGCAAGATGGTTGAATCTCCGATTGGCACGATCACGAGAATTGATCAAACGAGTAGAAAGCAAAGTGTTCTTCTTGCGAAGCTCAGAACAGGTGGTCTCAAATCCAGCTTTAGCATTGCGAAGATTGTTCTCAGATTCTGCGAGTGAAATATAATTCAAAGAATCAATTCTGCGAATATAACAAAATTTAAAAGTATATCAAAGGCAGTCAAATTTTGATGACTACATTCTCTTTGTGAAGTAAGAAATTGAGCTAAAGATAGACAAAAATTCTTCATTTGATCCATAGCTTTATCAAAACCATCACCAACTAATCCTTCAAGTCTAGATTGAAGCTTTTGATCTTTGGAAAGAAGAAATTTGTTATTCTTCGCAAGTTTTGCATTAAGGTTTTCTAGTTGGGAATAATCTTCTTTAAGTTTATTCCTCTTAGTGCTCAAGATTATATTCTTATTAAGAAGGGATTTCTTCTCGGCAGCAAAAGAACTTCTCTCTGCATCTGAAGACTTCTTTAATTCCTCAAGTTCACCTTTTAACAAATAAAGGAGATTTTCTTGATCGCAACATTTACTCTGAAGAATATTCAATTGTTGGGAAGAAACGACCATTATATTTAAATACGAACATATTTCTTTTGATAAGGTTTCAATCTCTTCTAATAGGGTTTCTATTCTTAAATCGGCTTTAGTTAAAGAAGAAGTGAGCTTAGATATTTCATAGTTCAAAAAATTTTGATCGTAAATTAGTTAGGTATTCTCTTGGAAAAGGGAATCTAAATTATCAAGAGCACATGAATAAAGACTAGATAAATGGGAAAATTGGTTCAAAAGACTTTCATGCTTGGATTGAGATTCTTCTGCATCTGATTCATGATGAAGTACTAACATTCTACATTCCTGGATTAATTCTATAAAGGGGAATGGGTTTTAATGGGTGTTTCAAACATACGAGAAATAGAAACAAACAAAAGGAGAAAATATAAAGATAATAACAATACCTTTTAATGCATCATTCCTCTTACGAAGGATTGCACAATTTAGAGAATCATTTTGAAGCCGATGATTCTCTTTACGAAGATTCTCACACTCCGCTTTCAAAGACTCTTGAGTTTGGCGAAGCAATTCAACTTCTTTTTCCAGGGCTTGACGCGAAATAGAAATATCAGGATTGATGAAGTTGTTGAGCATTTCGCAAAATTCAGACTGCGAGCGAACATTTGAAGACCTCGCAGTATTACTTAAAACATCAGATAACATCTGGAAAGCTGAATAAATTCCATCTCGAACTTCTTGAGGAAGGGGAGAAGAATTCGAAGGAATAAGAGCAAGTTGTAAATTGCTTGGAGCAACGACACTCAAAGGATTAGGAGCTAAAATGGGTTTTTCACGAGAAGGGGGTGAGAAGGTAAATTGCGAAGGTTGATCTTGAAGAAGTGTTGATAAATTAACAGGGGTGGGAGACTGAAAACTGGGTAATGGAGTAGAGGCAGGAGTTTGCGAAGAAGTACTTTCACGAGGGGGGGAGGAAAATTCTTTATCAATCACAGGAAGAAAATCACTAATTGAAATTGATGGCTTGGATTTGATAATACGAGATCTCTTGGTAATGTTGGATTCTTCACCGACCTACGAATCAAAATGTAGATTAAAAACTGAGGCAACAATATATTGTTTAAGAAGGGAGACAGAGTATTTTAACTACCTTTTGATTCTCGGATTTTCTTCTTCGAAAGTTAGAGTTTGAACTTTTGGTTGAAGATTTCACCTGAGGAGCAGTTTCACTGAAAGAAATCAAAGTCAAACAATGGATTAAACAGAAATAAAAGAGATAAACAAATTAAAGATGCGAGAGATAAAAGAAAATTACCTCGTAGAACTCATGATGGGATTCACAGGAAGAGAAGTCGATAACCGAAGATGTGATGTGAGAAGAAGATGAAGTTGCAGAAGTAAAAAGAGAAGGTAAAAAAGATAAGGAAGGGAATAAAAGGAGTTTTTATAAGGGAATAATTAGGAAAAGACGGTTATAAAGGACGTGTTCGAATTCCGAAAAGAATAAGTAACGGTTATATTCTCACGATCATTACTTCTTCGCAGAAATGACATGAAAAGAGGCAAGATGTAGGGACAAAATATCGCAAGATATTGGGTTACGAACATAGTAACAAATACAAGAGAAAAGTGTCGCAAGATAATGCGATAATAGAAGAAACACGGGAAAAGTGTGAAAAGATTACGAATATAAAATAAATTTACGAATAGAAGTCGCGATACTTCGCAAGCTATATACAGTTGTACATATTTCACTATATATAGTAGTTCAAATGTTAAATTGGAGAGGTTCTTTAAGTGAGTATTAGAATAAGTCTTAGGAGAGAGAACAAAGAAAGTTGTAACTGTTCTAAGTTCCATTAACATACTTCTTTGTAATCAGTTGAGAATCTTAATCAGTAAATTATCATTTTTCATCAAGAACTTCTTAAAGTTTTATGAATTCTACTGAGGGTGTAGTTGTAGGATTTCCTGCAACTACAACTACATAAACAGTTTTCACCCATAAACAATTGACGACCACAGTGGGAAATTAATCTCTCGGTTGTGAAGTTAATTTCTTAAATACCCAATCCTATTTGGTTGATTTCAAAATAGTTGGTCTTAGGACTCCCCCAAAAATTTCAAATCCCAGTCGAAGTTCCTCAAATGGAGATATCCCTCTTCCCAACGGTGTATCTGATGGTGTAGCCGGAAGAATCCCAACATTGATCGAGTTAGCACGGGTGCAAGAGATTCACACGAATAACATAAACCTAATCAAAAAAACAATAAACGGCATACTCGATCTCCTCATCAAGAAGACATCAGATACGAGATGTTCTCCTGTCACGAATATTTCTACACTGGGGACTGATCCTCGCAACGATCCTCCTCAAGTTAATAGTTTCACTATGAACCAGAGGTCGGTGGATCAGGAAGCGGCTTCTCTAGTGGAAAGTTTATGCGAACCTTTACACCTCTCGAAAAATCAGCGGGCGGAGACGTTTGCTGCAATCAACCAGATATCCTTGGATGTGCATTTAACTCCTTTGCGTCTAGAATCCTCAAAAATACCAGATATGACAATGAATAATGTTATATTTACAGAAAAAGACATGATGGCGGAAGAAGGTCACAACCGGGCCCTATAAGTTACTGCATGCATCAAGGATTCAGAGTTCAAGAGGGCCCTCATCGACACGGGAGCGTCTTTGAATGTGATTACTCTCAAGACACTCAGGACGTCCAAGGTTCTCCCAAGAAAGATCATGCGATAGCCTACCACGATGACATACATTTGAAGGAAACTAAACCAACACGTATGGGTATGTCAATCTGGATTTATCTGTAGGGCCCTTCAAATCAAAGGTGAAATTCGAAGTCATAGAAAGGGAGTCAGACTACCATATGATACTAAGGAGACCATTTCTTCATGACAATATGATCTTCCCCTTGACGTATCACCAATGCTTGAAGACTATGCTGAATAAAAAAGTCGTTCGTATTCCTGCATCATTGTCTCCTTACGCACCAATATGTGGAGTGGAATTGTTTGAACCAAAAGAAGCTCCGCACGAAGAATCAGACAAAGTGCATTGCATCCCACTCCCTACATGGGCGTAAATCCAGGAGGAGGACATACTTGCATCATTGAAGGCTAAGCCCCAAGATGCATCTTTGCTGACAAGGCATCCCAATTCTTCTTCATCATGTGAAGCCACGACCCACGCTCACACTAAGAGGAAACGGACTATTGTGGCAAGTCGTGACCAGAAAGGGAAAACCGTATACCGACGTCGTTATTAGCAATTAGCAGGGGATACTGTTACCCAGTCTCTCCGCCCAACGAAATTCTACAACAACGACGGGACACAAGAAGAAGTGCTAGATACTCCACGACAGCTGCAAGATGGAACCAACTCCATAACTGATGAGCTCAAAATCATTAACATCGGGAATGAGGAATATCCTAGGTCTATCTCTATCAACTCAACCTTGTGTACTGAACGCACGAAGCTCATGGAACTTCTCAAAGAATACCAAGACATATTCTCTTGGACACAGTAAGAAATGCCCGGTTTAGATGAAAAATTTGTCATCATCTACATGTGTTTATGGGTGAAAACTATTCCAGCCTTGGGGTGTGTGTATGAGGAATGAATATAAACCTTAAACAAATGAACTGCGCGGTAAGTGCTTGTAGATTCGAGAGATCAATCTGTGCAAGTCCGACCTAAACCAAGAAATGGCCGTTTCAGACTTGCTTCGGTCGCAAAGTGAAGGAGATGGGGTTGATCTTAGGGAGGGAAGCGAAGAAGGTGTTGAGATTGTGAAGGTGTTGTCTATGTATGACTTGTTTCAGAAATATGAACTGTCTTGTAGGATGTAAGCTATCAGTTTCGGTGTTTGAATACGATTGAATCAACACTTGCCTCTGTTATCTCGTCTTGTTCTGTTCTTTTGTAAAATAGGTCGGAGAACCTATTTATACAAGTATTTTAGCCTAACCTTCGTATCTCGTGGGAAGTGGAGAAAGTGGAGTAATAGAGTAGTGTGTTGGTGTCACACGACCAGGCTTGTCCACTTCTCCCATCGTCACTAACCGTCCATGTCTTCCTGACATGTTCTTGTGATAGCGCGTTGTGCGATGCATGTTGTAAACTGCCAGACTAATACCCCAGTATGTATCCCCCAGTTTGTGACATGATTGATCTCTTGAACGTGTCGATCATGGGACCCACAGAAAGTAGCATGTAATGCTATGTTATTTAGGAAATTGATACTTTTGAAGTATCGTGGGTATACTATGCAGGTACTGCATCAAGTATATTCAGCATGTATGAAGCATCGCTGTTTGAGAGTCTCAAAATAACCTCATGTCCAGCCTACTTCATGTGATGGTTTGGAGGTTGCGCAAACGAGTTCTCCCTTGGCCGACCACATAGTGTGGTAGAGTGATGGATGGCGATCACCATGACTCCGTACTGACCAATTAAATCCTGACCAAGGTTGTATAACCAAGCCGATAAAGTTGGACGGACGAGATGGTCTCTGAGACACTCATCTGCGACCGCTGGTGAAATTAGGGTTTTGTCGTCCCACGAAAACATGATCTAATCCACTCAATTCGTCCGGAGAAATCGAGCGGCTGAGATTAGTTTGCAATTTGGAAGGAGCGACCACGCATGTTGGAGGCGCGCGAACCGAGGAGAAAAAGAGAGTTCGGTCTTTGCCGATTGGGTAAAAAGATAGGTGGTCCCACAGTGATTGTGTTGATACTTACCAGACCTGCTTAGCCTATTCCTAGACCCTTCGTCCGATCAGGAGAAGATGGACGCTTATGATCGCGACATAAACCCTAATCAGGGTATTTCCGGCCGCGTGTTGTACCTAGTTTGGAGCGCACGAACTAGGACGACCAACTATAGTTGGTCATGACCGATTGGTCAAGTATGTAGGTGGGCCTATGGTGATTGTGTTGACATGCTCCGTGCCCTTTGAATCTACATCTGCACCTTCCATTTATACCTGCGAAGATGGATGGTTGAGATTGCTTTGCGACACATGTAATGTGCCGCCAACCCTAATTTAGGGTTTTCCGTCCATACTGCTACGGTTTGGACGTTTTGGCAAGCTAGGCCAACCTTTTGGGGAGGCCGACCATGCGGGGCCCGCATTGGTTCGGCAGCGGATATTCCATACCTGCTTGGGGTTTATGGAATCGATCTGGGCCATCCAATCATGATGGTGGAGTTGGATGGTCGTAATCATATCCAGACAGATACGGTCAGTCTGGATGCTCAATCGGGCTAGTATAACACACTGAGAGTGGCTCAATCGGGCTAGTATAACATACCTAGAGTTGCAGCCTGTACGGGTATTTCGTACATGTTTCATTATAATGCTTGGAGATTCGTGTTGCTCTGATGAGAACAACACTTAGTCGTCATGCCGCACTGATAATGAGTACATGAAATACAAGGTTGGTTGCACATTAATTAATAATGCTGTAAATTCACAGGGTATATGGGATTGTTGCTACATGCTCCAACATGGATGAATTTCGTATATTTTATTCACAGAATGGGATTGTTTCCACATGATCCATTCTAGGTGAATTAATAAAGTGAAGGAGTATCCATCACTTATTAATGGCCTTATCTTTTACAAGATGTTAGCGCATAATTTTTGGTTTAACAATTTTACCCTTAAATGAAAATCCACCATCAACATTAAGTCCCCTGCCTAGCACATAATGGTTACACTATTGTGGGGTAGGCATGAGATGGTGACATACATATGTGAGAAATACATGATAAAGGAAGTTTACCCGGAAGAGTATTGACCGACCTATAGTTGTCCATGCCGTTGTGCTTGTATGGAATCCTTTGGTGGGACCGGTTTCATTCTTTGGGTATTTGAATCAAAAGAGGAATCCAATCAAGAGAGGAATCCTTGTTCTATTAGGATTCTTCCAAATTTTGTCTATATAAGGGACCAACCCCTTCTTCTTTTCCTCACAACTTTTTTTTGTTTGGTTTAGCAGCTCCCGCCCGTGATCACTGCTGCTCGTCGTCGACCGTCGCTGCCAATCGCCGCCGGAGCTCGTTGTTGTCGTCCGTCCAAGGTAAGTTTCGGCTCTTTTTTTTTTCTTTTTTTTTTTTTAGGAAAAACCCTAATTTCTTATGTGAAAACCTTTTGATAGCTACATCATTCTTAGCCTTCCCATCAAGATTGGTAGTAAAACTTCCCATTTTTGCTAGGATTGTTTAGTACCGCAAGCCCATGAATATGCCATTTTTTCTTCTTCTTCCGTTGTTGCATGCTAAACCTAGATTCTTAGGTTGTAGCTTGGAAAGAAATTTGTCTTGAATTTCGTAAACACGATTCCCATGAATATAAGAAAACCGTGTTATAATACATGCACATGAATGCACCCCACAATATGCGTTTGATTCGAACGTGGGTCCCACCCACATATGCCTGATTGAAAGTCGACCTTGTACTAGTTTTGTGCCCTGAACCAATACACTTGAAACTTGGGCAATACCAGACTTGAAACCAATACCAGACTTGAAACCAATACCGGACTTGAAACCAATACCAGACTTGAAACCAATACCGGACTTGAAACCAATACCGGACTTGAACCAATACCGGAATTGAAACCAATGCCAGAATTGAAACCAATACCGAACTTGAAACTGATACCGGACTCAAAACTGATACTGGCGTTTGGACTCACTCCTAGCTTTGTGCACTCCAATGTGAATTGTGTCTTGTCGTGTGTGATTTCATATCTCGTGCGTTTTTTATACAAGTATTGACTCCTATCCTTTGTTGTGAAATGAAGGAAAGAATTCTTATTGAGATGTCTTCTGGAGACATTGCTGGTGTCAGGTCAGGAAGTGTTGACAGCTTCAAAGATATGCCGAGCACTGATGATGAGTTGTTTACTTCACCTTTTACGAACACTAAGAAACCTTCTCACAAGATAGTCCTGCTCTCCGATTCAGAAAATATGGAGGCTGATCCATCTTCTTCTTCAGCACTTGTGATGAGGTTTTGTCTTCGAAGAAATAAATATCCACCCTCTCCCATCGACTTTAGGATTTTTCATACTCTACTGGGCTCTTATGAAGGGTGGATGAGGTGCATGTTGAATAATAAGGATGTTGAAGATAATTTTACCTAAGCGCAAATCCTCAATGCGGTTATGGAATCTGCTACTCTTGAAATTAAGAAAGACGCCGCAAGTCTGATTAGTTTCATTTCTCGTTGGCGCCCTTTTACTCATACAACCATATCTAGATGGGGAGAGATGACTATTACTCTGGAAAGCGTAGCCGCATTTATGAACCTACCTGTCACTGGAAGTTTTTATTACGAGCTTTCCGACACAGAACAACGTGATCATGATGCTATACTCCGAAAGGTGGCAGAATTCGACGATATGGACAAGGAGGAGAAAAAAAATACGAGATGCTTTTACACCTGGTGGGTGTCAGAATGGTCTCTTGCAGACCCAGAACCGGATCAGGAGTTGGAAAATGAGCTCAGCGTGATTGCATTTCTGTATATATGTCTATCCAGAGACATATTTGTCGATGGTTCTGGAAATAATACCATAAAAGGTAACCTTGTAAAGATTTCCATAAAGCTAGCTAAAGGATAAGTCCTTCCTCTTGGTGCCCTGTTCCTTGGATCACTGTATTCTCATCTGGATGCCTTAGCAATGGATATGCATGTTTCCAACGGGTACAAGAAAGTGGAGTCGTACGTCCACTTCGCTTTTATCCAGGCATTCTTGTGGGAACATTTTAAAAGTTATGCTCCTGTTCCCGCGACTTCGCTCAAAAGTTTGTATGGTGGTTCGAGAATACTCCACTAGCAGAGGAGGCGTCCCAGAGCCGGTGTGAAACTCGTGGACATCTTTGACAATGTGTATTCCATAAATTTCCATCCATGGGGACCAATCCACTCTTCAATTGTTTAGCCGAAGACTTTTGCCATTGCCTCTGACGGTCCTGATGCTGCATTGCGTACTGATGTTAAGACCATGAAATTTGATGAACTTATTTACCTACACAGCTGCATTCCAGGATATATTCCATCTCTATTCAACGAAGTATTTACTGTGACTCCTTATAATATCGACAGAGCTGCTCGTAAAATGGGATTTGATCAGGGCGTTCCATTTATCTGTCCGTCGGAGGCTCCAAAAGAAATTTTCCCAGGTATATTTAATGACAACATGTTCTTGACACTGCAGAGCCTTCCCTTCTGGACCATCGGGAGAAAACCTGTGGTAACTGATAAGTATAAGGAATTTTGGAGGAAACAATTGTTGTCTTTCCAGGAGTTCTCGGAGGACATTGTGGCGGATTCTCGTGGTGAGCCATCCTATGACGTTTTGAAGAAACATTTCCATTTGAAACCACTTCTAGGAAAACGGACCAGAGATGATAATTGTAGTCCCCAAGCAGGAGGGAGGTCTAAAAGGCAGGCAAGCAATTCAGTGATCCTCAATTCTTCCAATATGTAGGTATTTAAATCTCTTTCTGTCGACTCCTTTATTTCTCCGGAGTGATCTCTTCTAAGAGGAATTCTTGCTTGAATTTAGGGAATTCCGAAAGAGAATGTTTTCACAAGGTTGGCGCGCATTCAGAACGAAAAATCCGGTGACGCTGGCCTTCGTGTTGAGAAGTCTGTAGATACTGATCCTCATGCTGAGAAGTCTGGTGAAACCGAAACCGCTCATTCATTGGACAATGATAGGGATGACGCAAGCTTGGCTGGAGAAGGCACCTATGTAAGTGATATTGTTGATGAGGTGGTGATGGAAATCAGTACCCAGAGCGAAGTAGACATCATGAGAAATATAGGATAGGAAACATATGCTATTGTTGAGACGACTCCCCTTGAAGCACGTTCTGAAAAGGTTCAGATCAATCAAGTTGTGGTGACTTCTTCCGAAAGGCCTCATGCGGCTGACAAGGCTCCTGCAATTGGTAAAGTATTGGTAATGCATCCTGGGGCTTTGTTCGATCCTCCTTTCACTGTACCCTCTCCAGGTCATGTATTGTTTGGATGATTCAGCGTTCTAGCTCAGTTGGAAGGGTTGTACAAGGCGATATGGGAGAAGAACGACCACATTGCTACTACTATGAAGCTCAAAAGTCTCCTTGCACTGGTCAATCGCGTTCAGGAATCTTTATTTTCTATCAATGGGATGAGCGTCACGACTGGTCGAACAGTTTCTGAGGAGATTATTGAAGACTGGAAGTGCCATCGAGATGTGTTTATACAATATGGCTTCAATGCTCCTTGGTTCTTCAAAGGGTTCTCCGAGATTCAGGAGCTCCAGAAATTACAAGATGAAGTCCCTTCTGTGGACTGTGTTACTCACCAGGAAGACAAGATTGAAAGGCTGTCTAATGAGTTAAAGCTGGAACATGTCATTCTTCAGAAAATGAAAGCCGTTCTTGCACAGAAAGATGAGTTTTTGTTGAAGGACTTTCCTTGAAGAATTCACGCAACCTATTTGTATTTTCTTTTAGATGCTTTCCCTTTTGAGTGATAGTGAGGATTTCCTTTAACAATTTGACTTCCGGTTTTGAATTGATAGGTAATTGAATTGGTTTATTTTGAGATAGTTTTGTGAATCGATTTTTCTGAAAAGGGATTATCTTAAATGTAATTTGCATCTTGGTCATGAATGATTGCACATATCATATGAAATTGGAAATGTCGCGTAAAATGGAAGTATAAAAGGAAACAAACATGGTATTTAATTATTGAGCCTCTTTTTTCCATACCCGGGATGCCAGTCCCCAGTGAACTTTAAAACTATCTTTCTTGTAGGATTGTTGGATATAACTTACTTGCTTTCGAGACCCTACTTGTGTAAAACCGAAGTAGCCCATCCAAGGAAGTCGTCCGCATTGATCTCTTAGAGAAAGAAAGTCATCCCTCTGAACCAAGCTTCTCCTGAACAGTGCGCTTCAAAGAGTTGCATTCATTGGCGGGGTGGTGAAGAAATCGATAGAAATGACAATACCTCGGGTCCATTACTTCTTGATCAGTGGGTGGACGCCATACTGGAAGTAGTTCCACCTCTCCGTTCTGCACCCATGCCTCCAGCAACTCCAAAATATTCTTCATTGTGAAGGGAAAGTGTAGGTACTTTGAGTATAGCTTTTCCTGCATTAGTGGGCGTTGTGATATCTCTACGTGGCTTTGATGTGGAGCATGTTTTGGAGATGAAGTTGGAAGATTTGCGAGTGTCATCATATCCGCGGATCGCTTTCCTGGGTAAAGGGATGTGGAAGGTGTCGTAATATCACTGCTGAGTGATCGAATTGAATGCTCCCATCCTATGTATTCATGTATTTCTTGATTGAACTCTCCTTCTTCAAGCATTTCTTCGCTTGGTTAAAAGGTCGACGCGGATTGGACAGTTTTCCGAGCTTCAACAAGAGTCTTGAGATATAAATCAGCTAGTAGGCTCCGTAGGTTGCAGGCTCCTTTTCTTTATCCGGTAGACGTTGTAGTATTCCAGAGAAGTCCTTCCCTCTGTGGAGTCTCCTCGAGTCTTCATTGTCGGCTGGACCATGTTTTTCATCTTTCCCGAGTCTCATGTGATTATGCGTTCTTTTTGCTTCTCCACTGGTAAAGGTGTGTCTCCTGACTAAGGATCCAGCGTTTCTCGCACTGTCTGAGTAGACGTATGTCGACCCTTCTTGTAATTGTGCTGTTATATCATTCAAGAGGAGGAATGTTTCGCTTTTTCTTCTAGCGATACCAACTTGATTTTCCAAGACATCCTCCAGCATTCTAGCTATACTTCCCATGATATCTGAACCACCTGTGGTTTCTTGGTGAGGATACATCATGAGTTGAAAACCGAAAAATTGAGAATTCAATTTTTTGCAACCGAGAGATCAACCTCCCACTGTGGTCGCCAATTGTTTATGGGTAAAAACTATTCCTGCTGATTTTGGTAATTTGGGGTGTGTGGATGAGGAATGAATCTAAACCTTAAAAAAATGCACTGCGTGGTGAGTGCTTGTAGATTCGAGAAATCAATCTGTGCAAGTCCGGCCTAAACCAAGAAATGGCCATTCCAGACTTGTTTCGGTCGCAAAGTGAAAGAGATGGGGTTGATCTTAGGGAGGGAAGCGAATAAGGTGTTGAGATTGTGAAGGTGTTGGCTATGTATGAATTGTATCAGAAAGCTGAACTGGCTTGCAGGATGTAATCTATCAGTTCCGGTGTTTGAATACGATTATATCAACACTTGCCTATATTATCTCGTCTTGTTCTGTTCTTTTGTAAAATAGGGCGGAGAACCTATTTATACAAGTCTTTTAGCCTAACCTTCGTATCTCGTGGGAAGTGGAGAAAGTGGAGTGATGGAGTAGTGGAGTAGTGTGTTGGTGTCACATGACCAGGCTTTCCCACTTCTCTCATCGTCACTAACCATCCATGTCTTCCTGACACGTTCTTGTGATGGCGCGTTGTGCGCTGCACGCTGTAAACCGCCAAACCAATACCCCAATATGTATCCCCCAGTTTGTGACATGATTGATGTCTTGAACGTGTGGATCATGGGACCCACAGAAAGTGGCATGTAATGCTACGTTATTTAGGAAATTGATACTTGTGGAGTATCTTGTGTATACTTTGCAGGTACTGCATCGAGTATATTCAGCATGTATGAAGCATCGCTATTTGAGAGTCTCAAAATAACCTCATGTCCAGCCTACTTCATGTGATGGTTTGGAGGTTGCGAAAACGAGTCCTCCCTTGGCCGACCACATAGTGTGGTAGAGTGACGGATGGTGATCACCATGACTCCGTACTGACCAATTAACTCCTGACTAGGGTTGTATAACCAAGCCGGTGAAGTTGGACGGACGAGATGGTCTCTGAGACACTCATCTGCGACCGTTGGTGAAATTAGGGTTTTTGAGTAGGCGCACAAGCACCGCTCTTCAGCCTGATCGAATCCTAGCTTGTGATACCAATTTTGGCTGGCCGACCATACATGCATGTAGATGACATGACAGTGTAGGCGCCCGTACCCCGTTGTCTCACGAAAGTGTGATCTAGGCCACTCAATTTATCCGGCGAAGTTGAGTGGTCGAGATCAATTTGCGACAGTAAACTGGTGCCGCAAAAGCCGCACATTGTACCAACTTCGGGCGGGCATTTCAAGACGACCAGGCTTAGTTGGTCTTGGCCGATTGCTCCAGCGTGTAGGTGGTAGGCTGGTGTTTACGCCTATGCCTTGTCGTCCCACGAAAACGTGATCTAAGACACTCAATTCGTCCGGAGAAATTGAGCTGCTGAGATTAGTTTGCAATTTGGAAGGAACGACCACGCATGTTGGAGGCGCGCGAACCGAGGAGAAAAAGAGAGTTCGGTCTTTTCCGATTGGGTATAGAGATAGGTAGGCCCGCAGTGATCATGTTGATAATTACCGGACCTGCTTAGCCTATTCCTGGACCATTCGTCCAATCAGGAGAAGATGGACGCTTATGATCGCGACATAAACCCTAATCAGGGTATTTCCGGCCGCGTGTTGTACATAGTTTGGAGCGCACGAACTAGGACGACCAACTATAGTTGGTCATGACCGATTTGTCTGGTATGTAGGTGGGCCCACGGTTATTGTGTTGACATGCTCCGTGCCCTTTGAATCTATATCTGCACCCTCCATCTATACATGCGAAGATGGATGGTTGAGACTATTTTGCGACACATGTAATGTGCCGCAAACCCTAATTTAGGGTTTTCCGTCCATACTGCTACGGTTTGGACATTTTGGCAAGCTCGGCCAACCTTTTGGAGAGGCCTACCATGTGGGGCCCTCATTGGTTCGGCAGCGGATATTCCATACCTGCTTGGGGTTTATGGAATCGATCTGGGCCATCCAATCATGCCGGTGGAGTTGGATGGTCGTGATTATATCCCGACTGATACGGTCAGTGCGGATGCTCAATCGGGCTAGTATAACACACCGAGAATGGCTCAATCGGGCTAGTATAACACACCGAGAGTTGCAGCATGTACGGGTATTTCGTACATGTTTCATTATAATGCTTGGATATTCGTGTTGCTCTGCTGAGAGCAACACTCAGTCGTCATGCCGCACTGATAATGAGTACAGGAAATACAAGTATAGTTGCGCATTAATTAATAATGCTGTAAATTCACAGGGTATATGGGATTGTTGCTACATGCTTCAACCTGGATAAATTTCGTGTATTTTATTCACAGAACGGGATTGTTGCCACATGCTCCATTCTAGGTGAATTTATAAAGTGAAGGAGTATCCATCACTTATTAATGGACTTATCTTTTACAAGATGTTAGCGCATAATTTTTTGTTTCACAATTTTACCCTTAAATGAAAATCCACCATCAACAACATGTCATACCTGGATCCAATCCGGTCAAACAATCTCCGAGGAAATTCAGGCACGAGGTAGAAGAGCAAATCAAGACTGAGATTTAGAAGTTGCTAGCTGCTGGATTCATTAAATCCATTCATTATCCGACATGGTTGGCTAATGTGGTTCCGGTTAAAAAGAAAAATGGACAGATCAGGTGCTGCGTGGATTTTAGAGACTTGAACATATGCTTCCCCAAAGACAATTTTTATCTACCTAACATCGACATGCTAGTAGATGCTATCAGCGGACACGACATGTTCTCCTTCATGGCTACAATTAGATAAGGATGTATGAGCATGACGTAAGTAAGACAATTTTTCGAACTCCTCTCGGAAATATTTACTATACTGTAATGCCATTTGGTTTAAAGAACGTCGGTGCAACGTATCAACGTGCTATGACGGAAATCTTCCACGACATGATGCATAAGCATGTTGAAGACTACGTGGATGATATTATAGTCAAATCAAAATCTCGGGTGGACCACGCAGGATTCCTACGGAAAGTTTTCGAAAGATTCCATGAATACAAATTGAAGATGAATCCTTTGAAATGGGCTTTTGGCGTTTCTTCAGGAAAATGTCTGGGATTCCAGGTAACTGCTGAGGGGATCAAAGTGGGCCCATCCAAGACCCAAGCTATCATCACGATGCCACCTCCTCGAACTGTGAAGGAAATCTAAGGCTTCATGGGCAAGGTGAACTATATTCGACGTTTTATACCTGGTTTATTCCAGCTTGTTGCTTCATTCACCCCCTTGCTGAAGAAATGAGCAAGTTTCGTCTGGACCGCACTACAATAGGAAGTGTTTCAGAAGATTCAACGAATATTGCCATCTCCAAATCATCATAAAGGGTTCGCCTATTATGTCAGACCAGACGAGAGCGAGCGCGGGACATCTTCAGATATACTGAAGCCGACACCTCAAGGGGGCAACATCAATAAGATAGCGATGTCCGCAACATCAA
The DNA here is from genome assembly GCA_023529315.1 of Papaver bracteatum. Lineage (NCBI taxonomy): Eukaryota > Viridiplantae > Streptophyta > Magnoliopsida > Ranunculales > Papaveraceae > Papaver > Papaver bracteatum. The sequence goes on from JAJJWX010002701.1 coordinate 280,823, forward strand.
TGAGAGACGCTTTCAGAATTTCTTTTCCCGTAGAATAAGTAGTTGCGTTACCAAAGGAGATTTCACCTGGGACTTAAGAGGTACATACAGATTCTCCATGAAAATAGCTTCATCATATTTGCAGGGCCCATTAGTTAAGTCATTCGCATGAAGGAACTTCCGTACTCCTCAAAGACACGATCCAAAGGTGATAATGCCAGAGGAATGTGACAGGGGAATGCTTAACACTTCCCATCTCAAATATGGTGAATTTAGAGAGATACAAGCACGCTATCATTATGGTTCCAAGATGTCCAGAGACGAGGATATACTCAAGAGAGAAGACGTATTTTCAAAGACCAGTGATATTCCTGGACGTCTATGAAATGCAACGCAGATGTAAAGACGGCCTCATGAACCCAATGTGACAACGTCCATCAAGTCGAAGGCTCAGTGGATACTCTTGGGAAAGGGATTGTCTCCCTCTTTTTCATTTTCATGAGGCAACATCAAGGAAGCTATCGGTTTCATCATTATCTTCTCCCTCGAGACAAGCTCTACCACTATATGAAGACCGCCAAGTTCGTGCCCGTAGCTATCAAGCCTCTTCCTGCCAGTCTCTTATGATCATAGCTGCAGCTAAGAACCGTTGTTCGTTTGTTGATACCAGTTCCCGAGCTTCACTATAACAACAACCACTATGGACAGATGTAATCCGAACTTCTGCATATTTTATTTTCCCACGGAGAAGTAATAGAGTCACTGAGGATAGATGGCGATATATTTATTATGGTAAACTCACCGACCATACAAGATAGAACCAAATAAGTCACGCTTGGGGACTGAGGCTCAGCATGAAATTCCTTCGCCGTCAGTCAATGACTTCTTCAACACAAGAGAGATGGTCAATCAAGGAGCATGTAATTCGCAGGGGAAAATTAAACTGAAGAAGAAGCCGCTTCAATGCTCTCTCCAGGACCGCCTCGACGTTCGCTCCAGAAGATTCTTCAACGCTCTCTCCAGGAGCCGCCTTGACGTTCTCTTCAGAAGATGCTTCAACACTCTCTCTAGGAACCGCTTCGACGTTCACTCCAGAAACTACTTCAATACTCTCTCCGGGACCCGCCTCGATGTTCGCTCCAGAAGATGCTTCAATGCTCTCTCCAGGACCCGCCTCGATGTTCGCTCTAGAAGATGCTTCAACGCTCTCTCCAGGACCCACTTCGACGTTCGCTCAAGAAGCTGCTTCAACGCTCTCTCCGGGACCCGCCTTGATGCTCGCTCCAGAATCTGCTTCAACGCTCTCTCCGAGATTCGCGTCGACGTTCGCTCCAGAAGCTGCTTCAACGTTCTCTTCAGGAGCCACCTCGACGTTCGATTCAAAAGCCGCTTCAATACACTTTCCGAAAGCTACATCACCGTTCTGTTTGGGAGCTGCTTCAACATCTTTTTCAGTAATTGTTTCAGCAGCCTTTAAGGGATATTACTCATGATAGGGCTCGTCCTCATCATAGTTGGGGATTACGACATCATCACGAATAGTTTGACAATACAACCGACATCATGCTAGGGGAACGCCCACCTGGAAGCCTCTTGAACGTGACATGCTCCAAGGACAGGACGACCCATCTCTCCTGGTAATATCTAACTTTGTCTCATAAGTTTTATCTTTATTTGTCACCATCTAATTCCTACCCCACAATAGTGCAACCATTGTGTGCTAGGCAGGGGACTTAATGTTGATGGTGGATTTTAGTTCAGGGATAAAATTGTAAAACCAAATTTAATGCGATGACATCCTGCAAAGGGTAAAGCCGTTTGATAATGTACTGACATCCTACAAAGGTAAATCCGTTTGATAAGTGATGAATACCTATTCACTTTATTTATTCGAAGCAATTCAATAAATACACAAAATTCACCCAGAATGGTGCATGTAGCAACAATTCCAAATATTCTGTGAATGTTTTAGCATTATTGATTAATGTATGATTTTCCTAGTATATCCTATGTTGTTCCTAGCCTAACTCTCATTATTAGCATGACATGACGACTGAGTGTTCACTTTCAGCAGAGTAACATGAATCTCCAAGTGCTAATTTTGAGACATGCACAAAATGTACAGGCTACATCACTCTCTAAAGAGAGTCTTGCATCGACACGCTTTGGTTAGCCGATCGAGCATGCTTAATTTCCTTAAAGTAAATCTGGACTATCCGTATCAGTCTCAGAAATAATTACGGCCACGCAAGTTGGCCGCATGATTTAACCTACCTAGCCAAACCCTAGAAGGAGTAGGAGATAACCGTGATGACCACCGACGGGCCAACTTATGCCCCAGCCGGTCGAACACCACGCCATACTTCCCAGCGCACCAAATTCCAACCCTAAAATAAGGTGGCCGCGCTTCTTTGGAAGAAGCTCGAACAAGCAAGACTGTTCAGGGCATTCTTAAAGTCATCACGATCGTACAACTTCGCCAGCCTGGTTGGACGAATTAGATCTTCCCGTGAATAATCTGGGAAGTACTAACGCACACGTTGGCGGGCTCACTTCTCCCTCACCCAATCGGTTTCTCACAGCAAGGCCATGGAGCAATGAAATGATTTCTTAAACCATGGAAGGCATGATGCTTCTAAGGGTCGCAGAAGTTCCACTAATATCTTAAATCGATCATAACCATCCAACTTAGCCATCCTATTTGGATGGATAAGATCGCATTTAGGACCATCAGGAAGGTGCACATATGTTCGCCGTCAGCCCAATATGGGCCCAATATGATCGATCTCTCCAAAGGAGGATCACAACGTGCCAAACCGTTTGGCCAAAATCACACGTGCGTGACTGATTCAAAACCCTAATTAGGGTTTGCGTCAATGCACATCTGTCGTAGTTCGATCGTCATCATACTTCTTCACCAGCCTAAACAGACGGTGTATATATATACTCAAGAAGTCCCAAGGATGTCAACATGATCACCGTGGGCCCACCTTTATGTTTGACCGGACTGCCTATATATAATGGGACCCGGTGCCTCGAAACGTACACCCCAAAGGTGATAGGTCACGCGGCCTATAAACCCTAACTAACGCTTTGCGGTAATATATTTCTGTCGCAAATCGATCAGGACCACTCATCTTTACCGGTCAAATTGAGTGGCCTAGTTCGAATCTTTGTGGGACTGAGAGGTGTAGGCATGCACACCAGTGAGACGTCTCCACGCATGCCCGATTGACCCACTCAAAGATAGAGCCAATGCTTAGATTCGATCAAGCCAAAGAGGGATATTTGCGCACCTCTAAAAAACCCTAAATTCCATCAACGGTAGCAAATATGTGCCGTAAATCATCTCATCCATCCAACTTTGCCAACTTGGTCGGACTACTTGGATTAAAAGTTTGGCGATCAATGAAGCATCTCAATGATTACCGTCCGCCACTCTGCCACAGGGAGTGATCGACCAGATGGTGGCCCGCCTACGTGGCCTCCAAATGATCACTCGAAGATGTCTAGACATGCTGTCAGCCTAAGACGCTTCATCCGCGACTTACTCGATCAAACTTTAAAACATCGATACTTTATGCATATCGATTTTTTTGAACTGCTTGTTTTAAAACGATGCATTACATGCATCATATTTCATGAATATCAACTCCTTAAGTAACTTAGTTATTTAACCAAATAGCACCATATGCTATTTCCTGCGGCGGGTCCCATGACTCGACCCACTCATTTAAGACACCAAACATGTCACAAACTGGGGGATACTTACTGGGGTATTGGTCTAGCGGTTTACAACATGTGGCGTGCAATGTTCCCATTACGATAATGTGTCTGGAGGCATGGACGGTTAACGATGATGAGGGAAGTGGGAAAAGGCGTGATCGTGTGACAATCACCCACACATGACCCCACTACTCCATCACTTCACTTCCTCCACTTCCTACAAGATGAAGGGTTGCGCTCAATGACTTGTATAAATAGGTTCTTCGACATATCTTCAAACGACACAGAAAAACCAAGTGTTGTAAATAACGTATCCATAAATCACCCAGAACTGATAGCTTACATTGTGCAAGCCAGTTCAACATTATGATACAAGCCATAAACATCCAACACCTTCATAATCTCAACACCTTCTTCGCTTCCCTCCCTAAGATCAACCCCATATCCTTCACTTTGTGACCGAAGCAAGTCTAGAATGGCCATTTCTTGGTTTAAGCCAGAAAAATTGTATAGATTGATCTCTTGAATCAAAAGCACTCCCGTGCAGTGCATTTTTTTAGGGTTTAGATTCGTTTATCATCCACACACACCCAAATTTACCAAAACCCGCAGAACAGTTTTCACCCATAAACAAGAATACACGAATTGAAAGGTAAATATATTACATTACATAATAGTCTCTTAACTCATTCTTCATACGCTTGATTCCAATTTTCAACGGCACAATAACCTGCATATATTCAAAAATGAATGTTGTTGTTGACGTATTTGAATGACAAAAGCTTTACCCCCCCTAAAGTAAAACTACATAGATATTCAATCCGAACCTATTTGTTATTCCATTTTTGTATTATGTAATACTACACGAAAAATTTGTGAAATCGTAAATCGCTGAGCAAATCGTTTTTAAAATTTTGAATCGCACTTAAATCGTGAATCGAAGATTCATTGTCGATTGTTAAATCGCTATATATATGCTCATAAATATTATTAGACTAGATAAAACAGTTCTATATTTTGATCTTTGACGTACTAATCATATAGATATAAAATACGTTGATTGGTTAGCATCAACAGTCAAGTTGGTACAGTAGTAGAGAATCCAATTAATAACCAAGGGCTCCCAGGTTCGAATTTCAAACATCCCAACAAATTTTTCTTCATTAATTTTTTGTTTTATGTCCAAGCCTCTTTGTTTGAATTGGTCAAAAAGTCAAGAATCGGATCTAAAAAAGTCAAATTGACGATTCATGAGAGAAACGATTTGTCATAATGATTTGAAGCGAAACAGAAATATTTGGAGCGAATTCAGATAATATATAACCTGTATCCCACAGATAAACCTACGAGTTTTGTCCCGTCTTTTAATAAAATTAAGGTGAACAGAAACTATTTGAAAACCCGGACTTATATTCCCGAAGAACAGCCTAGAATTATCATTCACCTCAAAATAATCCAAATATAAATCGTATGGTAGCGAAACTTGATATTGCGGGATCACAAACGATGAGATGAAGATGTTTGTGATTTTTTTTATCTCACCCTATCGGAGATATAATCTCAAGCCAATTATTTAATTGAACTCGTACGCTAGAAAATTGCAAGATCAGATCGCTCAACTACAAGAGAAGTAGTTTCGTCTAGCTTCACAATCCCAATGAAGTCTTTAAGTCGTTAACCTACAGCGTCTCGAGATGAAACCTGAGGTTAAAGGAGAATCGAATCTATCAAAACTAACTAGTATCATACAGGAGGTGTGGGGATTAGTTTTTCCAGTTGCTAGATATCTCCTTTATATAGTTTTCAAATCAGGGTTTGCAATCTAAGTTACCTTGGTAACAAAGCATTCAATATTCACCGTTAGATAAAAAACCTGATTTATCCAAGCTAATATCTTTCAACCGTTGGATCGAAACTTAGCTTGTCACACACACAAATGAAATGTATTTCATTTACGTTTGAGTAACTGTACCTAAACGTGTACATTTGGTTGGTTCACAAATAGTTAACCAATGGTTATCCATATGAGAACTTTCATATTAACCGTATTCATCTTTCTCATAACTAGTTCAGATGACTCGTAATAACTAGTTATAGAGTTGTTCAATTGCTTAGTTCTTTATACATAGACACAATTGAAACAAAATCGGTTTGATTCACTTGAATCAATTCATGAGCAATATATCCACGGTTCGCACAGATTGCATTCCTTATTGATTTATTGTTTAAGTTCATGAACTTCCGATTTGAGAGATATAACCAGCTTGGGTACGCGTACGGGTACATGTACCATAGATACTGGATTTGAGTTTACAAACTCAGTAGAAATTGTATTTTTAAAAACTTTCGTGGGTACACATATGAGTACGCGTACATAAAGTGACTGGTTTAACAGTTTGAAAACTTACAATCTCAGCAGAAATTTTCGGTTCGAAAACTTCTGCTGGTACGCGTACCCAACCTGTCTCCTTCACCAATACCGCATGCACACATATGCACGCACTTGGTTTCCGGCACATGGATATATATATTAATGTGCGAACACACTATATATTCTTATATCTATAGTTGGTTAAGTAATCTCAACTCTACATTTCAATCATTGAAATATTCTTCTATAATGTTATAACAATCGTTATTCACGACTATCACGACTATCGTCATCAAAGCTATTTTCAAGATTGAAACATCATCATGACTTTCGTCACGGGTAAATATGAAAATGGTTAAAGCAAAAGCTTACCAACACATATTTCGAGAAAAATATGGGAGAGTAAACTCGGTTCGAAATAGCAAATGTGTATGTATGAAAACTATCATTCTTATACGATTTTTTCTCAAGAGTAGGAGATAGAGTAGATATAATTTTGAGTGACAGATGAGTTCAAGTCTCCACATACCTTTTGGTCGAATGAAGTTCTACTGGTTCATTTAGTAGTTCTTCGTCTTTGTAAGATAATCTCCATGGAGTCTGGAGCTCAACTATACTTAACTATCCTAGACCGAGACTTAGTCATAAGTAAACTAGAAATCAAGACATATAATTTTGATCACTAATATTGACAAACATGCTTGAGATAACAACGCATGCGAGTTCGGCCGAGAAATACTCTAATAGATTAGATTACTAGTGTCAACTTCGTTAGGTTAGACTAGGAAGTCTAGAAATTTTGAGACATACAAGTATTACTAAGGCATCACAAGAACCGGTTTGGAGTCCCTGTATCGTACTTGAACCGAACAAACCGGACCGAAACCTGCGTAGCCGGTACAGGGATCGGTACTCAGTTTGAGAACTGGGGTAGAACAAGTACAAGGACCGGTTTTGGGGTGGTATCGGACTGGAACTGGTACATTAGTACCGGCTAATATGAGCCGTTAAAATATAGATAGGTTTTTAATCGTAGCCATCCAAGATAGGTATAGAGTATCGAGAGAATAGTCCACTCTCATTTTTCTTCTTCTTTTTTTCTCAGCGGCAACCCTCTTCTGAGAAGAGTCTTCTCTTTTCTTCTCTCTATCAATCAGATTCACAGTATCAGTGTGTATCACCATCTCATCAGCCTAGTTCGATTTGTTCTTATTCTTCACCATCTCTGACTGAGTCAGGTACGTATTATTCTCATTCTTGTTCGATTTAGGGTTTGATTATAGATTGATTTAGGGTTTGATTGTAGATTGATTTAGGGTTTTTACTTGGGTACAGATTCAACTCATCATCTCCATCTCTTTCAACTCATCTGAGTTCTATATATTATTGAAAAATCATCAACTTCAGGTAATAAGATTATAGTTCTGCTTTTGATGTTGTTGTTACTTTAGTGGATATGATTTGGGAACATGGGTTTTATTTCATCTTCTAATTTGAGTTCTTAATAGATTTCAGTGGAGAAAGGAAGAAGGAAGAGGATTAGAGTTATGTGAAGGTATAACTTTATTCCATCTTTTTGTTTATGAAATTGGGTTTTTGTTAGGAAAATTATATCATAGCAGTATGTTTAGCATATTGAAGAGGATTAGAGCTGTGTGAAGGATTAGATCTGGTATTTGTGTTGATTGGGTTCTCTATTAAACATTTTGACTTACCGTATGTTTTGCTAAATCTTAGTTTCGTGTTTGTTTGACAGCAATATCTTGATAGAAATCAACCATTGGGTGGGTTTTGGAAGCAGAAGATCATTCTTGTCTTCTAAGTTCTAACTAGTACTCAATAAAGGTATATCTGAAAATCTGAACTTATAATGGATTTAGATTGGTTATGAATTATGATGATATATTAGATTCTGAGTGATATTGTAAAGCTGAACTCTCTTTTTGACATGAAAATCTAGTTTAAACTTTGTTTGGTACGTAAGTCACATGATGCATGGTTTTGTAGATTTGATTAGTTGGTAGAGATGGTTTAGCAAAAGGTTAATCCAATCTGTTTGATCAGTGTTTGGAAATTCTTTTCAGTGTTGTGACTGTTGTCATTGAGTTCATGTGTACATTATGTTATAGAATCTTGTTATATAATATTGATCTGTCTTAGTCGTGATTTGATTTGATCTATCTTATGCTGAAGGTTTGTATTGCAGTTAGTTAGAATTAGTATTATCTCAGTCTAACATTATGTTTGTGTTTTATGTTTGTTATATGACCACATCAAATGCAACCCCAACAAGTACATATGAATAGATTGAAGTTGGTGATAGCAAAAAGAAGCACGTCAAAGTGAGATCTAATGTTTGGTTTGAAATGACAAGGATTAGTGAAACTCTTTCTCAATGTCATCACTGCAAGCACAAATATGATGTTCACAATAACATACATGGTGCTGCTGGATTACGAAAGCATTTGAATAGATGTCCAAAAAATCCTAACAAGAAGAAAGATTAGTGAAACTCATGTTGAATGTCATCACTGTATCCATCCTTTTTTGTTTGCAAGATGATTGCATTTCGTTTCTTGTCGTAGAGACAAACTTATGGAAATGTTGGTTTTACTTTTTAGTATTTTGTAACAAAATGATCTTATGGAAATGTTGAACTTAAGTATGTAATGTTGAACATTGAACTTATGGAAATGCTACCTGTTTTAGTATTTTGTAATGTTTTTCAGGTAAAAAACCTGGTACCTTTCTGGAACCGGATTGGTACCGAAAATATAGGTACAACACCAGGTATAAGTATATGTATCGGTACTCAAAATGTGGTACCAGTCAATACCAAGTACAGTGACAGGGTTCCATAGGAGAACCAGACCGTACCAGACCATGTGCAGCCTTAAGTATTACTCTAAAGACCTGAAGAATCCGAAGACGTATCGACATCAACAAAGACATCATCCTTCTACTTGAGGTTAGTAATGTTAGAGCATTGCTCGGGCGAACTCACAAGTGTTAATATCTCTTTAGGTTAAATTTAGTTGATCAAAACTATATCCTGATTTCTAGTCTACATTTAGTCAAGTCTCGGATTAGGATAGAAGTGTGTAGTTGAGTACCAGACATCGTTCTACCGTTTGAAGGCGAATATCAACCGAAGTTTTTAGAGAACTTCATCAACAAAAGGTAAGTGAAGACTGAATCACCTATTTTCCAAGTTTTCACCTTTTTATCTATGAGACATTGCTGCATGATTACATTAGACATTACGTGCATAACAGAAATTTCGAGTCCAGTTTATCTTGATAATCGTTCTCGAAATACGCTAAGCTTAAGAAAATTTGTTCATACTTGATGAATTTGGTTTAGAACAACTTATTATTTTCGACATAATAATGATTCAAGATTTAATCATTTTAAAATAGCCTGGAATAGGGATATATGTCATTGATGCTATTTGGGAATAAAGTTGGCAAACAGGCGGGTCGGGGCTGTCTTGTTACCTAATCCGCGGGTTACGGGTTAAAATGGGCCCAATCTTGTGGGTTGTTATTCTTCACGAGTCGTCATTTCTTCAACCCGTGCCTATAGCGGGTAAAGCTTGCGGGCTCACGGATGCAGCTAGGAGCTTATATACTCATTAAGCTCAATACTATTGATAAATTCATCTAGGAGCTTGAGTTTCAATATAATATGAAAAAAGACATAGGCATTCATCGGATTTTAATATATTCTCCAAATTCCATGCGGAATATAAACATATCAATGTCTACTACATCTGATGTTGGTCAAGTAGATAGACTTTTACAGTTTTCTCCCTATACTAAAAACCACCATCAACAGACTTAAAGACTTCATTGGGATTGTGAAGCCAGAACCAATTATTTTCTCTGTAGTTGCGTGATATGATCTTGCTATTTTCTATCGTGTTTGAGTAAAATCGTATGATTGGCTTGAGATTTATATCTCCGATAAGCAAGATAAAAAAGTAGTCACAAACACCTTCATCTCATCGTTTGTGATTCCACAATATCTTGTTTTGTTAATCGATTAAGATTATTGTGAGGTGATTGATTATACTAGGTTGTTCTTCGGGAATATAAGTTTGTGTTATCAATTGGTTCCTCTTCACCTTGATTTATCAAAAGACGGAACAAAAACTCGTAGGTAAATCTGTGGGAGATAGATTTATTTATTCAATAGACTTTTTTGTGTGATACAAATTTGTTTATCAAGTCTTCGACTTTGGGTCATAGCAACTCTTGGTTGTGGGTGAGATCAACTAAGGGAATCAAGTGCATGCGTAGTATCCTGCTAGTATCATAGACTTAAGGAGCACGACTATACCTTGAATCAGTGTGAGATTGATTAGGGTTCAACTACATTCCAGACCGAAGTTAGAGTTGTAGTAGGCTAGTATCTGTAGCTGTAGTTGCAGGAAATCCCACACTACACCCCTCATAAGAATTCATACAATCAAATCATTTTTAGATGAACAATCACAATTTTTATTGATTAATATCACAAATTTTACAAGAAATGAAAAAATAAAACTAAGAAATTAAAAATTGATCTGGACTTTCTCTCTCCTAATGACTTACTCCATACTCGAAAAAGATCTCCCCCCTCCCTTAAGCCTGTTCGGCTCTTTATATAAGAAATTACATAGTGGATGACAGCTAGTTTATCCTTTATTTTAGGATCTGGCTTGCGGTACTTTTGCAAGTTTACAAATGTACATATTCGCAAACGTCATAAATCTCGCTAAATCTTCACAATTTTATCGTGTTTACACTGTCGTTTTTTACTACGCCATCTCTTAAATCACCCTGCGACACTCACAAAGTGTTGTGGTGAAGATTTTGCAAGTATAGCTTTGTTGCGATATTCTGATCCTACATCTTGCCTCTTCTCATGTATTCTCTGCGAATGAGAGAATGTCATGAGAAATTGTACTTCCAATTGCCGCAACCGCCTATATATCCAATATTCCTCTCTATTGGCCAGATTCCTTAAATTTAGCGTAACCGTCTACACGTGCCATTATTCCTTTATTTACCGGTTAAACTGGTCATCTTCTTTCGTCTATTTAAAGAGGGATCTGATGAAGAAATAATTTTCTTCTTTTACTTTTTCTTTTATTTCGTCTTCATCTTTCATATTCTCTGTAACTCTTCATCGTCTGCAACTTTCTTCATCTTCCCTATCTTCCTGCTATTACTCCTTTTTGCTCCCATGGAATCAACAAGGTTAGTTTTCTTCTTTTGATTTTGCTGAAACTGATCTTATTTTATTGGAATCATCTTGTTTATTTTTTCTTTTGTGTAATTCCCATAATGTTTGTGTTTCAGCAAAGACTCTGTTAATGTTGAATCTACAACTCAAAAAACTAATTCTCCCAAAAAATCGCAGCCAAAAGTTGTTGCGAGGAAAAGAAAGTCTGTGAATAATAAGGTAGTAAGAAACATTATTCTTTTAATAACAATATTGTTGCCTCTGTTTCTTATCTAGATTGTTATTCGCAGGGTGATAAAGATGCCAACAAACCCTCCAAAAAAGGCTGCCTTCTTAAGATTATTGAAACTTCTGTCCCATTTTCTTCACTTATCCCTTTAAAATCTCCTGTGATACCTTCGCAATCTGAACCTTCACTTCTTATTCGCGAAAGTGTTGCCTCAGACGTTTCCCCTTCAACTGGTCTTCTTACAAATGAAACTCATTTTATTAACCCTTCTGCGAATAAAGCCCCTTCTTCTCTTGTCATTAATACTTCTCAAATCGTCTCTTACTTAATACCAACTACTAATCTTCCCCAAACTTCACCTTCAAATGACACAGTTATTACGAAGAATGATTCAATTCCTCAATCTTCTAATATCACCACTTCTTCATCTGAACTCTCTTCTTTTTCCAAAGATGCTTTAGATGGGATAGATATTGTGTTCCAAACTTTATCTTATGCTTTGGATGGTGTCAGAAAATCTTCCACTAATCCTATCACATTGGATGCTTGCGAAATTTTAAACAAGTATGTTGGCTCTGAGAGAATAGCTTCGCAAACAGCGTTGGAGAAAGAAGTGGAGATCTTGAACAAAAATCTTCAAACAATGACCTTGGAATGTGATGCTCTTCGCCTGGAAAATAAAAAATTCCAAAACATCTCGCTGGATTGTGAACTTCTTCGCAAGAAAAATAATGAACTGAAATGTATGATTTTCTGATCATCGTTTTTGATTTATCTTATAAGTAATTCTGTCTTTTTCTTATGCAATTCCCTTAAAGTCTTTTATTCGTAGGCTAAGTTTTAAACCAGAAAAAAATAATGGAGAGATATCAATTTGAATCTGCCGCTGAAGAAGCTCGTGTTGATAGAGATATTTGGATAGATCAATATAATCGATTATATAACCTTCATACATATTCTGTTGATCAAATAGATAATCTTACCAAAGAATATACTCAATTAGTTCAAAAGCAAAACTCATTAAATAGTGAAATATCTCGCCTCTCTTATTCTTTGACTAAAGCTAATTTAGAGGTGGAAACTCTATCAGATGAAAACAAAACTTTACCTCAGGAAAAGAGAACTCTCTTAAATAAGGTGGCGACCTCTTCGCAGAAACTAAACTCTCTTCAAAAGGTGTGTGATAACCAAGAACAATCTCTTCGCTCACGGAAAAATGAGCTTAAGAAAGTAACCGAATCATCTATTGCTGAGAAAAATACACTCATCCAAGGTAGGATAGCTTTAAGTGTAAAGGCAAGTCAACTCAAAGAATAATATTCCAAATTAGAAGAATCTTACTCTTAACTTGCAAAGCAGAACACTTTTCTCATCTCTAAAGAAAAGAAATTAAAATCCCGCATGAAGGGTTTGGTTGGAGATAAATTTGATGATGCAATGAATCATTGGGAGAGTACTTGCTTGACACTTATTCAAAACATAATTTCTCAAAAATAAGGTAGTCACTTTGACTGCCTCAGCCATTCTTTCTTTGCTAAACCTGTTTATAACATGCTTCTTGCTGATTCTTTATTTTAATAAATTTTTTGTATTCTTTCACTTCGCAGAATCTGAAAGAAATCTTCGTTTTTCCTTGTCTGACTTGGATTTGAAGTATTCTAACATTCTCAAGGAAAATGCACTTCTCGCTGCTCACCTCGCTCTTTCCCGCGATCGAGCGGAAAGAAGACTTGATTATCTTGCATATTTTAAGGATATCCAAGATAGGAATCACCAAAGATCATTCCTTTGCCAAGTCAAACTTAAAGCTGAAGTTCTTGTGAATGAAATTTTGTTGTCCAATTCTCTTCCTCCTGTATCAATTGCACCTTTAGAAGTAGATGATGATGAAGTTCCTCATGCTGCTGATGTTGATTTTGATTATGAAAGTGACATAGAAATTATTTCTCAAGAAGAAGATGAAGTTAAAGAACATCTTACTAAAGAAGCATATGCTGGTGATGACTAAGACGAAAATGAAAAAGAAATCCCTCTAAAAGAAACTATAACTGGAGAACATCAAGGTGGAGATGAAGCTAGAATTAATCAAGTCCTTGAAGAAAATGTTGTTGAGAGTGAGAAAAATAACGAAGAACATCCTTCAACTCCTTCTGGCAAAGTCAACATTGAGGATTGAGTTTCTTATTTCATTCTGTCTTCTTGAGTTGTTTCATGCTCTTTACTTTTTGCGAATAATGCACCTTAATCAACTTTGAAATTTACTATTTAAATACTTTGCGGCGAGAAATATAATGCCTCTTGTTTATTAATTCCCATACTTGCCTCTCATTATCTTTCTTGCGATGAATGATCTGCATAAAGAACAGTTAGTATATATAAATTTTTTGTTCTGTTATGTGGTTTTATTTTGCTTTCCTAGTTAAAGGTCTTATTTTGCCATCTTTTGTCATTGCGATAAAATCGCAGGACATTTCTGCACTTTCTTGTAGAAACCCATTGATCTTTCCTTAACTTTTTGTTCTTTTGTCATTTTTGCTGCGACAATATGACAGGCCTAAATTTTCTTGCGAAATTAAAGTCCAATAACATTGTCGTCTTGCGACGAAATCGCAGGACGTATTTACACTTTCGTGTAATGACCCATTGATCTCGCCGTATCTTCTCTTTTGTATTATTTCCTCTTCAGGATTGTCGCACAAATATGACAAGCCTTGATACTCCCGTGAGTAAAAAGCCTCATGATATTTTCGTCATAAGACACTTATCAGCTCCCTAATGGAGGGTGCCGCCCTTATCTTCCCCCTGGTTTCCCCTTAAAGGATACGTACTCTGCCATACAAGACTAGATCCTCCCATCCAGTCTTGACAACAACCAATTTTTTTCGTAGCCTCTTATCCCTTTTGCCTATGTGGCTTATGGTTACGAGACTGCACCCTAATTGGGGTTTTCTTCGGGCCGAGTGCATCATAGTCAAGACTTGCCAAGAATGGCCAGGGTAGTTTCACACTCCCCGGGAACTCTTAGCTCAACTGTGTACCTTGGCGCCTTGATCATACTCTGCACTCCTTAGGAGAGTCCTTATTACCTTAGTCGCCCAATTTAAGTCATATGCTCAAGTTGATAATCCAAGGTGCCTCTCCTGGATGGGCTTTCATTGACCCCAATTATCCATGACTAAGGTTCCAGCAGCGGTATGACCTTATCCATGAGCCATGCAACAGATACCCCCTTCTATGACGTACTTTAGGTCTTACATTTGCCTCTTGCGAAATTTTATCCTCGAACTAGGGTGTACGTCATAAAGCTTCGTCCCATTCTAATATGTCATTAATTTTTGATTTTCTCTTGTGAAATTTTCGCATATTCTCGTTTTGTTTTGATCTTGAATAATCTCGCAGCAAGTTTTTCATAAAATTTATTGTTCATAATCTCACAACAGCATCATACATTACTTCCTTATCTAAGATTTCTCAAAGTCCTTCATGGGTAATATCGCTTTAAATATAATCTATTCCATGGTCTATCAAGTCTTTGACCAACATCTCTACCCTATGGATCCATCAATTTGTATGCCCCTGTTATAATTATCTCTTTTAGAATGTAAGGGCCATCCCATTTTTTCGCTAGTTTCCCACCACCTTCTCGCTGGTAAATTTGCGTCTCGCGAAGAACTAAATCACCTGGTTGAAATTTACATATCTTGACACGCTTATTGTATTCTTGGGCTAATCTTCGCTGATAATTCTCCATATAATGTAAAGTTATTTCTCTCTTATCTTCTAGCTCATCAAGTTTGTTTATGCTCATTCCAGCACTAAGATTCTTCCCCAAGCCTCTCTCTTTGTTGTGGGAATAACAACTTCTGTTGGTAACACTGCCTCAACTCCATATGTCAGACAAAAAGGTGACATTCATGTAGCTTCTCACATAGTTGTGTTGTAAGCCCAGACTGCATTATGTACCTGTTCACACCATGCTCTATGATGTCCTTATAACTTTTTCTTCAATATATCTGCGATTGTTTTATTTGTTTTTTCAGCTTGCCTATTGGCCTGTGGATATAGAGGGGTGGATTTCCCATACTTTATCTTGAATGCATTGAGTAACATTTCTATATTATTCCCTTCGAACTGTTTCCCATTGTCAGATACTAACTGTGCTGGAATTCCAAATCTGCAAATGATATTTTCAAATATGTTGTACTGCCTTTACTTCTGCCCATTTCATGAAATAGTCTGTTGCGACAATTAGGTATCTATTTTGTCCAGATCCTGGTACAAATGGTCCCACAATATCTAAGCCCCACTTTCCAAAATGCCATACACTTGTTGAAGATGATAATAGTGCACAGGTGCATGTATTTTCTTTCCATGCCACTGACAATATTCGAAACGTCTTGATATTTCCTTCGCATCTTCATGCATACATGGCCAATAATAACCTTGTATTTTTGTTTTGTGTGCCAAAAATCTTCCTCCATTGTGACTGCCAGCGTCTCCACTATGTAACATTTTTAACATTTTTTCTCCTTCTTCTCTTGTCAAACATCTAAGTGATGGTCCATTAAATGATTTTCGACACAATAACCCATCTCTCAGTTCATAATTTATTGCACGACTCTTTAATTTGTGTGCCTCCAATCTGATTCTTGGTGTTTCCCCTCTTGCTAAATATGCATGAAGTTTTGTTCTCCAATCTGTGATATTATTTTTTGGTTCTTCTTCATCACCTTCTATTATCATTACATCTACCTCTTGTTCCTCTTCTTTATTGATTGATGGTGATATAAGTGTCTGTACTTTTATGTATCTCGCAGTTGGATCTGTCATCATACTTGAAATGAAAGCATAAGCGTCTGCGAGTCTATTATCTTTTCTCGATATATGCCTCCATTTTATTTTTGGGATTTTTGTTGACAATTCTTCAACAAGTTTCTTATATTTTTTCAAAGATGGTTCATTTGTTGTGTATTCTCCTTTTATTTGGCGAATAACTAGCTACAAATCACTGATAATTCTAGCATTTTCTAATTTAATTTCTATTGCGAATTTTAGGGCATGTATCACAGCTTCATATTCTGTTTCATTATTAGTGGATGCAAACTTCAATCTAAATGAAAAATCCATCTTCATTCCCTCCGGCGAAATTAAGACAATTCCAATTCCATTACCTTCCCCATTTGAGGATCCATCCACCAATATTTCCCATCTATTCGAGGATCCATCATTTCCTCTATAGCTTCATCATATTTTAAAGGAAATTATGCCAAAAAGTCTGCGACAACTTGTGACTTTGGCGAAGATAACACTTCATATTTAATTTCAAAATGTCCTACTTGCGCATTCCACCTCTCAACTCTGCTTGACCTCTTTGAGTTCTTCATTACCGATTCAATTGGTACCTTTGTCAATACTTTGACTTTATGTGCCTGAAAATATATGCGAAGTTTAAATGTGGCGTATACCAATGCTAGAATTAGCTTTTCAATCTTTGAGTAATTTCTTTCTGCGGCATTGAATGTTTTGCTGATGTAATAAATTGGTTTTTCAACTCCTGTGTCCATTCACAATAGCACAACACTTAATGCATGCGAAGTTGTCACAAGGTAAATCAATAATTATTCTCCTGGTTCCGCTTTTTGTAAAATAGATATATTCATCAAATGTTCTTTTATTCCTTGGAAAGCTTTCTCACATTCATCTGTCCATCTGAATTTTGTACCCTTTTTGAGTATGTTGAAGAAATGTTTACATTTATCCGATGATCGCGAAATGAATCTTCCCAGCGAAGCTAAGAGTCCATTTAACTTCTGTACATCCTTCATCGTCGCTGGTGTTGGCATGTCGCGAACTACTTGCAATTTCTCTGGATCAACTTGTATTCCTTCCTTGGATACAATGTGACCTAAAAAAATTCCTGATGCAAATCCGAAAACGCATTTTTCAGGATTTACCTTGATATTAAATTGCCGCATTTGTTCAAAAATTTCCTTCAGATCTTGTACATGATCTTTAACTTCTTTACTTTTTACTAACATGTCATCTACATACACTTCTAACATTTTGTGTATCCACTTTGCGAATACTTTCTCCACCATTTTTTGATATGTTGCTCCAGCATTTCGCAGACCAAATGGCATTTTTGTATAACAGTATAATCCTCTTGGAGCGAAAAAAGCAGTATGTTCTTGATCTTCTTCAGCAAAAGGAATTTGATTATAACCTTTATACCCATCTAGAGAATATATTCTATCATTTCCCACTGCTGACTCAACCATTTGTGGAATATATGGTAATGGAAAACTATCTTTCGGACAAGCTTTGTTTAGATCAGTAAAATCTATACAAATTCTTATCCCTTTATTATTCTTTGGGACTACAACCATGTTTTCTATCCACTCCGGATATTTGGCTTGTCTTATAATTCATGCATCAAGCATCTTCTGCATCTCTTCTTCTATTTGGGAGTGATATGTCGTTGCGATTTTTCTTATTCTTTATTTAAATGGTCTTGCACTTTTGTCAATTTCCAACTTATGACATGCCACAGATGGATATATTCCAGGCATCTCATCCATGTTCCATGCGAAAATATCTCTATACTCTCGCAGAAGATTAATAGTTCTTTCTTCTTCATCTGCCTCCATCTTGGTCCCAATTTTTAGTATTTTGGGTTCTTCTTTAGTTCCAATATTCACTTCCTTTGTTGGTTCTGTTGCGGTATAACTGGTCTTAGGTTCTTCCATGGGTGTTGGTTCTTTTATCACTTTCGCAAGTTTGTTTCCTTTTTCCTAAATTTTGCTGGGTATTCCCTTCCCTTCTTTTGGTCTAATCATGTAAATCTTAAACTCTTCTTCTTTCTTTGCCTCTTTCGTCATCTTTCTGCGAATTTTACCTTTCTTTGGACGTTCTTCATGATGTTTCACTTAAATTTGATAACTCGATTTCGCACTATCAATATCCCCTCTTATTTCACCAATTCCACTTGGTATTGGAAATTTGACGTATTGATGTAGTGCTGACGCTACATATTTAATTGCGTGTATCCATGGTCTTCCTAACATCATGTTATATGGAAATTCCATGTCCACCACACATAGTGTCACTTGTGTTTCGATTTCTCCCAGCGGAATTCTCACTACTATTTCCCCTTTTGGTTTAGTCGTAGATTTGCCGAAACCATGAATATGATATGTTGAATGAGACATTTCTTCATCTTTGTATCCCATTCCTTTGTATGCATGATAAAATATTATGTCCACTGAACTTCATGTGTCCACTAAAGTTCTATTCACCGCCCATTCTTCCATAGATTTTGCTGAATTTTCCTTTTATTTCCGTGCAACCGTTACCGTGATTACCAAAGGAGATGTGTGACTCAAATTTTCTTTTGGTATCTCTGCTGCTGTGAATGTAATTCTCTGATTTTCCCACTCCTTCAACGGAGATATCTTTTCTACCGTCATGATTTTCTTTCCTTCAACGGAGATATTTTCTCTACTGCTGTGAATGTAATCTCGTTTATGTATTCTTCCTCTAATGTTCTCATGAAATTCATTAATCATTGTTTTTGTGATTACGCCACATTCCAGCCTTCTTTTACTTTCATTGATCGTGATTGTCTCTTCTTCAACTATTTTGCTGTTTTCTTTCATCATTTTCTTAATTTGAGCAATCTTTACGACGATCTTTACAATTTTTAAAATTTCAGTCCCTGTTTGTAGCGCCATTATGTAGTTGCAGGAAATCCCACACTACACCCCTCATAAGAATTCATACAATTAAATCATTTTTAGATGAACAATCACAATTTTTATTGATTAATCTCACAAATTTTACAAGAAAGGAAAGAAATAAAACTAATAAATTAACAATTGCTCTGGACTTTCTCTCTCCTAATGACTTACTCCATACTCGAAAAAGATCTCCCCCCCTCCCTTAAGCCTGTTCGGCTCTTTATATAGGAAATTACATAGTGGTTGACAGCTAGTTTATCCTTTATTTTAGGATCTGGCTTGCGATACTTTCGCAAGTTTACAAATGTACATTTTCGCAAACGTCATAAATCTCGCTAAATCTTCACAATTTTTTCATGTTTACACTATCATTTTCTGCTACGCCATCTCTTAAATCACCCTGCGACACTCGCAAAGTGTTGTTGGTGAAGATTTCACAAGTATAGCTTTGTTGCGATATTCTGATT
Source organism: Papaver bracteatum (assembly GCA_023529315.1). NCBI lineage: Eukaryota > Viridiplantae > Streptophyta > Magnoliopsida > Ranunculales > Papaveraceae > Papaver > Papaver bracteatum. The sequence goes on from JAJJWX010002701.1 coordinate 300,560, forward strand.
CTACAGTAGTGGCTTAATACAGTGTGGCGTTCAAATCTGGACTAGGTCCTGGGTTTTTTTTTCATTTTCGGTTTCCTCGTTAACAAAACTTCTGGTGTCTGTGTTATTTCTTTTTTGCATTATATTTTGTTATATAATTCAAATATCACAGGTTGTGCGTTGAATAGATCAATTGGTAAATCCAACCTTTGGTTGTTGATTGAAATTAATTGATCCTTGAAAATTGTGCTTTGATACCGTTCAAGTTATTTCTCTTATATTCAATCACGCTCGCAAATTCTTATTGGTTTGATTGCGGATTGAATTGAGAAATTGAGACATAACTATTTGATATACTTTTCTTAAGATTGAATCTAATTGTCTGGTTTATTCTCTTGTAAGTATATTTGAGTCAGTCCATACATATTGCTAAGAAAAATATTGGGTGAGGTTCTTAGACCCACGATCAAAGCAGGCAAACACGTTTAAGACCTCATAAGTGTGTGTTTGTAGTGATCTGACTATATGGACAGAAATTCTATCTCCATGAACGTACCACCAGTCTTCGATGGCTCAAACTACTCATGGTGCAAAATCGTTATGCGTGCTTTTATTCAAGCTCGTGATTTTAAAACATGGGTACATGTTTTTAATATCTATGATCCTCCAGTTAATGCAGAAGGCGATGTATTTATACCTAAGGATATTGGTACATATAGTCCAGAAGAAATCCTTGATGCGAAGCAAAATTCTGACGGCTTAAATGCTTTCATACATGCCATTACCCCAGATCTTCATCATCATGTGACTACTTGCACAAAGTCTAAAAAATCCTGGGATATCTTAGAAACTGTATTTGAAGGGAATACCTCTGAAAATGAAGCTAGACTTCAAAACCTATGTTCCGATTGGGAAACCTTTGTATGGAAAATAAAGAGTCATTTGATGAGTTTAATCACAAAGTGTCTGAAATTGTTAATACATCTTTTGTATTGGGTAAGACTCCTGAAAAAGAAATTGTGATGAAAATTCTCAGATCACTGCCATCTAGATATGATTCTAAGAAGCATGCCATCGTTAAAGGAAATAATCTCGCAACTCTTTCCAGAAATACTCTGGTTGGGAAGTTAAATATCTTTGATCGTGAGCATACATCCAAATCCGGAAAGGATGTTTGTGATGGCCCGGAAAAAATTTCGCTTGCAGTCGGCCATGGAGTTCGGTCAACTAGCAAGTTCCAAATTCTCCGAGCTACCATTTGGGGTTAAAGGGTTGAAACCAGTTTGTAAACAAGAGTAAGGTTATGATTTATCAAACAATACATGAAAGTTTTATTCACATTCCCAAAACAGTTAGCCAAAAAGTGTGGAATACAAATCATCAACATGAAACCATTTAAATATGACCCACACTTATCTAATTTTAATACTCTTTTTACAAACAACAACATCAAGAAAAGAGAATAACACTTTTTACAAATCAAATTAGAAGGAAACTACAACAATGAGAAAAGATAGTATCATTTTTTCGCAAAATAAAACAATAGCAAAATACATTATCCTTTTTCACAAATTAACCCAGATACACATGAATATATATATGAACACAAAGTGATGTACTCACTTTGACCCACAAAGCTCAATGTACCAAGATTAAGAAAGCTTACTACCTCAACCGACCTCAACCTCTATGGAAAACAAAACAAAAGGGTGAGCCACATCCCAGTAGAGAGTTAACGATACGATAACACGAGTATAAAGAATGCCCAAATACAAATAACGATAAGATATCGAATCAAGTAAAGCATAAATAATGTGTTAAGTTGTTGAGCACATCCAAATCGAAGTATCAAAGGACTTACAAAGCCAATACACAATCGAAATCATCTAAAACTAGTAAGTTCGCAATAATCTAATGTGAGGGTCTGAATAACCATCTGTCGAGGTTTATCAGAAACCCACTCTATCGTCCCAGACGATCTTATGCAGGTCACCATTAATATGGATTGCCCCTTGTGGGCCCGACAAACTCATCAGTAGGGTTCGTAACCAAAAGGATGCTCAACGCAATTCATAAATAGTTCGCAAACATCGTTAAATACGAGTATCGAACAAATCATAAACAAATATTTATTCATAAACCATGAAAGATACTTACCTTAGCTTTTCCTACATAAAACGAGATCATAAATACATTTAAGTATTAAATATTAGAGCTGGCATAAGCTCGGAATCAATAACTTCATTCAAACCAAATATTTTGCACGAAAGGATTCTTTTTAAACCACTTACTCTAAGAAATTACCATGGGCTTCATTTCAAATCAAAACTCAACAAAATCCAACATTTTAGAAACTATAAAAGACCTCCATTAATAAAAAAATCACTAGAAAATATAAGGAATTCATTAACTCCAATAACAAGGGCAACATAGTTTAAAACAAGTGCATAATTTTCAGAAACTTCAACTCGCCTAACCTGTTTTCGAAAAACCCCGCAGAACTCGTTACTCAATGAAATCAAGTGTTTCTTGGTTCATTTTAAAGCGTAAAGATAATCTTCATGTAAAAATGCTAGGAGAAATGAATTAGTTTTATATATATGTAAAAGTACCTCAATAAAACTGGACATAACTTACTTTTTTCAGAAACTGCAGTTTCGACAGTCTACATTCGAAAATTTGTGCCAAATTCATCATACAACGAAATTCAGAGAATTTGGTACCATTAGAAAACTAAGAAACCCCAAATTGATATAAAAATGATAAATGAAGGTAATGAGGTACATAGGTATGTTTAAACATCCCAATAAAACATGACAGATGTGCAGTTTATCGGAAATTACAGTTTTAATAGTCTTTACTCAAAAAATCGTGTAAAATTCATTACACAACGGAATTTAGAAAACTTGGTCTTGTTAGAAATATGAGAGACTAATTTTTAAAATAAAAACCATAACCATAAGAAATCAGGTATATATTTGATTCAAAAGGTCGCAAATAAACAGGACAGTGACCAAGCTTTACAGAAATTATAGTTTTGGAAGTCTATAATCAAAAATTTACCCAGACTTCATTACTTATCGGAATCCGTTGATTCTTGTCTATTTTTAAAGATGAAAAGACACCCTTTCACATAAAAAATACAACCAAAAATAATAGTCAAACTAACTAGGTGAGAGTTATGCCCTAAAACAGAACTGGAAAACTATTTCAGAACTTCTTGAATTGCTTCTAAATTGAATTTCAAGAGAAAGTAGAGATCAATTCCAATAAATTGAGAGTACTCATGGCTAGTTTTTAGAAGTAATACTTTTTTAATATTAAATTAGAAGAAAACCCAAACTTTTTTCATGAACACTAGAATAAAAACCGAGATGAACAAACATGAATTCGTTTTAAATATTTACAAATTCATCACGTAAAGTATCATAAGAGTATGAAGAAGTTTGAATTTCATTGAACATTAAATCAGAGAATTGAAATCATAAAAATCAATTAAAAAGAGTTTTAAGAAGAAATTCCCCTACCTTTTGTAGAACAAAACCTTCCAAAGCTATTAAATCGATTCAAACACCGTAAAACAAGCTTCAATTTCGAATTTTTGTGATGAAATTATCTTTTCTTTTACTGTGAGAAGAAGAGAGATTAAAATTGAAAAGAAATATTTGAATTCTAATGAACTTAGTAGAAGAAGCTTATCTAGGAGGCAAAAAGTCTGAAATACCCCTCCTTCGGTTTTAACTCGACACATACACTTGGAAGGTGTAGTTTTATCGCAAACTTGAGTTTAAAAACTCTATTAACGTCCGCACACACTACGGGTAAGCTCACACAAAGAGAAATATAGTTTCTCAGGCAAATCCAAGTGTTTCTCAATCAAAACACAAACAAAACTAGATTTCACGCTCCACATTACGCTACTTCTAGTCTTCCAATCCAAATGGATTGGGATCGCACCCTAATATTTTATGGAAAAAAACGAGGGTATTACATTATTACCCACTTAAAAAGAATTTCGTCCCGAAATTCAAAGCAACGAAAGAGAATTACGAACGTTACCTCATGGTAACTCCAGACAATAGCCACTGCCAGTTAGTGATGTGTGCCTTTATAGTAATCATATACCAAAATTTTTTTAGTCTAATAACTGATTTATTAAATCATTAAAATGAAACAAATGCACATGAAATAGTAATTATAGTATTTGACTGCTTAGTACAATACCAGACTTAAAGAAGAATAAATTTGTATATGAATAAGATACTTTACATCAATAACAAACTCTAAAGACTATTAGTATACATTAAAATTTTATGTAGACTCAAATTAAAATCAAATTAAATTACCAAAGCTATTAACATATAAAGTATAGAATACGGATTCAACAGGAATAAATAAAATCAATTATATCAAACTTTATGAGAATGTAGAGTCAAATGGAAATTTAAAGACTAAGACTTAGTGTACCAACTGGCCAATCAACAAACCAATAACGATAGTAGTAAGAATGATGAGAATAGTAACACAATTGATAATAGTATTGTGAGTAATTAAGTTGATAGCAAACTTTTGACGGATAATATTTGGAAAAAAATAATTATATATTGTATAATAGTAAAGTTAAAATATTAGATATTATAAATTGAAGTGAAATCAAATTTGAATTAGTTATATGGATGAATATATAATAAACATGAAATTATATCTTATTATTAAATATTAGCACAAAGAACTTAGATATATTTATTTATTGGAATATAAATTCATGGGATAAGCCAATTGTACTATAATCTAATAGTTGATAGAGATTAAAGAATAATTAGTCTGAAAATTATGACCGCATAAAATAAATCCCGAATATCATATAGAAACTTTATTATATATATAGTATCTTCTAATGTACTTAGAATCGAGTTAGGGTAATTTGGAGGAGTCGGACTGAGTTTTGCTCTGCGAATCGGTGATAACTCGGCGAAATGTTTTTCTCTCAAATCTTGATTTCAGAGCTTTCTCAGGTGAAAAATCTAAATTATTTTGTCTTGAATTTTACATACAATGATTGTTGAGTCTTAATTGAGCTCTGGTTGATGGATTCTGGTCCTAAAACCATCTCGATTGATCTTAATTAGTCTGAAATGGAAAATTTAAGTTCTGCAAATAATGATAGGAAAATTCCATCAATTGAATTACCAGATTATTTATATGAGAGAAGTGTAGATCCATGGAAGTTTTCTTTAATAGGAAGGCTATATTTGCAGAAAATTAAGTTTGTTGATGCTGTTGTTATTTTGAGAAGTCAATGGAAATTACAGGGTGATTGTCGTATGATTCCATTAGGAAGGGTTTTTTTTTACAATCAAGCTTGACAATGAGTTTGAGAAGAAGCTAATCAAATCTCAGCACTGGGAAGTTTTGAATCAAGTTCTGCAAGTTAGGAATTGGGTATCAAACTTTATACCTGCAAATCATAGAACATCCAAAGCTATGGTATGGGTTAGGTTTCCTGGATTGGGTTTGGAATTTTGGAATGAAGCAAATCTGTTTAAAATTTTTAGTGAATTTGGTACTCCTATCAAGGTTGATAATGCTACTGCAAGGTGTGAAGTAGGTTATTATGCAAATGTTCTGGTAGAAGTTGATTTTGCTTTTCACATTCCTAATAAGATTTGGATTGGAACTAAGTATGGTGGTTTTTTTCAAGATATTGTCATTCTAGAGTGTCCTAAATATTGTTCATCATGTAAAATGGTTGGTCACTTAACTACAGAATGTAGATGGGTGAAAAACAAAACTGTTCATCCTAAGCAAACTCCAGTTAAGTATCAAGCAATACCAAAAGAAAGGAAGGGTTTAACTAAGGAAACTTCAGAGCCTTTTGATATTTGTGATGTTTCTTCTAGGGAGGGAGACATAGGGGATTCAATAGTGGATAATATTCAACAAACCAGTTTACCTATTTCCCCAAATATTGTTTTTCATCAGCATAGCAAGTTCAGTCCTCTTGAAACTACTGAACGTATAGTAGGTCCTGCAGAAACAATTAAGGAGGTTTCACCTCCTGAAGTGACCTTATCTTTTAATGTGGAATCTATATCAATTTTTGATGTTCCACAAAAAAAATTGCTTCCATCTGAAGGAAAAGTTTCAACTGAAAAAGTGTTGGAAGTTAATAGTATTATTCTTCCTTTTGTTAATGGCACTAATGGTACAGTGGTTAATTCTCCAGTGCAAGTGACTTCATGGGCTAATGTGGTGGAAATAAAATCACAGAATTCTGAGCATACAAAGGTGGTAGAGAAATAAATGGTAAGTTCAATTGCTAGCACTTCCAAAACTAAAGGTTCTCCAGAACAGAATAAGGTTCTGAAACAAATTGCTTTGCCTAATAAGTATACTTTAAGAAACAATCAAGGAAAAGGGGGTACCAAAAATCCTCCACCTAAACAATAAGAATAATTTACTGGAATTTGAGGGGCCTGAGAAGGTTGAGGGCTCAGGAAAAACTTTGGTCTTTAGTAAATCAATTTAGTCCTTATCTAGTGTGGGTAGCAGAACCAAAAGTCAGATGCAGTGCTTCTTTTTGTCATAGATTAAATCTCCCTGGGATAGAGCAAATGGTAATTCATAATTCTTTTCAAGGTAACAAAGGCAATATTTAGTTGTTTTGGAACAAATGCATAGCACAACCACAAGTAATTTCTGTTTCAAGTCAAATGATTACAGTTAGTGTTGGTGATGCCCTAGTTTCTGGAGTTCATGCTCATGTTAAGGTGGTACAAAGAAGATTTTTATGGTTTGAAATGATGTTAATAAGTGACTTAAATAAACCATGGATCATCCTTGGTGATTTCAATTCAGTTACTTCTCAAGATGAAAAGATTGGTGGTAGACTTCCAAACAGAACTGCAATGTTGGATTTTAATGACTACATTAATCAATGTGAACTAATTCAAGCACCAAAAATAGGTCTTCAGTTTTCATGGTCAAATTGTCAAAATGGAAATAGAAGAATCTTGTGCAATCTTGACAGGGTCTTATTTAATCAAAAGTGGTTGCAATTGTATAGTGACTGGGGGTATAAGGTGGGTATGAGAATTGTTTCTGATCATGCTCCTTTGCTTGGTGGCTGTGCAAATATTCCAAAGCCAAAAAATACTCCAAGGAAATTTCAGAAAATGTAGATCAGTCATCCAAATTTTATGGAAGTGGTTGCTAGTTTTTTGGCAAATGATGTTAATGTTGATCCAGCTTTTAAATTCCTACATAAGTTAAAAGTTCTTAAGAAGGAGCTTAATGAGTGAAATTGGAAGGTTTTTGGAAATGTCAAGGAAAAATAAAGGAGGCAGAGGAGAAGGTTAGAGTTACTACTGTGAATTCAGATAGTAATCCATTTGATGAAAATTTGTTGGCTGACCTTGTTAATGCTCAAAATGAATATGCAAGTAGAGAAGTCCAAGAAAAGACTTTATTGAGGCATAAATCAAGAGTCAAATGGGTTCAAGAAGGTGCTGCAAATACAAGTTTCTTTCACACAAATTTGAAAATCAGAACTGCTAGAAATACAATTACTGAATTGGAAGATGATGATGGTAATGTGCTTGTAACTCAGGATGCTATTTCTCAACATTTGGTTAATCATTTCCAAAAGAAATTTGAGTATTCTCCTATCAATGATTTAGATGATCTGTTAGAAGCAATTCCTTCAGTAATTAATGAGGATGATCAAAGAATGTTGGATGTAATTTCTGAGGAAGAAGAAATTAAGCAAACTATTTATGATATTGATCCAGAGAGTGCTCCTGGTCTAGATGGATTTTCTGGTATCTTTTATAGAAGCTGTTGGGAGATTATCAAATAAGACTTAGTGGCTGCCATTCAATTTTGTTGGAGAAGAAGATTTATTCCCAAGGGCATGAACTCAAGTTTCCTTTTTCTTCTTCCTAAGACTCAAGATGCTAAATCTGCTAGTCATTTCAGACCAATTGGTTTGAGTAATATTCTTTTCAAGAATTTTACTAAAATAATTACTCGAAGAATGAGTGTGTTAATGCAGAAGTTAATTTCTCCTCAACAAGTAGCTTATGTAAAGGGTAGCAGTATTCATGAACAAGTTCTTCTTACATCTGAGCTTGTTAATGAGATGAATTTCAAAAGAAGGGGAGGGAATGTGGCTATGAAACTAGATATATCTCAAGCATATGACACGGTTAGTTGGGATTTCTTAATGAAAGTTCTAAAGAAATATGGTTTTTCAAATGCCTGGTGTGAATGGATTTTAACTCTGTTTAAGTCAGCTAGAATTTCTGTATTGGTTAATGGTGGTCCCTGTGGGTTTTTTCAAGTTGGGAGAGGTCTCAGGCAAGGAGATCCTTTGTCTCCCATCCTCTTTGTTATTATGGAAGATGTTTTAAGCAGGAACATTTCAGCTTTAGTGGAACAAAGGAAACTGCAGCCGATGTTAACCAAAAAAGGCATTCATCCTACACACTTATTCTTTGCAGATGATGTGTTTATATTTAGTAATGGTGGGAGGAGAATTCTACTAAATTTGCTTAGCTTGTTAGATTCCTATCAAGATTGTTCTGGTCAAATAATCAACAAGTTCAAAAGTAAATTGTTTGTAGATGGTACATCTCAGTTGAGGAAAAATTTCATTAGTGAATTTCTGCATATGGATATCTCAAAATTTCCAAATAAGTATTTAGGTGTTTTTTTATCTCCTGGGAAGATAACTTCTGCTATGATTTGGCCAGTAGTTGAAGTAATTCAAAAAAAATTAGCAGTATGGAAGGGAAGGTTGCTTTCTTTTCAAGATAGGCTGGTACTGATTAAATCTGTTTTATGTAGCATACCTATTTATAATATGTCAATTTACAAATGGCCTGTATCTATAATAAAAGTTTGTGAGCAGCAAATCAGAAATTTCCTGTGGACTGGTGATGGAGATGTAAGGAAGTTTAAGACTATTTCTTGGAAAAGGGTTTGTACTCCATATGATTAGGGAGGACTTGGTATTAAAAGATTGGAGATAATGAATAAATCCTTGCTAATGAAGCTAATGTGTAAAATTCTACAATCTGATGATGAATGGTCTCTTTTCTTTGTTGTTAAGTTTAAAGATAGAACTGGTCAATGGACACACAACTGGAAACAGTCTTCTGTTTGGAAGGGTTTAAAATGGGCATGAAATACACTTAAAGAAGATGTTAAATGGAAAATTGGTGATGGATCAAATGTTTCTGTTTGGTTTGATAATTGGCTAGGTGGAAGTTCATTAATTGATGATATTGGGTACACTGATTTTGTGCAGTCTCATCTGAATCTGAAGGTGCAAGATCTAATTCAAAATGGTGTTTGGTGTCTTGAGTCTAACTTACAGAATCTTGTACCAATACAGTCATTGCCTGCAATTAATGGTGGTAGGGATATTTGTGTGTGGAATGCCAGTAAGGATGTAATTTTTCATACAGACATTGCAGTTGAAAAATTAGACATAAATAGGTTAAGCTCTCTTGGCCTAAATTTGTGTGGCAGCACTGCCTTCATCCAATTATTGATGCTAATATATGGAAGCTTCAACAATCAGTCTATGTGGATGATGAAGTTATGAGGAAGAAGGGTTTTGAATTGGCATCTAGATGCTGTATCTGTCAGCAGGATGAAGATAACATGGATTACACATTATGGGATTGTGCTTTCAGTGTTGCTATTTGGACTTGGCTCAACACTGTTTTCTATTTTTCTAATCCAACTTCTTTTGATGATGTCTGTGTAGCAGCAAAACATAAGAGCTCCTTTGTTAGGCAGGTGTGGATGATTGCAGCTTGTATTACAATGAAAGAATTATGGTTTCAGAAAAATGCTCAACTTTTTGAGGACGAGAAACCAAATTTCAATGGAGTTCAATGTAGAATTAAGCACTTGGTTCATGAAGGAGGCTGTATATTAACTGGTGTCAGTTGGAGCCAGTCTTATGATTGTCAAGTAAAGAGTTTCTTTTTTCTCTAGCTTTTACGTTCATCCTTTACTGGTATTAATTTGGGATGTCTGTAATGGGCTAGTTGTGGGCTTAGTTGTGTTTTTTTTTTGGTGACTCTTTTCAATTTTTGTTTTAGTTGTTTAACTTTGGGTCAGTCCTGTAAGTGTTGTTTTTAGCCTTTTTTCAATAAAAAATATGTGATTCAACAAAAAAATAATGTACTTAGAATCAGTAATTTTTGAAATAGAATATAGCATTTTGAACCTAGAGCTGCAAATTTTAGTTGTAGAAAACCATATAGGCGTGTGTTTCATTTCTTGTTTTTTCGAACTCATTTTAAATGCGTTTAATTTTTCGCGCAGATGTAAGAATACGAAGTACTTACACCTAGACGGGATATCGTATTTCTGAATAAGGTGGGGAGTTTTGCAGACTAGGAGGTGATTCAATTTTCGAGGACGAAAATGAATAAGGTGGGGAGAATATAAGGACCCTCAAGCTCGTCAACGCTATTTGACTGGTCTAGCGAGGGTTAAGATATGATTTAGAACTGGGTTGGGTTTGTGAGATAAATCTTAATCACTAAAAGCTATCAATAATTAAAATATTTATTTGATTGATTGATTTGTTTGTTTGGTTGTCTATATATATAATGAAGTAAAAATTGTAGGGTACAACAATAAATTTTGCAAGTAAATGTTAGAGAATAATTAGTTTAAAAATTATGAACATGTACACAATCGAATACTAAAAAATTGTGAGATCATTATTATTGATAAATCTTGAAAATCACATAGAAACTTTTGAGTGCCTTGACTTGTACATAGAATCAACAATTTATAATCATATAAATGTTAATGATATTTGTAAGAGTAGTTAGAATAATAGTTCGACCATTAATGATAATAAGGTCACGAATAATCATGATAAAAGTAATTTTAACACTTATCAAATAGTATTGTATTGAACTTTATCTAATTGAAAATCTTATTAGAAAATATATAACGGTAAAAGTAATAATTAGGATCAAGTAACCACGCTAAATTATTAGTAATTATCTACGGTTAAAATTTGTAAATTAGATAAAATCAGAAATACATTCTTGTGCATTGAAATCAGATAGATAATATAAGACTTATTAGATAAAAGTAAGAACGTGCGGATATAACGCATAAAAAAAAAGACTAAGATTTCTTGGTAGTGTTATACTCAAATTTTCTTTAGTCTAATGGCCGATTTGGTAAATCACTAAAATTAACTAAATACACATGAAAAAATAATAATAGTATTCGAATGCTAAGAACAATATTAGACTTGAAAGAAAATAGATTCGTATATTAATAGGATACTTTATATTAATAGAAAATTCTAAAGACTATTAAGACATTAAAATTTTATGCACACTCAAATGAAAATCATATTAAATTATCAACGCCAATATTTTACAAAATATAGTATACGGATTCAATAGAAAATCATTACGTGAATGTAGGGTCATATTTGGAAAATTAAGATTTAGGGTACCAACTGAACTATTAACTTAAGAATAATGAGAATAATAACATAGTGGATAAAAGTATTTGAGTAATTAAATTAGTAGGAAATTTATATATGGTATTACAGTAAAGTTAAAATTATCAAATATTATAAATTGACGTAAAATCGAATTGGGGACTACTTATATTGGTAAAATAAATAAATAAATATTCAGATGACTAAATTGCTTAAAATGTTATGAAATATGTATATAATTTACGAAGTAAAATTTAGGTTACATTAGTTAAGGTAGAAGTTAAAGACTAATTAATCTTAATAAATTAATACTTAGTTAATCCAGCACTGGGGAATAGTAAGGTTGGTAATTCGTGTGTGTTCCCATGGTACTTGTTACGTAGGTAAGCATTTGTAGTTGCAGGAATTCCTACACTACACCCTTGATAAGAATCTATAGAAATTGAATTACATTTGAAGGTGAATAACAACACTTTTTATTATTCTAATTTTTGAATTCTTTACAAGAAATATAAGAACTCAGAAGTACACATTTCTTTCTAGTGTTTCTCTCTCCTCAAAACCTTATCAACTCTCAAAAAGACATCATCATTTTCTGAACCTAACGAACCCTTTATATAGGGATTTACATAATGGATGACAGCTAAGTTTTCCTCCTTTTTTGGATCTACTCTGCGATCTCATCGCGATTGCTATAATATTCTCTCGCAAAATTGATAACCATAGCGGGATAAACATACTCTCTTTGTATTTCTTCCATCGTCAGCTTCTTTTGGATTCTTCTGTGATGCTCGCGAAACGCTGCTAAAGATTCTTTTGTGACGCTCGCAAAAGTGTTGTTAATATCGCAGAAATACCGTTGTAGCGATATTCTGGTCCTACAGCATTGTCAGGCGTGGTGAACTCATACATGGATACTGAATTCTTGTATTACTAGGCATAGAAGGGAGACTTGCTTCTACTAGTGAATTGAAAGATCCCAAATTTTACTTAGAAACTTTGTTATAGAGTATTTTCTCTCGTAATTAGAACCAGTAACTTATTGAAGTAGAAACTAGTTTTGTTTTTTTTAACTAGAGCTAAAAATTTTAGATATTAGTTGTAGAAATACATATAGGGGTGTGTTTCATTTCATGTTTCTTCGAACTCATTCGAAATGAGTTGGTTTTCGCGTCGTTTGTAAGTATGAGGAGTACTTGCATTTAGACGAGAGATAATGTTATCTCTATAAGATGGGAAGTTTTGAAGACCAGAAGTATGGATCGATTTTCGAGGACGGAAATGTATAAGGCTGGGAGAATGTAAAGACCCGCAATCTCTTCAACACTATTAGACCAGTCAAAAGACGTTTTAGCCGATAATAACTCGATTAGTTTAACACGAAATTTAATTAATAGGAATTAATTTAACAACGATTTAGATACAAAACTAGTATCGTTCGATAGGTCTCGAAAAGTTATGCGAGATGGACTACTTGAATGCGTCATTCAGATACTAGACGAAGAAGATATCACTGGATTAGTACGAGGGCCAAAATAGTCATTTTTCATCTAAACCGCCTGGCTGCCCTTATCCATTTTCTGGGCGCCTTAATAATTATTCTTGGTCTTATCGACACAAGGTCGAGAAGATATTCATTTCTCTTCTTTCGTTTTCTTTCTTCTTCTTCTTTGGAAAATATTTTGATTTCGCAGTGCGAGTTCCAAAATTGAACTAACGCCTTTTCCACCGTTAGATAAGGAAGATATGATGTCAACTAACTATGCACCAACTATAGTTTCTTATGGTACTTTAGGGGGGGAGGAATCCATATCTTCAACAATATCTTCATCTCTCACTCTGGAAATTTTCACCATTTAGCATTTTTTCTCTAAGTTAAGACTAAGTTTCCATTAGACAATTTCTGACTGGCTGAACATTAACCACCAACCGTGCAAATGTGGTATTGATTTTCGGTTGGTGCAGGATATATTTTTGCTGGAATGAAGATTAATAACGAACCGATCGGGATAGTAACTGAGTGAACTATCGTAATCGGATTTGAATATTGATACTTCAGCAGATGCGTGGATTCCAAGGGAAAGATTGAATACTGGTAACATAAACAATATTCAATCAAACTAGATTTTGAATGAGGAAGTTAACAAATTTAGACATTCTGATCAGAAAATTTATATGCTACTGACCAAGACAATCAACAACTTTAAATTTTTATTTAGAAGCCCAAGTGGAATAAACAGAAGTAGATGCAGAAATGATCAATAATTAACTATCTCCAACTACAGGTGATGTTTTTGATCAAAAAAAAAACCTACATGTGATGTTTGTGCGCATTGCAAAATAGTTGCACCAACAACGGCAACCAACAATATCATGCTACTAATAGCTTGTGTGGTTTCAATTGATGATTATTGATTAAATTTATCTTTTTTCTTCTGTGATCATGAACGGTTCCTAATTTTTTTTGCAGGTGAAATGGAGATGGAAATGGCAAGATACAGAACCTTCTAAAATTACTGCAGATAACCGTGGTTAAGTCCACAGTTATCTAACATCATATCTACCCTATCTAATGGCTGGGAAGATGCTAGTTCAATTTTGAACTCATGTTGCGAATTCAAAATATTTTTCTTCTTCTTTCTCTTTCTTTTTCGTTTCTGTTCTTTTTTTTTTCTTTCGGTCGATTCAATTCAGAAGATTTGAGTTGTTATTTCATGAGTCATTCATGGAAAATCTTATAACATGATGATTTAATGGAGTAGGTGATTCTGCTGGGATTGGTTGGGTTCCTAGAGAAGAAGAAATTGATGTTGCTATAAAATAAAGTTTAGGGTTTTGTCATGAGAGAAAGTAATCAAGATAAGTTGATGAATAAGATGAAAAACGAATGGGTTGGTGATTAATTAACGTTCTGAAGTTGTTTTGAAGAGTTAGGGTTCATGAGAAGAACTCAGGAAGTTGTAGAAGATGAAATCGATTATTAGGGAAGGGGATTTGAGATGGGTATTGACCAATTGAATGAATTGGAGTTAAGGATGAGGAGTAATTCGAGATCAAAGAATTATTAGGGTTTTTGTTCTTCCCCAAAATAAAAATTAGGGTTTTCTGTTAATCGATGGTGATAGTGAAGATTGTTGAGTGTTAGTTAAACAAAATTGATGGATTATTGGAAGTTTTGTGGCGAATTACTAGATTAAGTGAAGGCAAAAAAGAATCTAGTTTAACTGGTGGAATTAAATTAAGAGGTTGTTCAGTTTGAGATGAATTGCTGATTCAAGCTAAAGTATGAAGAAGAAATTAAATATTTCAATTTCCTGAGCAACACAGATTGGAGGTAAATATTATTTTAAGTTAACTTTGTAAAGTTGTTCATGTTGATTGCTGAGTGTATGATGTTCATGGAGCTAAGATTGAAATGAGTATATGAATCTGTATTGGAGTTGGAGATGTAGATTAGGTATGTAATGAATTACAGTTGAGGATTAGAGGTTTGAGATGTATAAGTTGGTGTTCTGTATGGAAATAATTGTAAGTAAGTTGTTATTTTTTTATGGTGGTGATGGTTAGTAGTCTTAGTTGAGGTCGTAACCTCAAAACTGAAGGGGAAGTGGCTATGGTTGTAAGTGAATTAAAAGGGAAATAAACAGAAGGGTGTTGTAATGGTGGGGTTGGCTGTGTGTTTGAAGATGCAGGGTATTGTGATTTGGTATAGAGGTGAACTTTAATGGGTGCATATGAGAATTGTGTTGGTTGGCTGTTAAAGATGAACTATTGGTGGCTGGTGATGATTGTGTTAAGCTAAGACTGAAGTATGGAGGTATGCAATGTTAGTAATGTTGTAGGGAGTGGTAGTGTTTGAGATTGAGTTGTTGCTATTGAGAAGAATTGAAATGAGGTTAGATGAAATAGTTGTGTTGATGGAGTTGGATCAGCCTTGTGGAGCTCTGTTAATAAGTAGTGATGTTGTTTGAATTGGAGTTTAATTGAATGAAATGGGAAATAAATGGAACTGTCAGTGGTAGGAAAGACTTGAGCTGAATCTCTTTAGTAGAAGCTTAAAAATGCGATTGCAGGTAGGTTGTTGTTGTATTTGTAAGTTTGTTTAAGATTGTATGAATTGAGGTTATGTTGTTAAATGAATTGATTTTGAATTAGAGCTGAAGTTTGTCTGCAATAGGAGTAGACCTGTTAGTCATCCCAGTCAGTGTAGATGACTTACCTGACTCAGACTATCTGGCTGAGTCGGATCAGACCTTAACTCAGTTGACTAGACCTGACCAAACTATAGCCGACTCAGTATGACCGAGTTAGACTTTAACCTTGGACCATTGACCTCATCTTGACTCTATTCACCGTAGATTTGACTTTACCTTGATAAAAGTTAACCGTTAGTTGACCCTGTGACCGTTAGTAACCGTTAGTCGACTCAGATGGACTAGGCCTTAGGTTAATGTAGACTTGGGCTTAGAGCCAGTTTTCTTATTAAATAGGAACTAGACCTTTGTGGTCTGAATTAGCCTTTGGCTTCTTCGACAAAGTTGTAGATATTCATAATACTTAGCTAATGAATTATAAAACCAATCTAATTGAATTAGTAAACCTTTATATGTGCTAAAGATAGATAATGAAAAGTGTAAAGTCATAAATGGGCTTAGAACCATTAGATAGACTTGTATAATTCGTGTGTGAGCCGTTTCGGCTAGATTCTTAGAGTTCTTGTGTGATTAACAGTTAGTCTATATTAACAACGATTGATTCAAAGGATGAACCAATGGATCATGTATCTCGAGGTAGGCGTGGCTTGTCATCAAAATAGGTGGGAATCTATATTTAACTCTTTTGTAACCATTTTATTTCTTTTACAAAAGTTTATGTTTAACAAACTCATGCATTGTCTGGTTATGCTTTTCATACATTGTTTAACTTTGAATTATGAAAGTTCTGTTATCTCTTTTGATCTTTACATTGCTTGGAAAGGAATTTTTGTAGGATCAGAATATCTCCACAGCAGTGCTCTTGCAAAATTTATAAATAACGTTTCTGCGAGTTTCTCAACAACACTCTGCGAGCGTCGCAGGCTGACTCAAAGAATGATTCAAAGAATAACGTAACGGATGACGGTGGTAGAAACACCAGGAGAGCATGACGATCCTGCGAAGATTACAGCATCTGCGAGAATAAGCATTACAACTACTGCGAGAGTATCGCGAGTCAGATCCGAAAATAAGGGATAACTTAGCTGTCATCCACTATGTAACTATCCTATATAAAGAGAATTAATAGACTCGGAAAGGAAGGGATAAATTTTGAGAGTGTTGAGAAAGTTTAGAGGAGAGAGAAAGTTTAAGAGAGCGGTTGTATTCTTGATTTCTTCCATTTCTTGTAATATTTCTGAGAATTAATCAATAGAAGTGTTTTTTTTAATCTTCAAATATGTGTTGATAATTGTGAATTCTTGTGAGGGGTGTAGTGTAGGAATTCCTGCAACTACATAATGGCGCTAGAAACAGGGATGTTTTTAAGCAAATATTGAAATTGTGATTTGTAAGAATCTGAAGAAATTGGAGAAGATTTTTACGTGATTTACAGTAGTACATCAAAATTGAAGAAATGGTTAGAAGAAGAAATACATCAGAACAACCAACAACCGTAAGGAGGAGTAGAAGTGAATGGACAAATGAAATAGGAAAATCTTCAAGATTAAGAACAAATAGCAATAGAACAAGGAATAATAGAGAAAATCAAGTTCAACATCCAAATCAGCAAACACCGATACAAGATAGAACTACGGATTATGACAGAGTAAGTGTGCATACCTGGCGATCAGATTCAATGGAAGAAGCAGAAAACCGATAATTAAGAAATGGAAGGCGAGAGGGAAGAGATCAATAGGCGGTTGAAGGATTAATTCATGGAGATGACGAAAATAAAGCAGTATAGGCTCTAAGACAAAGAATACAAGAGGAAAGGAGATTAGAGGCGGAAGAACGCGCAAATTTAACAAGACAAAATCACGAGTTAAGAATGGAGAATTTGAGATTACAAAGTAGGAGATCGAGAAGTACTGCAAGATCAAGTTCAAGATCATTTAGAGAAGAAACAGGGTGAAATTCCCCTGTGAGAAATGCTGGTGAAAATATTCGAGAGGAAATGCAAAATCCAAATGAAGAGCAGCGTTGTGGAGAAGAAGAGATGATTAAAAATCGCTACATTCCGCGCGGTGAAACTGTGGATGACAGACATGATAATAGAAATCAAGGAGGTGGAAATAACCAAAATGGTGAAGAAAATCGAGAAGAAGTTAGGAGAATATTACATGAGCGAGAAATTCAAAGAAACCGAAGAATAATTAAGGATGAAATTGAGAGACATTATGCTGAGCAGGCACGTCTAGCCTACGAAAGATAAAGATTGAGAGCAGAAGTGGAAGAACAAGAGTTTCAAGAAGCAGTACATCAAAATAATCATGATAATCGAGAAAGGAGACGCACAAGAAATCGCAACAATGATAATATCAATAAGGAATATGATAGAATACAAAGGATAATAGAAAGACAACGAAGAAAAACGGTGAGAAATGAAGAAAATCACAGAAGAGAAAATGGAAGGCATAATCATTTGCGAATTCAAGAAGGAGGTGAAGAATAAAATCGCGGTAGAAGGCAGAATGAAGATGCATAAGAAGAAGCACAAAATCTCGAAAGGAAAGAAAGACATAAACACAAAAGAAGGGAAGCTGCACTGAAAAGGCCAATGGAGCAAAGTTCGTCTGGGAATGAACAGATCTTAAGAGAGATAGCAGAAATGAGGGGAATGTTAAATAACAGAAGAGAGGGAGGCAGAAGACAACTTGATGAAGCTATTGAAGAAGATGCGAAAACTCCATTCACCCAAGAAGTACAGTTAGGAGGAATACCCCCAAAGTGCAACTTGCCAGCATTAACCATTATTTTTGATGGTACTACTTGTGCTATTCAACATATCAAGGCTTATGTTAGGTGTATGCTGCAGTGGGAAAACCATGATGCTGTATTGTACAAATATTTTTCATCCAGCCTTACTGGCGAAGCTCTGAAATGGTTTGAAGGGTTACCCAAGAACACTATAACTTGTTTCAATCATCTACAAACCACATTCTTGGGGGCGTATATAAGCAATAATTCTTCGCGACCCGGTATTGAAGATGTATTTGGGCTAATGCATAGGATTGGCGAGAGTTTGAAACATCTGACCATAAGATGGAAGACAATGTGCACTGAAATAGTAGGAAGAGTAGATGAGAGATACCTCATTTTATCTTTCATTAATGGTATGTTTGCAACCAATCTACTGTATATACAAATTTTCAGAATCAAAAATTTAATTACCATGACGGAGCTGCGAGAGTTACAAGAAGAATACATTGCATTGTAGGAGAAACAAAACGAGATGGAGTCATATCCCATCGCGAACACTAGCTCAATCGCAACAAACGCAAGTCTACTTGCCAGGTTAATAAATACAGTAGCGAGTACTTCGCAGGTGAAGCAAGAAAAGAGTATGGATGATGGACAACAGAAATTAGTATCTATGGGAAGAAGAGATCAAGAAGAGTTCGAAAGGGAAATAAATTTCTTCAGTCGTGATGGAAATAATAAAATTCAGAGGCTTGGTCAGCCGCAAGAGACTTATGGTGGTCAGAGACAAAATTATTATAAAGGGAAAGGAAGTCAGAAGATAATATGGGAAGAAATTAAGATGACACCTCTAAATGCTAGCATAGAGAAAATTTGGGAGGCTATAATTTTGATGGAGGACATACCCGTATCCTGGAATATTGGAAAAGAACCACATCCAAATAATCGAAGTCTAAAATTTTGTTCTTATCATCATTTTCATGGTCACACAACAAAAAACTGCAGGAATATGAAAAGAATCATTTTGAGGATAATAGACCAGGGAAAATTAAACCATTTTCTAAGAGATCACCCATAGTCTCAGCAACTACCCCCAGCTCCAGAAATTCGCAGAGTGAATACAACAAAAGGAGGAGAAACATTTGTGATAGAAGTAGGAGCAAAAGCGAAGAATCTATCATGTAACTCTATCATACATTCATACAAGACTATAGAAGACTTCCAAGACAATGTTTTAAGCAGAGTATTTGCGAGAGATGCAGATGGAAGAGAGATAATGAATATTGCAAAAGCGTCTCCATTAGAAGAGTGGCAAAAGAAGACTATTTCTTTCACTGCACAAGAAGTACCTAAGCCTGGCGAGATGCATGACAACCCACTAGTGGTAAGATTAGAAATAAACCCAAAATAGATAGAAGAAGAAGATAAAAAAAAATGAGGATGATGAAGCTGAAGATTCTTGGGCCATTAACAATTTTCTAATTGACACTGGAAGCTCAGTGGATACCTTATTTTATCATACTTACAAAACCATGGGAGGAAGAGATGATGATCTAATACCGTCGACTTATAAGATCTATGGTTTCAATGGTACTGCCAACAAGCCCAAAGGGGAAATTTCAATGCGAATTCCATTGAACGTAATATCTTCTAAGATTCAATTCTATGTTGTCGACGTTGAATCTCCTTACAATGCTTTGATTGGCCGACCTTGTCTGAATGGGATTCTAGGTGTAGCATCGACTTACCACCAGTACATTAAATTTCCACATCCCAGCGGTGTTGGAGTCATCAAGGGAGACTGGGTTGAAGGAAAAAAGTGCTATGAAATTGATATGGAATCTTGCGAGAAAGGGTCTGCGAAGAACAGAAACTGGAAACATAACATCAAACAAAAGCAAATAAGTGAAAGGTTGATGGTGGATACAGTAGAACGACAAGAAGAAAAAATGCTGCGAAGTCAACATATGCTGAAACCAATAGATGGCGAGCATCTCGCAGATGGAGAAACCGTAGCAAAGCGCAACAAAAAAGCAGAAGCAGAAAATAGTAAGTAGAAAAGGTAAAAATTTTATATCTTGAAGTATGAGAAATGTATAAATGATTTGTTGAAGAGAATTTTACAAAAATATGTTTCGATTCAATGAAAAAGATGAAATTGAAAAATTATACAAGAGCTGAAATGCAAAAAGAGAAAATCAAAGACTGAAGAAACGCGAAAATTTCGCAGAAATGTGAATAAAATTTCGCAGAGACATTAGAATGGGACAAACCATTATGGCGTACACCCTAGTTCGCGAACAAAAATTTCGCAAGAGGCAAATGTAAAACCTAAAGTACATCATATAAGGGGGTATCTGTATGCATGGCTCAGGGATAAGGTTATACCGCCACTGGAACCTGAGTCATGAAGATGTTGGGGTTAAAGAAAACCTATCCAAGAGAGATACTTTGGATTTCCAACTATATATATATTAACAATTGGACGACCGAAGGTCTCTTCCAAGGAGTGCAAAGTATGACCAAGGCGCCGAGGTACACGATTGAGCCAAGGGTGCCCGGGGCGTATGAAACTACCCTGGACATTCTTGGCAAGTCTTGGCTATGATGCACTCGGCCCAAAGAAAACCCCACCTAGGGTGCAATCTCGTAACTATAAGCCATATAGGAAAAAAGGATAAGAGGCTGCGAAAAAAACTGGTTGTTGTCAGGACTGTATGGGAGGAGCTAGTCTTGTATGATCGATGTACGCCTCCTTGAAGGGGAAACCAGGGGGAAGATAAGGGCGGCACCCTCCATTAGGGAGCTGATAAGTGTCTTAAGACGCAAATGTCATGAGTCTTTATATTCACAAGAATATTTAGGCTTGTCATATTTGTGTAATAATCATACAGAGGCAAAAAGACAAGAGAAAAAAAATAAGATGAGATCAATGGGTTTTTACATGAAAGTGTAAAGAAGTCCTGCGATTTCATCACAAGATGGCAATGTCATGGGGCTTTGTTCTCGCAAGAAAACTTAGGCCTATCATATTGTAGCAACAAATTGAAAAAATATGGATAAGGCAAGATCAATGGGTCTTCACATGCGAGTGTAAAGACTTCCTGCGATTTTGTCGCCAAAACAAAATGTGGCTAAATAATACCTTTAACTAGGAAGGCAAAATAAGACCACAAGAGATCAAGATTGAATGACTGCGATATTTATGCTGAGATCGTGAGAGTAAGCAGATATGACTTGCGATAATTACGCAGATATTGAGGAAAAAACTTACAAACAGATCTTATTCGTAACTAATCATCTCAATCTTTCATATTGCAGATGAATAACAGAGGCAAGTATGGGAATGAACATAATGATAAAATTATTATTCATCTTTATATGACAGATTTACGCAGATAATTAAAAAATTAGTAAGCATATTGATTAACCATATTGCAAAAAGGAATTTTTTTCTAATGTATGCAGATCTATACACTAAAGAACATTAGAAGCTGGAGAAATTCGCAACAATATTTTACAAGGAGAAAGGGATAAGTGTACAAATATTAGAAAAAGATTAAAAAGGAAGTCAAAACTATTTAGGTCCATCATTGTCTTCACCAGATTTTTCTTCTTCTTCAATTTCATCTTCATCTTCTTCAGACTCTTCAGCTTCGCTATCGGAGATGACAAGGTCAGGAATATTCTTTGGAATTTCGTTCGTGAGATAATGGTAAGTAGAATGAGGAATTTTATGATTATCGCAGACCATCTTAATAGAATCATTGCGAACAACAACAAGAATATTGCTGAAATTTTCCAGAGAAATCTGAAGTTGCTTCTTGAATTTGGAACATTTCTCGTTGCGAGAAGACAAAAGTCTTGCGAGATTTCCTTTTTCTTCTTCCAACTCTTTAACTCTTTGGGAAAAGTTTTCTTCAGATACTGCGAACAGATGACGACATATTAATAAAATAGTGAAGATACAGCTACAAAATGGATTAGTGGAAAAACAAGAATAACAACCTTCTCTTTGCAAGATCATATCCTTAATCAGGGCAGAATGATCAGCTTGAAGACTAACATCTACGCCTAAATTTTTTTTGGCATTGTCAAGAATTTTCGCAGCCCAAGAAAACTCATCATCATTACTAATGAGAAGGCGGGAGCAAACTTGGTTTTTACTTTCAACAAGAGATCTATTCTCGCAGATAAGTATATCTCTTTCAATTTGAACATCGAGAAGAGTCTTATGGAAATCTGCTAAAGCTTGAGCACCATTTTTAGCAATGAGGTCATTTTCGTCAATAAGATCACTGTACTTGGTTCTAACATATTAGTTTCATCTTTTGAGTCAATATAAAGGCGCTTAAACTTATTGGTTAAACCCAAGTTGAATCTATGTTCAATCCTTAAGAGATGAATTTTGGATCTAAGTTCATCTATGGAAAGAGATTTAATTTCATCATTTAAAAAGTTGCTCAAAGAATCATTAAGGCGATTGAGAAGAGTATCATCATCTATTGGATTTAGAAAAGAACGAAGGAATACAGCTTCATCAGAGAGTCCGTAAATATCTGCGAAGAGGACTAACTAAATAAGAAAACACAAAGGAATACATGGAGAAAAGAAAAAGAGAAAATTTTCTTACCATAAAGTTGATCATTCGCAGCTTGGAGACTAGCAACCTTATCTTGCGAAGAAGAGAGTTCAGTTTCTAATCATTTGATCTTCTCATGAAGGCCAACAGATCCAGATTCTAACTGCTCGCGAAGATTAACATAATCAGATTTTAATGCTTCATTTTCTTTGCGAAGAGTAAGAGATTCAGACTTTAATTCTTCATTCTCTTTGCGAAGATTAGCGTTTTTGTTTGCGAGAACTGCACGCCTTTTCTCCAAATCTGAGACAACTGTAAAGGAAGCTTTCCCATCCTGCGAAATAATGCAGCGAATTTTTGAGGAATTAATTTTGAATTTAAGACAAAAATGAAGTGAAGAAAGGTAAAAGTATGAAAACTTACCAAGCTATTGAGAAAATGCAAGAAATTTGGATATATAGATCTTGAGACCCCGCGAAGAGATTCGTTGTCCTTTAAGATAGGGGCATCACAAATAGCAGCGATAGACTTGCAAGCATCGGTCAGAGGAGTATCACCAATTGTATGCATAGTATTGATAAATATGCCAGATAAATGATCCATAGAAGATTCAGGTTGTCCAGATTCTTTTACAGAAGAAATATCATTATTGTCACTAACATTGTCGTCATCATCATCATTGTCACTGGAACTCTCACAATCTTGAGGAGTAGAGGGAAAAGGAGATTGAACTTTTCGCTTATTTAAAGGAGGAACAACAGTATTCTCCTTGCAAGGAGCATCAGATTTCTCCTTGCGGGAAACACTTTTGCCTTTCCCCTTAGTTCTCGCAGCCCTAACAAGTTCTCTTTCTTCAATAACCTGCGAACACAGATAAAGATAAGAAATAGAGGCAATAATATATTATTAAGAATCATAAAGAAATATTTCTTACTTCATCTGTGAGCGATTGAAGAGCTAAAGAAGTACTGGGCTTCCCAAACTTATGGTAGCTAGTTTTTAGCCTGTTAATCTGGAAAAAAATTGGAGTAGTCAGCGAGAGTATAAAAGCATGAGGAAGATGATAATGATAATTTATGCAAAAAATTGAGAGAACGTACCTATTTATTCCTTTCAGGCCAGTTGAACACCCATGGTTGGTACTCTGCGAGATTCGCAGGTAAAGCATGAGGACCGCAAATGTAGGGACCCTCTAGAAATAATGGGAAAATACACCATTTATCATCACTAGAATGGCGCGGACCTTGATTATTACCCGGATGCCAGTCAATATCCAACATGATAATTTTATCTTCAGCAATGTCATCCTTCTTTTGTAAGTGGACACCCCAACAAGTGCTATCTTTCCTCATGGGGATTATATCATAATTTGCGAAGAAATTCTCTATAGTATACTTCGCATGAATAATTGGAACATCAGTGAATTTAGGATTCTTCGCTTTATCAGGATAAAGAGATTTCTTACCAGCACCGCTAGTAGCATACTCCAGCATCAGACGAATGCAATCCCCACTCAAATGATATATGGCACGTGAGAATCTCGCATGAGAAAGTATTTCATAAAATAAAGGGAGCTCAGGATCATAAGAGGAATTGGAAGACCAGCTTCAATCTGACCTAGAGAGACTATAATCTTCTCGCGAGAACATGGATGATCAGAAAATAATTTAATGGAAAGTTCGGCTTTAGGGTTTTGATCAGGAATGGTAGATAAAGCATAACCTTCGTCCTTAAGTTTTTTTTGCAGTTGCTCAAAGGCGATGAGATTTTTATGACCAGCTGGAGCCATTCTTAGTAAGTATGGGAATGAAGAAAAGAGTAGAAGATCAAAAGAAAGGTTGCAACAGCAGCGGATGCGGAATTTACAGAAGAACAGTGTTTTGCAGAGAGATTGCAGAGAGAAGGAAGAAGAAAGTAAAAAGAAGAAAAGTGAAGAGTGAAGAGTGAAGAAGATATATATAGAAGGTAAAAATTCTCGAGAAGATAAGTGCAATTAATGCAAAGGAAAGACGTGAACGGTTGGAGCGCAGCGGTTGAAAAAGACGTGTCAGAAGTTGAATGGATAAAAAGATACGTGTATTAAATCTGGCGAGGGATGCAGATATATGTCAGAACAAAAGAACGTGAATATATAGACAGTTGCATCATTTCAAAAGATTTCAATTTATCATGATCTTTTCCCCTTCGCAGAAAAGACATGAGAAGAGGCAAGATATAGGATCAGAATATCGCCACAGCAGTGCTCTTGTGAAATTTATAAATAACATTTCTGCGAGTTCCTCAACAATACTCTGCGAGCGTCGCAGACTGACTCAAAGAATGACGTAACGGATGACGGTGGCAGAAACACGGGGAGAGCATGACGATCCTGCGAAGATTACAGCATCTGCGAGAATAAGCATTACAACTACTACGAGAGTATCGCGAGTCAGATCCGAAAATAAGGGATAACTTAGTTGTCATCCACTATGTAACTATCCTATATAAAGAGAATTAATAGACTCAGAAAGGAAGGGATAAATTTTGAGAGTGTTGAGAAAGTTTTGAGGAGAGAAAAAGTTTAAGAGAGCGGTTGTATTCTTGATTTCTTCCATTTCTTGTAATATTTCTGAGAATTTATCAATAAAAGTGTTGTTCTTAATCTTCAAATATGTGTTGATAATTGTGAATTCTTGTGAGGGGTGTAGTGTAGGAATTCCTGCAACTATATTTGTAATGCTTTGTTTGTCTTTATGAATTGTTTGGGAAATAAGAATTTCCATTTGATTGTTTGGAGATGAGAATTTTCATCTGTGGTATATATGATACTCCTCTTTCATTATACCTACTTACTTTCAAGCTTTTATACAATAACTAGGTGTGGGACGAGTCACCATATTATTATCTAGGCGCGGGATGAGTCACCATATTACACATTGTTTGAAAGGAGTTAGTTCCATATACATGATTGTTTACCTCTGTAAAATTGGCTGTGTTTTAGTGTTCAGGGAAAACACGAATTGTTTTCAAATCATTTCCAATGATTACTTGAAAGTTAAATGTTATTCCTACTGGGCAACCCTTTTAGGGATGATGTGCTCACTTATTCACACTTTCAGTTTCAGAGACAGATCAGAGTTGTGCAACGAAAGCTTCGAGAAGTTGAGTTCGTTAGTTGGTTAATTTCGTCTATGTTTATTATGTTGTATATTTTATTTGTAAACCAAATGACTATTTGTATATGTATCACTTGAGAGAAGTTCTTGTATTTATATATTTCAGAGCGGGGATAGTTTTGGGTTAAGTTTTTTTAGCAGATTTATTAATTGAATATTTAAGTATTTGATTTGGATTTGTAGTGCTTCTTTATTTAGTTAATTTCTTAGATTAGTCAGCTGCTAGCTTTGGGGGCGCTACAATGTTGCTTTCAAATCACAAAAGAATACTAAATCACTTGTCAAAAGTAAAAGTGTTTGCATCTCTGAAGATGATCTTTCTAAGGATGATTCATCAGATGACGATCTTGACAAGTCAGGATCCTTGATCACAAGACAATTTATAGGTCTTCTTTTGAAGAGAAGAAAACGGTTCTCCAGAGATAAACGCAGGTCATCAGTTAAACTTCATAATCGTGTTCCTCCTAAAAACAGTGATAATGATAAAACTAATGACGAGGATATGCCTCGGTGATTTAAGTGTAAAGGTTTTGGCCATTTTGCAAATGAGTGTCCAAATTTTAAAAAAATACACTAGGAACAAAGGTCTAGCTACAACTCTTAATGAAATGTCTAACAACTATGATTCTAATGAAGACAAAAAGTCAAGTGTTGCACTTCTTTGTGAAAATGTTGATTTTGATAATTGTAGCAATACATACATCAATCTTGATATTCTTTCAGAAGAAATCTCAACCGTTCTGGAAGAAAAAATTGATCTACCTGTTTCTACTAGAAACTCTTTTTTTGATTTTTCAGGTTCCACTATGTGTCTAGCCGCGTACACATCTCGGGCGTCTGAATCATTTTCCAGGTTGTCATGCTCTTATTGTTCTCTCAAAGGTCATGAACTTTCAAAGTGTTTCAAGTACAAACACAAAATGAGATATGTCAACAAACTTCAACGAAGAGCGAATCGATTAGCAAACAAGCTAAAACTTGTTCAAAAATCATCAGAGGTATGTAAACGCATCTCTTCTTTAAAGAAGTTAGTTTCCAAAGAAAAGACTAGATCATTAGAAAGAAATTTGTGGTATAAACACTATGAGAAACATGTCTCTATGAATTCCTTTCGAAAAGGATATGGTGGAAAGATTATTGTTCACCCTATCATAACTTAAATTGTGTTGGTTAGTGCATCTTGTCTCATGTGCCTGATCAAAAGAGACAAGATTTTGCACACCTTAGGCTTTAGGAAAAGAAAATTCTTTTAGATTTTTTTAGATTTTTTCTTTCTTTCTTTCTTGTTTTTTCTCTTTGAGCATATTCTAAAGTCTGGAATTCGTGCCGCTTTTCATATCTAATTGATATTGTAAAGGACATCTCTGTTTAATCAATAAAAGAGGGTTAAAATAGACAATTCTGCCTTTTTAGGGTAAGATTTGTGCTTACGTGAATCCTTGAAGTGTATAAAGGTTACGTAACCCTACATTCCTTTTTCCTTCTCTAAGAAACTCTTTTATCATAAGTTTGCTTGTAGAGCTTGTTCTGAGAAATTCCTCTCACTATAATGATTGTTATGCCATCAATCATCATAACTTCTGATGGAAAAGACGTTAAAATGATTTTTATGCCATCAATCACTAAAATGATTGTTATGGAGACTCCAAGCATTATAACTTCTGATGGAAAAGACGTTAAACTGATTGTTAAGCCATCAATCATGAAGGAAAAATAAAAATCTCTGTTACCTCCAACATTAAAAAGAAAAAGAAGGAATGTGAGGAAGCCAAGAGCTGTTCCTTCAAATTCTCATAAGTTTTCTGATATTCTTGAAGAGTTGAAGGAAATAAGGAAGGAGATTCAGGAAATAAAGGCTTTTGTGTTTAGGACTTTTGAAATTCAGAAGGCCCTGGTTCGGCATCAGTCAAGAAGGTTTGTTGATATCAACTCCTTTCTTCATGACCTTATGTCCCAATGGCTGTTGACGACAAGGAGTTCGGGGAAAATAAATAATTTTTCAAAGTTCTTAATGTCTAGGAAACTTCTTATGATAATTTATTCTTATGTTTTTAAGAATGATAACTAGGGTTTGGAATAGCTATTATTGTGAGTACACATAGTTGTTTCAAACGATTTTCATCTTGCAATATTTTTAGATTTATTTATTTAAATTCTAAAGTTTATTTGGAAGATGATTTTGCAGTAATCTTTATAGTTTTATATATTGCAACTTTCTATGGGATATGTTTGTTTGTGTTCGTGAACTTTGATTGTCCCATACGTGGTCAAAAGTTAGTCTTTCATATGTCAGTATGCAAGTATTGATAAAAGATTGAATGAACTTTTGACAATCAAAAGTTAAGCCTATTATGTCATTATGCAAATATTGATGGAAGATAGGATGAACTTTTGTTTACAAAGATTAAGTCTATTATATGACATTGTGAAAATAATGATGAAAAATAGAATGAATCTTTGTTTATTTTGCAGTATTGATATTCCATGATCCATATCTTTATGTAAATACTGTGCGGTTCAGTAAGTTCTCTTATGTGAGCATTTCGGATTAAATTAATCACGAGTTCTCTTGTGGTTAATTTAATTGAGATTTTTGGATACAAATTCATGTTTCATGTGATTTGTTAATGTCCAAAGAAATCCTTCATTTCTTGTGAAAGTAAGGTCACTCTAGTTGTTCTTTCGGGAATGACATTTCATGGGGGAGAGTTCTTAATTGAACTTGTGCTTAATTGCCAAATCTTTGTAGGGAGTGCGGCTTTGGAATATTATTATAGTTGCAATAAAACCTACACTACACCCTTGATAAGAATTTACAGTAAATAACACATATTTGAAGATTAAAAACAACACTTTATTATTTGATTCTCAGAAATGTTTACAAGAAATGGAAGAAATCAAGAATACAACCGCTCTCTTGAATTTTATCTCTCTTCAAGACTTTCTCAACACTCCAAAAAATACATCATCCTCTCTTTGAATCTACTGGGTCTCTTTATATAGGGTAGTTACATAATGGATGACAGCTAAGTTGTCCTTTAATTTCGGATCTGACTCGCGATATTATCGCAGTAGTTATAATGTCAATTCTCGCAAGCGTTGTAACCATCGCAGGACAATCATGTTATTCTTGTATTTCTTCATTCGTCAGCTATTACGTCACTCTTTAAATTATCTTGTGATACTCGCAAAGTGTTGTTGAAGAACTCACGGTGGTGTTCGCAGAAGTGTTGTTAATCTCGCAAGAGTAATATCATGGCGATATTCTGGTCCTACATCTTGCCTCTTCTCATGTCTTTTCTGCGAAGGAGGAAAGATCATGAGAATTAAAATGCCGTAATTGTTCATCTTTTCGCTTTTTACCGTTCTGACACATTTCTGCATCTAATGCTAGATTTATTACACGTGTTTTTTCTTCCATTCAACTTCTAACACGTCCCTTTAAACCGCTGCATTCCAACCGTTCATGTCTCTTCCTTATATTAATTGCACTTATCTTCTCGAGATTTTTTACCTTCTATATATATCTTCTTCACTCTTCTCTTTTCTTCTTTTTACTTCTTTCTTCCTTCTCTCCGTAATTTCTCTGCAAATTCACTGTTCTTCCGTAAATTCCGGATCCGCTACTGTTACAATTTTTCTTTCGATCTTTTACTCTTTCAATATTCATTCCCATACTAAAAATGGTTGCAGCCGGTAACAAATATGTGATTGCTTTCGAGAAGATTCAAAAAGAACTTCAAGACAAAGGTTTTACTTTATCCACTATTCCCAATCAAAACCCTAAGTCTGAACTTTCTGTTCGATTATTTTTCGATCTTCCATGTAACCATGATAAGATCATAGTCTCACTAGGCCAGCTTGAGGCTGGTCTTCCCATTCCTCTATATGACCCTGAACTTCCTTTATTCTATGAGATACTCTCTCACGCGAAGTTTTTGCGGGCGGTATATCAGTTGAGTGGGGATTGCATTCGCTTAATGCTTGAATATGCTACTCGCGGTGCTGGTAATGAATCTCACTACCTTGATACTGCGAAGAATCCTAAATTTAAAGATGTTCCAATTGTTCCCGCGAAGTATACTATGGAGAACTTCTTCGCAAATTATGATATAATCCCTATGAAGAAGGACAACACTTGTTGGGGTGTCCGCTTACAAAAAAAGGATGACATCGCTGAAGATAAAGTTCTTATGTTAGATATCGATTGGCATACGGGTAATAATCAAGGCCCTCGCCACTCCAGTGATGATAAATGGTTCATTTTTCCATTATGTCTAGAGGGTCCCTACATCTCCGGTCGTCATGCATTTCCTGCGAATCTCGCAGAATATAAGCCGTGGGTTTTCAACTGGCCTGAAAGGAATAAAGAGGTATGTTCCCTCAATTTTTTTGCATAATTACCATTATTATATTCCTCATGTTTTCATACTCTCGCTGACTACTCCAATTTTTCCAGATTAACAGGCTGAAACTTAACTACCAAAAATTTGGGAAGCCCAGCACCTTTTTATCCCTTAAATCTCTCACAGATGAAGTAAGAAATATTCCTTTATGATTCTTAATAATATATTGTTGCCTATATTTCTTATCTTTATCTGTGTTCGCAGGTTATTGAAGAAAGAGAACCTGTTGTGGTTGCGAGGACCAAAGGGAAAAGCAAAGATTCTTCTCGCAAGGAGAAATCTAACGCTCCTCACAAGGAGAAATCTGGTGCTCCTCGCAATGAAAAATCCACTGGTCCTCTCTCGAAGAAAAGAAAGACCCAAACTACTTCCCCTTCATCACCCCAGTCTAATGAAAAAAATTCTCATGATGATACTGATAATGATGATGATTATTATTTTGATGCTGATATCCCTTTCGCAATGGAATCCTCCCAATCTGAATCTTCCATGGCCCAGCTATCTAACATTTTTGGCGATATTACACATGGTATCGCAAATGATTATGAAAATGAAGATCTTAACGGGGTATCCCAGGCTCTTTCCAAGATCTGCGATGTTCCCATATTGGTTGATAATGATTCTCTCCGAGGAATCTCAAGATCAATAACTCCCAGTCTCTTAAATTCTCTTAGTATTCTGGTATGTTTTCATTTCTTCACCACATTTATGTATTCATTTCCTCACCAAGTTTTAATTTACATTGTTCCCTCGCAGACTGGAAGAGCTTCCTTTGATGTTGCCTTAGACTTGGAGAAGAGGTGCGCATCTTTTCACAAGAAGAATACTGTTCTTTGCAGTCTTCGTGGGCAATTGGAATCTGGGTCTGCTGACCTTCAAGAAAAGATCAAGCGGTTGGAAACTGAACTTTCTTCCTCGCGAGATAAGGTCGCAAGCCTCCAAGCTGTGAACGATCAAGTAAGAAATCTCTCTCTTTTTCTTTAACCTTGTACTCCTTTGCATTTTTTCTTTTTTTTCTTTTTCACAGATGTTTACGGACTTTCTAACGAAGATGTATTCCTTCGTTCTTTTCCAAATCCAATAAAAGATGATACTCTTCTCAATCACCTTAATAAATCCTTAGAAAACTATTCAAATGAACAGATTAAATCCCTTTCTGTAGATGATCTTAGATCCAAATTTCATCTTTTAGCAATTGATCATAGATCTAGTTTGAGAGCGGCTAATGCATCTAAGTGTCAATATCTTAACTATAAAGAAGAAATCAAGATTCTAAGAGCCCAAAAAAGTGATCTTATAGATGAAAAAGATCGCATCTCTAGGCAAGGAGCTCAAACTTTAGAGGATTTTCATAAAACCCTTCTTGAAGTCCAAATTGAAAAAGATAAACTTATCCGCCAAAGAGAGGATCTTGTTGAAAGAGAAAACCAAATTCATTCCCGTCTTCTTATTGATAATGATGACGAATTTTCCTGGACTGCAAAGATTCTTGACAATGCTAGATCCAACTTAGGTGTAGATATTAGCCTTCATATTGAACAAGCGGCCTTAATTAAAGACTTGATTTCTGAAAGAGAAGGTTGTTAATTTTTCTTCCTTTTTAATTTCTTGTCTTTTATAGTTTTTTGCAAAATTTCCAACTTGTTATTATATACTCGCAGGAGCTGAAAAGAGATACTCTGAAAGAATATGAGAACTTGAAGCTGATAAGAATCAATGATTCTTCTACCAATTTTAGTAATCTTCTTGTTGGTGTTCGCAATGATTCTGCCAAGAAGGTCTAGGATGATCATAACATTCCTCACTATTTGTATCCTTTCCTGGCGGAAGAAGTTCCAAAGAATATTCCAAATCTTGTTATCTCTGACAGTGAAGCTGGAGAATCTGGTGGAGATGAAGGATACAGTGAAGATGATGGTGAAGATAGAGAAGAAAAATCTGGCGAGGATGATGATGGATCTAACTAGTTTTGTCTTTCCCTTTTAATCCCTTTGTAATATTTGTTCATTTATCTCTTTCTCCTTGTAATATACTGTTGCGAGTATCTCCAGCTTCTAACATTCCTTAGTGTATAAATTTCTTTTGCTTCTATCTGTATAAATTAGAAAACAATTCTTTTCTGCAATATAGTTAATCAACATGATTATTAATGTTTAACTATCTGTGTAAATGTATCATATAATAATGTCTACGTAAATTTATCATATAATGATGAATAAC
This sequence comes from Papaver bracteatum, assembly GCA_023529315.1. Lineage (NCBI taxonomy): Eukaryota > Viridiplantae > Streptophyta > Magnoliopsida > Ranunculales > Papaveraceae > Papaver > Papaver bracteatum. The sequence goes on from JAJJWX010002701.1 coordinate 333,289, forward strand.
AATTTTATCATTATGTTCATTGTTTACGTAAATTTATCATATAATGATGAATAACAATTTTTTAATTCTGTTCATTCCCATACTTGCCTCTGTTATTCATCTGCAATATGAAAAAAATTTGAGTAGAACTTAGATATTAGTTATGAATAAAATCTATTTAAATATTTCTGCCTCAATCTTTGCGATAATATCGCAAGTCTCATTATCTCTGCGTCAATATCGCAGTCATTCAATCTTGATTTCTTGTGGTATTATTATGCCTTCCTAGTTAAAGGTCTTATTTTGCCACATTTTGTATTGGCGACAAAATTGCAGGACGTCCTTACACTTGCATGTAAAAACCCATTGATCTTGCCTTATCTGCGTTTTGTCACTTTCTCTGCGACAATATGACAATTCTAAGCTCCCTTGAGAGAACAAAGCCTCATGAAATTTCCGTCTTGCGATGAAATCGCAGGACGTCCTTACACTTTCATGTAAGAACCCATTGATCTCATCTTATATTTTTCTCATGGCTTGTTTCCTCTGCATAATATTTGTCACGCGATAATATGATAGGCCTAAATATTCTTGCGAACATAAAGCCCCATGGCATTGCCGTCTTTAGACACTTATCAGCTCCCTAATGGAGGGTGCCGCCCTTATCTTCCCCCTGGTTTCCCCTTCAAGGAGGGCACATCGGCCATACAAGACTAGCTCCTCCCATCTGGTAGGCTCGGAAAGATACCTACTATTGTGTATACTGCAAGTGCACAGTGTCGACAAGCAACACAGGGCAAGCACAGGTCGAACCACAGAGACTTGGAGAGTGTAGAAGTTGATTCTAAATCCTGATTCAGAGAGTAACCAAAAGGGGTTTGATTTTGTCGATACGACGATATGATTTTCAAGTGACTGAAATAATAAAAGTAAAAGATGCAAATAACAAGATATGTAAACAATGATAATATGGATACTAGGGTATTCAAATCCACCAATAACCTATGATATGCATTCAACTTGTAATATTATTCTTGTCCTTATAGTAGATTCAAGTCTACCGTATAACTAAGGTGTTTCTCCAATGGATAATTTAATCACAACTAAAGTATTTCTCCAAAGCATTAATTGTCTAATTAAGCACAACTAATCTAAAGATCAATATTTGGTTAAGCATGAGTTGTAGCATAATCAACATAGAGATATTCTAACTACAATGGATACATGGCATACATATCAGAGAGCAAGATGTTGAAAAACTTGGATTAAATTATATCTTTAAACAATTCTAAACTTTCAAGAACAAGATACAAGATATGAATACATACCAATGAGATTAGGGCTTCATCTAAACCCTAGTAAATGAAACTAGAACATGAAGAACATTACAACAAAACTTAAATTTGATAAACTAACATGAACAAGCTATTCTTGGATGGTTTTTCAATACAGCAACCCTCTCTATTTATACACAAAATTCCCTCAAGCACTTGGATCCGAATTTTGGCACTCATCCACTCAACAAAACATGTTTTCTTAATTGATGGAATGTATTTGGTTGTGGGAAACAAATTGGGAGTGATTGAGTGAGAGAATGGGGGTGAGGTGGATGTTTTGGAAAGAATCCAATGGGGGTAAGGTGGATGTTTTGGAAAGAATCCAATGGGGGTGAGGTGGATGTTTTGGAAAGAATCCAATGGGGGTGAGGTGGAAATGGATTTGGGTCTTGGGTTTTGGATCATGGGTTGTTTAATCCCATGAATTTGTAAACAAGTTGCCACTGATGCGCGAGCGGGTTGCAACGCTTCCAACTTTCTTCTCTTTTGTCTTCTCAATTCTTCCAAGCTTTATTTAGTACTTAAAAACACAAAATTAATTAATACAAATATTTATTCTTGAAAATGGTAAAAATGCCGAATTTGGGATAATATATGACTTTGAAGCGCGAAAGATGAGTTAAGTGCCAATGAAAAGGTGTATGAATATGCAATATTTGGCACTCATCAAATACCCCCAAACCTGAATTTTACTTGTCCTCAAGTGAAAAACAAATCCGTAAATCCTAACTATACCACCTGTCATTTGGTCTCTCGAATGCATTTAGCGTATGCACTAAGCCTTTAAACCCCTAGGTGTCCCTAGTGGACGAGTTGTAGTCTCGTGAGGGCCTACCAAAGATGTACCCACAAAACCTTCTCCAAATTGAGCATCCATAGAAATGCCTTCGTCTTCGGTCTTCAACTGTAGATGATGAACTTCGGAATTTCGTAGAACCTTGATAATTTGTGACCATTTTTTTTTTTTTTTTTTTTTTTTTTTTTTTTTAAGACCCGCTACACAGCTGATCATCATTTTTTTTTTTTTTTTTTTTGACCCGCTACACAGCTGATCGTCAGATACCAAACACAAGATCCGAGACAAAATAATTTTTTAGGGACCCGCTACACAGCTGGTCATCATTTTTTTTTTTTTTTATTTTTTTTTAAGACCCGCTACACAGCTGGTCATAGAAAACAACAACACAAAAATGCAAAAGACTACAAAGGATCCTACAAAAGACCCGCTCCACAGCTGGTCATCATTTTTTTTTTTTTTTTTTTAGAGACCCGCTACACAGCTGGTCATAGAAAATAACAAAAACAAAAAAATGCAAGACCCGCTACACAGCTGGTCATAGAAAAGACTCACAATGCCATATGCAAATACTCCCCCAAACCTAAATCTAACATTGCCCTCAATGTTTCAAAATATGATAGAAACAACAACAAACCATGAGAACAAAACAGATTCAAAGGAAAGAGATTACCAGATGCCAAACCAAAGACAGTGGAGTATGTCTAAAGCAACCAGCAGGGAAGATATCTGTGGTATGTACAAGGGGTGAACTTTTCAGTCCACGTAGATCGGATCAGCAAGATGAGTTGTTTCAATCTCAGGTGGAATTGGTTCAAGGAACGGCTTGATCTCGCCCATTGACCTTGAAGACATTCTTGGTTGTTACATCTTCTAGTTCTACAGCCCCATGGGGGAAAATTGTTCGCACCACGAACGGGCCTGCCCATTTAGAACGTAATTTTCTGGAAAAAGGTGCGAGTCGTGAGTTATACAATAGAACTTTCGGCCTGGAGTGAATGACTTGCGCAAAATGCGTTTGTCATGGAACACCTTCATTCTTTGTTTGTACATTTTTGCATTATCATATGCATCATTTCTTAACTCTTCCAACTCATTGAGTTGAAGCTTCCTATGGGTGCGACTTTATCTAGATCAAAGTTCAGTTTCTTTGACCCAATATGCACGATGTTCTAACTCTACACAGGAGATGACAAGCTTTACCGTACACAAGTCTGTAAGGGGACATACCAATGGGGGTCTTGTATGCAGTTCTATAGGCCCATAAAGCATCATTCAATCTTAAAGACCAATCTTTTCTAGACGGGTTAACCGTCTTTTCTAGAATGTGCTTAATCTCCCTATTTGAAACCTCTACCCGGCCACCGGTCCGTGGATGATATGGGGTTGCAACTTTATGAGTTATGCCATACTTACGGACTAAGGACTCAAAAGGCCTATTGCAGAAATGTGAACCACCGTCACTGATTATAGCTCTAGGGGTGCCAAATCGAGAAAATATGTTTTCCTTTAAGAACGAAAGTACCACCTTGTGGTCATTAGTTTTGGTTGCAATTGCTTCTACCCACTTAGAAACATAGTCAACAGCAACAAGAATGTACAACTTTCCTTCAGAGCTAGGAAATGGACCCATGAAATCAATGCCCCATACATCAAATAGCTCAACAATCAAAATGGGTTGTAAGGGCATCATGTTTCGTTTTGATATACTTCCCAATTTCTGGCACCGGTCACAAGAAATACATAAGTCATGGCTATCCTTAAACAATGTTGGCCAAGTAAAAACCACTCGCAAGATTTTTGCAGCAGTTTTCTTTGCACTAAAGTGGCCTCCACATGCTTGATCATGACAAAAAGAGATGACATCCCTTTGTTCGAGTTGGGGACACATTTCCTAATGATTTGGTCGTAAAGTATTTGAACAGATATGGGTCATCCCATAGGAAATGTTTCACTTCGGCCAAGAACTTAAACCGGTCTTGTTTAGACCAATGGAGTGGCATCCTACCTGTAGCAAGGTAGTTCACGATGTCGGCAAACCATGGCATTTCAGAAACTAGCATCAGTTGTTCATCTGGGAAAGATTCTCTAATAATCTCTCGATTCATCAAAGAGACTCGACATTCAATCTAGATAAGTGATCAGCAACAACATTCTCTGACCCTTTTTTATCTCGAATTTCGAGGTGGAACTCTTGTAACAAGAGTATCCATCGAATTAGACGAGCCTTGGCATCTTTTTTAGATAAAAGATATCTTAATGCGGCATGGTCAGTATAAATGATGATTTTAGATCCTATCAAATAAGATCTAAACTTATCTAATGCGAACACAACAGCTAGCAGCTCTTTTTCGGTTGTTGAATAGTTCATTTGAGCCTCATTCAGTGTCTTACTAGCATAGTAGATCACATAGGGTTGTTTGTCAACTCGCTGACCTAAGACAGCTCCAACAGCAAAATCAGATGCGTCACACATGATTTCAAAAGGCAATTTCCAATCAGGAGGTCGGACTATAGGGGCCGAAGTTAAAAGAGTTTTGAGCTCCTCCCAAGCATGCACACAAGCATCATCAAACACAAATGCAACATCTTTACTGAGTAGATTACACAATGGCCTTGAGATCTTACTGAAATCTTTGATGAATCTACGGTAGAAACCAGCATGGCCTAAAAATGATCTAACCTCCCTCACAGAGCGAGGCTGAGGCAAGTGTTGAATGATATCAACCTTGGCTTTATCTACTTCTATGCCTTTTCCTGAGATGATATGCCATAGAACAATGCCTGAGTCAACCATGAAATGACATTTTTCCCAATTCAAGATCAAATTCTTTTCTTTACACCGAATAAGCACACGAGTAAGATGATGCAAACATTCATCAAAAGAAGATCCAAAGACAGAAAAATCATCCATGAAGATTTCAAGAAACTCATCTATCATGTCTGAAAATATGCTCATCATACATCTTTGAAAAGTAGCAGGTGCATTACACAACCCAAAAGGCATACGACGATAAGCAAATGTTCCATACGGACAAGTAAATGTGGTCTTATGCTGATCTTCGGGTGCTATGTGAATTTGGTTGTAGCCTGAATAGCCATCTAAGAAACAATAGTACCTATGTCCCGACAACTTTTCTAGCATTTGATCAATGAAGGGAAGCGGAAAATGGTCTTTCTTAGTTACTGTGTTCAATTTCCTATAGTCAATACAAACTCGCCACCCTGTAGTTACACGGGTGGGGACAAGATCATTCTTCTCATTTTGAACTACAAGTAATGCCGACTTCTTGGGTACCACTTGAATGGGACCGACCCACTTGCTATCGTGAACTGGGTATATGATACCCGCATCAAGAAGCTTTATGATCTCACTCTTAACAACCTCTTTCATGTTAGGATTGAGACGCCTTTGCATCTCCCTAGATGGTTTGGCATTGTCCTCAAGGTTTATATGGTGCATGCAATCAGTGGGGCTTATGCCTTTAAGGTCCGAGATGGTCCATCCTAATGCTTCTTTATGCTCCTTAAGCACTTCTAAAAGTTTTCTTTCCTGTTTTGTATCTAAGGCAGATGAAATGATTACAGGCAAAGTATTATAAGGTCCCAAAAAAACATATTTAAGAGTATCGGCAATGGTTTAGTTCGAGCTTTGGCGGCTCAACAAGAGATGGAACAGACTTGGATTCCAAGAGTGGAAGTGGTTCCACTCTAGCTTTCCACTTAGACGTGTCCATGAGTGGTGTGGATTCAAGCAAAGTATTCACTTCACTTATGTATTCATCATCAAACATATCCAGGTTGAAATTATTCAAACAAGCATCCAAAGGGTCAATGACATGCTACTAGGTAGCGACTCCCGAATCAAACTTTCAATCATGTTGATTTCATGCACATCATTATCATCATCAAGATCTAAATGTTGTTGGCTAGAATTGAAAACATTCAACTCCACAGTCATATTACCAAATGACAACTTCAAAGACTCCATTACGGCAGTTAATGATTGCATTGGACGTCGCTAAGAAAGGACGTCCCAAAATGACAGGAATGTGACTGTCGGGGTTTTGCACAAAGTTGAGTATCTAAAACGATGAAGTCCACAGAAAGTAAAATTTATCAACCTTAATCAAAACATCTTCTACCACACCACGTGGCACTTTTACGGATCTGTCCGCCAATTGCAGAGTTATAGGTGTTGCCTTCAACTCTCCAAGACCTAACTGCACATATACTGAATATGGCAAGTAAATTCACACTTGCCCCTAAGTCTAGCAACGCCTTCTTAACCGTATGGTCACCTATTTTGCATGTGATAGTTGGACTACCTGGGTCTTTAAACTTAGGTGGTGTGTTGCTTTGAATGATTGCACTCACTTGCTCAGTGAGAAAAGCACGCTTATGCACATGAAGCTTTCGCTTTTGTGTGCATAGATCCTTAAGGAATTTAGCATAATAGGACTTGCTTGATTGCATCAAGAAATGGGATGTTGATGTTAACTCGTTTGAACATTTCTAAAATCTCATTGTACTGTGTACTCTCTTTTTGTTGCACCAATCTTTGTGGGAATGGAGCAACGGTACATACATGAGATGGTGTAGAGACATTAGAATTATGGGAATTCTTATGTTGCTCGATTTGTTTTCAACAATAGGTGTTTTTCTGTGGTATTTTATGCACTGGTGAGTCCGATGTAGACTCACTCGATCGTGGTACACCTACATTGTTTTCAACAACTTTACCACTACGAAGAGTGGTGACAGCATTTACTTGATTATTGGAGGCCTCATTTCGAGTTGAATTTTCTCTTTGATATACATTTTTTGGATTTTGTTGGGGTTGACTAGGAAGTTTGCCTTTGTCTCTTTCATTCAATGCTTCACAAATTTGACCCATTTTAAGTTCTAGACTTGAAAACGTTGGTCTGTGGTCTTTTGAAGTTGTACCAAATTTTGGGTCAACAAACCGAAACTTTCTTCGAAGCTAGGCTTTTTCTCTGCAGGGTACTGAGAATGTGGTTGCACTTGGGGGTTTCTAGGATAAGGGTATACTTGGTTATTATTTGATGTTCCCCCTTGCACATGCCCCTTAGACCATGAAAAGTTAGGGTGATTTCTCCACCCTGGGTTGTAGGTCTGAGAATATGGGTTGTTCTCTTGCCTTTGGTACAATACATTGGCTTCCTCGGTTTTAGATTCTTGAAATGCATGGAGGTCTGGACAAGTGTCCACTAGATGGTCTGAACTATGGCATGCGGCACAAGTGGCCATTTCAATTTGACTACGGAGAGTAGGGATATTAGTTTTTCCATTCTTTTCTAACTCTAGCTTTTCTATTCTCCACGGCCAAGGATGCCATCTTTGCACTTCCTTCGAAGTCGAGTCAATTCTATGAACATTGGATGAAAGGGTAATCCTATTTGGTTCACGGGGGATTCCCACTGCTGAGTCTTTTCAGCGACTTCGATTAAGAAATCCCAAGACTCATCAGCAGTTTTTTCAATAAATTGACCATTGCACATGGTCTCAAACCGTAGTTCGGTTTTTGACATCTAAACCTTCATACAAAATTTGCACAAGTCTCCATTTTTCAAAACCATGGTGAGGACATTGGAGCAATAATTCATTGAATCTCTCCAAATATTTTGCCAAAGTTTCCTCCTCTAATTGCACAAAACTATTCAGACTTTGACGAATTGTCGTAGTCTTATGGTTTGGGAAGAACTTTTGAAGAACTCTTTCGTAAGAGCATCCCATGTATGAAATGACTGTGGCTGTTGAGCACACAGCCAAGTCTTGGCTTTGTCTATCAAAGAAAAAGGAAAAAGTTTCATTTTGAGGTGCTCATCCGTCATTTGGTTGATCCGAAGAGTCCCACAAATTTCCTCGAACTCTCTCACATGGTGGTAGGGATTTTCAGCTTCAACCCCTTTAAATTTAGGCAACATATTGAGGATACTTGCCTTTAGCTCAAATTGTCCATCAATAGCTGGTAAGACAATGCACGAGGACTGGGTTGTCCTCGTTGGGTACATGTAGTCCTTTAGACTACGGACTGGGTTTACTGGTTCTTCCATTGTTTCGGATGGGTTTGGACTGTCTGCCTCAGAACTATGTATTTCAATTAACTCTTCTTGACTGATTCTAACTAGTCGGCGTGTATGGTCTCTAAAAGACACAATCATAGCCTAGCTAGCACATCAAGCATGTTAACCATTCACCTAGAAGGAAAGTTCTATGCAATCACAAACAAGGATGACTCCACCACAGTAAACCTACTGATTTCTAGCAAACAAAAAGCATGATGGCTCCACTTAGATTGTTTTCTAGACCAGCTTCTAATCCTTCGAAAGGGAATTCGTTACAATCTGAGCAAACCCCTCTGGAATCAATCCGAGTTTAAGTAAATTGAATAGAGGCGAGGGAAGCTGCTAGAGCTTTGATACCCAAGGCCTCACTGTATTACAAGGCGGCGCAGTCACGCATTCAATTTACAGAAACCGTCATGAACTTCGAAGTATGCTTATAGAGTAACCAATATTTTTCAAATGACTTTCCTACTAAGCTCGTTACCTTATAGGTCTTGTTCTATTCAAAATTTTAAAGCTTAGGTTCGCGTATGTATCGTTTTCCTAAGGCGGGCAAGAAGAGAACGGTGATGAAATCCGAACCCTTATCTTGTATGGCCAGTCCTTGCCCTTTACTAGGAAAATAAAGCAGCCGTATTCAATTCCTCAACATATATGAAAACGAAGGAATACAGTAACTCGCTAACAAGGGATTCGCGAGTGTTTCGACAAACTTACCTCCTGTTCCAGACGGGGGATGAACCGTTGTTGTCGACTCGGGCCACGACTCCTATGTCATGAACGAACCCGAGGGGACGAGGTGATATTGTAATCACCGTCCTTCTCTGCAAACAGTTGATATTTAATAATACCCTTCCGTAGGGTTTAAAAATAAAAAATAAAAATAGAATGTCCAAGTCCAAAGTCCAAAATAAAGTGCAAAAGAAAAAGAAAATTACAAGAGTAAAGGAATCCTAATACAAACTAAAAATAAATAAAATAAACTCTCTTTTTTTTTTTTTTATTAAAATAAAAACTTCTTCCGCTTTCTTTCGCTTCCTTTCCTTCGCCTTTACAACAGCTACTCAGGCACCTGTTGAGCTCAAAAGAGGTAGTTAGGGTTTCGAAGTTTTAAAGCAAAAAAAAAAAAAAATCAAATCAAAAAAAAAAAAAAAAAAGTGTAAAAGTGTAAAAGCAACTGTGAATAGTATCGTTGCTACAGTTCCAGGAGACAATTTATGAACAGTGACAGGAGATGAAAAATGAACTACACCACTACCGAGTCCCCGGCAACGGCGCCAAAAACTTGGTAGGCTCGGAAAGATACCTACTATTGTGTATACTGCAAGTGCACAGTGTCGACAAGCAACACAGGGCAAGCACAGGTCGAACCACAGAGACTTGGAGAGTGTAGAAGTTGATTCTAAATCCTGATTCAGAGAGTAACCAAAAGGGGTTTGATTTTGTCGATACGACGATATGATTTTCAAGTGACTGAAATAATAAAAGTAAAAGATGCAAATAACAAGATATGTAAACAATGATAATATGGATACTAGGGTATTCAAATCCACCAATAACCTATGATATGCATTCAACTTGTAATATTATTCTTGTCCTTATAGTAGATTCAAGTCTACCGTATAACTAAGGTGTTTCTCCAATGGATAATTTAATCACAACTAAAGTATTTCTCCAAAGCATTAATTGTCTAATTAAGCACAACTAATCTAAAGATCAATATTTGGTTAAGCATGAGTTGTAGCATAATCAACATAGAGATATTCTAACTACAATGGATACATGGCATACATTGTGAGAGCAAGATGTTGAAAAACTTGGATTAAATTATATCTTTAAACAATTCTAAACTTTCAAGAACAAGATACAAGATGTGAATACATACCAATGAGATTAGGGCTTCATCTAAACCCTAGTAAATGAAACTAGAACATGAAGAACATTACAACAAAACTTAAATTTGATAAACTAACATGAACAAGCTATTCTTGGATGGTTTTTCAACACAACAACCCTCTCTATTTATACACAAAATTCCCTCAAGCACTTGGATCCGAATTTTGGCACTCATCCACTCAACAAAACATGTTTTCTTAATTGATGGAATGTATTTGGTTGTGGGAAACAAATTGGGAGTGATTGAGTGAGAGAATGGGGGTGAGGTGGATGTTTTAGAAAGAATCCAATGGGGGTGAGGTGGATGTTTTGGAAAGAATCCAATGGGGGTGAGGTGGAAATGGATTTGGGTCTTGGGTTTTGGATCATGGGTTGTTTAATCCCATGAATTTGTAAACAAGTTGCCACTGATGCGCGAGCGGGTTGCAACGCTTCCAACTTTCTTCTCTTTTGTCTTCTCAATTCTTCCAAGCTTTATTTAGTACTTAAAAACACAAAATTAATTAATACAAATATTTATTCTTGAAAATGGTAAAAATGTCGAATTTGGGATAATATATGACTTTGAAGCGCGAAAGATGAGTTAAGTGCCAATGAAAAGGTGTATGAATATGCAATATTTGGCACTCATCACCATCCGGTCTTAACAACAACTAGCTGTTTTCGCAGCCTCTTGTCCTTTATGCCTATATGGCTTATAGTTACAAGACTGCACCCTAAGTGTGGTTTTCTTCGGGCCGAGTGCATCATAGCCAAGACTTGCCAAGAATGTCCAGGGTAGTTTCATATGCCCCGGGCACTCTTGGCTCAACCGTGTACCTCGGCGCCTTGATCATACTCTGCACTCCTTAGGAGAGACCCTCGGTCGTCCAACCAGGGTATAACCTTATATAGTTGGAAATCCAAGGTACCTCTCCTGGATGGGGTTTCAATAACCCCAATCTCCATGACTCAGGTTCCAGCAGCGGTATAACCTTATCCCTGAGCCATGCAAAGAGATACCCCCTTATATGACGCACTTTAGGTCTTACATTTTCCTCTTACGAAATTTGATTCGCGAACTAGGGTGTACGCCATAAAGGTTCGTCCCGTTCTTATATTTCTCTTGCGAGTATTGCAACTCTGATAAAATTTCTTTTCTTTGATCTTCTCTTTATTTTCATTTCAACTCCTGTATGATTCTTCAATTTCATCTTTTTCATTCAAACGAAATATTCTTTTGAAACATTTTCTTCAACAAATCATTCATAAATTTCTTAAATTTCATAATTTTACCTTTCTACTTACTACTTTCTGCTTCTTCCCTTTTGTTGCGTTTTGTTATTTTCTCTCCTTCTGCAAGGCGCTCGCCATCAATTGCTTTTAGTGTGTGTTGACTTTGCAGTATCCCATCTTCTCGCCGTTCTATTGTATCAACCATTAATTTGTCACTTCTTTGTCTCTGCTTGATGATATGCTTCCAATTTCTATTCCTCGCTGCTCTTTCTTCGCAAGATTCCATGTCAATTTCATAACATTTTCTTCCCTCAGTCAAATCTCCCTTTATAACTCCAACACCGCTGGGATGTGGAAACTTAATGCACTAGTGATAAGTTGACGCTACACCTAAGATTCCATGTAACCATGGCCTGCCAATCAAGGCGTTATATGGTGATTCTATGTCAACCACGCAAAATTGAACTTTGGAAGATAACCCCTTTAACGGAATCCGCATAGTAATTTCCCCTTTGGGCTTGTTGGCAGTACCATTGAAACCATAGATATTATAGGTTGGCGATATCAACTGAACTTCCAGAATCTATTAGAACTCTGTTAATGGCCCAAGAATCTTCAGTTTCACCATCATTATTTTCTTCATCTTCATCTTCTATTTGTTTTGGATTTATTTCTAATCTTACCACCAGTGGGTTGTCATGCATCTCTCCAAGCTCTGATACTTCTTGTGCAGTGAAAGAAATAGTTTTATTTTGCCACTCCTCTAATGATGAGACTCTCGCAATATTCATTATCTCTCTTTCATCCGCGTCTCTTGCGAAGACTCTGTTTAGAACGTTGTCTTGGAAATCCTCAATAGTCTTGTATGAATGTATTATGGAATTACAAAACAAATTCTTCGCCTTGGCTCCAACCTCTATCACAAATGTTTCTGATCCTTTTACAGTATTCACTCTGCGAATATCTGGTGCCGGTGGTAACTTCTGAGATTGCAGATGTCCTATTAGAAAATGATTTAACTTTACCTGATCAATCATTCTCAAAATTATTCTTTTTACATTCCTGCAATCGTTTATTGAGTGACCATGACAATGATGGTAAGGACAAAATTCTTGATTTCGATTATTTGGATGTGGCTCTTTTCCCATATTCCAGGGTGATGGTATATTTTCCATCAAAATGATAGCCTCCCAAATTTTTTCTATACTAGCATTTAGAGGTGGCATCTTAATTTCTTCCCATATTATCTTCTGACTTCCTTTCCCACTAAAATTATTTTGCCTCTGACCACCATAAGTCTCTTGCGGCTGATCAAGTCTTTGAATTTTATTATTTCCACCGCGATTGTAATAATTCCTTTCCCTTTCATACTCCTATTGATCTCGACTTCTCATGGATACTAACTTATGTTGGTTATCAATCACTACTTTCTCTTGTTGTGGCTGCGAGGTGCTCTCCACATTATTAATCATTTTAGGAAGTAAACTTCCGTTTGCCACTATTAAGCTAGTGTTTGCGACTAGATATGATTCCATCTAATTTTTTTTCTCCTCCAAAGCAATGTATTCTTCTTGTAGTTCTCCCAGCTCAGTCATTGTGATGGTATTTTTGACTCTGAAAACTTAAACATATAGTAGATTGGTTGTGAACATAGCATTAATGAAAGATAAAATGAGGTATCTCTTATCCACTCTACCAGCCATTTCACTGCACATTGTTTTCCACCTTAATGTTAAGTTTTCAGACTCTCACCAACCCTTTATTTTAACCCAAACACATTTTCAATTCCTGGACGCGCAGAATTGTTACTTATGTATGCCTCCAAAAATGTGGTTTATAGATGAGTGAAAGAAGTTATAGTATTCTTGGGTAAACCCTCAAACCATTTTAGCACCTCGCCAGTTAAGCTTGACGCGAAATATTTGCACAACACAGTATCATGATTTTCCCATTGTAGCGTACATCTCACATAAGATTTGATGTGTTGAATAGCACATGTAGATCCATCAAAAATACTAGTTAATGCTGGCAAGTTGCACTTTGGGGGAATTCCTCCTAATTGTACTACTTGAGTGAATGGAGTTTTTGCAGCTTCTTCAATCGCCTCATCAATTTGTCTTCTGCCTCCTTCTCTTCTATCATTTAACATTCCCCTCATTTCTGCTAATTCTATTAAAACTTGTTCATTCCCAACTGAATTTTGCTTCATTGGTCTTTTCAGTGCAGATTCCCTTCTCCCGCGTTCTTGCCTATCTTGTGTTGCGAGATTTTGATTTCCGTCTCCATTATTTTCTTCTTGTCTTTCTCCGCTATCTTCTCTTACATTTCTTTCACGAATACGCACACCATTATATCTCTCATTTTCTCTTCCGCAATTTTCTTCTGCTTTTTTTTTGCACCCTATTGTATTCTTCGTTAATATTACCATTATTTCGGTTCTGTTCACGTCTTCTTTCTCGATTTTCATGATTATTATGGAGAATTTCCTCTTGGAACTCTTGCTCTTCTACCCCTGCTCTCAATCTTTCCCTTTCGCAAGCTAAGCGTGCTTATTCAGCATAATGTCTCTCGATTTCTCTTTCAATTATCTGCTGATTTCTTAGAGTTTCTCTTCCATGCAATATCCTCCTTACTTCCTCTTGATCTTCTTCACCATCTTGGTTATTTCGTGCCTGACTCTGTTCATTCTGCTGCCTTCTGTTGTTTTGTTTATTTTGTTGAATTTCACCTTGTGGTATGTAACGATCTTCCCTTATTTCTCTCCTTTCGCGAAGTCCTCAATTTGGATCATGATTTTCTTCTTCAATATTTGTTATAGGTGATCCTCTTCTTATCTCACTCTGATTGTTCTCGAACTTGATCTTGTTGTGATTCTTGATCTTCTTTCCTTGCCAAATTTGCACGTTCTTCCGCCTATAATCTCCTTTCCTCTTGTATTCTTTGTCTTAAAACCTCTACTATTTCATTTTCATCATCTCCATTTAATTCTTGGTTTCTTCCCTCTCGTCTTTCATCTCATAATTGTCGATCTTCTGGTTCTTCTATTGAATCTGATCGCCAAGTATGCACGCTTACTCTATCATAATCCATAGCTCTATCTTGCATTGGTGTTTGCTGATTTGGATGTTGAACCTGATTTTCTCCATCATTCCTTGTTCTATTTCTTCTTGTTATTATTCTTGAAGATTCTCCAATTTGATTTGTTTCTCCTCCTACAAGTATTTTACTCCTCCTTACGGTTGTTAATGGTTCTGATGTATTTCTTCTTCTTCTAGCCATTAATCTTAGTAAACTGTTGGATATTGCGTAAGATCTTTCACTAATTGTTCCAAATTCCTTCCAATCACAATGTCAATTTTTGTCTTTTTCTTCAAATAATCATCAATTCATCCCTGTTTATAGCGCCAAAATGTAGTTGCAGGAAAACCTACACTACACCCTTGATAAGAATTTACAGTAATTAACACATATTTGAAGATTAAAAATAACACTTTATTATTTGATTCTCAGAAATGTTTACAAGAAATGGAAGAAATCAAGAATACAACCGCTCTCTTGAATTTTATCTCTGTTCAAGACTTTCTCAACACTCCAAAAAATACATCATCCTCTCTTTGAATCTACTGGGTCTCTTTATATAGGGTAGTTACATAATGGATGACATCTAAACTGTCCTTTAATTTCGGATCTGACTCGCGATATTATCGCAGTAGTTATAATGTCAATTCTCGCAAGTGTTGTAACCATCGCAGGACAATCATGCTCTTCTCATATTTCTTCATTCGTCAGCTATTACGTCACTCTTTAAATTATCTTGTGATACTCGCAAAGTGTTGTTGAAGAACTCGTGGTGGTTTTCGCAGAAGTGTTTTTAATCTCGCAAGAGTAATATCATGGCGATATTCTGGTCCTACAATTATAGGGGTTATCTTGTATCTTTATAAACTTCTATGAATGCATTTAGTTTCGGCTATATGATTGCATCTCAAAAGTTGATATGTGATTTTCTTTTGGTCATGAAGTATATATATGGAAATTTCATTAGGATCCCACTAATTTTTGTACCTTTGCCAATTTAATTGACAAAAATGGGGAGAATTAATGTGTAGTTTACACTACAAATACATATGGTTTTCGGGATCATTATGTAAGGGGGAGTGGTTTTCATGTGAGATGAAGTATTGACTAAGGGGTAGTGATACATATCACCATAGTATTATTATCGAAGTTGTGATACAATGAACTTTGATACTATGTAATAATACTATGACACTGTATAACAATGATTGAGAGCTATTGTTTTCTCATTGTTATAGATACGGATCTTCAACAACGATGATCCTGAGTTGAACACCTTTAGAATCATTGGAGTACTTGGAAGTGATGAATATTTCGAGTAATATTGAAGAACCAAGGAGATCAAGCATTTGGATGAGAAGCTACAAAGTTTATTTATTTTATATTCCATAAGTATTGATAGTTTCGTCACTAAAATTGACAAAGGGGGAGATTGTTTGAGCACTGCTCGGTCGAACTAGAAAGCGTTGCTATCTCAAGCTTGTTTGTCAAGTTTAGATGCCAAAAATATAAGTCTTGATTTCTAGTCTACTTATAGCTAAGTCTCGGATTAGGATAGTAAGTGTAGTTGATCTTTAGACTCCACGGCGTTAATCGAATGAAGACGAAGAACTACTCAGGGGAATTTGTGGAACTTCATCAACAAAAGGTATGTGGAGACATGAACTTATATATCACTCAAAAGTCTATCTTATCTATCTCATATTTGAGACAAAAGTCGTATTGCTATATAGACTTCAATTATACACATTTGCTATTTCGATCCGAGTCTATATCGCTTATCTATTTCTCTAAATATTTGTTGGTAAGCTTTCGCTTTAGCCAAGTTCATCTTTACTCGTGAAGAAAGTCATGTTGATTATTTCAATAACTTGAAAATCGCTTTGATGAAAATAGTTTGTGAATAACGACTATTTTAACATCCTCTAAGTAATTTTCAATGATTGAAATGAGAGTTTAGAACAAGTAAACATGTTTGGATATAAACATAATTTGTTCTCATATTTTTGTAAAAGTCCAAAACTAGGAACCCAAAGTATGCGTACCCGTACGCGTACTAGCGGTTGTTGGAAATCCGGGTAAGTATGCGTACCCGTACGCATACTGGCGAAAGTTTCACGTCCGTGAATTTCTGCTGGAGTTTGGAAATGAAAAACAAACTCAATCCGGTTACTTAAGTATGCGTACCCGTTTGCATACTTAACTAGGTTACTTTCTAAAATCGGTTTGTTCATGAACTAAAACATTTATATAATAAGGAATGCAATCTTTGGAAACTGTGACTATAATGTTCATGAATTGATTCGAGTGAATCGAAATCGATTTTGTTTTGATTATGTCTTGTATACTTCTTGTATACTTCAAAACAAAATCTTATTTGAGGAGGATGCACAAGTTATTGAGATCTAAGCAATTGATCCAGCCAATCTTTACCATAGCACAAAATTCTTGCATATATCGAGGAGGATGCACAAGTAACGCAAGTAAATGACAACAGGTTTTTTCTTCATGACCACCAAAACTGTGAAGGTAAAGAAAATTACTATAGCTATCGGCTTAACATTAAGTCTAGTGGACTTTCACAAGTTACAAGCTATGAATGAAAATGAGCACAAGATGACTTCTGACCTCTACAACATTACTTAGTGCACAACCAAGTGTTCCAGCGATGACAAGCGCGTCACCAAGAAGAGGAGCCGACCCACCTGAAAGCGATTTTAATTAGTACCCGGACAACCGTACAAACAACTCTGTTTAACACGATTTCAATCATTGAAGTTGCTATATAAATCCATTTACTTGCTCACTTAATTAGCTGGATTGAACTAAATAAAGAAATTACCTGATGAGCCACTACCGTCCGAATCCGACAAGAGCATCAAACAAAGACCAACCAGACATATAGCTGCACCAAATAACTGACACTCATAATCGACGAATATTGATATGCCTTGATCACTACAAATCAAACGACATTCCAAATTTAGTACCAAGGATAACACTAATACACACCCAAATTTTAATTTTGCTACTTGATTCTACCAGTAAAACGTAGATTCTTCAGCTATACTTACCAAGTTACCTAGACTTGGTTTCACATGAAACATCTTAAAAGTTTATTCTTTCCCCAGAAACATCTGCAATATTAACCAATCAAACACATCAATAAAAAGGAGATTAAAAGAGATATAAGAGAAATAGTTTGTTGGTATTTACAACGGAGTGTTCTATTCTTCCCTGGACCATTTATCCAAACCCAATCAACAAAATAAAAATCTCAATACCTTATTCGTTTTGTTCTACAATGAAAATGTAGAAGAATCTGAAGCTTTTCTTAATCTCTCTCAAATAATCGAACACCTTTAATATGTTATCGTTCGTCCCTGTTATCAATGGCAGACAACAAACTTTGTTTAACTTATTTCATGGTTTAAAATTAGCCCAAAATTGAAACTGACTTACCTATCCTTCTATGTCCTTCTCAACCTAGAAACATGTCCTAACACTTCTCAACATAAGCCCTAATTTGTTAACAATCAAATACCCAAAAAATATGAACATCATGATTTCACAAGCAAATCTTGACAATTCATACAATTACAAACCCAAAAACTTCAATTACATCCACCACAAAGCATTATAAACTCAAATTACTTCGATTATCCACCACTTATAAACCCAATTTACCTCAATTACAGTCAAAACAGTAAAAATAACCCTAAAAATAAATTTTTACTAACAAACCCAGAAATAAACCCTAGAACAAAACCATTGTGTAGACTCTTCAATTAAGATTCCTCTTCTTTTAAATCGACCTAAAAATACACCAAAAAAATTGCAAACCCTAACTTCGAAATCAAACCCTAACTTTTCCTATTAAAAATCAAGCACGACGATTATCGAAGAGAAAATAGTGGTGGGTTTTCAAGAGAAAGACTGAAGAACAATATAATCAAGGGAAAGATTTCTCTCGAAGGTTTAATGGTGGTAGGTTTTCTGAAGAGAAAATGGTTTCCATAGAAAAATCGAAGAGAAAGTGGTTTGGGTTTAATGGTTTTCTCATGGTGGTGGTGTTTCGATGATAGCAGAACTGAGAGTCGTGAATATTTTTTTTTGAAGCAGAGACTGAAATGGAGTGAATATGAGGGAGAAGGAGAAATATGGATTAGAGTGATAGAGGAAAGTGTTCTCTCGTTTGGGATAAATATAGGGTTTAGGTGAGATACTTGATCAAACCGTCCAAATATTTCAGAGCAAATCTTAACCGTAGAAGATAGTGTTTCTAACCATTCAAACTCATCGCACATGTGGAATTCTAGTGTTACTTTGCACACAAGCAGGAAGCACATATGGTATGATCAGCAGTTGCAAATTGCAACATGGCTTAAAAATTCGCAACTGCTGCATGTAGTTATAAATTTCGCAACTGCAGAAAACAGTTGCTAATATTTGAGCAGTTGCGAATTTAGTTGCGAAATCGCAACTGCGTAAGAACTGTTGCAAAATTTTGTTGCTAATCGGGAAAAATGGTGTAGTGAATCTTTATCTCTTCAACAACCTCGTTATCAGAATCAGAATCCTCTTCTAAAACGTCTAGTTCATTGATGCAACTCCTAATTTCTTCGTTTGAGTACGTTACACCATTTATAACAATAGATATGTCATACCCAATCTCCTCCTTTTGAATAGGTGAATGATCTTTATTATGACCCAGAGTTGGTATAATTGTATCATTGTTACAAGAACTTTCCAAAGGTTTCTCATCTTCATCAGAATCTTTGTCAACCACATCATCTTCCATATCCCAACGGCGTTGAAGTTCGGTTCGTATGGCTCTATCAATTTCTTGAAGAGTCTCTTCCGATGTTCTAGATTTTTTTTAGCTGCTCGTATTGCTTAAAAAGTTTTCTGACATTAACATGCCTAGTCTGTATCTCTTCTTTTGGAAAGAGTGAAGGAAAAGAACGATAAAGAGGAGTATGTCTTGATTCAGTATCATAAGTTTTTAGTTCCAAACTCTCTGTCATCTGGACATTACTAGAAAACAATTGATCATAAGAATAACTATCCTTCCATCCTCTTGATTGTTCACTTACATGCCCGTCATAAGGTTGCTGACATGTATTAGAATATCCGTAAGGTTCCGTGGGATATTGATCATATCCAAATGATTGGTTTTGATTATACCCATAGGATGGTTGGTAGTTGTCATATGAATGATATTGAAAACTATATTGATTACCAATGTTATGTGATTGATCTTGTGCTCCGTACATGTTATTTCCGTAAGGAAACATGACGACTCACAAGGAATAGAAAATCAAAACAAAAAGCTAAAAAACAAAAATAAAAACAAGCTACACAAATAACAAATCAATTAGCGACTGCTCCCCGGCAGCGGCGCCAAAATTTGTATGGGCTGTCATAGGCTCAATAAATTAATAAATATATTTCCCACTAATAAACTGGTAATATAACGGTAGTAAGAGATCGTTCCCACAGAGAGCTGTGTAATTAATAGGTTATTTGAAATAGCAAGATAAAGTACATAACAAAGGGGCGTTTTGGTTTATAAGATAAATAGAAAGACAATAATAAAGAAAAGAGATGATCAACAGAATATGCGTGAAGATTATCTAATCGGTTATATTGATCCATCCAAATATCTCTATCAACGCGAATTTCTTCAGCGGCAGATTCAAACTGATATCTCTCCATAATTCGTTTTTGGTTTAAAGCTTTACAAGCGAAAAAAGACTTTAAGAATGAACAACACGGAAAGAACAAATTTATTAAGAGGAAAGTTGAGAACTAAGATTAAAAAGTTCATACCTTTTAATTCATCATTTTTCTTGCGAAGAAGCTCACACTCCAAAGAAACGTTTTGAAACTTCTGCCTTTCAAGACAAAGACTCTCCTTCAAAGCTTCAATTTCTTTCTCTAAGGATGTTTACGAAACTATCCTTTCAAAACCAAAATATTTACCTAAAATTTCGCAGAAACCAGATTTGACAGTGTTCGCAGATGATTTCTTGACATCAACTAAGAGATCAGATAAAACCTTGAAGGCAAGATCTACTCTGTTCGCAGTTTCCTTAGAAAAAGGGAGAGACTCAGATGGAGTAGCAGTAATAATGGAAAGCTGATGTTCATCATTCTTTGTTAAAGAGATGTCATTTAAGGGAGAAGTCTGAGGAAGATCAATGGCTGAGGTTATAGTAGAATTAATTTGAGAAGTATTGGTCATAGGAGAAGAAAAAGTTTCATTCGCAACAAACTCGGCAGAGGGAATTTCATCCATAATAGGATTGGTTGAAATATTAACATCTGTTGCAATAGTTTCGTAGACAGGAAGTAGAGGTTCAGTTTGTGAAAGTGTTGAAGAAGAATTTGAAAGACCAAGTTTGGGGAAGGAAACAGAAGTTTCAACAGTTTTGGGTTGGCGAGATCTTTTAAGAGGTTTAGTGGCATCTCCATCACCCTGCGAATCACAACTTAGATAAGAAACAGAGGCAACAATATTGTTATTAAAAAATAATGGTGTTTCTTACTACCTTGTCATTCGCAGACTTTTTCTTTCTCGCAGGAACTTTGAGTTGCGAACTTCTGGGAGAATTAGGGTTTTGAACTGTAAATTCAGTATTGGAGGTGTTTTTGCTGAAACATAAACAGTATGGGAATTACACAAAGAACAAACAAGATGATCTCAGCAAAACAAAATCAGTTTCAGCAAAATGAAAAGAAGAAAAAGAAGAAGAACTAACCTTGGTGACTCCATGGAAGTAGAAGAGAACAGTAGTAGGAAGATGAATTCGGTAAAAAAGAAAGTTGCAGGAGATGAAAATTTGCAGAGAATGTGAAGATGAGGAATATAAAGACGAAGTAAAAGAATAAAATTGTCTCTCCCCCAGATCCTTCTTTAAATAGGCAAAGGAAGATAACCGGTTAATGGTAAAATGTGCCAGTAATTAAAGGAATATTCAACACGTGTTGACGGTTATACTTAATTCACGGAGCCTTGTCGATATAAAAATAAGTTGAAAGAAAACATGAACAGCTGCGGCATTTTGAAGAAAAAATTCTCATGACATTCTCTCCTTCGTAAAGAAGACATGAGAAGAGGCAAGATATAAGATCATAATATCGCAAGAAGGATACATTTGCGAAGCTTGATCGACAACACTTTGCGAGTGTCGCAGAATGATTTTAAGAATGACGTAACATATGACGATTGTAGAAACATGAGAAAAATGTGATGACTCTGCGATGTTTGTAGTGCTTCCGAAGATTGACAATAGAACTCTTGCGAGAATATCGCAAGTCAGATCCTAAAATAAAGGACAGGTTAGCTGTCATCCACTATGTAATTCCCTGTATAAAGATTTGAACAAGCGTAAGAAGGAGATATTTTTTTCGAGAGTTGATCAAGTCATTAGGAGACAGAAAGTCGAGAGCGGTTGTTAATTCTTTAACTTTATTTCCTTTCTATCTTGTAAAATTTGTGAGGTTAAACAATAAAATTTGTGTTTGATGATCTAAAAATGACTTAATTGAATGAATTCTTGTGAGGGGTGTACTGTGGGATTTCCTAATACTACAAGTGAAAAGGAGAAGATCGCAAAGGACCTTTCTTCTCGCAATGAAAAATGTTCAAGATTGAAGACTCAGATGAAGATCACTATTGCGAATTTTGGAAATGACGCTATTTCTTTCCGAAATGACACCATCAAGGCGATCTGTGATGATAAAAAGATTCCTCAATCTAAATACCCTTGTCTTTTAGAAAAAATTCCAGAGAATAAGCCTAACTTGGTCATCTCTGACAGTGAATCTGATGAAGAAGAAGAATCTGAATAAGATAAGGAAAGAAGCTCTAGTGAAGAATTTGATGGAGACAATGAAGAATCGAGCACGAAATAGATTTCGCTTCCTTATTTTGTAAAACTTGTATATTCGTTCTCTGATCTTTCATTCCTGTAATCTATCACTGAGAATTTCTCCAATCTTCAATACAAGCTCTATCTCTTTTGTTCTTTCCTGCATGTGTTAGAAAATTTTTCTCTCTTGCAATATAACTACCCAAAATATAATTAACTTTTTATGTGTAAATCTATCATGTGGAAACAAATAACATTTAATTTATTCTATGCATTCCCATACTTGCCTCTATTATTTGTATTCAGATGATTGATTGAGCATGTTACCTTTTTTTGGTTAAGCAGTTTGAGATAAAACCGCAATTACCTTTGTATAATCTCGCAATCATAAATTGTAAGATTACATTCTTTCTTATATTCTGATGTGGTCTTATTTTTCCTTCCTAAGTAAAGGTCTTATTTTGTCATATTTTTTTGTTGCGAAAAAATCGTAGTACATCTCTAAATTTTCATGTAGAAACCCATTGATCTTTCCTTAACTTTTTGTTCTTTTGTATTTTTGCTGCGACAATATGACAGGCCTAAATTTTCTTGTGAAATTAAACCCTCATGACATTGCTGTCTTGCGACAAAATCGCAAGACGTCTTTACACTTGCAAGCAATAACCCATTGATCTCTTCTTATCTTCTCTTTTGTATTATTGCCTCTTCAGGAATGTTGCACAAATATGAAAAGTCTAAATATTCTTGCGAAAATATAGCCTCATGACATTTGCGTCTTAAGACACTTATCAGCTCCTTAATGGAGGGGGCCTCCCTTATATTCCCCCTGGTTTCCCTTTCAAGGAGACGTACTTCTGTCATACAAGACTAGATCCTCCCATCCAGTCTTAACAACAACCAGTTGTGTTCGCAGCCACTTATCCCTTTTGCCTATATGGCTTATGGTTACGAGACTGCACCCTAAGTGGGGTTTTCTTCGGGCCGAGTGCATCATAGCCAAGACTTTCCAAGAATGGACAGGGTAGTTTCATACGCCCCGGGCACTCTTGGCTCAACCGTGTACCTTGGCGCCTTGGTCATACTCTGTACCCCTAAGAAGAACTCTTATTACCTTAGTCGCCCAACTCAAGTCACATGCTCAAGTTGAGAATCCAAGGTGTCTCTCCTGGAAAGGCTTTCATTGACCCCAAATCTCTAGACTCAGGTGTAACCTTAACGCTAAGCCATGCAACAAATACCCCCTTATATGACGTACTTTAGGTCTTATATTTGCCTCTTCCGAAATTTTATTCGCGAACTAGGGTGTACACCATAAAGGTTCATCCCATTCTGGATCTTTAATGATCATTTCTTGCGAAATTATCGCACATTTTCATTCTGTTTTTGATATTTTGCAATCTCGCATCTTATTTTTCATAAAAGTTTGCATTCATTCACTTTATTTTCATCATTAAGCAAAATATATTTTTGAAATTTTCGCAACAAATCAATTATACATCTTTTTTTTTTTCTTAATATTTCTTTCACTTCACAGTTTATTTTTTTTACCTTTGTCACTTTCTGTCTTTGTACTTTTGTTGCTTTTCGCTACAGTCTTTCCTTCTGCGACATTTTCATCATTTTTTATTTTCAGCAAGCTTTGACTTCGCAACATTCCGTCTTCTCTTTGTTCTACTAAATCAACCATTAATTTCTCACTTCTTTGTCTTTCTTTGATGTTATACTGAATCAAAACAGATTCTTTTCCTTTGCTCCAACTTCTATGACAAATATTTCTCCTCCTTTTGTTGCATTTACTCTGCGAATTTCTGGTGGTGGTGGTAAGAGTTGAGATTGTGGGTTCCCTATTAGAAAATTATTTAGCTTTCCCTGGTCTATCATTCTGAGAATGATTCTCTTTATGTTTCTGCAGTCATTTGTAGAATGTCCATGAAAGTGATGATAAGAGCAAAATTCTTGACTTCTGTTATTTGGATGTGGTTCTTTTCCCATGTTTTAGGGTGTTGGTATATTTTCCAATAAAATTATTGCTTCCCAAACTTTTTCCACACTAGTGTTCAAAGGAGGCATCTTGATTTCTTCCCACATCATTTTTTAACTTCCTGATCCTC
Organism: Papaver bracteatum; assembly: GCA_023529315.1. Taxonomy (NCBI): domain Eukaryota; kingdom Viridiplantae; phylum Streptophyta; class Magnoliopsida; order Ranunculales; family Papaveraceae; genus Papaver; species Papaver bracteatum. Next base: position 357,670 of record JAJJWX010002701.1, read on the forward strand.
TCTGATAATTTTATCTTTGTCCTCCATAATTTTCCTGCGGCTAATCAAGTATTTGAATTTTGTTGTTTCCACCTCAACTATAAAAATTTCTTTCTCTTTCGAATTCTTCCTGATCTCTGCTTCCCATAGCTACCAGCTTCTGTTGATTATCATTCTTTTCTTCTTTTTGTACCTGCGAAGGGCTCGCTACTGTGTTTATCAATTTAGGCAATAAGCTTGCATTCGATGTATTTGAATTTGTATTCGCCACGGGATACGATTCCATTTCATTCTGTTTTTATTAAAGGGCAATGTATTATTCCTGTAGTTCCCGTAGTTCAGTCATTGTGATTGTATTCTTGATTCTAAAAATTTGAATGTATAGTAGATTGGTTGCGAACATTGCATTGATGAATGATAAAATGAAATATCACTCATCCACACGTCCAGCCATCTCGCTGCACATTTTCTTCCACCTTATAGTTAGATGCTTTAAATTTTCTCCAATTCTCTGCTTTAATCCAAACATGATGCGTGTCGTAACCACAACAAATTAATTAATATTTTACTACCTAATTAATAAGTAACATAGGGTAGTCAAGATCGTTCCCACGAGGAGCAAGAGGTTGTAGTTGTCTTATAATGTCACAAAAAGGGGGGGGGGGGGTTTGGTTTTAGATTTTATAAAGCAAAATAAATAAACAAAACAATGGACATGCTTTATTGATAAGGCTTGTATTGATAATGGACATGCTTTTATTCCCTTTGCCTTTGACACTTTTGGGTATTTAGCTCCGGAGGCGGTTGGACTCCTAGCGAGAGTTCAAAGAGTCATGCACAGTAATGTCATGACTCCCGATTCTAGAGAGTTTGTGTTTAAGAGGATAGGGTTTGCCATTCAAAAAGGGCTTGCGGCGCAGCTTGTTGCTCGCTTGCCTTCTATGTAATAACTCATGAATCTGTTATTAATCTCTTTAATTTTATTAAAAAGATAAAGGAAATCAATAAGAGAGACAAGACCAAGGAATCCTTCTTCATTTCAAAACAATGATTCAAGTTATGTTCTTTTCCACTTCTTATTAGTCACAAATTATCACCAACCGTAGATATAGCAGCTAGATCAGTGCTAACCCCTAAATCCCTTATATCTCCGGATATGGAAGTTCTCGCCTACCGGATTCTATTTACCAAACCACCAAGTAGTAGATCACTCAAGATGTAATTTAGTTAAACGCATTAAGATTTATGAATTTATTAGGTTAATATTAGTAGTTATACTCTTAGATCAAGGTCCACTTGCTAACGTTGTTTTCACACACAATTGCTCCACGGAATCCCTCCGCAAGGTCTCGTGTTTTCTACTTATGTAAATAATCAAGAAACGATTACTTATCCCCTAACTTTCACTAGCTTTAGATCAATTAACAAATCAATTTAGTTGCACACCTAAACAATCTATCAATCAACCATGAATGTATAAAAATTCCTATTAGTAAAAACAAATGATAATCATGTGAAAACTTCAAAGTAGATTTAAAACAAAACTCAAAACATGTTAAGAACTAGGAATTCATCCTCAATCAATAAGAAAATTAGCTACTCATGCTAAAGAGTTCACACAAAGAATAAAAAAAAGAGAAGTGTTGTGTGTGTAGAGGTGTGCAAAAATGTGTATAAAAAGTGTATAAGTCACCTCTCTATTTATAGGCTTCAATGCTCTCCAAATCTTCCAAGGAATATAATCCCTTTCCTTTAGCAATTCAATTTCCAAGTCCAAGCCTTTCTCAAATCTTCCATCTCCTCTTTCCAAATTCAAGCCAAAATTTTCATCCAATTCCAAACCCAAGTCTTCACACCCCACGAGAGAAACTCACACACAAATCTGTAATTTTGAGTCGCCGGAAAACTGGGTTTTCTGCCGGAAGTTGGCCGGAATCCGTCACCGCCGATCACCTGAGTATTCTTCTCCGTCATCGGAATATTATGTAACGGATCCGTCACAACTAACAGTCACACGGTAAAACCGTTAGTCAAGGGAGTCAAGGGAGAGGCAGCTCAATTAGATGTCTTAGTCAGGGCTGAGTGGTCTGAGTTGCTGGGTATGGATCGGCTCATCTCCGTTACCGAGTTGACTCGCTGTAGTAGAAATTCGGCCGAGTTTTGTTTATATCCAGGGCATTTCTCAGGCCAGTTTCAGGCCGATTCTTCCTTGTAACAAACCTAAACATTCATCTATTTGTTCACAGTTTCTTCACTCAACAGCAGCGGGTCTTGTTCTTCTACAGTTTCAACAGACCACCAACAACAACTACCAACATCACTATCTCATCAATTTCAGATTCATAATCACAGAACTCATCACCTCTTCCACCTGTTCTCGATTTATAACAACAGAAATGTCTCAATTCTTAATCAATTTCTATCCAATTTCGAAGTCAACGGGAACCCATCTTTCAATTCTGATTAAAAAGTTCAATCAATCCTCAGAACCTTATCTTCTTCCAATCAACAATTCGATCCGTAACAGGGTTGAACCCTCAATCATCATGCATCCATCAATTCCTTCTTTAAACTGAATCATCAACCATTATAACTCCATATTATAGCTCTCAGATTCTAACCCATCTCTCTACTCTTCAAATCCCTTCTTGTTCTTCGATTGGAGAAACAATCATAACCCTAATTAACCACAGACTCGAGACTCATCTTCAATTTCGTTCTTCTACAGTTTCAGAATCAAATTTCCATCTGCAATATCATCCCAAACCCTAAATTACCTTCAACATATCCACCAACCCATGGAACTCACCAGTTTTAACAACTTCGAATCCTGAATCTTCTTTTCTTGATCTCCTCTTCAATTTCTTTCGATTTCTCTTCTCGATCTAGTTTTGGTAACAATTTCAACAACTGCTGCCTCTTTTGTTTATTTCAGGGAGGAAAAAAATAATTTGAGAGAATAAACTTCTCTCGAATTTAGGGTTATGGTAATAGGGTCGGATTTGGGTGCCAATAGCACACCTATCTTCTGGATAAGGGTTACCCAAAATTGGCAGTCCCTTAACATGAGCTGGCTGCCTTTTATATTTCTCCGATAGAGAGTTGCCCCTTAACCTTGGGTTGGCTCCAGATAATGTTTGCCCCGTGAAATGACAATTTTTCCATTTTCTGCTCAAATTGGGTGATTTCTTCCTCTTTTCCTCCGTGCGACTCCAGAGTACCTAATAACTCAAAAACATGCGTAAAATACATAATTCACACGAAAATAGCAGAGAAAGCATAAACTCTATAGATAGTAAATACGGTGTATTCTACACCTATCAAAACACATCTTATATTCCTGGTCGCGAGGAGTTGTTAGTTATATACGCCCCTAAGAACGTAGTCTGCAAATGGTTGAAAGATGTTATAGTATTCCTGGAAAGACCTTTGAACCACTTTAGCGCCTCTCCTGTTAGGCTTAATGAAAAATACTTGCACAACACAACATCATGATTCTCCCACTGTAACATACATCTCACATAAGCTTTAATGTGTTGAATTGCACAATTTGTTCCATCAAAGATGCTAGTTAACGTAGGCAAACTGCACTTTGGTGGTATTCTTCCTAACTGTACTTCTTGTGTAAATAGAGCCTTCGCAGCTTCTTCAATGGCCTCATCTAATTGCCTTCTGCCTCCTTCTCTCCTATTATTCAGCATTCCTGTCATTTCTGACAGTTCTCTTAATATTTGTTCATTTACCCCGGACGTTGATCCCATTGGTTTCTTTAATTCTTCTTCTCTTCTCCTGCGTTCTTGCCTGTTTTGCGTTGCGAGATTTTGATTTTCTTCCCCATTATTTTCTTCTTGTCTTTCTATGCGATCTTCTCTTTCATTTCTTTCATGAATTCGCACACCATTATATCTCTCATTTTATCTTCTGCGATTTTTCTCACTCCTCATCAATTCTCTTTGTCGTCTTTCGATTCTCCTTTGTATTCTATCATATTCTTCATTGATATTACCATTGTTGCGGTTTTTCTCACGTCTTCTTTCTCGATTGTCATGATTGTTTTGACTTATTGCTTCTTGGAATTCTGTCTACTCCATTTTTGCTCTCATTCTCTCTCTCTCGCAGGCTACACGTGCTTGTTCAGCGTAATGTCTCTCGATTTATTCTTCAATTACTTGCTCATTTCTGCGATTTTATCTCCCATGTAATATTCTTCTTCTTTCTTCTTGGTTTTCTTCATCAACTTGGTTATTTCATTCTTGAAGCTGCCTATTTTGAGGAATTTCGCCATGCGGAATATATCGATCTTCAATCATTTCTCTATTTTTGCGACATTCTTCATCTGGATTTTGCGCCTCCTGCCGACTATTTCCATCAATATTTTCTACAAGTGAGTTTCGTCTTTCTGCCCTTCTGATTTATCTTATAGTGCTTCTTGACCTTTTATTTTTTAGTCTCATATTCTCCATTCTCAACTCATGATTCTTCCTGGTCAAATTAGCACGTTCTTCTTCTTTTATTCTTCTTTCTTCATGTATTTTTTGTTTCAATGCTTCTAATGCTTCAATCTCTTCGTTTCCATGAATTATACCTTCAACTACTTCTTGATCTTCCTCTACTCGTCTATCATTTCTTAATTGTCGTTCTTCCTCCGGTTTATCTGTTGGATCTGACTGCCATGTGTGTACACTCACTCTATCATAATCCATGGTTCTATTTTGCGCTGGTGTATGCTGAATTGGTTTTTGAATTTGACTTTCTCCATCATTTCTTGTATCAATTCTTGATGTTTCTCCGGTTTCGTTTCTTCTTTCTCCAGCAAGTCTCTTACTCCTCCTTACAGTAGTTGGTTATCTTGAAGCATTTCTTCTTCTATCCATATCTTCAATCTCAATGAATTGCTGAAAATTGTCTAAAACTTCTCACCAACTATTTCAAATTCTCTCAAATCACAATACTAATCTTCACACTAGAACAAGGAATAGTCCCTGTTTCTAGCGCCAATATGTAGTAGCAGGAAATCCCACACTATACCCATCACAAGAATTCATTCAATTAAGTCATTTTTAGATCATCAAACACAATTTTATTGATTAACCTCACAAATTTTACAAGATAGAAAAGAAATAAAGCTAAGGAATTAACAACCGCTCTAGACTTTCTCTCTCCTAATGACTTTCTCAACACTCGAAAAAGATCTCTCCCTCCTTACGCCTGTTTAACTCTTTATATAGGAATTTACATAGTGGATGACAGCTGATCTATCCTTTAATTTTAGATCTGACTTGCGATATTCTCGCAAGAGTTTTATTTTTAATCTTCGCAGACACTCTAAATATCGCAGGGCCATCACACTTCTCTCATGTTTTATGCTATCGTCATCTGTTACGTCATTCTTCAAATCATTTTGCGATGCTCGAAAAGTGTTGTTGATAAACTTCACAGATGTGTCTTTCTTACGATATTCTGATCCTACAATAGTTGTTATTCATAAACTAGTTTTTATCATAGAAATTTCCAAAGTAATTGAAACATAACATGACTTTCGTCACTAGGAAAAGATGAACTTGGCTAAAACGAAAGCTTTACCAACACATATTTCGAGAAATATATAATCAAGATATACTCAGCTCTAAATCTCTCATGTGTATATATTCTTAGTCTATATAGTAATACGACTTTTGTCTCAAGATAGAAGAGAGAGTAGATAGACTTTTGAGTGATAGTTAAGTTCAAGTCTCCATATACCTTTTAGTCAATGAAGATCCACTAGTTCCTGGAGTAGTCCTTCGTCTTGTATGATGATTGCCATGGAGTTCTTGAGCTCAACTAAAATTTCTATCCTAGTCCGAGACCTTAGCTATAGTAGACTAGAAATAAAGACTTTATAGTTTTGATCACTAACATTGACAAACATGCTTGAGATAGCAATGCATGCGAGTTCGACCGAGCAATGCTCTAACATTAACTAAACAAACATTCAATCATATTGCAATACGTCAATCATGCAATTATTATAATCGGTAGAAATCAAACAATAATATTTCCATAAAACAAATTCATCATATCAAAAAGCATGCTTCCACATATTTTACCAATAAAAATAAATTATCTACTTGTGTTTATGGAGTTCATAACAAAAATCATAGAAGAATACATCATGTTCTAAACCCTAGAAAACAAGTAAAAGTAGTGAAGTTTTTTTTTCTTTTTTCTGTGGTGTTCTCAAAACCTTTTATAGACTTCCTCTTCTCATTTCATTCACGCACTAGCTTAGCCCACTACCAAATTGAGTCTCTGCCGCCCATTAGAAAAGCCCAGTCAACTGATTCAAATCAGGTCAGGTGAGTCGGACCGGATTACTGATTCAACTCGCTGGAGTAGAAAAATTCGGCAAAGTTTCATTTGTTTCCAGACAATTCTCAGGCCAATTTCCGGCTACTTTGTTCTTCCCTGCAGTTTCTAAATTTATTCCATTCATACACATTGCTATATTCTCTGCTATGCATACACAACTCAATCCCATATCTTCTTGACAGCATCATCTTCAATGCCTTCTCTATCTCATCATCTCAGCATCTTGTACAAGCAGCAACAGATCCCCAGCTTCTAGACCAAGTCCCTGCAACATCACCTGCAACTGTAGATTATTGACTGCCAATGCACCTGTAATGTTCATAACCACCAGTTCTAAAATTCAGCTCCACACAACAGTAAACACTAATATCAGTCCCATCACTGCAGCTCCATTTCTGCCTAAATCTAACTCCTGCAATTCCAGCTCATCACCAGAGACTCGGCCATTCCTTTTCAGAACAAACCAACTGCAACTCAGAAACAACAACAACCACTATCTTGAATAGAAAACCTCATAAGCATTCATCTAAGCATCAAACCATCTCTTCTCAATCTTCTTAACTCATCACTTCTAACCCCATTCTATCAACTAATGATTTATACCACAACCCGAGCTCATACCCTACATAAACAATCACATCTTCCTTATCTTCTCAGAAACACCATATGCTCAAGTCCCAGAGCCATGAACCATTGCAACCAATACAACAACATAGAACCACGATTCTATTTCTCTTCCATGGGAATAAATCAACAGAGACCACCACTGCCTTCTCTCAACACCAAACCAAACTGCAGCTGCATCATAACCTAACATCCATCTCAGACAGACTCGCAGTCACCACTGTCAGTTCATACCAACACCGCAGTGCACAGCTTTAACAACCACAACAGCATCTCAAATCCAACTCCGCAATTCCCAGCTGCAACCTACTCCCACTGCTCAAGTTTTAAGTCCCTAACCTGTAATTCAACACACCAGCATTACCCATTTCTGCACACTAGTTGCATGACCACCAACTATCTAAAAATAGCACCAGCAGCTTGTTCTTGGGTTCTACCAAAACAACACCATTTCCAGTGCCCACAACTTACTCATTCTTCCATTCCATCACCATTGTCTCAACTGTAGTTGCACCTATTCTGCACCAGTTCATTAACTCAAACAAACAACCATTGTGACCAGGCAATTGAAATAATAGCAGCAGCACCAGAGGAGACTCATAGCTCAAACCATAAAAACACAATCATTGCACCTCATCTCCAGTACCAGCATTCTCCATTTCAACTCATTATGTACCAAATGAATCAGCTTCAAACCTACATCCTCCTTGATATCAACAGCTGCAACTCCCATTCTCAGATACAACCACCACTGCCTTGTAATATCCAGTACTACCACCTTCATCACCAGAATCAATCTATATCACCATTAACAACACCATCTTCTCTTCTGTCACTCAAATCTTATATTAACTCAAACTTGAGTGTACCCCTGTTTAATTCAGCCTTCAATCATCACAGTAAGACCTCTATTTCATATCAAATTCGTCTGAATTCCAGAGAAACCCTAACTTTAATTCCATCCAACGGCGATCTCTCGGCTTTTGCTTCACAGAAACACCAAATTCCACCATCAACAGATCAACACATCCCCTTCTTCTTTCCACCTCGGTCTTTTCTGCAACTTTATGAAATCAATCGCAGCAATAACTTCATTTCTCAGATCCCCTTTATTTCTATGAATTCAAATCACAATGAGCCTCAATTCTTTTCATTGTCTCCCTGAATTTATTAACATCTTTGCCACCATGCTTTCTTCAGACAATGAAGGTGGGATAAGAAATAAGAGAGAATTATTTATCTGATTCTTAGGTCGTGTTGGAAATGAAGTGGATATAGCCACCCCATGTAAAATGGATAAGGGCCAACCAGCTTAAATATGCCTTGTCGGTTTCGGAGATCCGATAGCCTAATTCTTTGCTCAACTCGACTGTTAGTTTTTGTAGGGGAAGAGTATCGCACAACACATTTATTAGTGTGTGAGATGCATTCATCTTTATATCTCGCGAGAAGGTAGCAAGAAACTGCGAAATTATCAAAGACCTGCGAGAATATGAGTCGTATGTGAGATGTCATCCACTATGTAATACCCTATATAAAGAGGATAGCAGGAGATAGAAAGGGAGGGACACATTTTTGTAAGAGAGAGAGAGATTTATTTTCTTTATCATCTTCTTCCCCTAAAATTAGATCTAGAGTTCTACAAAATATCTATTAATGGAGATTCTCAATGTAACCCAAGTGTAATTTCAATAATCATAGTGAAGAACCCTAACCACGTGGATGTAGATCACATTGATCGAACCACGTAAATCCTTGTGTCAATTTTACAATTTTAGCACTTTAATCTTTATTTGGATTATGAAATAGATTTAGATTTAGAAAATACTACATGGGGTGTGTTTTTGGATTTCCTGCAACTACATTTTGGCGCTAGAAACAGGGACGAGTAAAGGATTTATCCACCTGAAACTTGTTGATTCATAGAAAAATATCGAGAAATTTTAATAAAGTTTAGTAGAAAAGGTTCCAGCAAAGTCAATTACTGAGGTAACTAGTTTTGATGGCAAATATGGAGATCTCAGTCAACAACTTGTATCTTCAAACAAGAAAATAATCAACAATTTAAGGAGAGCAGATCCATAAAAATATTCCATCGGACGAAGAATTAAATTAGACAGTATCATAAAAAAATCTTTGCAGACGAAGAAGAAAGCTCAGAATTGATCACCAATATTTGTCAAAGTAAAAGAAGAAACCAATTAGGCCAAGGAGAAGTGACAGTTCTAACCCATCAGGCGAAGCAATATTGAGGGTATTTTTGAAAGAGAAGCGACTATAAGCGAAGAGTTCCCAATTCAGATGAATATCATCATTAGAGAATAACCAGTATAAAGAGAAAATCAGCATCTCATCTCGCCAATAAACCATTCCAGCGAAGAACAAATAGAAGCGCATTGATCAGGATATGTTGAATTTGTCACGTTATTAAGTCTTAGCATGCGAGAAAACAATGGGTTGGATGCGATCATCAGTCTCAGTTATTATGATGCTAAGAAGAGTTCAGTTCGTGCAAGACTCAATTGGAAAAGATGAAATTTATTTTGTGAAAGAACAGAGCCAATAATGAGAAATGAGAATTATATGTGTGAAAGAGATTGATCACCCACTTTAGCAATAAAAAAAATATGATTGTAGCAAAACTATTCAGCAAAACCATTTACATGTTTCCATGGATAATGATAGGAAAAAGGTTAATGAATAATCCTCGTGCTCAGCCACCATGCCAATTCACTTCGCCAAGTCAAATCTTCATCAACTTACTTCGTCATCAATCAATAATAAATTACTTCGTTCAACTCACTAGCTAATTTTCCATCTTATGGTTAGATGTTTTAATCTTTCAACCAAACCTTTGCTTTAATCCAAATACATCTTCAATGCCAGGTCGCGGAGAATTGTTACTTATATAAGCTCCCAAAAATGTAGTCTGCAAATGATTGAAAGAAGTTATAGTGTTCTAACCTTCAAACCATTTTAGCGCCTCGCCTGTTAAGCTGGATGTGAAATATTTTCACAATACAGCATCATGGGTTTCCCATTGTAGCATACACCTAACATAAGCTTTGACATGTTAAATAACACAAGTAGTTCCATCAAAGATGCTGGTTAACGTTGGCAAATTACATTTTGGGGGTATTCCTCCTAATTGTACTTCTTGGGTGAATAAAGTTTTCACAGCTTCTTCAATGGCCTCATCAAGTTGCCTTCTTCCTCCCTCTCTTTTGTTATTTAACATTCCCCTCATTTCTGCCAACTCTCTCAAGATCTGTTCATTCCCAGCTGAATTTTTCTCCATTGGTCTTTTCAGTGCAGCTTCCCTTCTTCTGCGTTCATGTCTTTATTTCCTTGCGAGATTTTGTGCTTCTTCTTCAGCATCTTCATTCTTCCTTCTCCCGTAATTTTCTTCTTCGTCTCCTTTTTGAATTCGCAAATGATTATGCCTTCCATTTTCTATTTTGCGATTTTCTTCATTTCTCACCGTTTCTCTTTGCTGTCTTTCTATTCCCCTTTGTATTATATCATATTCCTCATTGATATTATAATTGTTGTGATTTTGTGCGCGTCTCCTTTCTCGATTGTCATGATTATTCTGATGTATTGCTTCTTGAAACTCTTGTTCTTCCACTTCTGCTCTCAATCTTTCTCTTTCGCAAGCTAGACGTGCTTGTTTTATCCTCAATTATTCTTCGGTTTCTTTGAATTTCTCGCTCATGTAATATTATCCTACCTTCTTCTCGATTTTCTTCACCATCTTGGTTATTTCCACCCTCTTGATTTCTATTATCACGTTTATCATCCAAGGTTTCACTACCTGGAATATAGCGATCATTAATCATCTATTCTTTTCCATAATGCTGCTCTTCATTTGGATTTTTCATTTCCTATCGAATATTTTCGCCATCATTTCTCACAGGGGAATTTAGCCTTGATTCTTCTCTAAATGATATTGAAATTGCTCTTGAAGTACTTCTTGATCTCCTATTTTTTAATCTCAAATTCTCTATTCTTAACTCGTGATTTTGTCTTGTTAAATTTACGCGTTCTTCCACCTCTAATCTCCTTTCCGCTTGTATTCTTTGTCTTAAAGTCTCTACTGCTTCATTTTCGTCATCTCCATGAATTAATCCTCCAACCGCTTCTTGATCTCTTCCATCTCGTCTTCCATTTCTTAACTGTCGATTTTCTGCTTCTTCTATTGAATTTGATCGCCAAGTGTGCACGCTCACCATCTCATAATCCACAGTTCTATCTTGTATCGGTGTTTGCTGATTTGGTTATTGAACTTGATTTTCTCCATTATTCCTTGTTCTGTTGCTCCTTGTTCTTAATCTTGAAGATTCTCCTATTTCATTTGTCCCTTCTCCAGCAAGTATTTTACTCCTCCTTACGGTTGTTGGTTGTTCTGATGTATTTCTTCTTCTAGCCATTTATTCAATTTTAATGTATTACTGTGAATCACGTAAAATATTCTCCAATTTATTCAAATTCTTACAAATCACAATTTCAATATTTGCTCAGAAATGTCCCTGTTTCTAGCGCCATTATGTAGTTGCAGGAATTCCTACACTACACCCCTCACCAGAATTCATAATAATCAACACATATTTGAAGATTAAGAACAACACTTTTATTGATTAATTCTCAGAAATATTACAAGAAATGAAAGAAATCAAGAATACAACCGATCACTTAAACTTTATCTCTCCTCAAAACTTTCTCAGTACTCTCAAATTGATCTCCATCTTCTGAGTTTATTAGTTCTCTTTATATAGGGAAGTTGCATAGTAGATGACAGCTATGTTGTCCTTTAATTTCGGATCTGACTCGCGATAGTCTCGCAGCAGTTATAATGTTAATTCTCGCAGATGCTGTAATCTTCGCAGGATTGTCATGCTCTTCTCGTGTTTCAGTTACCGCCATCTGCTACGTTATTCTTTGAGTCACTGTGCGACACTCGCAGCGTGTTGTTGAAGAGATCGCAGAAATGCTATAAATTTCGCAAGAGTATTGCCATGGAGATATTCTGATCCTACATTCGCATTAAATGCACTTATCTTCTCGAGAATTTCTACTCTCTATATATATTCTCCTTATTCTTATCTTCTCTTATTTTTACTTTCTTCTCTGCTTCTCTGCAATTTTACTGCTCTTTTGTGAATTTTGTTTCTGCTACTGTAATTTTTCGTGATTCTCCTTCTTTTGATTTTTACTTCCATCCTTCATTCCCATACTAAAAATGCCTCCATCCGATCGTAAGAATGAACCTGCTTTTGAAGAAATTCAAAAGAAGTTTCAAACCAGAGGTTTTTATTTATCTCCCAATCCTGGTCAAAACCCTAAATCTGAGCTTTCTATTAATCTATTTTCTGATCATCCTTGCAATCATAGGGAGGTCATAGTTTCGCTAGGTCAGCTTCTCGCTGGCCTTCCCATTCCCCTTAATGATCCTGAACTTCCCTTATTTTATGAAATACTTTCTCATGCGAAATTCTCGCGAGCTGTATATCAATTAAGTGGGGATTGCATTCTTCTAATGCTTGATTTCGCCAATCGTGGTGCTGGCAAGGGATCTCTTTATCCTGATGAAGCTAAAAACCCTAGGTTCGCTGACGTTGCGATTGTTCTTGCGAATTATACCGTGGAAAACTTCTTTGCGAATTATGAGATAATTCCTATGAATAAAGATAGTACTTGCTGGGGCGTTCGTTTAAATAAGAAGGATGATGTTGCTGATGACAAGATGCTTATGCAAGATATTGATTGACATCCTGGAAAAAATATATCCCCGCGTTACTCCAACGATGATAAATGGTGTATCTACCCCTTAACCCGAATGGGTCCGTACATCTCTGGATCTCATGTTTTACCTGCGAATCTCGCAGAATATTATCCCTGGGTATTCAATTAGCCATAAAGGGAAACAGAGGTATATTTCCGAACTTTATTTGAGTTGTTATTCTTTTCATTTTCATATATAAATTTGCTGACCATTATAATGTTTTCATGTATCTGCGAAATTATCAGATTGAAAGGTTGAAACTGAGCTATTCAAAACTGGGAAAATCAGTACTTTATCGGCTCTTCGATCATTCACAGATGAAGTAAGAAATATTATTTTATGATTCTTCGCAATATATTGTTTTCTCTATTTCTTATCTTTATCTGTGTGTGTAGGTTATTGCTGAAGTGGAAGAGTCTGTCAAATTTGCGAAGAATAGGGGTAAAGGAAAGAGTATTTCTCGCAAAGACAAATCCACTGCCCCTCCTTCAAAGAAACGAAAAGTCCAATCTGGCAAGAGTTCTAGCGATCATAATGATGATGATGATGCTTCTTCTGCGGAGGAGACTTCTCAACCTGAGTCTTCTATGGCGCAACTATCCGGCATTTTCTCTAGTACTATACATGGAATTGGTGATACTCCTCTCACTAATACCTTCCAATCCATAGCTGCTATTTGTGATGCTCCCCTCTTGTAGAATAATGAATCTCTCCGCGGGGTTTCAAGATCTATATCTCCAAGCTTCTTGCATTCACTCAATATCTTGGTAAATTTTCATACTTATACTTTTTCTTCTTTTTATTTTTATCTTGAATTCATATTTTATTCTGAAAATTCGCTGGAATATTTCGCAGGCTGGGAAAGCTTCTTATGCTGTTACTGCAGATTTAGAGAAAAGGTGTGCGTCTTTCGCAAAGAAGAATTTTGATCTTCGCAAGAAAAATGAAGAGTTGGAAACTAAAGTTGTTGGTCTTCGCGAAAAGAATAAGCAAAATGAAAAATTGGAGAATGAAGCTACTGATCTTCGCGAGAAAATCAAACAATTGGAATCTGACAATTCTCTTCAGAAGAACAAGATATCTAATCTTCAAAATGCCAATAAGAAACTCTATGGTATGAGACTTAGCCTTTTTCCCCTTATTTTATTTTCTCTAAAATTTCTTCTTATAGAGTTTACCATTTCGCAGACATCTATGGTCTTACTGATGAAGATATTCTTCTTCATACATTTCCCAATCTCATGGATGATTATACCCTTCTTGAATATCTAAATACTTCGATAAATAGTTTTCCAAATGATAATATTGAGTCTCTTCCCATAAATGAGCTTAGATCCAAACTTCTCCTTTTAGAAATTGATCAGAGATCTGTCTTGAGTATGGCTAATAAATTTAAACAATTCTTTCACAATTCTAAAGAAGATGTCGGTAATTTAAGGGCCAAATATAGTGATCTAATAGATGAAAAAGATCGTATTTCTCTCCAAGGTGCTCAAACATTAGCGAAATTTCAATAAACTCTTCTTGAAGTCCAAATTGAAAGAGATGATGTCAAACGTAAAAATGCTGTGTTATGCGAAAGAGAAAACCAAATTCGCTCTCGTCTTCTCATAAATGATGATGATGAATTTTCTTGGGCTGCGAAAGTTCTAGATAACGCCAGAAATAACTTAGGTGTAGATGTTAGTCTTCAAGCTGAGCAAACGGCCTTGATTAGAGATATGATTTCCAACAGAGAAGGTTGTTAACTGTTCTTCCTTATTTAATTATTTGTTTTTCATAACTTTCCATCAAATTGTTGATTTATTGTTGTATTTTTGCAAAAGCTGAAGAGAGATATCGCAGTAGAATTGAAGAGATTGAGAGTGATATAGGATCAGAATATCGCAAGAAGGACACATTTGAGAAGCTTGATCAACAACACTTTGCGAGTATCGCAGAATGATTTGAAGAATGACGTAACAGATGACGATTGTAGAAACATGTGATGACTCTGCGATGTTTGTAGTGCTTGCGAAGATTGAAAATAGAACTCTTGCAAGAATATCACAAGTCAGATCCTAAAATAAAGGACAGATTAGATGTCATCCACTATGTAATTCCATATATAAAGAGTTGAACAAGCGTAAGAAGGAGAGATATTTTTCGAAAGCTGAGCAAGTCATTAGGAGAGAGAAAGTCGAAAGCGGTTGTTAATTCCTTAGCTTTCTTTCCTTTCTACCTTGTAAAATTTGTGAGATTAATCAATAAAATTTGTGTTTGATGATCTAAAAATGACTTAATTGAATGAATTCTTGTGAGGGGTATAGTGTGGGATTTCCTGCTAATACATATTGGCGCTAGAAACAGGGACCATTCCTTGTTGTTAGTGTGAAAATTAGAATTGTGATTTGAAAGAATTTGGAGTAGTTGGTGAAAAGTTTCATATAATTTTCAACAATTCACTGAGATTGAAGAGATGGCTAGAAGAAAAAATGCTTCAAGACAACCAACAACTGTTAGAAGGAGTAAAAGACTTGATGGAGAAAGAAGAAACAAAACCGGAGAATCGTCAAGAATGAATACAAGAAATGATGGAGAAAATCAAATTCAACAACCAATTCAGCATGCACCAGCGCAAAATAGAACTTTGGATTATGATAGAGTGAGCGTACATACTTGGCGATCAGATTCAGTGGAAGAAATAGAAGAAGAGCAATATTTAAGAAATGAAAGACAGGAAGAGAGAGCTGAAAAAGCAATTGGAGGAATAATTCATGGAGATGAAAGAATTGAAGCACTAGAGGCATTGAGATAAATACTACATGAAGAAAGGAGAATAGAAGCAGAAGAACGCGCTAATTTGACAAGGCAGAACCATGAGTTGAGAATGGAGAATATGAGATTACAAAATAGAAGGTCAAGAAGCACTACAAGATCAAGTTCAAGATCAATCAGAAGAGAAGAAATATAAAACTCACTTATAGAAAATTTTGATAGAAATATTCGGCAGGAGGTGCAAAATCCATATGAAGAACGTCGTGAAAATAGAGAAATGATTGAAGATCGATACATTCCACATGACGAAATTCCTCAAAACAGGCAGCGTCAAGAACGAAATAACCAAGGTGATGAAGAAAACCAAGAAGAAGGAAGAAGAACATTACATGGGAGAGAAAATTGCAGAAATGAGCAAGTAATTGAAGAATAAATCAAGAGACATTATGCTGAACAAGCACATCTAGCCTGCGAGATAGAGAGATTGAGAGCAGAAATGGAGGGAAGAGAACTCCAAGAAGAAATACGTCAGAAAAATCATGACAATCGAGAAAGAAGACGTGAGAAAAACCGCAACAATGGTAATATCAATGAAGAATATGATAGAATACAAAGGAGAATCGAAAGACAACAAAGAGAACTGATGATGGGTGAGCAAAATCGCAGAAGAGAAAATGAGAGATATAATGGTGTGCGAATTCATGACAGAAATGAAAGAGAAGATCGCAGAGAAAGACAAGAAGAAAATGATGGGGAATAAAATCAAAATCTCGCAACGCAACACAAGCAAGAACGCAGGAGAAGAGAAGCAGAATTAAAAAGACCAATGGGATCAACGTCTGGGGTAAATGAACAAATATTAAGAGAACTGGCAGAAATAAGAGGAATGCTGAATAAAAGGAGAGAAGGAGGCAGAAGGAAATTAGATGAGACCATTGAAGAAGCTGCGAAGACTCCATTCACACAAGAAGTCCAGTTAGGAGGAATATCACCAAAGTGCAGTTTGCCTGCGTTAACTAGCATTTTTTATGGAACAACTTGTGCAATTCAAATCATTAAGCTTATGTGAGATATATGTTACAGTGGGAGAATCATGATGTTGTGTTGTGCAAGTATTTTGCACCAAGTCTAACATGAGAGGCGCTAAAATGGTTCGAAGGTCTACCCAGGAATACTATAACATCTTTCAACCATTTGCAGACTACATTCTTAGGGGCGTATATAACCAACAATTCCTCGCGACCAGGAATAGAAGATGTATTTGGATTAAAGCAGAGAATTGGAGAAAGTCTGAAGCATCTAACCATAAGGTGGAAGATAATGTGCAGTGAGATGGCTGGACGGGTAGATGAGAGATATGTTATTTTATCATTCATCAATGCAATGTTCGCAACCAATCTACTATACATTCAAATTTTTAGAATCAAGAATACAATCACAATGACAGAGTTACGGGAGCTACAGGAAGAGTACATTTCTCTTGAAGAAAAACAGATTGAAATAGAATCGTATCCCATTGCGAATACAAGTTCAAATACAACGAATGCAAGCTTATTGCCTAAATTGATAAACACAGTGGCGAGCACTTTGCAGGTACAACAAGAAGAAAAGAATGATAATCAATAGAAGCTAGCAACTATGGGAAGCAGAGATCATGAAGAATCTGAAAGAGAAAGAAATTTTTATAGTCGAGTTGGAAACAACAAAATTCAAAGATTTGATCAGCCGCATGAAAATTATGGAGGACAAAGACAAAATTATCAGAGAGGATCAGGAAGTCAAAAAATGATATGGGAAGAGATCAAGATGCCGCCTTTGAACACTAGTGTGGAAAAAATTTGGGAAGCAATAATTTTAATGGAAAATATACCAACACCCTGGAACATGGGGAAAAACCACATCCAAATAACAGAAGTCAAGAATTTTGCCCTTATCATCACTTTCATGGACATTATACAAATAACTGCAGAAACATAAAGAGAATCTTTCTCAGAATAATAGAACAGGGAAAGCTAAATAATTTTCTAATAGGGCACCCACAATCTCAACTCTTACCACTACCACCAGAAATCGCAGAGTTAATGCGACAAAAGGAGGAGAAACATTTGTCATAGAAGTTGGAGCAAAGGCGAAGAATCTGTTTTGTAATTCTATTGTACATTCATACAAAACAATTGAAGACTTTCATGACAATATTCTAAGCAGGGTTTTCACAAGAGATCTTGATGGAAGAGAGATAATGAACATTGTGAAGATCTCGCCACTAAAAGAATGGCAAAAGAAGACTATCACTTTCACCGCAAAAGAAATTCCCGCAGGAGGAGAAACACAGGCTATATTCTCCCTATTTTAGGATCCCTTACTATATTCTCGCTAGCTCTCTCCATAATTTCGCAGGCTCTCTCTCTCTTATGGCAAGAAATGATCATTAAAGATCCAGAATGTGACGAACCTTTATGGCATACACCCTAGTTCGCGAATAAAATTTCTCAAGAGGCAAATGTAAGACCTAAAGTACGTCATAGAAGGGGGTATCTGTTGCATGGCTCAGCGAAAAGGTTACACCGCTGCTGGAACCTGAGTCATGGATATTTGCGGTCAATGAAAGCCCATCCAGGAGAGACACCTTGGATTCTCAACTTGAGCACATAACTTGAGTTGGGCGACAAAGGTAATAAGAGCTCTCCTAAGGGGTGCAGAGTATGACCAAGGCGCCGAGTGTTTATGGGTGAAAACTATTCCTGCCGGTTTTGGTAATTTGGGGTGTATGGATGAGGAATGAATCTAAACCTTAAACAAATGCACTGCGCGGTAAGTGCTTGTAGATTCGAGAAATCAATCTGTGAAAATCTGGCCTAAACCAAGAAATGGCCGTTCCGGACTTGTTTTGGTCACAAAGTGAAGGAGATGGAATTGATCTTAGGGAGGGAAGCGAAGATTGATGCGTGTCGTAGGTGCACTCAAATTAAATTACTTATTTCCACACAATTAACTGGTAATATAATGGAAGTAAGGATCGTTCCCACGAAGAGCAGGGAGATTTAGTTGTCAAAAGTGTCACAATGGGGGTTTTTGTTTTTGATTTTAGAACAAAGTAAATAACAAAGCAATTAAAAATAATAAAGTTGCAAGCAATGGAGAAAAATATGATCATGGAATCATTCTTCGCTACTAAATAGTCATCAAAGTAGCATATTCATCTATTCTTTATCATTCACAAATTATTATCAACCGTAGGAAAAAAACTAGCGCAGTGCTATCCTCAAAATTCCTTAAGTCACTGGACACCGAAGCGCTCGAATGCCAGGTTATATTCTATAAACCACCTAGAAGTAGCGCACTCTAAGTGTAATTTGGTCGAATGCTTTATATTTTGTGAATTTAGGTCAATCCTAGTAGTTGAACTCTTAGCGCAAGGTTCACTTTCTAGTGTTGTTTTTACTTGCGATTGCTCCACAGAATCCCTCTGCAAGGTTTCGCAAGTTCTACTTGTGTAGAGAATTATTCAACAATTACGGATATCCTAATTCTCTACTAGCATTAGGTTAACTAATAAACTAGTTCAGTTGGCCACCTAAACAATTTATCAATCAAACATAAAATTAATTATTGTAAAAACAAACAATAATCATATGAAGAGTTAAAATAGATTTATATGCTAAATTTAATCATATATTAGAACTTAGAATTCATCCCAAATCACTAAGAAGTTTATCTACTCATGGTATTAACAAAGCCCATGAGTTTCATATGATAAAATGGTAGAGAAATAGTTACAGTGATGAATCGCTCCAAAACCCTAGCTTTTCTTCCTTGTGTTCTTCTCTCCAAAAGTTGATTAAAAATTATATGATTGATGTCCAAAAAAATATTAGAAGTTCTCTTATATAGATGTCCCAATTGTAGTTGCGCCCGTGCTCCAAATCCCGGTCGAAATCATATGGCCACTTGCCAAAACGTGGCCAAATTCCCAAAAACAGCTCACGCCCAAGTCTTGGTCGTGCATAAAATGGCTACTACTCTATCCATGAAAGGCCCAAAGTCTTGGTCGAAATCATATGGCCACTTGCAAAGGCCCATCCCAATTATAACGAATCTTACTAGTTCAACTATCAGTTCTGTGGAACTGATAGTACACCTTATATTTTCTTCCAATACGCGGACAAACATCACTCCGTGAGCGAAAAATTCTGCTGGAATTGGTTTCTCCCGTCAGAATCACGGTCATTAAAGCTACAGTGAACAAATATTTTCCCTCAACTTTCATTTTTCCCTTCGTCATCTCACGGATAGTCTGGTTGCCGTGAGAATTATTTTTTCCTGAGTTCGGTTTGTTTCTGGTTTGCTTCACTTATACCAGGCCCTCCGCCAAAACTCTTAATTCCCAGCTCCGTGACAAATAAAACTCCCTGAGTTTTCTTAACTTCTTAAACTCATTTTCCTTCTTTATTTTAGCAAAACTCCATCGGGTTTTATCAACTCGAGCACCACATCAATCTCCACCAGACTAGTGACTGTTCAAAACTTGGTTCATTCATAGCTCCCATGCTATCCTCACTGAAAAATCAGTCACCACCAACCACAGCATCATCATCTTCATGTCACTGCCAAGCCCCAAAGTCAAGTTATTCATTCTCTACAATGTACCATCAATATCAGATACAGCCGTTGATCATCTCCGTGAACTTCCAACAGCTCCCTATTTTGATCAACTTGAAACCACCATCGCTGCATGCCATCATCACTGCCAATGAAAAAACACATTCGTCCTCTTCTCGAGCTCAGCTGATCATCTCATATAAAGATAACACCATTTTTATGAGAAACTTGCCAATCATCGTTGCTCAGCATCCAACCCGATCACCAACAAAACTTTCAGTAACCATCTCCCACATGTTCTTTCAATCACACTCAACTAACAGCTCGAGGTCCTTCATAGAAGCAATCATTTTTCCATGTATCAACTCGAGCTGTACTTATTCTTCTCTGCCGATAACATTACAACTCATTGGACCCACCCTCTCGATCACAGACTATAACAGTGGTTCAAAGCTCTCTGTTGTGACTCAATATCAACAACTATCATTCTTCATCGCTACCAAGCACTTCATCATTACCACTATTCTCTATAACTCGGCTAACCCACCACAAAGCTCAATGCAGCGTCATCTATTTTCACCACTGCATCACCACTTCACTGTCATCTCTCGAGTACAACCAACCACTCACATCTCCCTGACTTCTTCTGTGCAATGCCAATGGAAAACTGCACGTTCAGTTTATTGCATGAGTCTTGGCTGCCCTGCACAATCCAGTGGGTACCTTTAGAATTCGTTATTCAACTGTCAGTCTTGGACGACTGACAGTACAATTTCTTGCTTCTTTCTTAGTTAACTGTCAGTTTTGTGGAACTGACAGGCTTAACTTATTCTTTTTCTCATGGCTTCCTCATTTGATGTCAGAATGAGCTCATTCTTTCGCCTTTCAATTCGTCTTTCCATCCCCTTCGAGGTGATATCAAGGATTCCTGGATTCGAACGAGTTCCACTTGGTCTTTGGCCCTTCTCCGCTTGTGTCTAACTTCTCTTATTGCAAAATAAAGTGCAAATTCACTTCTTTTGGATGATTCACCTAGCAAAACATAAATAAAACAAAACAAACGTAATATACAATAATTCTCAAGAATATATTGCAATTACTAGCATGGATTCGCAAGAATATATAGCAATTACTAGCATGGATTCGACATAAAATATATGCAAAATAATTCGCAAGAATATATAGCAATTATTGGTACTGCCATTCTGTACTACTCCAATAATTAATTCACAGCCTAGCACTTCATCTTTGGGTTCGTTGTCGGCTTCTGAACCTGCTTTGGTTTCTACCACCAATCGGTCCCTACCTGTCCACCTATCAGCTCCTACTGGTGATACGATTGTTCACCTTCCTGCTTCTACCACCAACCATCTTACTACTTCTTCCAATGACAGTGCTGCTTCAACTACTCTTTCTCTACAGCCACCAACAACTACTGTAGTCCCAGCTTCTACACAGCCAACATTTTTTGTCCCTGATTCAGTGACAGCCCCACATCTGCTTCCGCAGAAACATGTTCTACTTTTGTTTTGTCAACTGACAATTCAACATCGGCTGCTTCTGTTTCAGCTGTCCCTCCAGCTCTTGGGTCCCATCCAATGATTACTAGGGGGGAAGATGGAATTTTTAAGCCCTCTTACAAAGCTCTTACTTCTTCCAAATATGCACTGGTATGTGACTCTTTACGCGAACCCACTTGTATTTCAGAAGCTCGTAAGGATCCAGATTGACATGTCTCTTCAGATGATGAGATCAATGCATTACTCCGAAATGGTACTTGGACATTAGTACCATATGATCCTTCCATGAATGTTATTGGATGTAAATGGGTATTTCGTATCAAACGTAAGGCTAATGGTGAAATTGAACGTCGTAAGTCTCGCTTAGTTGCTAAAGGTTATAATCAACAAGAGGGGATAGAGTTTTCTGAAATGTTTAGTCCAGTTGTTAAACCATGTACTATTCGTATTATTCTTACATTGGCTTTGTCTTCCAATTGGCCTATTTATCAAATTGATGTGCAGAATGCTTTCTTACATGGTGAGCTTCAAGAAGAAGTATACATGAAACAACCCCCTGGTTATGTTGACTCTCGGTTTCCCAATCACGTTTGCAAGTTGCATCGTTCTCTCTATGGTCTTAAACAAGCTCCTCGTGCATGGTATCACCAGCTGAGTACTTTTTTATTACAAATTGGGTTTGTCACTTCCAAATTTGACTCATCTCTATTTATCTATAATGGGTCATATGGTACTATTTATCTGTTGGTCTATGTGGATGATATTATTGTTATAGGTTCCAGCTCTGCTGGAATTAAATCCATTCTTGATCGTTTTCAACAAGAATTTGCAATTTAAAGATCTTGGCTCCTTATCTTATTTTCTTGGAATTGGAGCGGTTCGTACTTCTTCAGGGTTGTTTCTTTATCAACAAAGGTATGCTCATGATCTTCTTATTCGAGCAAAAATAGATGGCGTTAAACCTATTCAAACACCACTTCTGGTGATATCTCCTCCGATCGTAGTCCCTTATTATCTGATGCTACTGAATATCGTAGTATTGTTGGAGCATTACAATATTTGACCTTAAATCGTCCTGATTTGGCATATGCTGTTAATAAGGTATGTCAGTTTATTCATGCACCAACTGTTTTTCATTGGGGTATGGTAAAGCGTATACTACGTTATCTTAAACATACGTCTACTTTTTGTATACTTCTTCGGCCCTCTTCCTCTATACAGTTATCTTTTAGTGCATATAATGATTCAGATTGGGCTGGTTCTCTTGAGGATCGACGTTCTACTAGTGGTTATTGTATTTACTTGGGTGGTAATATTGTCACTTGGAGTGCTCGTAAACAGAAAACAGTATCTCATTCTAGTACTGAAGCAGAATATAGGGTCTTGCGATTGATACTGCTGAAATTATGTGGATTCAGTCACTCCTTTCAGAACTCCGTGTTTCCACTCAAATCCCTCCAGTTTTATGGTGTGACAACCTTGGTGCTACTTATCTCGCTGTCAATCCTATTTTTCATGCACAGACAAAGCATATTGAAATTTATTATCACTTTGTTCGTGATCAAGTTGCTTCTAAACTTATTGATGTCAGGTTTATTTCATCCAAGGATCAAATAGCGGATATATTCACAAAACCATTATCCAAGGATCGATTTTCTTATTTACGGTTCAATCTAACGGTTCAGGATAATCCGTTACGCTTGCGGGAGGGTGTTAACACAATGTATAGTACACGTGTAAAATAACACACGGTACCTTGCCATACACAATTACTTGTCCATACCATATTAGGAAATAGTCTTAGTTTGGAAATATAGTTTCCTAAACTTCAAGAAACCATTGTATATATATTTGTGAATCCGTTTGTATTGAATGTCTAAGTTTTAATCAATAAAAAGTTCTGTTTAAAGTTTCATCTTCTTGTCTATTGTCTCTTCTTCTAAAACTAGGTATCACCGGGGCCTTACGGCCCCGACTCAACCTCTCCTTTTAGTCTTAAGTGTACATACTTCAAGCAAATTAGCATAGTTCTAACAAAAATATATCTTGAAACAAAACCATAAATCACTTAAAATCATAAGTAGTGCATTAATCATAACTCAGTATTCAAAACACGTCGTGGCATGCAAATATCAAAATTACATTGATGTCGTATCCTAATACATGATTTTTCTACCAACTTAGAGGTGTACACATATTATGAGGAAATTAATTCCGAAATGTTATACCTAATAACCAACAAAAGTTTCTCATTGTAAACCTTATTCGACACTTCTCATAGTGTCCAACCCACTCGTGTTGCTAGTCTATGATTTTATTATAGTTACTCTTATATTAAATCTATGATCATGTGACATATATTGTGAATTTTAACTGCATAGTTAAAAGTGTATATGACAACATTTTGTGTTGAACTGCGTTTGAAAAATAAATCATATTCCTTCAACAAACTAAGACAGTTGTTAAAAGGATTCGAGAAAAATGATATGGCAACAAAATTTTGGTAAATCTCATACATATGTCTGGGACCACCAATACAAATTGTTAGTAAGTATGGCTTACCTCCATCATCGGGATTCAGCCCAGATTATGCCAGTCCTTTATATTTTTGTAAGTATCTACTCGCAATTTATCTTGATTTTTCTTAAGATAATACATGGGTTTCTGTTTGGAAGATGCCCAAGTACTCTTGAAATCGTTTATTTTTTCTTCTTAAGATGGTAAAATACTTGCATGGACACTTAAAAAGACGGATACTATGAAATGGTTTTTGAGTTAAAAGTTTCATAATATGTTTTCCCATGTCCGAATACAACTGTTTCATATCAGGATACAGGTTCATCTCCCGTATCAAAAATAAAATAAAATATAATGCAGGGGCAATATCAGGATGTAAACTCATCTCCCCATATAGAAAGAGTAAAACGTAATGCAGGGGAAAGTATGGAGGGTGACACTTAGAAATAGATTTGAATTCATTTTTCCCTTTCAGATAAAACATAATATCCCTGAAGTTAGGCTCTTGAACCTTCTCCAGGTAGTATAACTGAAACTTCGACAGACATGAGAAGGTTATAACGCCTTTCATCTGTAGTTTCCTAAGTCGGTAAAGAGATTTTTCAGAATCTCTTGTGCCTAGAAATATTTGGTGCAAAACACATTATGTTTTGAGATAATTTTCTGAATTTTTTCAAGCACATCTTTATCCAGTTCGGGATTTTGTTTTGCACGAACATTCAAGGCTTAATTAGGATCATACATATACAATTGTCGATAAATTTGGACTTTACCCTCGTCGGGTAGTAACTTTCTGGTGTTGGGTTGAAGTTCCTCGTGATTTGCAATGGATTTCGGGTCATTACCCTTCAATACTCTCGTATCCAGTTTGCGACCAAGGATGGTAAATCCATTCGAAGCTTTGTACTATCGGATGTGATCTCTAAAAAACCTTGACTTGGATTCGCCTCTGTCAAGTAAATCCATCCGTTCTTGAAGAGTCTTTCGCAGTGCAGGGAGTATTAGTTTTTGATGAAGGGATATTTATGGAGAATAAATATATTCTTTTATTATTATTTGTATTTTATTAATGATATTTTTAGTAGAAAAATAATTAAAATTCGGATTTATTAATTAGGGTTATTTTAGAATAATCTAGAAGCTTATTTTAAGAGTTTTAATAAGTTAGGAAAGTTACCTAAAGGTAGTAGATACCTTGGGAAATAAGTTTTTGATATTTCTGTTAAGTTTAGGGTTTGTTTAGGGGGAGTTATCTATATAAGGAGCTCCAACAAACGAATATTAAAAGACTTTTTGGAATATTAAAACTATGTTTTGATGTCAAATTTTTTTTAACTTTATCTTGATTTTTATTTATAGTCGAGTTCATCCCGAGGTCTAAATAATCATCATATCCATAGTTGTGATTCTTCAGAGTTACGAGGTCTGGATTATCTTTGTTCATAGTCGTTATTCGTAAGAATTATTCGAGGTCTGAACAATTTCTATCGGTTACTTTTTCAATTTTTATTCCGCTGCGGTAATTATCATCTAAAACGCTTCCGAACTGCATCAGTTGGTACCAGCGCTAGGTTGATTCTAGGGTTGATAAGATGCTACAAAGAGTACAAATCGGTCGTGGTCGAGGTCGAGGAGGTACTCTAGAAGATTTTAATTAAATAATGGAAGACATCGAAGGTATCTTGGTTCGACATAACATTGATGGTATTTTTGATGATGCTCCTGAAGATGATGAACTTACTGATGAAGTTGTTCCTGGAAATCAAGGAGTGAACTTTGTGATGGCTTCTCATATCTACCATAATAAGAGAGATTTTTTTGAATCAACTTGTGAAGATCCTTTTTGGGTTTCCACCATGTCTCATACTTCTTTATGGTGCATAAAATATTTTTTTACAACAACTGTTCATGTGTTCAATTATTTTCAACAACAAGTTACACATGCAAAAAAATGGTATCGGCAAGATTCGAGGACGAATCTTCTCCAACACCGGTAGAATGATGAAGGGAGATTTATGGAGAATAAATATATTATTTTATTATTATTTGTATTTTATTAATGATATTTTTAGTAGAAAAATAATTAAAATTCGGATTTATTAATTAGGGTTATTTTAGAATAATCTAGAACCTTATTTTAAGAGTTTTAATAAGTTAGGAAAGTTACCTAAAGGTAGTAGATACCTTGGGAAATAAGTTTTTGATATTTCTGTTAAGTTTAGGGTTTGTTTAGGGGGAGTTATCTATATAAGGAGCTCCAACAAACGAAAATTAAAAGACTTTTTGGAATATTAAAACTATGTTTTGATGTTAAACTTTTTTTAACTTTATCTTGATTTTTATTTATAGTCGGGTTCATCCCGAGGTCTAAATAATCATCATATCCATAGTTGTGATTCTTCGGAGTTACGAGGTCTGGATTATCTTTGTTCATAGTTGTTATTCGTAAGAATTATTCGAGGTCTGAACAATTTCTATCGGTTACTTTTTCAATTTTTATTCCGCTGCGGTAATTATCATCTAAAACGCTTCCGAACTGCATCAGTTTTCCTTTGCGGATTTTTTTTTACAAAGGTAAGATTCTCCCTGGATTAGTCAGACATCCTCTCGTCGATCCAATGCATTGCTTCACACACTGAACATTCAATATCCATTTACTAAGATAACGACGAAAAGATAAGTATATGTCACTTTTCTTGTTTACGATGATCTGTATAGATATGTCTTCCTCATCATCAGAAATACCACAAAATTTATCAGAATCATCTGATCTAAGATCTTCGTTAATAACTGACCTATATGTCAACAAATATAAACATAGTAAGCAACAATTATATATGGACAAATATAAGAAACTAAAAAGCCGAAAAATTATGTGTAGTGAGGTTAAGTTTGAATATAAGTTGAATCCAAACGTTTACAATTGATTCCACAGGATCCACTAAAGCGTCTACAATCATATCGTCATTGTCTCCCGGAACGCTTGAATTCCTCTCGCCATTAATATACAATCGAACAGATATTATTAGGTACTAAGGCTTGTCAAGAGAACAGATTGTACAAAGATAACTCATTCAGATATTTACCATATTATCTGAGACAATACTCTTGCGAAATTGGTTTGAATAGCATGTACGCATCCTTTAGGATGGTTGGCCTACAACATACATAGCTACATATTTTAAGTAGTATATACCATCCAATAAGTCCGTGTAAAAAATAAAAAAAGTAACATCCAGGCTTGACACTGTAAAATTACTCATTTCGTATGCTTCTTTGATGGATGCATCTCTCTTACACCGAGCTTCCTTCTGATGATCTGCTTGCTGGGAAACTTGTTGATTCTAATAAAAAGACAAACAAAATATTTCAGCCAAATGCAAATTGTCTAATGAGTATTGTTACCTTTATGATTTTTTTTCCAACAAAATATAATTATAATCAACCCAAATTCCTTAGATATTAAACATATAATTACGTATTAAACCATGTAATTTAGCAAGTATGAAAATAATATATACTGCATTACGCATGGATACAATTCACAAACATATGAACACATCTATAGGAAAACACGTGATCAACTTATGCAGAGATTACATGGGACCGTCACAATAAAAGGATTATTTTAGTGTGGTAATGGTATATTTAGTTTAAAGTTAGAAATGTCATTCAAATATCAATTCTAATGAATTCAAATCTCAAAAGCAAAAAAGAAAAATGGTACTATTGTCTTTAACTATGGTTATTCACAATGTATCGCAGTGTACTTTCGATGACAATTATATCATATGATACCCAACCGAATAAACATAGTTAATTAGAAAAAGTTAGTGGTTATACCTTATATACTGCTTGGTTACCTGGATATGAGAAACAAATGATTATATATAAGAATTAAAACATTTTAAAGAAAGCAAACTACTGATAAGAATAACAAACATTGCATAATTAAGATACTGATGTACAATAATTACCAAGTACGGAGATGAGTCCCCAACTTAGCTAATAAAAGGTTTATGCTGATGATACATAATTATTAGTCAATTATTGCTCTAAAAAAGGTTGATGACGATGGCCTATAAACAAGTACTAGAATAAATCAGTGCACTTTCGTGTTCAGAACATGAGTCTAGTGTGGTAAATATTTCTTTAGTCATCCACTTCAAGCATTCCAGCACATTAAAATTTGTTTTAGTGGTCTTTATAGATTCTATACTATGTTAGAGGTCCTCTACAATCCGACATGAAGATACGATAAGACCAAAACCGCAGCTACACTTGATATGATCCAGCATAAACCCCATTTTAAATACAATGTATACTCGAAATACAACCACAACAGTGACAAATCCTACATTAATACAATGTTAAATAACAACACAGATGGTTTATATATCAGAAAATAAGGGTTGTAGAAAATAATATAACTGCTTACGCACTTAACATTAAAGAGACAAATTGTCGTGTCTTTTCCCTTACAGAAAGGGTTCATGCAGTTCGCATCAGCAAGACAAATGATTGGGTGAGATTATCTAACCGAGGTTGAATTCGTATTTATAGTTCCGATCCAAGGAGCTTCAAAAAGAAACATAATTATTAGACGCATAAATATTAATGCTATGTTAGGGATGGTCTTTCTCTCTTTCAGCACGCAGGTCATTAATTCATGTTTTATTGCCACCTTCTCATACACTGTGTGAATTACTTTTCAGTTTCATCTGGTACAATATTATAGACACTTGTAGACTCTTCCAAAGCCTCCTTCACAAAATACTATAGAACACTTGTAAAACTCTCATTTATTTACAAAGTTTAAGTGGTTGGTTTATAAATTTAGACCGAAATAAAGAAAATATTTATAAACCAAATAGAACAGAAGCATGTAGATTGATCGTTTATTCCTTTTTTGTTATAGGTACCTAAGATTCAAGTTTTTATATTTCTTAGTCTTGTGGTCCCGTGATCTAGACATTCCACGGTACATATTCATCCTATTTTTACTCTCTAGATTTAGTTGGGTCAATCTTCTTCTTCTTGGCAGGATGAAGATAATGGGAGACGGTCTGCCGATGTTTCAGAAGTTTATTGAGTTCCCAATCAAAATTTATTTTTCATGTTTAGTGTTAAAACCCTTATGGCCAATAACAACAAAGAAAAACTCATTCAAGAACATCACCATAGCAAAGCCCCAATTAGTATTCTTTTGCGTTTTGTTATTTGATTATAGTAAAAGCACCTACATGGTAGAAACTCACATGAACAACTCATTATGGGATTGGGATCCAAACCTTTTAACGGGAGATCACTGCCTACTAAAGATATCTTCCTTTCCATGCCTGAAACACTAACTTACATGGTCTAGTATTAAAGAACCTTGTACGAAATATTTGAATAGACTTGGTCTACAAATTAAAAAACATAAGCGATTTAGAGATTTTTATACTCACCAATTCTTGCTTTGAAACACAATAAAGAGATTAGTGACTTATGGCAAAGCATGATATGTTAGCTACACACTAATATGACTAACGTGAATCAAACTGAATGACCAAGAAAGTGCATAGAATCATAAAAAAAAAATTTGCACAATATTTTTGTAGGTTATAATATATGATTTTTTTTTTGAAATTAGCAAGTAAAGACAAATCGGTTGAAATTTATACTTCGGATATTTACACGTTCAATAGGATACTTGTGATAATTGTAAACAAAATTACTATAGTTGTATGTTTTCATAACCTAATAAGTTACATACCCTGTTGAGTTCAAGAAGTATCCCACCATCCTTCATTAGTGCATCCACAACCTCAGCATCCTGAACAATTGATTCCATTTCATTTCAAATTTGGTTATGATAGTAAATTCAGATAGCATGGTCCCAATAGATGCGAACCTAAAACCAGTTTCTTCATAACATGGTAGGCGCCACCTGACCCTGTTCAGTGATGGATTTCATTTAGCATAGGAGACAGTCATGTCTATCCTATCTTTATCCACTTTCACGAGAGGTGTACAATACATGTAGCCATTTATTTGGTGTTGAGTTATTTTGACACCTTTGCCATCTCCGCATTTTTGTGAAATGAAACATTAACTTAAACATAAAGAGGAAAAATGGAGGTTCATTATGTTATTAAGCACATGTATCAATTAAAAAGCTTCTGAATTTAAAAATTATATTGATAATTAAGGTGATTAACCTAAATGCAAAGTTTATTTAGAGCGTCTCATTACTTTGACTTAGAACGAAGGAGCCATATATCTAGATAGAATATGTCTTTCGTCAATACCTTGTTTACCAATATCTCTGTATTTTCTTTAATTCTTCACTTATTACACACTCGGATGCACAACTCTCAACCCCTGCCATTCACCCATATAAAATCTTTATTAGCTGCAGAATAAAAAAAATAAATGCACTCAAGCAACGTGATATACCTCTCATAATAGACCATAAAATCCATTATGTTTTATACCACTTCGTTATTTTCTTCAATTTGACACTTATCTTGGAAGGCCTTTCTTTTTCCTCAGGCCATCTATTTGCATAATAACATCATCTTCATCTGGTAGGCTTCGCTGCTTATCTGGGATACCACATTTTTTTACTTCTAACCATGCACAAGAAAGTAAATTCAACACAAAATATAACCATATTCAGAAGTATACCAAATAAAATTATGACCACGGGTAGTCAGTTTAAAGCCACTATTCATCAGATGACATGACTCTATACTTATGATTATTTTGAAATAATGCCCTCATCTTATAATTAATGATAAACCACTCACTATAGACATTCATATATCATTTCATTATTGTCGTTATTATTACTTCTTTTTATTCTCTTACTGCAAATTACAACGCCATACCTTAGGTTATCCTAGCTCTGTCCAGAACTAAGATGCTTATGGTTGAGATTCTTGCCAATCATGCAGCTTTTATTTTTTTTTCTTCATGGTGGACCATGAATATTACTTTCACCTTCATGCCATCATCACGCAAGTGTTATGCTTTTGAATTACACTGGCCACCATCACCATCTTCAAACTCCATAGAGCCACACTCACACATTATGTAGTACCAGAATATTGCCACAATGATATTCTCATGATAAGAACAACGCTTTCACGAGAAGGTCAAATATTCCTATAAGTATAAATGACATTATTCACGAGAGTGTCATGAGGATTCTTCAGCAACATTTGGCGAGCGTCATGGGGAAGCATCATAATAGATGACGATTGAAGAGACATGTTA
Source organism: Papaver bracteatum (assembly GCA_023529315.1). Classification (NCBI taxonomy): domain Eukaryota; kingdom Viridiplantae; phylum Streptophyta; class Magnoliopsida; order Ranunculales; family Papaveraceae; genus Papaver; species Papaver bracteatum. The sequence continues at coordinate 389,062 of JAJJWX010002701.1, forward strand.
TGAGAGTGTTGTTTCATGAGGATTACAAAAGTTTGTGAAGATTAATATTGCAAATACCACGATGAGATCACAGAATATATCCGAAAGAAGGGGAAAACTTAGTTGTCACCCACTATGTAATTTCCTATATAAAGGGTTCAAGTAAGTCCAGATGAGGATGATGTATTTTTTAGAGCTGAGAAAATCTTGAGGAGAGAGAAACTCCAGAAAAGAAAGTTGTAATTCTGAGTTTGAATATTTTCTGTAAACATTTTTGAGATCTAAATAATAAAAGTGTCGTTTAATTTTTAATCTTCAACTAGTTTCACTTAGATTTTTATAAGATCTTAATAGGGGTGTAGTGTGGGAAATCCTGCTACTACATTTTGGCGCCGACTAAGGGGATCGAAGATCCAAAATCTCTAATTACAATTTGAAGATTTGGAGAAATTGAAGAAATGGCTGGAAGAAGGAGAAGAAATACATCAGAAACACCAACAATAGTGAGAAGAAGTAAAAGACTTGCAGGTGAAGAAACAAGTGTATTAGGAGAATCTTCAAGGATGAGAACTAGGAGGAATAGAACAAGGAATGAAAGGGAAAATTCAATTCAACAACCAAACCAATCAACATCGGTACAAAATGGAAGAGTGGATTATGATAGAGTAAGCGTGCATACATGGAGATCAGATTCAATGAGAGAAGAAACAAATCGACAATTAAGAGAAGAAAATGGAGTAGGAAGAAATCAGGAGGTAGAAGAAGGGTCGATTCATCAAGATGAAGATGAAACAGCAGAGGAATTAGGGCAAAGAATATAAGAAGAAAGAAGGTTAGAGGCGGTGGAACGTGCAAATTTAACAAGACAAAATCATGAGTTGAGAATGGAGAACTTAAGGTTACAAAGAATAAGATCAAGAAGTACAACTAGATCAAGTTCAAGGTCATTTAGAGAAATACCAAGGCGAAATTCCCTCATAAGAAATGATGAAGAAAATGTACAAGAAGAAACGCAAAATCCAAATAGAGGGCAATGCCAGGGAGAAGAGAGAGTAAATAATGATTATAACAATCCACAGGGGGAAACTTTAAATGGAAGACGAAATATTGAAAATCAAAGAAATGAAGATAATCAAGATGGTGAAGAAAATCACGAAGAAGGTAGAAGAATATTACATGGACGCGAGAACGTCAGAAATCAAAGAATTATTGAGAATGAAATAGAGAGACATTATGCTGAACAGGCACGTCTAGCTTGCGAGAGAGAAAGACTGAGGGAAGAAATGGAAGAACAGGAGTTTCAAGAGGAAATAAGGCAAAACAATCATGATAATCGAGAAAGAAGACGTACACAAAATCGTGAAAATGGCAATATTCGGGAAGAATATGACAGAATACAGAGAAGGATAGAAAGACAACAAAGAGAATTGGTGAGAAATGAAAAAGTTGGTGGAGAAGAAATTAGGAGACAAAATCAACTGCGAATTTTAGATAGAAATGAAGAGGAAAATCGCAGGAGAATAGAAAGTGCGTTAAAAAGACCAATAGAACAAAGCCCAACTGCAAATGAGCAAATTTTGAGGGAATTAGCAGAAATGAGAGGGATGATAAATAATAGAAGAGAAGGTGGAAGAAGGCAACTTGATGAAGCAATCGAAGAAGCAGCTAGAACTCCCTTCACACAGGAAGTACAACTAAGAGGAATTCCTCCAAAATGCAATTTGCCAGCACTAAACAGTATTTTCGATGGGACTACTTGTGCTATTCAACATGTTAAAGCTTATGTTAGGTGTATGCTGCAGTGGGAGAATTATGATGTTGTTTTATGCAAGTACTTTGCATCCAGTTTGACTGGCGAGGCGCTAAAATGGTTTGAGGGATTGCCGAAAAATACTATTACTTCTTTTGATCACTTACAAGCTACATTTTTGGGTGCATACATAAGCAACAACTCTTCACGACCAGGTATCGAAGATGTGTTTGGATTAAAACAGAGAATTGGCGAGAGTCTAAAACATCAAACCATAAGATGGAAGACAATGTGTAGTGAGATGGAGGGAAGAGTAGATGAGAGATATCTTATTTTATCCTTCATTAATGCAATGTTTGCGACCAATTTGCTCTACATACAAATTTTCAGAATCAAAAACACCAACACAATGACTGAACTAAGAGAACTACAAGAAGAGTATATTTCTTTGGAAGAAAAATAAAACGAAATGGAGTCATACCCAATTGCAAACACCAGTTTTGTAGTGGCTAATGGAAGTTTGCTTCCCAAAATGATTAATAACGTGGCGAGCACCTCGCAAGTTCAAGCAGAGAAAGTGGCGAATAATGACAAACAAAAGCTAGTGGCTATGGGAAGTCGTGATCAAGAAGAATTTGAAAGAGAGAAGAATTATTACAATCGTGGAGGAAATAGTCAAATCCAAAGGCTTGACCAACCCCAAGAAACTTATGGTGGACAAAAGCAAAATAATTTCAGAAATCAGGGGAGCATGAGAACCATATGGGAGGAGATTAAGATGCCACCCTTGAATGCTAGTGTAGAAAAAAATCTGGGAAGCTATCATTTTAATGGAAAATATACCCTCGCCATGGAACATGGGGAAGGAACCACATCCTAACACTCGTAATCAAGAATTCTGTCCTTATCATCATTTTCATGGGCATTCGATAAATAATTGCAGAAATGTAAAAATAATAATCTTAAGAATGATCGATCAGGGGAAGCTAAATCATTTTCTAAAAGGGCATTAACAATCACAACAATTGCCACCACCACCAGACGATCACAGAATGACTAATGTAAAAGGAGAAGAAACTTTTGTTATAGAGGTTGAAACTAAAGCAAAGAATTTATTTTGTAATTCTATTGTGCATTCTTTCAGAACCATCGAAAATTTCCACGATAATGTCTTAAGTAGAGTCTTTGCCAGAGATATGGATGGAAAAGAAATAATGAATATAGCGAGAATCTCGCCATTAGAAGAATGGCAGAAACAAATACTTTCTTTTATAGCACAAGAAATACCAGAGGCTGGCGATCTGCATGATAACCCATTGGTGGTAAGGTTGGAAATAAAACCAGAACAAGTAGAAGAAGAAGAAGAAGGTAAAGAAAACAATAACGAAATGGAAGAGTCTTGGGCCATTGATATAATCCTAATTGATACTGGCAGTTCCGTAGATATCCTGTTCTACCACACCTACAGAACCATGGGTGGGAAAGATGAAGATTTGATACCATCGACATACAGAATCTATGGTTTTAATGGAACTGCCAACAAGCCTAAAGGGGAGATCACAATGAGAATTCCGTTAAGAGGAATGACTTCCAAGATTTTATTCTGTGTTGTCGATATTGAATCACCATATAACGCCTTGATTGGTCGACCTTGGTTACACATGATATTGGGTGTTGCATCTACCTTTCATCAGTGCATTAAATTCCCTCATCCAAATGGTGTTGGAGTAATTAAAGGAGATTGGGGAGAAAGTAAGAAATGTTATGAAATAGATATCAAGTCTTGTGAAGAAAGAGCAGGGAAGAACAACAATTGGAAATACAGAATTAAGCAACAACAGAGAAGTGAAAAATTAATGGTTGATTCAATAGAAAAGCATGAAGAAGTAACTAACGAGTCCCTCGCAGATATCAAGCAAATAATAAAACGCAGCAAAGGTACAGGTATAAAAAGAATAAAAGGAAGAAATGACAAGCAACTTGCGGGAAAACACTAAGTAAAAAAAGAACAGATAAGGAAGATGAGAAGAATGAAGTGATAGAAAGATGAAATATGACGAGCAGATCGCTAGAAGTGGAAAGGTAAATTTGTTTTTTCTGTTTGAGTGAATAAAATGAAATTGAAAAGTTAAAAAAATAAAAAAATAAAATAAAAAATTTATTGAGATTTGAAACTCGCAAGAAATTTCAAGAAACGCGAATATAATTTCGCAGAGATTAAGAGAACGGGACAAACCTTTATGGCGTGCACCTTAGTTCGCGAATACAATTTCGTAAGAGGCAAATGTAAGACCTACAAGCACGTCATAAAGGGGGTATCTCTTTATATGATTCAGGGATAAGGTTACACCGCTACTGGAACTTGAGTCATACAGATGTAGGGGTTAAAGAAAACCTATCCGGGAGACAGATCTTGGATTTCCAGCTTTATAAGGTTATACCCTGGTTGGACGACTGAGAGTCTCTTCCAAGAAGTGCAGAGTATGATCAAGGCACCGAGGTACACGGTTTATCCAAGGATGCCCGGGACGGACGAACCTACCCTGGCCATCTTTGGTAAGTCTTGGATACAATGCACTTGTCCTGAAGAAAACCCCACCTAGGGTGCAGTCTTGTAACTATAAGCCATATAGGAATAAAGGACAAGAGGCTACGAAAACAACTGGTTGTTGGTAAATCTGGATGGGAGGAGCTAGTCTTATATGGCCGATGTGCCCTCCTTGAAGGGGAAACCAGGGGGAAGATAAGGGCGGCACCCTCCATTAGGGAGATGATAAGTGACTTAAGACGGCAATGTCATGGGGATCTAAGATCGCAAGATAATTTAGGCTTGTCATATTGTCGCGTAAATTATACAGAGGCAAAAAGCCATAAGAGAAAAAATTTAAGATGAGGTCAAGGGGTTTTTACATGCAAATGTGAAGACGTCCTGTGATTTCATCGCAAGACGGCAATGTCACGAGGCTTTTTTTTCGCGAGAAAACTTAGGCTCGTCATATTGTCGCAATACAATAAAGAAATGCAGATAAGACAAGATCAATGGGTCAATACATGAAAATATAAAGACGTCATGCGATCTTGTCGCGGAGAGAATACTATGGAAAAGTAAGACCTTTAAGTATGAAGGCATGATAAGACCATAAGATCGCAAAAATATCAAGGTTTGCGACAATATCGCAGAAATTATGAAATTCGCCAAAATATTCGTTTATTAACTTTCTCATATTGCAGATGAATAATAGAGGCAAGTATGGGAGTGAATAGAATGATAAAGATTATTATTCATCACCATATGAGAAATTTATATGGATATTAAAGCGCAGATAATTAGTAGATGCAAACTATATTGACCAAGTTATATTTGCAAAAAAAGAGGATGTTCTTTCATTCATACAGATAAAGGGGCAAAGAAGTTTACACATTAAATTGAAGAAAGTTGCAGCAAATTGAAGAAACTCGCGATTGATTACATAAAAGAAAGAAGTCAGACAGATACATTGTTTCATTTATCAACATTGTTATCTTTATCAGATTCTTCTTTTTCATCGGATTTCTCTTCTTCATTATCTTTGATGGGTTCTTCATCATCGCCAGAATTTGTTTCTTCGTCATTATTCTCTTCTTCACTTTCGTCAAAATCTTCATCAGAATCAGAGACACCAAGATCTAGAATTATTGATGGAATTTCCTTTGCAAGATCAGGATACAAAGAATGAGGAATTCCATGGTCGTCACAAACCTGCTTAGTGGTATCATTACGAGTGATGAGGAGGGTTCTATTAAAATTTGCAGAAGTAATCTCAAATTGAGATTTCAATCGTGAGTATTTATCGTTGCGAGCAGTAAGATCGTTCGCGAGTTGGTGATTAATATCTTCTAGTTCTCTCATCCTTACACGGCATCTATCTTCATAATCTGCGAGAATAAGGCACCGTTAAGATGGAAGTTAAAAAAAAAAAAAAAGAATAGAGTGGTTAACAACCTTCTTTCTCAGAAATCAAGTCCCTAATTAAGGCCGATTGATCAGCATGAAGACTAGCATCTATACCTAAATTATTCCTAGCATTATCAAGAACCTGTGCTGCCCAAGAAAACTCATCATCGCTAGTAATAAGAAGGCGAGAACGAACTTGAGTTTCTCTTGCAAGAAGATCTTTATTTTCGCAGAAGAGTTTATCTCTTTCCATTTGAACTTCGAGAAGAATTTTATGGAAATCTGCTAGAGTTTCGCTGCCATTTCTAATTGCTTGATCTTTCTCGTCAACAAGATCACTATTTCTACTTCTTAATCCATTGATCACTTCTTTTGATTCATGATAAAGACGCTTAAATTTATTAGATAATCCTAAAGTGTGTCTGTGTTCAATGGTCAGGAGATTAAACTTAAATTTAAGTTCCTCTATAGAGAGGGATTTAATTTGTTCACAAACAAAATTACTTAAGGAGTTATTAAGGCGAGCAAGAAGAGTATTATCATCTACGAGTTTGGGAAAGGTTTGAAGGAACGTAGCCTCGTCAGTTAGACCATAAACATCTGCAAAAATGATTGCTTGGATAAGCTATATAAAAGAAAAACAAAAAATCTAAAAGAAAGAAAAAGTAAATCATACCATAAAGTTGTTTATTGGCATTGTTAAGATCCAAAATCTTCTGTTTATCAACTGAAGCTTCAGTTTCCAACAGTTTATTTTTCTCGCGAAGCTCAGCAATCTCAGCCTCTAGTTTCTCTTTATCTTGGCGAAGGTTAACAACCTTTTTCTTAAATGAAGCACATTTATTATCTAAATCAGCAGCAGCAGCAAAAGAAGCTCTCCCAGCCTACAACAGAGTTTTATAAGTAAAAAAAATTTGACGAGAGAAATCTGGTGAATTAAGAAACAATTAAGAAAACATACCAAAATACCAAGTGCATTTAAGAAGCTTGGAGTTAGAGTTCCAGAAATTCCACGAAGAGAATTATTATAAGATAAGATTGGAGCATCGCACACTTTGACGAGCGCTTGAGTTAGCCCATTAAGAGTCTCATCACCATACTCATTCGCAGTTCCACGAGAAGAATCTCCAAAAAGCATGGACAGTTGGGCCATGGAAGAATCAGAGGGAGAAGAATTTTTCACAGAGGGAACTTCTCTGATATCGTCAAATTCTTCGATAAATTCATTATTAGATTTATTAATTGAATCCAATTAGGTATGTTGAGAAGAAGAATGCTGAGTTTTTTTCTTCTTCAAAGGAGGCTCGTTGGGTTCTTTATCACGAGGGGCAGAGCATCTTCCTTCACTTAAAACAGTAGATTTCCCTTTACGATTAGTTGAAGGTTTCTCCTTAGGTTTTGGCTCTAAAGGTGGTAATTCTTCAATTACCTACAAACACAGATAAAGATAAGAAATAGGGGCAAGAATATATTGTTAATTAATAAAGGAATATTTCTTACTTCATCTGTGAAAGATCTAAGAGCTAGAAGAGTGTTGGGTTTCCTATATTTCTGGTAATTAAGCTTCATTTTGGCAACCTACAAGATAACGGAAAAGTTAGCGAGAGTGTGAAGGAAAAAATAATAATAACATAAGAAGATGAGAGAATATACATCGGAAGACCTATCAGGCCAGTTGAAAGTCCATGGTTCATAGTGAGAGAGATTCGCAGGAAGTTGGAGAGAACCGGATATATAAGGACCTTTAAGGCATAAGGGAAAAATAAACCAATTATCGTCATTAGAATGACGAGGGCCCTCATTTGTATTGGTATGAAAATCAATATCTTGCATAAGAGCATTTTCATCAGTGACCTTATTTTTATGCAAACGGATACCCCCAATAGGTACTATCCCTTACCATGGGGAGTAACTGGTAATTTCGAAATAAGTTATCTACAGTATACTTTGAAGGGATAATCGGAATATGTTTATATTTAAGACTTTTGTGTTCTTCGGAATATTGGGATCCTTTGCCAGCACCACGAGAGGCATATTCCAGTAATAATCTAATACAATCCCCGCCAATTTGATACACCGCTCGTGAAAATCTCTTATCAGAAATTATTTGGTAAAAGAGTGGAAGTTCAGGGTTGTAGAGAGGAAGTGGAAGGCAAGCTTCAAGTTGGCCTAACGAAACTATAATTTTTTCACGAGAACACTGGAAGTTAGAAAATAATTCAAGAGAAAAAACAGATTTGGGACTTTGATCTGGGATTAAAGATAAGTCAAATCCTTTATTTTTAAGTTTTTCTTGCATCAAATTGAAAGCAATAAGATTTTTAGCACCAGCAGCAACCATTTTGAGAAAATGGAAATGAAAGGAGATTGAAAAAATGGCGAAACATAGTAGATGCGCGATTTTCGGGAAAGCAATGAAATTTGCAGAGAAGAAGAAGGAAAGAGAATGAGAAGAAAGAAAAAGAGAAGAATGAGAGAAGGTATTTATAGCAGAAGAAGTTTCTCGAGAAAATAAATATAGTTAATACAATGAAAGGACGTGAATGGTCAAATTACAGCGGTTTAAGATGACGTGTCGAAAAATATATGGATGATAAAATTATATGAAGACAGCTGGTGAAAGGTTTAGAGACATGTCAGAATAAAGATGGAGGTCAAAAGATGAGAGATTACGGTAATTTATTCTCACGATCTTTTCTTCTTCGCAGAAAAGATGTGAGAAGAGGCAAGATGTAGTACCAGAATATCGCCACAACGATATTCTCATGATAAGAACAACGCTTTCACGAGAAGGTCAAATATTCCTATAAGTATAAATGACATTATTCACGAGAGTGTCATGAGGATTCTTCAGCAACATTTGGCGAGCGTCATGGGGAAGCATCATAATAGCTGACGATTGAAGATACATGTTATGAGAGTGTTGTTTCACGAGGATTACAAAAGTTGGCGAAGATTAATATTGCAAATACCACGATGAGATCGCAGAATATATCCGAAATAAGGGGAAAACTTAGCTGTCACCCATTATGTAATTTCCTATATAAAGGGTTCAAGTAAGTCCAGATGAGGATGATGTATTTTTTAGAGCTGAGAAAATCTTGAGGAGAGAGAAACTCCAGAAAAGAAAGTTGTAATTCTGAGTTTGAATATTTTCTGTAAACATTTCTGAGATCTAAATAATAAAAGTTTCGTTTAATTTTTAATCTTCAACTAGTTTCACTTAGATTTTTATAAGATCTTAATAGGGGTGTAGTGTGGGAAATCCTGCTACTACACATTCTTCAATCCGTAAGACATTTTTGGCATGTTTAAAATTAACCATCATCACTAATGAGGAATGAAGATCCATGCAGGATAATCTCCACCTATTGTCTCCAATTATATTTCCTACACTTCGCCTCCATGTTGCGGGATCTGATCGCCCCTGGAATTATATGAAGTATCAAATGAGAAGAACACCGGGACCAACAAAATTACTTGGATATAAAATCCAAATCAAGAAAATACTTGTAACATAAAGTTACTTCAAACATTATTAACATAAAACCTGTATTATACACATAAGACGAAAACCTAATTGTAATTTTCATTGACGGATATTACAAAAGTCCAATGAAACAACAAAGTTTATAGACTTGCATAAGATTGTAGTTGGTTAAACAATACAATTTGTTAATTTCTCTTGGTAAATGACCAAGGATGAAAAAATCTTCATATATCATTAGTGCAAGAAAAACAAACCATGTATTAATTTCAAACTCACATACTAAGCATATCTATCTGTATAATACATATCAAATCTGTGAAAATAACAAAATTGATCAACTGACTTGCAACTAAGGATCCTTGGTTAGAGTTCAAATTTTACGAAGAATGTTTTGTGAAAGTAAAGTTATAGATGCACATGTGCATCAACCTATTTTAACTTTAGATGGTTAAGTAAACAAAAAAGCATTACCCTTCGTAGTTAGTAATTTACAAATAACATAAATGCTTTTAACAATAGTTCAAGAAGTATTTCGTTCTTTGAAGAGCGTAAGTCGGGTAGTGAAATAAGTATTGTGGACGATGCAGTTACCTGATTTAAGAAATGTTATCTAACATGTAGAAAAAACCCGATTCACATTCTTGATCGATATTTGATATTTCATTCTCTTCCTAAGCAGTAAAATCATTATCAAAAATTATGTTTGCGTGGATGACTACTTTAGCAACTACTATATATAGGTGAATCAGATCATCTTTCGTAAAGAATTCATAAAGTTCATGCTCATCTATTCTATTTTATTTTTATGAATGCATGATAGGTTTATGTTAGTATTTGTTTAAATATTAATCATTAAGTTAAATTTAAATTTTGAGTAATTGTTTCAACAAAAAAAAAAAAAAAAAACTTAAGAATCAGAAAAGAGTACGTTTAAACCTAAGAAAGCTATCCAAATAATAAAAAACTATCCATTCCAAATAGAAAAACCAAACTGGCTACTAAATGTTATTGTCTACAAAATTATGACTAAGTAAATAATACATGAATAATGCTAATCAAGTAGCTTCTAGCTAACAACTTCCGATTATGTTACATTCGTTAAGACTGTTAGTGAGAAGGTGTTAAAAGGAACCAATTTTTACCATCCAAATTTTATTAGTAGCGTAAACTAAAGCGTAACCTAATGAATAATAGATCAAGCAAGACTAATAAAGGTTTTTAAATCCATTAACAATAATTGTATATAAACGCTCTTACATGTAACACTAAATTTGTATATCTGCAACCCGTTCATGATTTTTAACATCTTTCGTCACCTGGATCTAGGATCCGGGAGTTAAGCCTATATAGCTAAACCTACAACCCGGGAGTTCACTTAGTCCGGTCATATCACCGGGGCATACGGCCTGGTCGTTGGTTTAAAGTTATAAAACTAAGCAATTAGTGCTTAACTACCCGGTTAGCAGTGATTGGGTTTAGTGGTTAGGAATTTTTTTAAGTTACAGTAATTAACTATATTTCTTACTTAATTATAGTTTCTTCTGGGATATTTGAATTAAAATATATTAGCTGTATACTCGGTTTCCGCTTGATATTAGTTGGACACAATATATGCCCACACGTATTATCTGATCCTACGACTTAGGGGTTGAGCCCATGGATTAACCTAGGCATACGACCCCTCATGGATAAATCTATGAAGAAACCAAGTTACCACATCAAAATTAACTATGATTAGGCTGAAATCTATGGGGTTTAGCCTTGTAAGTTTGTCAGGCCAGACCCGGTATTTTGATGGTCAAGTGAAATTAGCCGGGGCTTACAGGCCCGATCGTGGTCTATTAAAATAAAATAAAATGGAGTAACAAATAGCAGAAGCTCATATTCATATTCAGGCTCATTTTGAATTAATTTTTTTGTGCTGGATTAGGTGATAATTATTAGTATTTTTTTTATGCTAAGGTGAAAATTACTTTAGAGTCATCTTAACGTCGTATCTCAAAAATATTCATTCCCACAGTAATTTTTCCTACGACATATATGGAAATAAAATCCATCCAATGGCATATTTGAAGGTTAATAATATGCAGTCTAAAGAATCATTGACTATTGCCGATACACAAAAGCTCAACCGATTACACCTATTCATGCTTGTCGTATGACTTGTGTCACTATCTTGACCAAAAAAGAAAACACATTTTTTTCGGCCATTTTGCATACCCAAAAATGAAAATTATTGTAGCGAACCACAAAGAATTTATATGGTCAAGTAACCAAGTTGCCAATTATACGCGTGTCTCATGATCTAACTATTCAGATTTATTTATATGTACCCTCTCATGTTTCCCTCCAAGACTCATTTTTTAGAAATTATTTTCCTCCGACTACACAAATTTACAGTAACTGTATTTTTTATCTAACATGACAGAGCCAACACATAAAGAAAAACGAATTGTGAAAAATCTATATTAGATGATCCGATACGGTTGAAATGAAAAATGTCCATGAAACGTGCTGGATCAAGTTTATTAGCCAAGCGCACATGATTACTCACTTCCCTTTACCTTCCATTCCAAGGGAGATGTAACATTATGCTTTAGAGTTACAAAAATAAACAAAACCCATTGCGACCCATTGTAGAGTCCAAATTTGTGCACCCCTCAAATACCGGGGTGCACGTTCCGGCTCTTACTATTGGTCAACATTACTTCAAACCGGGGTACATGGAAATCGTACGCTTTTTACAACAGAGCCCTCCAAAAAGATAATTCCTCCTATGGAAGCAAAATTAGCATTGCATGGAGTGCATAACTGCAACAAAACATTAATCCACCAACTTACTTCATCCCTTCCAAACACATTGTCATCTTCAACTTTCCCTTCGCTCTCTAGAGTAACACATTAAAATCTAGCCAAAAATCCTTCCAAATGAAAAGGTTTCAAATTTTGTTGAACATTTTATTTTTTTTAGATTGGATGTCTTGGGCACATTTCTCTTACACTTCCAATTAACACCAGTTAGGCAATGATATTAACAGGTGCTAAAGTAAATGATTACCTTTTGTAAAAACATTTCATCTTATCATTGATTGAGGTTCCATTACCATTCTCTAGAATTTTGCTTGCGCAAAGTTTTCACTCTATCATCATTATGAACCTACAAATTTACAGCAAAGCAGATTTATAAGCTTCCAGCTCCGAGTTCATGGCCACTACATGTGAGAATAATAGCAACAAAAGTAATACTTGTAGTAGAATGATAACGTTGTCTTCTACTGATACTTCAAATCAGAGACATGAGGTGCCGACTTCATTCCCCCACCCCTTAAAAATCCGACTTTCTTCTTCTTATGCCACCTCAAAATAAGGAAAATCATATACCCACACCACCACCAGCAGAGTCCTTGCTGGAGGAAATTTGCGTTGTAAAGAAAGTTACGGTTACTACAATTTCATAAAAATATAAAACACATATCTACCATTAACAATAACTGTTCGAGAACTAAATTTACATAATAGTACTAATTATCACGGTTCTAAGTACTTTCAGGAGTACTTTTTCATAAAATCATAGTAAATTGATTATAAATACCCACCTTTTCACCGCCGTGATCGCCTTTGGCTCTGTCATTATGATCAATGGTTACACTTTGGGTCTTATCTGAAGGAAAAGTAGGTCCAACACTTGTATATATAAATCCTTTTCGTTTCTGATGAGAAAAAAAATGTAATATCTAGAGCTCAAATGCAACCAAACAACATTTGTCTCTGGATTTTATAATCAATTAAAAATGCTTATTAAAATAACCAAAACAACAATTTCAATAGTATTACCCATTGTATACTATCTATAACAATTATAGATCTTAATTTGTGTTGGAAGATTCAAATATCCCATCTTAGTGTCGCACTGATCTTAACTTGGTTCAGGCACTCGAAATAATAAGGTATCCAAGTCACACTTTAGTACTTTGCCATATTATACATAGAACTAAAAGATTGAAAGAGTCTAAAATGCAATCCAACTAAACGGTACACAACAAATTAGAGATATACATCTTCAACGTACCTTGAAATTTGGACAAGGATATATTTCCATTCTTTGTATGATTTCAGCTCAATTAAACCTCCAATTGTCCCTAAATACAACAAAAAAAACAATGAGCAATAAGATAAGTATTTATTAGATAAGCTAGTGTAGGTGCTAGATGGAAAAATCCGTAGCTTGACAATTCATGTAATGATACGTACATAATTGCTATAATTATACATTGATACTGTACCGAAGCAAAGAGGATAGAGAGAAACCCAGTTCATACTTGGTGAGAATTCTCAATTTATTACATGTTAACGAATCATCACAGAATACATGAGACAGTAAGAGATCAAAAGTGAACAGAAAAACGGAAAGCTGTAAGATAGAAAGAGATAGAAAGAGTATAGGGAGAGGAAAAGCCATAAGTGAAGATAAAGGCGGTGAATATTAGAACAGGATTTTGTATATTAGTCAATCCTAATTTGTACAATTCAAAAAGCTATGACAGTTCAATGGTTACCTCATATTGAAAAACATTTTATTATCAAAAGATATAATTTTATTGTCAACTATCAAGATTAACCATTTTCAAAGTTTGGGAAAAACATTTCATTTTTCGTTTCAAACAATCCAATATTTAATCAACTCAATATGATGCCTAGATTATTAGATCGGTATATTAGTTTATTGGAATTTAACCAACTTTGATTATTTCATCATTAGGAATAGACATGAAATTAACGCAATCCAAATTTGTATTCAAGGAGAGGTCTTACCTTCCGTTTCTTCTTCTAATTGTTCTCATATGGATGGATGAACGCAAAAAGGCGAGAACACATAAATGTTGCAGGAGTTCATAGTAAGCTGGATCGATCAGTTAGTGTGCAAAAATTCCCAGAGGAGTATGAATTTGACGTATCCCACAGTGGAAGTAGTGAAGATCCGTCGATTTTTACACTAAAACATATGTTTATAATTAACTTTAGTATTGTTTGTGGATGAAATAAAGCGAATGACAATATCGACGTGAAATAAAGTTAATGACCATGTTAGAAAAAAATGGCAAGTTAAGACACATTATAGATACAAACCTCTAAACGATTCCTAAGCAGGTAGATACCCGATCAAAATTGTAATGTCACCTCCGTGCACACTATCCCTTATATTCTCCCTTCCCGAAGAATTTATGTACGTATAAAATGTGATTCACCTCTGCTCTTGTACTGGTGGACCCTAAAAAATAACACCAAAGAATGAACATGGTAGGTATAAGATCAATTGTCAAACCTTTTATGTATATTCAGGAAAGATTAATACTCAAAATCGCACATTAGATATCAGTAATGAAGATTGCAACCAGAAAAAACAGTAGAAAGAATGATTTTCATCATAAAATTCTTTATATTTTGGGTTTCTCTCCAATATAGGCGCTTTCTGTTCTCACCTAGTTATAAAATTGATGAACAGAATTATTAAACCGCCGTAACTATTCCTCATTTCTACAACACCAATTTACCCATACGAGGATTGCAACCAAATTTACTCATATGGAATTCAGGATATAAAACGATAACGAAAAACAAACAATTAAAGAGCACCAAAACATATGATGACTCACAGCTCCAACCAAAGAAGAGTGGATTAGTACCGTAATTGTTGCTTTGGTACATGAACACTCTAAAACATAGATATATATATATATATATATAATTAGAACAAAGAAGAGTATCCATGCAAGCTGCAGTACACAACCAAAAAATAAAGACATAGAAGTTCAAACACACATGTATATACTATCAAAACTATGTAGTCTATGTTCCACAGTGTCATGGATTTAGACTATAAAGAAGCCATACTTACAAAATTGAACAACCAATTCACAAAAGAAATTAAACCCGTCTGTGAAATATAAAGATCAAAAGCATTACCATCAACTAATGCACCCTAACTTTTAGATTCAATTAACCACAAAAGAAAATAAACCCGTCTGTAAAATAGCACGAACAAAAGCATTACGATCAACTAATTATCCCTAACTTTCAAACCCAATTAACCTTAATTTATAAAATAAATCATGATTGATGGAATTAACAACGGAATTAAACCTAAATAGAAATTACCTGATTCATAATATTGGTGAAACACAATCAATTACCTCATGGTTATTTTACGATCACCCACTGCAAAACAAAAATATAATCTTTATGTAAAAAACCCTAGAATTTGCTGAACCAAAAAACCGTAATTATGCCTCAACCTATGACCCTAAACTACAATAATCTTACTCGGGTATTTTAGACAGCGCTGGGTTTGCACTCTAATTGGTGAAAATTTTGTAATACATGAAAGAAAGTGAGCATACCTTGGTAATATATGAACTTGATTGTTGTTGGTAATGTCCGTCACTCTTACCGCTTTTTTCACATCTCTCTCTATCTCTCGCCCGACGTTTCGTCTGAGTTGTTGAAGCTTCACTGTAAAGGTTGAGATAATCATGATGATTTGATCGCATATATGCTAAGTCGGTTTAAAGTAAGAAAGATGTGTATCCAAAGGATTTAGGTTAGATCGATGATCACACAATCCCTGAAAAATTATTGAAATAAATTCAAATGGTATGAGTCCCTTTTAGGGTAAACATAGCAATGATCTCAGTATTGATAACAAATTCGTACGAATTGTGAAACCCGTGAGTTCTTAATAGCCGTACAATGACTATTCCATCCAGATCTTTCCGACCTTCGAATCAGGTTTATATTAAACGCCGTCCGTCTGATAGCTTTTGTCATCATGGAGACAAAGGCCATACCTTTTTATAACTTCATATTTAAAATTAATTTTTTTTTGTTGGAAAGTCGAACAGAATAAAGAAGGCTGTAACAGTTTTGCTTACCTTATGAAGTGTCATGGATTTTCTAGCATAACAACACAGCTCCATCTTTAACGGAGGTTATAAGATAAAGAAACTCAATCCATTTGATCATCTCCTTTTGCCAAACTGTGCACATATCATCTAGGAGCACACATGAGCGGTACTTTTCCTGCTTTAGCAGGTTATAACATAAAGAAAATCAACCCGTAAACCTTCTCCTTTTGCTCAGATCATGTAGAAGCATACCACAGTGGTACTCATCCTAATTTATCTACCAACACCACGTCCATCTTGTCCTTGCAGGGACATGGGTTGTTTCTCTGCTAAACTACAACCGGGTCATTGCAAGATATACTTAGCATGTTAGGAAAATATATAGTAGCACTGACTTACCTCTTACATCTTTAGAAAATGAAAACAATATTACAGCTCCAAGAGTACTACTTATTTAGGTAATACAAAGAAAGCCCTATATGCCAAAGATCTAATAGCTTACACAAATTGCAAAAGCGAACATTACCCTGCTTAAGAATCGACAAATTTATTGAAACAGGTCGTATAGAGAAAATTATTTGACCTTAATGCCTTCTGGCAAGGATAAAACTAAATAGCTCTATCAAAATCGGATAAGCATCCCAAAAAGAAAAGTTTATAGTACTCCAGCGTTGTTAAGGAAGCTATTTTTTAGATATTAAACTAATTAGTGTAGATAATTAAACAAAATGCTAGTTTATACTTTATCATTGTAAACTTACTTTACACATACTAGCAATGTAAGGTAAGCCAGTAACAAAAATTACATTGCTTTTGCCCGCAAAACCCTGCAGTATCATATGAATTAGTAGCTAAAATATAAGTTTAAATAAGAGCGCATAAATCTTCCTGAGCCAACGAAGACATATAGTAGTTTAAGTGAGTAAAGATTTTCCCGAGTTCCCTACATAATACACAGTAAATAGAACTATCATTGATCAATAACCAATTAAAGATACACAACAACAAAAAACAGTAATTGTTGAGATTAGTCTTAATTTTTCCACTTAGCAACCCCTAATTTGTATACCTTAGCATAATGTTAAATTGTTGTATTAAAAGCACCCATATTGGGAAAACTCACCTGGACAACTCCTTATGTGTATTTTCATGAGTATTTAAGAATTTCATATAAGAGTAAAAATGAATGGAGAACAGTAATATATAAACAACTTTGGACTGCATACGAAAAATTATTTTTCAACACATAAAAAAGAATTTGAACCCTAAATTTAATAGATGCATTACTCTATATCAATTGGAAATCGATACAAATAGAAAAAGGGGATAAATTTAAATCTGGAGCATCACTAATTTAACGGAGAGAGAGATTTACCTCAGATTGAACCAAAAGTTGATGTCACAGTCGAAATTAAAGTTGTTGGTGCAAAGGGTGAAGGAGTAGGAGTAACATAATCATCCGCAATAGTTGATGTTTGAGACGTAAAGGCACAAAACCCTAAAATTTGCTAATCCCACAGAACCCCAAACCCCAATTTGGAAAAAACAGTAATTTTGCCTAATCCTAATACACGATTCTATCAGATCCAAAGACAGGAAAAAAAATCCACAATTCGAAATAACAACGAAGTGAAAACTTTAGATATCATATAGAAAAGTAGAAAAATTAGATTCTGATACAATCATATATGCTTTCTCTAGATTATCTTTTGAGAAAGTTTTGTTGATGCAATTATTTGGAGATTCAGAACTCTTTGAAGCACTATGTCGCCTTCCCCTTGACGATGGTAACACCTACGGATCAAACAGACAAAAAAAAAAGTATTCTTCTCGAAGTGGTTTCAGAGAGGCAAAAGAGAGAACAAATGGTGCTGGAGAAATCTTGAGAAATTAAGGTTTTACTGTACGAACTCCTTCCCATCCCAAAATTCGTTCACCACACCGACCCACTTAACAATACCGTGAGTGTTTTCAGCCATCTAATGACTACTCCATCTGGAGCTTCCCGACCTTCGGATCAGGCCTAAATTAAATGTCGTCCGTCTGATAGCTTTAGTCATCATGGAGACAAAGTTCATACCTTTTTATTACAATGATACCCTAAACCCTAAGTAGTTATATCTGTCTCCAAGTACTAGAAGAGCCCGTGCCAAATCCCGGTCGAATTAGGTTGACAAAACTCTTGTCAAAATCACATGAAACTTGCCTGAGAAGGTCATTGGACAAGTCTGGCTGTAAGTAGAATGGCTACATCCATGGGGCTTGCGAAAGTGGCAGGGGCCCAGCCCAAATAAACTTGTTTCACTGTTGAAGTTGGCTTGTCAGTTCTGTGGAACTGACAGCCTTTTTTTTTTTTTTTTATTACGTACAGGTTTTTACATCCGTATGTTCTCCTGGATGTTTTGACAAATTTCTTGTTTTCCATAACGTCTAGGTTTCCCATACGTAACTTCTCCTTGTATGTTTCTCTTATTTTCTTTCTTTTCTCGACTAAAACTTCGGCAACAACTACAGCATCAACATATCTTCACAGTTTGGTTCATCATCATCCTTCGAATCACATCACCATATCATCATCAACTCATTCCTTCCAACTTCATCGAGCATCAACAATGGCAGCAAGCCATAAGCAACTTCATCTATACACTCGAGCAGCATCTTCACATCAACGAACCATCAATAAACCACAGGTGACACCACCAGCTCACAATTAACTCCATCACCAACAACACCATTCTCGAGTTCCATCACCATGAACTCTCTACCGAACATCTCCTTATTTTGGTTCATTACTTCCAGCAACAGCTTCGCAGTCTCGACCTCGGAAAACCATTACTAGCTTCTTTTCTTCACTGCCAATCACCATCCACTTTCATGGTTCATTCAACCACCTTCTTCCTGGAAGCTTGAACGAGCCACCAATGGCAATGAAAAATCTTAATATTCCTTCTTCGTTACCTGTTCTGTGAACTGCAGATTAGAGCATGTTCTTCATGTCCAACACAGACTTCATGAACATCAGCATCTCCATCAAGTAATCCTTTCAAACCCGAGCCGGTCTTCATCACATCACACACTCATTATTACTATTCTCTATCAATGGCACTGTTTTTATCTGCTGCCATCACTCGAGTCGAACTACTCCTTCCGCTCTAGCTATTCTCTGTCTCATTATAGGTACCAAAAATCACACTTGACGCGTGGCGCATTACGAATGGTGGAGTAACTTAAACAAGATAGCTTAGTTTGTACGAGATAGGACGAGGCTGCGAAGTAATACCAGAAGATAACGAGATGATAATTATCGAGGTAAAGAAGACTTGCACAAGAAGATATCTCGCGAGATGATGAAACACACGAAGTAAAAGATGCAACGTGTGGATTGTTACGCAATAAATAGGACAACTTTCCCCGACAACAACCGAGGAAATAGGCGAAAGTGGTGGAAAAACTTTATTGAAAATAGCTTGGGCGAAGTAAAAAGCAAAGTCAGCGAAGTAAAATGAGCTGTCAGCGAAGTAAAATGAGCTGTCAGCGAAGTAAAATGAGCTGTCAGCGAAGTAAAATGATCTGTCAGCGAAGTAAATTGAGTTGTCATCCATTATATATTTTTCCCTATAAATAAAGGACTTGGTCCATTGTAATAGGGATTGGAATTTTTAGGAGGAAAGAAATCAGATTTTATTCTACCTTATCCTCATCTTCTTCTTCCCTAAAACTAGATCTAGAAGAGCTCCAAAACTCTTTAATGGAGTTTCACCTTGTAAATCAATTACTTATGTAAACACCAAATATTCTAGTGAAATTTGTGGATGTAGATCCCTTCATGGATAGAACCACGTAAAAATTATGTGTCCCTTTTATGATTTTAGCACTTCAAATTATCATTTTGGTATCCAAAAGTTAGATCTATAAATTGTTATGAAGTTTGAAGGTTGAAATGAGTTTAGATCTAGAATATCATCATTTGGGTGTGACTGTGGGATTTTCCGCAGTTACATTTTGGCGCTAGAAACAGGGACTGAATCTGTGTTGTTGATTCAAGGTAGTTTCAAGGAAGAGTACATGATCCATACAACCTGCAACCTTTTTCACATGATACAACTTCAGGGAAACTTGGTTCATAAGATCCAGTGAAGTTAGTTGTAGCAACAGAAATGGAAATCTCGTTGTCTCAGCATATCAACTTGGTCAAAGAAACAGCAGCAGAGAAAATCTCCGTCAACGATCGATTAACCAAGACAATCTCCTCTCCTAATCTCTCTATCTCTTCAATTTTGTTGTCAAAAACTCAGATCTGGATATTTACAAATAAATTTTTGGGAAAGAGTTTTATAAAATCCTTAATTGCTTTTCATCAAAAAATTGATTTCATCTTCAAAACACGATTCAAAATGATTTTTCAAAGCAGTTTAGATACAATCAGGCTCCGTTTTACAAACCCATACGAGTGATTTTGAAAATATGGAGTATCAAAAAATTTCAGTTGATTTGGGGATTTTCCCGCGTGCGAAGTTATATGTATACATAATCGAATTGATTTGTTGATCGCAGCGAAGTAGGATTGAAAGTATCTCGGAACACGAACTGCTATTATCTTCCAATGACGAACATTTAAGAGTTCAGCTAGAGGGACAATGACGTTACCAAAAATCTTTATAGAAGAAGAGACATAGCTGAATGAAGACGATATCTCTTGGATTTTGTATTATTCGCGTGCAACAAGACTATCACGTCACAACAACAACAAAGCTGAGTACAGTAACAAAGACCAAAGAATACAGTTAACTAAGAAGCACTAGCAGCGAAGTACGATGAGTAGTATTGCTTATTGTATGAGGTGCCAAGGACGAAGAATGAAATACAACTCTTGAGTCATAAAGCTCCGAAAGTAAAGAATCACTCGTTCCTAGTTGGAGATAATAATGATCCAGTCTCAAGGCATGCATTGTATCAGAACCGGCTTCGTCAATAACAAAATGTAACAAAACCACCATCAATGTCAATAGGAAGCGGGAATAATAATTGTAGAAGAAAATAAGGAAAGAGACGAAGAGCAGCTTGTTGCAATTATTTCTTCATGGGAGGAGAATGATAGATATTGGCAAAGAGAACTCGTAGACTCAATATTGCACAATTTCAGCGAAGGTTCAGCAGGGGAAATAATGACGAAGCTGCTTCCTCAACAGTTCCAGCGAAGGAAAGATGCTATTATTGCCAGCGAAGTAACACAGTTCAAGGAAAATTAATTAAAGCTTGAATCATCACCAAGAACCGCAATCATCATCATAGCTATAAAGTTAGGTCGAATTCATCGTAAACACGCGAAACTCCATTATATCAACAATCTCCACAATCTTTAACTCACAAACGATACAAAATATCGGCTAAAACCAGATCAAGGCAAGGAAGCAACGAAGAAAAGGAAACCATACTGAAGTTTTACTTCGTTATCAACTTTATCGAACAAATAATTTATTTACGAGGTTAATCTCCACTGGAAGAGAAATAACACGAGCAAAAAGAAAGATTCCAAACTATATTCGTCAAGATCACTTCGGAGCGGACAGGTCAACCAGTTCAAATCCAACGAACCAATTCGCTCGAAACATTAATCCTCAAATCATCGGCCATTTCTTTCCATCACTGCCAACATCCCTACACGAGTAACACAACTAAATAGGGAAGTATTCTTAACCTCTCTTTTCTGATCACTAAAATCATCGTATAAGAAAATCTAAACATTTACATTTCACTAGAAAAGACTAAGATCATTGACCATACTTCATTTAATCATTTACAACTTGTTGTTATCGAGTCCTCGTAATTGTTTAAATACTTGAGTTATGATACGCAGGTACGTCAGCTCGGCTCAGAAATATTACCGAGTATCGGGCATTATCATAACTACATAGCAAATAGCATCCAAGTAATCCCTTCATGGGATGGAGCAGCAAATGATAGGATGAAGCAATCAACTCAGTTGACATTAATAATAGCTCCAGCGAAGTCAAACAAACCTGAAAGGGCGAAGTAATATCAAGTTTACATTATGCAAGAGAATTACTTCGGAAAAGTATTTGGGAAGGAGATATAGGCAGGGTTTGAAGATAACGATCCACGAACGCAGAACAAGAAAGAAGAAATGTAGATCAAGACTACATTGTCAACAACTCATGGACCAAACCAAGTTCACTTCGTAGCTACAACATTTTCACGACCCCTCAAATCCTACTGGTTAAATAATCAAGAAACCAGCGAAGTCAGCATAAATTTTTTATCAGCGAAGAAAAATTTCTACAAAGAAATATCAGGTTTTAAACATTTAGGCGACGAAGATAATAATAACTAATTAGAAAGTGAAGAAGATACAAGCAAGTCAACTAAGTAAGCTCGACCAAAATCAATTCATGATAAGAAGCCAGCAAGCCATTTATTGAAGACAAAGCAACATCATCCTTTTCCAGTAAGACACCCATCTCGTCAGCCCCTAAAACCAACGAGTCAATCAAACCCATTCAACAATTTCTAGTTTGCATACCCCTTCTATAACCAGCGAGCAAAACACAGCAAACCAACCCTCTCGTTACCCATTCAAGCACCAAAAATGAATTCAGACGAACTATTTTTTAAATATTATGAAGATCAGTAGGAAATACCGAAGAAACGATAATATGCTCACGTATCAGAAGGAGGAAGGAGAGTTTAAATCACATCGCCAACGACTCCAGCGATGACTAACTAGTTCAGCTCCGGCGAGTAGAATAACTCAGACTCAATTCATCAGACTCATCTCGTCAACTCACTTCGCAAAATCTCTTAATCAATTATTCGTCAACAAACTTCGTCACCAACTACAGTACAACAACTAAAGGAACCCTTATCATGAACCACGAGCAAAGTAACCAAACAGGATGAGGACTACAAACAGTACGATCAAAAGGGAAGCATTCTTATCCTCTCATCTCTTATTCAAACAAGTATCATATTACATTCTTGCTAAGCATACCATTGAAACATGCACAATTATATGAACTTTTATCATCTTAATAGAACTATTATGATCTTTTATGATATTTACTCATTTGAGTTACAAGCCA
Source organism: Papaver bracteatum (assembly GCA_023529315.1). Taxonomy (NCBI): domain Eukaryota; kingdom Viridiplantae; phylum Streptophyta; class Magnoliopsida; order Ranunculales; family Papaveraceae; genus Papaver; species Papaver bracteatum. The sequence continues at coordinate 412,217 of JAJJWX010002701.1, forward strand.
CAGGTACCTAACGAATCAGCTCAACCAAAGATATCAGTCGGTGTAATTTTCATAATCAACCAGAATGCAAGAAAAACTATATCCGGGGAAAGGATGTCTGGCAGATTTTGTACGAAGTACAATCCACATATAACAAGGCTTTCTCGCCAAAACAACAACAAGGCCGCAGCAATCCCAGCCATATCCATACTAAACAAAGTAAAACTTATCTTGTCATCAGCATTGGTAAAGTCATGATAATTCATGAAGAGATCAAAGTTTAGCAAAAACTAGTGGAGTATCAGTGAAGAGGGGAATTATACCTCGTCTAATTCAGAGGGGAACGCAATAAATTCTTATCTTTGTCATCATTTCGTCTAATTCACATCTGTATTTGAAATTTAACAAAGGAGAAGAGATTCAATAAAGTTCAATTCGTTAACAACTTGATGTCACTTGTCGACATAGCCACAACGCCGGCGAAGTAGCAAATTTCTGTAAGCAACCAACGAAGTAAACCAACTGGTGACTCTCAGCGAAGAGAAAAGATGCAGTGACGAAGTTAATTGCGTCAACATCTCATCTCGTAGGAAATATCAAAGAAGAAAGAAATAGCTTCGAAGGGTACGATGACGTGAAGAGCGATTCACAGATCTGAGGTAGATTCAGCACGACCAACTTTTGTTAGTAAAGCAACGAAGAAGAAGTGTAAAGGCAAACGTAAACATTGCAAAGCTAGTCGAAGCCTTGAAGAGGAACGAATCACTATACTTCGGAGAAGCGAGAAGAAAATGGTACGACCTCATTACCTAGGGAAGAAGGATCAGCACCACCAACCAATAAAATTTCATCGCCAGTTCACTTCAGTATAGTACTTCATCAGCAAGATACCATATTCCAACAAAGTTCACACGAGTCTACAACACCAACCAATGGAGACAGAAACAAGAGTCACGGAAAAGCAAATTCGCATTCCAAGGGAAAAGAGTGAGACCATTCCACTCCGTCAGAGCATCATCAACCATCAAATCACAACACCAACCACAACAACAATTATTCTACACCAATAAAGAAAAGATACGAGCCGGGATAACACACATCAATTATTCTACTGAGATGGAACGATCAATAAGACAAGTCTCCAGAACCTTAGAGATAAAACGATCAACGAAGCAAGTTACTAATGAGGGGAAAGGACGATCAAAGTCACTTCGCGTGTGAGAAGAAACAACCAGCGGGTTTTATAGTGTCAATATTATACATCATCAATAACTCGCCTGAAAAGGCCGAAAAATGATGTCAGGATACAGCAGAAACACACAACAACAAGCATGAATGACATGCAGAAAGAAAGAAAGCAAAAAAATACAAGGGACAAAAGTAAGACCTCATTAGGAGGATGCGTAAGACCCACAGAAAATATTTACAGAAGAAAAGGCGATTGTAAGTCCTATGTAAAACCTCTACATAGGGAGGCTGAGACCTCGTGGCGTGCAACCTAGTTCGCACAAAGTGCAAGAGGCAAATGTAAGACCTAACGCACGTCACGAGACAATCTCGGGATATGGCTAACAACCATAAGCTAGGGGCAAGAAGTAAGACCCATCCGCCGGGGTCCCCAATTGGGTAACCACTCAGTAAGGGGTGTAAGAACGAGCCAGTGGAGAATAAGATGGCTTAGTGTAGTTCTTCCGCTCGGTCCCAAAACCACCTCAACTAGGGTGTTACTTCGTAACCAAGAGCCATATCGGAGAAAGGGCATGAGGTCACGAAATAACTGATACCTAATCCCAAAATCACGGGGGTACTCAGAGGGGAAGGGACGACACCCTCCTTTAGGGAGCTGAGTGACCACAAAAGTCGGCAATGTTACGGGGATGGTACTCACGGGAGTAGGTAGGCCTGTGATATTGTTGCATAATAAGACCTCAATGAGCGAGATAAGGCGAGGTTGATGGATCTTTACTTAGCAAGAGTAAAGAGCGCCTGAGACTTCGTCGAAAAGCCCTGATTAACGGGGTGGGGCGTACTAAGACCTTAACTAGGAGGCGAAATAAGACCCCGAAATGATGATAGAGATGTGAGGCAGAAAATGAGACCCGAGGCAAAACAAAAGGCAAGATACAAAGCAAAGAAAGAGGCAAGCACATTACAAAGCTTGATCACACAAATCTTTGCAAGTAAAAGATTAATCCATTACAAGGCTTTATCTCGTAATGATAAGTCACATAATCCTAAGAAGTACTTCTTACGTTGCATAAGAAGTACTTTCAATTGAAATATTGCATATGATAATATTTATATTAACTTGATTATGCTATGAATTGAATATTAATAATGCAGGAACAAGCCCTAAAAGGCAACGAGGTATAATTACAGATGAGATGGGGACGAGAAGGAATGCAAAGGAAAATCAGAGGCACAAGCAATAAAAATCAAGGCAAGTATATAATATGCATACATATAGAAAAAGCATACCATTTCATACATATAGAATTCACTCATAACATACATACATCATGCAATAGCACTTTGGGGAATTCTTATTATTCATACTTCTTGAAGACAATATTTATCGCCACGAATACTTATTGAAGATTTTCAATTAAGGATACTTCTTATACTTCGGATTATATACTTCAAAAGATACTTCGTGTTTATATGAACCAATGAAGAATATTTCATCAATACTTCGCTATATAATAATAAGATATCAAGTAAAAAAATGGCAAGAAAGATGAAGCATATTACTTTTACTTCGGATAGATTTAGTTCCTTCATCTATTAAAGGAAAAGGAGGCACACAGATATATGGGAAAATGCATATTATACACTTCGCGGAAATTTTTTCAAATTTTTTGGATTTGATATGAATCAAATTATAAGGACGTTAAGCTACAAATGAAACAATATCATGTGAAAAGCTACAATGAGGCAAGGCAAGAACAAGAAGTGATACAATAAAATCATCAAGGGAAACATCAATACAAGGTCACCATCGGTAAAGCTCAAACTAGTACTTACAATGGACTTCGCACAAGGATGAAGAAAAGAAAACTCGGAAGCAAATTATTAAAACCAACTTTCATGATTAAAACTCGGAAAGAATAAATCGGTACATTCACTAATGAAGATATCTCGCCCACTCCATACTTCGTCAACAACAAGAATCCTCAACAACAATAGAGTATACGAATCAAGTTCCATCTCGTCAACTCTAGCTCGTTACATGCAACACGATACCTCGCTACTACTCATCAACATGAAGAACCAACTACCAAGCACGCAAGGGAAAAATCAAAAGCAATGAACCGTTCCAACAACAACAAAATTGAGGATTGATACTTCTTATATTTTCGAGGATTAAGTACTTCTTATACTTCTTGAAGATTGCTTCATACTTCGGGAATGATACTTCTATACAACAACAAGACTTCGGAACCTAGCAAAAGAATAAGAGGAAAGTATATACTTTTTCAAGTTAATTATTCTTTCGATCGTTCCTTTATCAACAATGATCAAAGTTATCTGTTTGTACCCCACCTAAATGGTGTACGTATGGGTTACACGTGCTTAAAATAGAATCGGTATTCCGATTCATCGTGGGAATTTTTTGGTTTATCAAGGAAACCGAAGGGTTTATTTGGAAACCCGAATGGCTTATCGTAGGAGCCTGGACTTGGTTTATTATAGAAACCAGAGTGTTCTTGTGGAACCTGAATGGCTTATCGTAGAATCATGGACTTGGTTTATTATAGAAACCAGAGTGTTATTGTGAGACCCATAGGGCTTAATATGGAAGCCCAGATCGGTTTGATTAAGGAACCACCTGGCTTATTGGTGAGGCCCAAGATCCATGGGTAGTTAGGGTTCATGGAATAATTGCAGATATTATTTAGGATAAATCCTGATAAATAAAGGGATAATTATCCTAAGTAGTAAGGATTATCCATGAAAAATAAGATTATGATAAACATTAGGTTTTATCATGAATCTAGACAATATTTGGGGTTTATGCAGATGTGGGTAGTTATTAGGATAACTGATGAAACCCTAAAGTTACATCTAATTTTTTCCTATAAATAGAGGCAAAATCCCAACACAAAGGTACAACAGACTTTCCCCTTCACAATAACTACTTGCTCAGAACATCTGCTGATTTTAGCATCGGAGTGTTTTTGCAGGTACGCCCCCCCTCTTTTGATCAACCTTTGGAGAAACCATACTAACGGCCGAGGATCGATCGACTTTCCCGCATCTCGAAGATCGTTGGAGCGCTCGATTTTTGCACCAACATCTTTTGGCGCCGACTAAGGGGAACGAAGAAAAGATCGTGCTCCCCAAATTGAGAAAAGTATCTTTTAAGTGTTTTGTAAACTAGGGTTTCTAACACGTTTGGAAAGGAAGCAAATCTGATCGCAACTTTTCTGAAACTTGCAGTTCAGTTGGCAACTTTTGTGAAAGTCACAGTAAGATCCAACATCTTTTCGCAACCTTTGTGAAAGTTACAGTGAGATCCAACAACGTGCCAAAAAGTTGCGGAAGCTTCAGGATACTTTGGAAAAGTTGTTGAAAGATTCAGAACTATTTCATACAGTTGCGGGAAGATCAAAGTGTCACAGAAGGTACGGCCAAAGTTGTAAAGAGAGTTTTTTTTTTTTTTTAAGGATGGAGGAAGCAGCTACAGATCGCCGTGAGGTGAATGAAGGCGTACCAAACCAACGCCAGATGAATCAGCAGACCAATGTTAGGACCCTGAGGAGTGCTGTTGTTCAATCCAACAACGAAAGGGAGGGAGGAACGGCGTCCTTGACGTCCACAGCATCAGCTTCTCGTTCTCTTTCGGAGGGGCATGTACCAAGGGTTAACTATATGTTGATTAATAGGTCTCCGCCGCCAGCCGCCAGCAGAAGGGTTCTACTTCAAGGAGGAACATCTGGACAACTTCCCAGCAACCAGATCCAACGAGAGAATGATACAGCAAGCAGAGGCGTGAGAGCTCGTGTTGATAACCCACACGGTGGTCAGGATAACACCGCACCAGCTGGACAAACCAGCGCTCCACCGACGGTACAAGCTAACCTCCAGACGGTCACACAAGTTAACAACTAAAAAAATACTGCTGCACAGCATGTCCAACAGGTCGTACAGGGGAACAACCCACAGGCGATGGCCATCGACTTGAATGTCCGTGAACGGTTACAGCAACTCAAAAGAGAGAACAAACGTCTTAAAGTTGCATTAGAGAAGAGGAAAGAGCCGGAAGTGCCAGCCTTCACACGGCGTGATCCCAAATCCCAGCTTCAAGAGGCGTGACTGGTTTTTGTGATTACACTATTGGAATTGGGGTTCCATTAGTACAATATTGTCAGCATCTTGGATCTACTCTTTAAAGTCATGACATATGCTTCACTCAAACCGCTGACTCCATGTTTTTCATGCACGAGGGGCTGCGGCAAGCCCGTGCTCCTACATATGATGTCCCTTCTTCCATCGAAATTCTTCTCAGTGGAAATTATTTGAAGTTACCAAAATGTATTGAAGACGTGGGTAGTCAGAGTCCACTAGCTGACGAACAGCAAAAGTCAGCTTTAAATAAATTGGATACACTTTTGCGATCTAAACTACTTGAAGTGGCACTACCCAAAGAAATTTCTGAAGTCAAAGTTTCCGACGGAACTGTAATTGTACGTGTGGATTGTGAATTTAAGGTTCTTATGACTCTTGGTTACCGAGGTCATCTATCTATGTGAAGAATCCTGCATCTGGAGTTGCTTGTTGGGGAGAGAAGTGGACTTGTAAAACTTGAAGAATCACGGAGACACGTTCTTGGTGATGACCTGGAGCGCAGAATGGCTGCAGCGGACAACCCATTGGTAATTCTCTACTCAATTCTCCACGAGCTTTGTGTTGCGCTCATTATGGATACTGTGATAAGGCAAGTACAGGGACTTTGTCAAGGTAGATGGAAGGACGCAATCCGCTTTGAGCTAATATCGTCTGATGTTAATACGGGGCAAGGCAATGCTGGTTCTTCGCAGATGGGTCAGGAAGGGGAAGCTGACTCAGCTGGTCTTAAAACTCCCGGTTTGAAAATCTTATACTGGTTAGATTTCGATAAAAACACCGGAGGCTCTGATCCCGGGTGCCCATTTGTTAAAATTGAACCTGGGCAAGATCTGCAGATAAAGTGTATTCATAGTACATTCGTCATAGATCCAGAAACTGGCAAGGAGGGTGAATTATCACTTGATCTTAGTTGCATAGATGTTGAGAGATTGCTTCTAAGAGCTATATCTTGTAATAGATACACTCGTCTGCTTGATATCCATAAAGAGCTAGGTAAAAAACTTCAAATCTCACAGGCTGCAAATTGTGTTCTCCTTCAATATCAAGGGGAATCTTCTAGACGACATCCAAGAAGCCAGGTTCAACGGGAGGAAGATATTGCGAATAGAGGTGTGATATCTCGAGCCAGCAATCCACCTGCTGGTCAGGCTAGCATCGTCACCAGCTATTCAAACCAATGTATCACCTGCCTAGCAGACTGCCGTTTCACCAACAGTAATCCACATTACAAGTGCGGCGCCAATCATTCCGGAGGAAGGAATCTGACGCATATATTTTTATCTCAAGGATACTTTCGTGGTTAATCGTTGTTAGCTACATGATCTCTTATGAAGAGTCCAGCAAGAGAGCGAAGTCTAGATATGAGTCAGTGGCCATTTCAGCAAGTGGGGATGAGATTATACATTGTAAGTCCATTTCCTGCTGCACCTGGGAAGCTACTCTTGCTAGATGCAATTGAGGCAGGAGCTTTGGTGAGAATGGAGACCGAAAACATCCGCGAACTCATCTGAGAAAACCAATAATAAATGCTTACCTGCTAAGCCTTATCAGGTGTTTCGGAGAGTTTTCCAATACACTCATATAAGTATACGTCGATTGGAAGCATGGCACTGTCGATCATACCACGATCTACAAAAGTATATAGTATATATAAAGTACGGCAGAATCATCATTTGTAATGGAGACACCTTCCTGCTAAGTAGGCACCCATGCTAACTGATCCACATTGAGTGGATAGTTCATTCGAGTGGCAGGTTTGAGCTAATCAAGGCAGGATCGAGCTGAGCAACGTCAAAAGGGTAGTTCTTTGGGGCTGCAGTTTCGAGATGATAATTTTCAGGCGTTGCAGGTCTATAATCCGAGAGTGAAGTGGGTGGAAAATTGTGCTTATCGGAGAAAGCTAATAATAGAAGAAGTTGTTTGAAGAGATATACGGAAGATACCGTCGGTGATACAATCGGATAAAGTCAAGACGATAAGTGTTAAACCAAGAAGATTCCAAAAGAGACAAGGCACAAAGGAGTCGTACTGGAAAATGTCAGCGAAGGGAAAGAAGAATATCACTTGGGCCTTTGATCAGAAACATAATGCAATGACCTTCGAAGCCCAACTTGCTTGGTTATTGGTACTGTGGAATATTCTGAAAATTGAGCCAAGCAGTTACGAGCACGTCGAAGTCCAACAACTGAGACATATCACTCATGGTGTACACAATAATGGGAAAGTGCTGGCATCAAACCAAGCTTGTCATTTATGGAATACACGGATTGGGTTCATAAAGAAGCGTGTCTTTTTTAGACCTATAGGCGGTACTGTTAAGAGATCCGCACATGGGATTATGACTGGAAGTGTTACAAAGATTGACATGTGTGATATTAGTCATATAAAGGAAGAGCAAGAGGACAACACATGCCCACATGACTGATATATGGATCATTAATCCAAAATTGAGGCAAATACAATAGCGTTAAAAAGTCTGGGAGCGAGATAGAACGAGCCAAGGCAACTAAATCTTTCTTTTATTTTCCCGAAGGCGAATCCAAAAGGAAAAATCATGATGAAACCAGAAATAAGAAGACAATGGAAATATATGTGATCATAAGCCCAGAGCCGTCTAGAAAGTGAGGAGCGGATATAATAGATCTAGTTCCTGCTTCATATGGGGGCGTCTTTCCTACTTGGGAATATCTCTACAGATATTGGGGGCGGCTAAAGTGTTACCAAGCATGCAATCAAAGGAAACTTGTTTTGAGAAGTTGAAAAATAGAAGACATCTTTTTTAGTATCAATTCAAGCAATGGGGGCAGCTAGATTTGGACGAACGAACGCCTTGGGAGAAATACGTGCAAGGTTTTTCTATAAAAGAGAAAGACAAAGGCGAAGTATTTTGGTTATTAAGGAAGTTGTTGCAATTTCTTTCTGATAAAGAGAAAGGCGAAAACAAGATGTTTCAACATAATTAAGCTGAAGCTAAAATGGAGTGAAAGGAGCAAAGAAAAAGTATTAAAGACACTCATATGGCTTATTGAGGAAGCCCGGTGGTTTATAAAAGAAACCAAGTCTAGCTTATTGAGGAAGCCTAACCGGAATTATTGAGGAAGCCCGATGGTTTATTAAAGAAACCAAGTCTGGCTTATTAAGGAAGCTCGGTGGTTTATTAAATAAACCAAGTCTGGCTTATTGAGGAAGCCCAGTGGTTTATAAAAAAAACCAAGTCTGGCTTATTGAGGAAGCCTAAACGGACTTATTGAGGAAGCCCGGTGGTTTATTAAAGAAACAAAGTCTGTCTTATTGAGAAAGCCCAACCGGCCTTAATAAGGAAGCCCGATTGTTTATTAAATAAACCAATACATGGCTTATTATGGAAGCCCAATTTGGTTAATTGTAGAAACCCAGATGACTGATTATAGAAGCCTAGTACGGTTTATCGTAGAAACTAATGGCTTATTATGAAAGAAAATGTATGAATCTCTTGTACACCAGAGGTTGTCGTACGTTCATTATTCGCAGACACATGAGCGCTGAGTTAGAAAATTCTACGCCGGTATGGGGACAAATAGGCAACCAATGTGCCTAGGAAGTTATGGGAGCAACCTACATTCGAAGTGAGGTACGTTCTCAAAGTCGAAGTTGAGTTATTAATTTAATCCTGATAATTTTTCTATTAAAGAGATAAATTGGAGTGTTTTTCTATTAAAGAGAAAAACCAAGAAAACGCTGCAAAGATAAGGCTATGTTTTTATCTAGGAAGTTGACACTTATTAGAGAAGTGTCGAGTTCAAACAAGAAAAGAAGAAAAAAGACTTGAAGAAGAAGAATTCCTTTTGAGACAAAAACAGGTGGGATGGGATGTGAGTACGATGGATTTAAAGATCCGGTGGACAGTGGAGGCCCACAACCATGTTGGGTTTGGGATTAGTCAGGATCATTTCTAGGCTCGACATTTGGCTTTAAATGTTCTTAACCCTTAGAACAAGTCGAGGGTTAAGAAGGGGGCGATGTTTGTACCCCACCTAAATGATGTACGTATGGGTTACCCGTGCTTAAAATAGAAGCGGTATTCCGATTCATCGTGGGAATTTTTCGGTTTATCAAGGAAACCGAAGGGTTTATTTGGAAACCCGAATGGCTTATCGTAGGAGCCTGGACTTGGTTTATTATAGAAACCAGAGTATTCTTGTGGAACCTGAATGGCTTATCGTAGAAGCCTGGACTTGGTTTATTATAGAAACCAGAGTGTTATTGTGAGACCCATGGGGCTTAATATGGAAGCCCGGATCGGTTTGATTAAGGAACCACCTGGCTTATTGGTGAGGCCCAAGATCCATGGGTAGTTAGGGTTCATGGAAAAATTGCAGATATTATTTAGGATAAATCCTGATAAATAAAGGGATAATTATCCTAAGTAGTAAGGATTATCCATGAAAAATAAGATTATGATAAACATTAGGGTTTATCATGAATCTAGACAATATTTGGGGTTTATGCAGATGTGGGTAGTTATTAGGATAACTGATGAAACCCTAAAGTTACATCTAATTTTTGCCTATAAATAGAGGCAACATCCCAACCCAAAGGTACAACAGACTTTCCCCTTCATAATAACTACTTTCTCAGAACATCCGCTGATTTTAGCATCGGAGTGTTTTTGCAGGTACCCCCCCTCTTTTGATCAACCTTTGGAGAAACCATACCAACGGCCGAGGATCGATCGACTTTCCCGCATCTCGAATATCGTTGGAGCGCTCGATTTTTGCACCAACATTATCTACTCAAGAACCACACGTCTCGCTCTAAAGAGCTGCACGAAGATGGATTTTTCTTAAGAATTGCTCTTCAAGCAACACTCAAGAAAAATAGGGCAAAATGTAGGTACCAAAAATCACACTTGACGCGTGGCGCATTACGAATGGTGGAGTAACTTAACCAATATAGCTTAGTTTGTACGAGATAGGACGAGGCTGCGAATTAAGACTAGAAGATAGCGAGATGATAATTAGCGAGGTAAAGAAGATTTGCATAAGAAGATATCTCGCGAGATGATGAAACACACGAAGTAAAAGATGCGAAGTGTGGATTGTTACGCAAGAAATAGGACAGCTGTCCCCGACAACAACCGAGGAAATAGGCGAAAGTGATGGAAAAACTTTATTGAAAATAGCTTGGGCGAAGTAAAAAGAAAAGTCAGCGAAGTAAAATGAGCTGCCAATGAAGTAAATTGAGCTGTCAGCGAAGTAAAATAAGTTGTCATCCATTATATAGTTTTCCCTATAAATAAAGGACTTGGTCCATTGTAATAGGGGTTGGAATTTTTAGGAGGAGAGAGATCAGATTTTATTCTACCTTATCCTCATCTTCTTCTTCCCCAAAACTAGATCTAGAAGAGCTCCAAAACTCTTTAATGGAGTTTCACCTTGTAAATCAATTACTTATGTAAACACCAAATATTCTAGTGAAATTCGTGGATGTAGATCCCTTCATGGATCGAACCACGTAAAAATTATGTGTCCCTTTTATGATTTTAGCACATAAAATTATCATTTTGGTATCCAAAAGTTAGATCTAGAAATTGTTATGAAGTTTGAAGGTTGAAATGAGTTTAGATCCAGAATATCATCATTTGGGTGTGACTGTGGGATTTTTTACAGATACACTCATAACAGAATCAAGACACTTGCTTCTCTTCTTCGTGAAACCCAGAACTACAACCCATATGAACTGAACACCTCAAAGACTCGTGCTTTGCATCTTTATCATCAATGGAAGAAAACAACAACGCCATTTGACCATCATCCACAGCTACGTGATCAGCCATCAATAATGACAGCAATGGTTACACTTGCTTGCCATACTGCTCTCCATATTCAACCCCATCTTCAACGGAAGCATCGAACACCACCATTCCAGCCCGTATATATTCCTCCTCTCGTAATGGCAGCAGCCATATTCCACTGCCAAGCTCTGTCCGTCTGACTGCACCAACAGTAGCCAAAAGCACCTCATCCTCTCTGCCAGAGATGATTACAGCCTTCTTTTCTTCTCCAGCTCAACTGCTATCTCTCTTCTCCATCGCAGCTATCTAACTCAACTTCTTTCTCGTTTAAGAAAACCGGCCCAAGACTTCACAGAAGCAACACGTCTTCTCCATCTCGTCCCTGGCATTTTCGACTTCCATGATATCGACAGCTACAACAGCGACCAAGCTCCATCATCACTGCCATTACTCATCTCTAGTATTCACAACATACATCAATCACCTGTGAAACATCATCCGTTCCTAGCTTCATACTTGAGTTACCGAGCAACAACCCATTGCAAACGAAATTAACTTCATAATCTTACATCTCCTCCATGAATGGCCAACACTCTCATCATCACCAAAGCTCATGTCTCTGCCATTTATTATTGGCAGCAACATATCATCATTCCCTGTTTAATCATCCATGTTGCTGTTTATGTGATTGGTAAAGAGGAAGAAGGTGGCATCCCCTAGTAAATTATCCGGTTACCTTTAACATGTTTTGAATTCTGGCTTCCCCCTAAGTAAAATACTAGACTCCCTTTAGCAGTTCCTTTGAAACAGTTCACCCATTATCAGAGTAGATACCCCTTAACGTTTTGATGGGGTGTCAATAGCAATTTTGTTTAACTGTCAGTTTCGGATAACCAACAAGCTTAACTTCTCGTTTCTCCCATAACTTCTTCATACGAACTCAGAATGACTTCTTTCTTTCGCCATTGACTTCGGCATCTCGTCGTCTACAAAATGATGACTAGAAATCCTAAATTTGAATGAGTTCCACTGGGTCTTTGGCCCTTCCTCACTCGTGACTTCACTTTTGTATCTATTTCCCTTCTTTTCAGATGATTCACCTAATGAAAGACAATTACAAGAAAACAAACGTAATATACAATAATTTGCAAGAATATAAGAAATTACTAGCATGGAATTGACACCAAATATATGTGAAATATGCACTTATCAAATTCCCCCACACTTGCCTTTTGCTAGTCCTCGAGCAAACTAAACTAAACGACAACAACTCCATTTCGGTGAGGATACGGTTACTCTTAGCATGAATAACAGGCCTTTAAATCCCTAGGTGTCCCTAGTGGACGAGTTATAGTCTCGTGAGGGCTTACTACAGATATACCCACAAAACCAACTCCAACTTCAAAGCATTCCAGCTTCCCAAGCATCCAAAGATCTATGAGGACATAGAGTTTCTGCATGCTAGTATAAGAAGTTAGAAATACCAAAGAACATATTCACTCTTTAATCTTGAGTGAGAAATAACCACACCATAATGAGAGAAACGCGTGTTTGAGAACGATCAATAAGCATTTCGCCTCGACTTCTGTCTCACTTAAAAGGATTTTATGATAATTCCACTCAATAAGACGGCTTTTTTATGGGTCTCACATGTGTGCAGGTAGGAATGAAGAGAGAATCCTACACACGTTAAATGGTGGGAAGGTAACCTTCTGAATTATTTCTGGAGACTCCACAAAATTGTGGAAAACAAAAATATTTTTCTGATGATCTCTAAGAAAGAAAATCAACCACTATATCAAGGATGAGAGTACTTACCACCTTCACATCTGATTGCAATGATGAAAGCACCACTCTCACAGCATCTAATAGAAACATCTTCCTTCCTTCGGCTCGTCTTCTTCATCTTGGTCTTGGTCTTCGTCTTCGGTCTTCAACTGTTGATGATAAACTCTTGAACTTGTAGAACTTCGACAATTTGTACTCTTTTCCTCAATTTCCTTGTTGCTTGAAACTTGTTTATATATTTTTCTTCCACATGGCCTTAATAAATAAATAGCAACCTAAATGCAAATCTCTTTGTACATATTTGTTTTTCTTTTTTTTCTTTTTTTTCTTATTCTTTTTGTATGTTTGTATTTATTTTATTTTTTGATAAAAAGAGATTGCAACTAAAACAATTAAAATGAAATAAAATTAACATGTCCATGAAGGAATTACTTTACTACTTTGATCTTCACAACTTGTATTGTCTTTGTATCATAAACTTCAATAATTCTCATCTTTTGATTTTCTTCACTCTTGTAAATAAGTCTTCATGCTTTGATATAAAATTCCGCTCCCTATATGTAAGTCTTCAACATGTATATAAAAATCTGCTCATTGTATGTTGATTTACTTGCATATGAAATTTTTTCTTCCTTGTATTGTTGCTTGTAAACCTCAAACGTCTTCAACTTCCGTGTAGATTTTTGATGTCGCTCCATTGTTGATGATGATGTGTTTCTATGGACCTGTTGTTGGCGAGAGAGAGAATGGTGCTAACTGCAAATCAAACTACAATAAGGTGGTTTTCGTCTATAGATGTCACCCTTATGATTGACAAAATTAGCACTCAAGAGATCAAAAATAGTGTTGAAAACGGTGTGAAGTTGGGTAACTCACCATTCTACCCGGAATTAAATTACGGTGACACACGCTCAAAAGAAATCTCTTTAGTCATCTGCAAAGTGTTTATATAAATGGTCTGACAGTTATGGTCTCTGTACTGAAATACGCGCAGTCTGAATTTTTCTGACGGAAAGGTATTCATCATAATTCTCTTCTAAGATAGATTACGGAATCAATGAAATTAAACATGGGGATGCAAATATGATATGAAAACAATAAAAACAAAAAAATAAAAGGGTTTAAGATACAAACCTATGGGTTGCCTCCCATTCAATGCTTGGTTTAAAGTCGTCAGCCCGACTCTTTTGTTATCGTCCATATACTAACAATCTGAAAATCTGGTAGTCTGCCCAGAAAACAATCTGCAACTCTAGTAACAACTTCACACAATGACTAGCATAACATATGAATAATGAAATTGTTATAGCTTGAAAGCTTCCCCCACACTTAGTCCTTTCTGCACTCGAAAGTGGATAGAGAATAAGGGAGCTTCTATAGGTTCCTCTTGTTGAACCTGCATTGTGCTAGAATCAAACACATCAAGTGGTGGATAATTAGAAGCAAAATAATCCTTAATAATTTTAAAAGCACAAATACTCAATGCTAAGTGATGTGAATCAAAAGAATTAGAAATATGCAAAGGATTAGACAAACCTTCAACAATCACTTGTATTACAGGATCCTCATCATTCTTACAGAATTGCAATGAATTATTTACCTCATTTGTATCGTGGTCCTCTATCAAACTATTTATCCATTCTTCATCAATTTGTGCTTCAATCAAAATCTCAGCATCATTATAATCCTTGGCTAGCTCAATTGTGTCTTCCACAACTTCAACCAATTTGATTTCATTCCCAATCTCCATCTCTTCAACAACCTCGTCATCGGAATCGGAATCATCTCCTAGGAAGTCTAGTTCATTGGTGCACATCTTAAAATCATTGTTTGAGTATGTTATACCATTTATAACAACGATTATGTCATATCCATTCTCCTCCTTTTGAATAGGCGAGTGATCGTTATTATGATCTGGAGATGGAATAACTTTACCATTATTGCAAGAAATTTCTAAAGGTTGCTCATCTTCATCAGAATCTTCGTCAACCTCATAATATTCACTATCCCAACGATACTGGAATTTCATTTTTATGGCCCTTTCAATTTCTTGAAGAGTCTCCTCTGATGCTCCATGTTCTTCCAGTTGATTGTAATCTCTTATAGAGTTTTCTGATGTTTAAACGTTTTCTATCATTACTCACAATAGAGTACCTAGACCGCAACTCTTCCCTTTGAATAGGTGAAATATGAGCAATATGAGTGGGTTTGGTTACACTATCATAAGTTCTGAGTTCAAAACTCTCTGTCGTCTGCACATTACTAAACAACAATTGATGAGAAACATAACTATCCTTCCATCCTTGGGATTGTTCACTTGCATGCACGTCATAAGGTTGTTGACATGTATGAGAATATCCATAAGGTTCCGTGGGATATTTATCACAGCCAAAAGATTGGTTTTGATTATACCCATGGAATGGTTGGTAGTTGTTATAAGAATGAGATTGAAATACATATTGATTACCACTGTCATATATCTGATCTTGTGCTCCGTACATGTTATTTCCATAAGGAAACATGACGACTCACAAGAAATAGAAAATCAAAAAAAAAAACAAGCTAAACAAATAACAAATCAATTAGCAACCGCTCCCCGGCAGCAGCGCCAAAATTTCATAACCACAACAAATTTTAAAAAAAAATTGGTACCGGTGCCGGGGAGCGGTTGCTAATTGATTTTTTATTTGTTTAGCTTGTTTTACTTTTGTTTTGATTTTCTCTATCTTGTGAGTCGTCATGCTTCCTTACGGAAATAACATGTACGTAGCACAAGAACAATCAACATATAATAGTGGTAATCAATATGGATTTCAGTCTCATTCATATAACAACTACCAACCATACCCTACGGAGCCTTATGGATACTCTCATAGATATCACAACCTTATGATGGGTATGTAAGTGAGCAATCACATGGATGGAAGGATAGTTATGATTCTAATCAATTGTTTTCTAGTAATGTGCAGACACAGAACTTGGAATATATTCCTCTTAATCGCGCTTTTCCTTCACTCTTTCCAAAAGAGGAGATACATTCTAGAAGCTCTATTAATGGTGGAAAGCATATTAACGTCAGAAAACTTAATGCGCAATACAACCGATTGGAAGAAGCCGGTGCATCACAAAATACTTTTGATGAAATTGATAGGGTCATAGAAAATGAATTTCAACATCGTTGTGATAATGACGATTTTGAAGAGGATTCCGATTTTGATGACGAGGTTGTTGACGAGAAGATTATTGAGAATGAAACCAAATTGATTGATGTCGTGGAATACCCAATTGAGCTTTCCAAGGAATATAATAATGCTGAGATTTCGGTTGAAGCAAAAATTAAAAGATCGATAGAGGAACACAATATACTTGAGGTAAATAATTCACTAGAGTTAAAAGATGAGGATCCAAAACAAGGTTTGTTTAATCCTTTGCATGATTTTATATCTATTGATCTTTTCCATCCAATTGAAGTAGCTTCTCAAAGAGTTGTTAACCCAGCTTTTAGGAAAATACCTCACTTAGGATTGGAGTTATGTGCTTCCAAAGTTTTAACGGATTATTTTTCTTCTAAGTATCCACCACTTGATATGTTTGATTCTAATAGTTTGCATGTTCGCCATACTGAAGAACCTTTTGAAGTTCCCGAATTATATGTTCTCTATCCACTTTCGAGTGTTGAAAGGACCAAGTGTGGGGGAAAATTCAATAAAGTGATACCTTTAATATTTATATGTTATGCTAATCATTGTGTGAAGTTGTTAATATAATTGCAGATTATTTTCTGGATGGACTACCAACTTTTGAGATTATTGGTGTACGGTCGATAACCAGCAGGTCAGGCTGAGGACGTTAAACTAAGCGCTGAATGGGAGGCAACCCATAGGTTTTGTATTTTCTATCCTTTTGTTTTTAGTTTTCTTCTTTTGCATATCATATTTTGATTTCCCACCTTACTTTACTTAGGACGAGTCAATTACATTGAGGACAATGTAAAGTTTAAGTGTGGGGGAGTGTTTGGATATTTTGCATATAGAGTTTTTTAAAAAAAAAAATTGCATAAAAAACCTTCAACTTGTAGAGATTTTAGAGTCACTAGCATACTTCTAGGTATGTTTACATAGAGAATTCTGACCGACATAACTGAACTTGGAAGTGTTAGCGAACTACATTCGGATTTCTTACGAATTGGAGTGTTAAATAATGGATTTAATCATGCCGGTGATGCAAATTAGGAGCAGAGAGAAATGCATTATTAGAGTTGATGATCAATCATTAGTGGAGACTACCCATTTTCATATCAACCAAGGCACCAGACCAAATTTTCTTTGTTGTTGACTAAAGAGCTTTCTTTTGAGTGTGTGTCACCGTACGTTAATTCCGGGTAGAATGGTGAGCTACCCAACTTCACACCAATTTCAGCACTATTTTTGATCTCTTGAGTGCTAACTTTTTCAATCATGAGGGTGACGTCTATAGATGAAAACCTCTTTCTTGTAGTTTGATTTGCAGTTAGCACCATTTTCTCTCTCGCCAACAACAGATCCATAGAAACACCATCATCATCAACAAGGGAGCGACATCAAAATCTACAAGGAAAGTTGAAAACGTTTGAGGTTTACAAGCAACAATACAAGGAAGAGCAAATTTCATATCCAAGTAAAGCAACATACAATGAGAAGATTTTTATATACATGTTGAAGACTTACACATTAGGAGCGGAATTATAAATCCAAGTTGAAGACTTATTTACAAGAGCGAATAAAATCAAAAGATGAGAGTTATTAAAGTTTATGATACGAATACAATACAAGTTGTGAAGATCAAAGTGGTAAAGTACTTCTCTCATGGCCATGTTAATTTTATTTCACTTTTATTGTTTTAGTTGAAATCTCTCTTATAATAATAATATATATATAAAAAAAAAGAAAAAGAAAAAAAAGGAAAAAAAAATACAAAAAGAAAAAAGAAAAAAGAAAAAAGAAAAAAGAAAAAAGAAAAAAGAAAGAAAATATATATATATATACAAAGAGATTTGCATTTAGGTTTATTTGTTCAATAAGGCCATGTGGAAGAAAAATATATAAAGAAGATTCAAGCAACAAGGAATTGAGGAAAAGAGTACAAATTGTCGAAATTCGACAAGTTCAAGAGTTTATCATCAACAGTTGAAGACCGAAGACCAAGATGAAGAAGACGAGCTGAAGGAAGACGTTTCTATTGGATGCTGTGAGAGTGGTGCTTTCATCATTGCAATCAGATGTGAAGGTGGTAAGTACTCTCATCCTCTATTTTTAATAATAATGGTTGATTTCCTTTGTTAGAGATCATCAGAAAAATATCTTTATTTTCCACAATTTTGTGGAGTCTCCAGAAATAATTCGGAAGGTTACCTTCCCACCATTCAACGTGTGTAGGATTCTATCTTCATTCCTAACTACACACATGTGAGACCCATAAAAAAGTCGTCTTATTGAGTGCAATTATCATAAAATCCTTTTGAGTGAGGCAGAAGTCGAGGTGAAATTCTTATTGATCGCTCTCAAAAATGCTTTTCTCTCATTATGGTGTGGTTATTTCTCACTCAAGATTAAAGAATGAATGTGTTCTTTGGTATTTATATCTTCTTATTACTAGCATGCAGAAATTCTATGTCCTCATAGCTTTTTGGATGCTTGGGAAGATGGAACGCTTTGAAGTTGGAGTAGGTTTTGTGGGTATATCTCTAGTAAGCCCTCACGAGACTATAACTCGTCCACTAGGGACACCTAGGGGTTTAAAGGCCTGTTGCACATGCTAATTGCAACCATAATGTCGACGACATGGAGTTGTTGTATTTAGATAGTTTGCTCGAGGACTAGTAAAATCCAAGTGTGGGGGAATTTGTTGAGCGCATATATTTAGTGTCGAATCCATGCTAGTAATTGCTATATATTCTTGCGAATTATTGTATATTACTCTTGTTTTCGTTTATTTATGTTTTTCTAGGTGAATTATCCAAAAGAAGTGAATTGGCACTTAATTATGCAATAAAAGAAGTTAGCTACAAGAAGAGAAGGGCCAAAGACCAAGTGGAACTCGTTTGCACCTATAAGTCCTTGATATTATCTCGAAGGGGACGAAAAGACGAAGCCAACGGCGAAAGAACGAGGTCATTCCAATGTCGTATGAAGAAATTAGCATCATTCGAAGCAAGTAAAAGTCGTCGAGCAAGGTTAAAGCACAGAATTGATAAAGGCAACCACGCCTTCTACTACGGGCAGACAATACAGCTCTAAACTAAACTGTCAGTCTTGCAAGACTGACAGTTGATTGCATGTTATGGATACCCTAGGAATTATTCAGGGGACACCACCATCATCTTCTTTCTCTCTACGACTATAGAGACTTGAGTTTGGTTTCAAATGATGAATACTGGCAGTTACGGTGGAAGGAGATCGTGATAGTAGAAGAGAGTTTGCTTCCAGTGATAAAACAACATGGAGTTGGGTACATGGTTCTGAATATCGACAGAGATGGTGAAACTCTTGTTTGGCAGTGACGATGGAATATATGGTTTAGCTGTTGGGTCTTCCATTGGCAGTGAAAATCGATGATGAAGTTGCTTCCATTGATAAGAAATGATAACGAGAAAGAGTTTTTGCTGGCTATGAAGAACATGCTCGAGTCTGCAGTTCACAGAACAGGAAATGGAGTTGGATATAAAGAGTTGGTCTCTGCTTCCAGTTTCATCGGTAGTGGGTTTATGGGTTGCTGACGTTATGGTACAGATGAGAGAAATTTAGGATAATGGAATGGTGTTGTCGAGAATAGCTTGGCTAATGTTAGAGGCTGATGGACTGAGCTCGAGAAGGTGATTGATAAATGCAATGACGATTAAGAAGAACTGTACAGACGAGATTGGGGTTAATGATGACTGATGGTTGATCGAGTAACGAAAGTTGGAAACAAGATCGACTGTATGGCAGTATTGAAATGGAGAGAAGTCGAGTTATATTACATGGAGCTTAGGTTTTCATGCATATGAGAAGAAAATGGGACTTGGGTGTCGAACTATTGATTGTTGGTAGAGAGTTATCGGGTTGAGTATGATCGGGTTTGAAGCTGCTGTTGTTTATGGTAAGATAATGGACTGCCGGTATGGTTGATGTTCGAAGAGTCAGAGAGGACTTGATGGTTATTCTCGGTGGAGTTTAGCTGACCTTGATAATGGGTATCGACTGTTAAGGGAGATGAAGGAATATTGGATTGTGTTATAACCAACGGCACTTCCAAGCACAATCAATCAATAAATGAAATCAGAAGTAAAAGAAGCACACACAACACAAGGATTTATAGTGGTTCGATCAAGATGATCTACATCCACTTTGGAAGACAACGATAATGATTTCACTATGATTCAAACAAGATTACAAGAGTATGATTACTAACCCTCTCTCAAGAACAAGACCTCTCTACCTCTTACTCACTCTTAGTTGCGTATGTTTCTCTTGCAAAAAACAAGAGGAGTAGATCAAGTATTTATAGCTCCTCATGCCCACCTTCCCTTGCATAAAAAACAAATGGGCTAACCCTTTTTGAAAACAAGCAAGAGAATTAGTCTACCTTCTCTTTTTGAAAACTAAGAAATTAGACCATCTAGAGAGTTAGACTTTCTAGAAATTAGATCATCTAGAATCCAATACTAAGCCACCTTATTCAAGGCACATGTGTTACAAATCTCCACCTTGACTTGAATACCATAACCACTCATCATAATCGTCTTCGCTCAGCCCCTCAAGGGATCTCAACACCTGTTAACACCAACCAAGTCCAAGCAATGATTGAACTTGATACTTGGAACCGGCTTTGTCAACATGTCTGCAGGGTTATCCGCTGTAGGAACCTTTAGCATCGCTATCCTACCTTCCTCAACTGCATCCTTGATAAAATGATATCTGACATCGATGTGCTTCGTTCTCTCATGATACATCTGGTTCTTGGTTAAGTGAATGACACTTTGGCTATCACAGAACAAAGTTGCATTCTCTTGCTTGAAACCCAAATCACCAACCAAACCCATCAACCATATACCTTCCTTCACTGCTTCCGCGGCTTCCATGTACTCTGCCTCAGTTGTAGACAATGCAACTATGATTTGCAAAACCGACCTCCAACTGATAGTACTACCACACAATGTAAAAGTATAACCTGTCAATGACCTTCTTCTATCAAGATCACCTGCATAATTAGAATCAACATAACCCACAACATTTGTCGAATCACCATAGTATTTATCAAACACTAAACCAACATCTGTACTTACCCTTAGATACTTCAAAATCCACTTTACAGCTTTCCAATGAGACTTCCCTGGACTTCCCATGTATCTACTTACCACACTCACAGCTTGTGCGATATCCGGCCTTGTACAAACCATATCATACATGATGCTACCAACTGCGCTTGCATATGAAACTCGAGACATATACTCTTCCTCATCTGCAGTTTGAGGTGATTGATTTCTAGAAAGTTTAAAATGAGCTGCCAAAGGAGTACTTACTGGTTTTGCATCTTTCATACCAAACGGATCCAACACCTTCTCGATGTAAGCCTTCTAGGACAAATGCAACTTGCCTTCAGCTCGGTTTCTATGAATCTCCATTCCCAATATCTTCTTTGCTGCGCCCAAATCCTTTATCTCAAACTCACTACTCAACTTCACCTTCAGCTTATGTATCTCTGACATGTCTTTGCAAGCAATCAACATATCATCAACATACAAGAGTAAATACACAAATGAACCATTTTGGAGTTTCCTGTGATATACACAACTATCATACTTACTCCTGTCATAGCCATTTGACACCATAAACGTATCAAAATGTTTATACCACTGCCTTGGAGATTGCTTCAAACCATACAAAGATTTCTTCAACAAACATACATGATCTTCTTTGCCAGGAACGTCGAACCCCTTTGGTTGTTGCATATAAATACGCTCTTCCAAATCACCATGAAGGAAAGCCGTCTTAACATCTAGTTTTTCCAATTCTAGATATTTCAAAACAACTATAGCAAGCAATGTTCTAATAGAACTATGTTTAACAACAGGAGAGAATACCTCATTGTAGTCAATGCCTTCTCTTTGCGTAAACCCCTTTGCCACAAGCCTTGCCTTGTACCTTGTTCCTTAACCATCTGAAGTACCTTGTTTCTTCTTGAAAACCCATTTGCTTCCAACAATCTTCTGCCCTTTTGGTCTTGCAACTATCTCCCAAGTGCCATTCTTGTCAAGAGACTCAATTTCTTCAATTGCAGATGCTCCCCATTCTGATGATTCTTCACCACTGATTGCTTCTTCATAGGTTGTTGTATCATCCCTATCTATGCTCTCACCTACTGCAAATGCATATGCAACCAAATCAGCATGGCCGTATCTCTGAGGTGGTCTGACTTGCCTCCTCTCTCTGTCTCTTGCAAGATTGTACTGATGACCTTGTGCTTCTTCTTCCTGGGCAGGTTCTTGCACAATATCTTGATCATCATCATCAGAAAAAACAGTCTCATTGCTTCCTTGAACTTGCACCTCAAGTTCCACCTTGTCACCAAGCTCCGCCTTATCGCTAACACCCTCTTCAGCTCTTCCATCTAGTTCTTCATTATTTTGCTTTAACATCGATTGCTCATCAAATTTCACATCTCTGCTGATAAGAAACTTGTTTGATCTTTCTGCTGGACACCATAACATGTAGCATTTCACGCCCTTTGCATACCCAAGAAATATACACTTCTTTGCTCTAGGCTCTAGATTCCCCTCATTCACATGAGCATAGGATGGACATCCGAATATCTTCAAGTCTTCATAGTTAGCATGCGAACCTGTCCAAACTTCATTTGGAGTCTTGCACTCAATGGCAGTCGATGGAGATCTGTTTACTAAATAAGCTGATGTGTTTGCTGCTTCTGCCCAAAATTGCTTTGGTAACCCGGAATTGGAGAGCATGCACTGTTCCTTCTCCATTATGGTTCTGTTCATCCTTTCTGCAACACCATTTTGTTGTGGTGTTTTTCTGACTGTGCGGTGTCTCACAATCCCTTGCTCCTTGCAAAACTCGTTGAACTCGCCCCTACAAAATTCCAAACCATTGTATGTCCTCAAGCACTTGACTTGTCTTCCGGTTTGCTTCTCAACCATAGTCTTCCATTGCTTAAACTTGACAAAAGTTTCATCTTTGTGTTTAAGTATGAATACCCATACTTTCCTTGAGAAATCATCAATGAACGTCAGCATATATCTACCACCACCATGTGAATCGACCCGAGAAGGACCCCAAAGATCAGAATGAATATAATCCAGAATACCCTTGGTGTTATGAATAGCTGTACTAAACTTGACTCAACACTGCTTTCCAAAGACACAATGTTCACAGAAATCAAGCTTGCATGTTTTATGACCACAAAGAAATCCCTGCTTGCTCAAAATATCCAATGCCCTCTCGCTCATATGCCCTAGCCGCATATGCCACAACTTGGTAGTATTATCATCAGAACTTGAAGAACATACAGCTGCATCACCTGTCACAGTAGTACCTTGCAGTGTATAAAGACCATTAATTCTCTCGCCCTTCATAATTGTAAGACTTCCTCTTGAGACACGAATAACTCCACCTTCACATTGATACTTGCAGCCATTTGAATCAAGCGTACCCAAAGAAATAAGGTTCCTTCTCAGGTCTGGAACATGCCTAACCTTAGTTAAAGTCCTCACCATACCATCATACATCTTAATTTGAATTGTACCTACACCCACCATTTTACAAGTGACATTGTTTCCCATAAGAACTTTACCACCTTCTCTAGCTTGATAAGTAGTAAACCACTATTTATGAGGACACATGTGAAAAGTACACCCCGAATCAAGAATCCACCCATTCTCCGAGCTTTTGGTATGAACCGTGAGAACCGCTCCATCATCACTTTCTGCTTCAACATTTGCTGCGGTGCCTTGGTTGGTATTCTTCTCGACATTCTTCAATTTTGGACAATCCTTCTTAAAATGCCCCTTTTCCTTACAATGAAAGCAATAGAATTTACTGGATTTTAATTTAGACCTTGACTTTGATCTACTCCTATCAAATCCGCCATTTTGGTTTCCTCTTCCTCTAACGAACAACCCATATCCCGAATTATCTTTACCGTCGATACCCGTCTTCTTTAACTCCTTAGAGTTCAAAGCCGCTTTAATGTCTTCCATGGAAATTGTAGTTTTTCCATACATTACGGTATCAACAAAATTTTCATAAGATGGTGGTAAGGAACAAAGCAAACCTAAAGCTTCGTCTTCATCTTCAATTTTGACCTCAATATTTGCCAAATCCAAGAGAATTTTATTATAATCATCAATATGATTTATAATAGACATTCCTTCATGCATTTTAAGAGTATGTAATTTCTTCTTAAGATATAAATGATTAGTTACGGATTTAGTCATATACCTCTTCTCCAACTTGTTCCATAGCCCGTCCGGTGTCGTTTCCGCCGCCACTTCTCTCAAGACCTCGTTGCTCAAACACAATAGAATTAATCCATGTGCTTTATCCAAGTGATCATCCTTTTCTTTATCCTTCAATGTTTCTGCTAGAGCCGTTTTCCCCTTTAAAGTTTTTACCAAACCTTGTTGCACCAAAACAGCCCTCATCTTTAGCCTCCATAAATTGAAATCATTCCTTCCATCAAATTTCTCAATCTCATACTTTGCCGCCATCGTAGATCGCTTTTACCCGGAGCTCTGATACCAATTTTTTATAACCAACGGCACTTCTAAGCACAATCAATCAAGAAATGAAATAGAAATGAAATCAGAAGTAAAAGAAGCACACACAACACAAGGATTTATAGTGGTTCGATCAAGATGATCTACATCCACTTTGGAAGACGACGATAATGATTTCACTATGATTCAAACAAGATTACAAGAGTATGATTACTAACCCTCTCTCAAGAACAAGACCTCTCTACCTCTTACTCACTCTTAGTTTCTTATGTTTCTCTTGCAAAAAACAAGAGGAGTAGATCAAGTATTTATAGCTCCTCATGCCCACCTTCCCTTGCACAAAAAACAAATGGGATAACCCTTTTTGAAAGCAAGCAAGAGAATTATTCTACCTTCTCTTTATGAAAAATAAGAAATTAGACCATCTAGAGAGTTAAACTTTCTAGAAATTAGACCATCTAGAATCCAATAGATTGTCTGGCTGAGTATGTGGTGGTTATTTGCTTCCTGAACCAATGGAGATGATAAAGTTGAGCAGTTGAGAGAGTCTTCACGGAGACTCGAGTTTTGGCTTGCTATGGATGAAAAGAACACGGGACTGTTGGCTGTGGTATTCCAGAATGAGAAGAAGAAGAGTTCGCAACTGCTATGGCTCTCGCTATGGTTCATGATGAAGAATGACCGCTGTTGGAAAAGGCTCGATGGTGACTGAGTTTGGTTGTGCTGAAGGTATTGGCACTGATTTTATACAGTGATCGAGGACGATGGTTGTCAGTAGAGCTCTAATAACGGAGGAAGGCAACA
Organism: Papaver bracteatum; assembly: GCA_023529315.1. Taxonomy (NCBI): domain Eukaryota; kingdom Viridiplantae; phylum Streptophyta; class Magnoliopsida; order Ranunculales; family Papaveraceae; genus Papaver; species Papaver bracteatum. Next base: position 437,662 of record JAJJWX010002701.1, read on the forward strand.
TGGAAAAGAATTCAGGGAGGTTTAACAGTGTGCTTTTCCGTTGATTGATGGAAGATGGAGAGAGTAGAGCAGGGAGTAATGATGAAGTTACGGAAGACTTGGAACTCGAGTATGGCTACTTCCATTGATCAGTGGTGATGGATATGATATTGCAGTGAGTGTTGATGGTAATTGCTTCCGTGAACATCTATTGGTGATAATGGTATTGGCTGTGAACACTTAGAACTAGAAAATATAAGGATAAAAGAGAATTTTATTATTGAATGGTACAATTTACATTGAGAACCTATAGGGTATATATAGCGATACCTTAACTTGGTATGCAAGAATAATGCTTGTAAATCAATTCATACTAAATATATCAAATATTAAATATAACCCTAAATCCTAAAACTTTCCATATAATTTATTATTACCAATCCTATACTCTAACACCCTCCTTCAATCTCATGGGGATTGCAAATCACATGAGATTGGCCTGGAAAGATGTTGATGAAGTGCGGAGCTAATGAACGCCCAAGAAGCATAAGAAGAAAGCACGTCGCCCGGAGAACCACCAAAAAACATCAAAATTCACGGAAACGTCGATGGAGCATATCAGAACCATCCGTGACAAAAAAGAAAAGAAGAAAAGATACCCTACAAAATAGGGATTAGAAAAGTTGACGAAGAATAACGCGACAGTAGAGAAAAGAGATAATTGATTAGCAGAATAAAAGAGGGATTTGAAAAGTTGATGAAAAATAGCGTGACAGTAGAGAAAAGAGATAATTTATTAGCAGAATAAGGAATTGAAAAGTTGATGAAGAATAGCGCGACAGTAGAGAAAAGAGATAATTTATTAGCAGAATAAAATAGGGATTATAACATGGTATCAGAGCCAATTGGTTTTGAGTTGGATGCCCACATTATAACATGGTATCAGAGCAGGCTGTTTGCGACGAGTCATTTGACCGCGCCTTTATTCCGCGTCACCCGATTTATTGTCCACGTGTTAGACCCAACGAGGCTACACGTGAGGGGGCGTGTTGATATTATTAGTCCCACATTGTCTGGGTATCTAAGATCCTGTGGTTTATAATCCTTAGGGCCTCTCCACTCATTTCCAATTGGTTGTGAGTTGGATGCTCGTATTCTAATATGTTATCACATCCAGGCCCTGTATGAGACGTGAGACCCAATAAGACCCAAGAAGGCAGGGCAACCATACAACGGTCCATATAAGGTGTGGATCTACTCCACTTGTTTCCAATTGGTTTTGAGTTGGATGCCCGTATTATAACATTGTATCAGATCAAGAGAGAGGAGAGCACAGCGGGGAAGCAAATAAAAGATTACATTGATAATCAGTTTGGTGTACATTCTCTCATGGCTTAATATCCTAATTATAGTCTCACAAACTTGATGATCACTCAAAGTACTTACCTAATAAAATCAAACTCTAAATAAAGAACACTTATAAAAACACAAAGAAACTCTAAATATAGTAAAATTCTAAAACAGGCAACCGACACAACTTGCTCTTCTAGTTAACTCAAACTTCCTGTGTCAACAGTTCCTGTCCAACTTGACTGTGTCAACAACAACAGTTGATCCGTTCGGACTGGATCAACATCATATGTTGATCCACGAACCAAATCACCATATCTTGGTTTAACTTCCAACATCCTCCCTTAAACCAAGATATCATTCAACGAGAATTCCATAATCCTCTTCTTCCATTGATAAACGTTTGCACGTCCTTATGTTTTATCATTTTCTATTCCCCTTCTTCCATTGATAAACGTTAACACATTCTTGTCTTTTCTCATACCAGAATTCCGTCATCATTAGCAAACTAAATTCACAAACCAATCTTTTTTATTTGCTATCATACCATAGCAACAATCACAAACTTCTTTCACATTCTTCTTCATCGCAGCGGAACACAAAAAACAAATTTCTTTAACTCATCACCGAGCATTGTAGCTCATCTTCAACTTTCTTCACTGAGCATTGTAGCTCATACTCAACACTTGTTTACCCATTTCACTTGCAGGATTTCCACACTCTTCAAATTCCACCCTAGAATTTCTTCACTTCTAGCCAAATCCCCACTGGGATTGCTTCACACAACTCTTAGCCAAATCCCCACTAGGATTTCTTCACACAACTCTTAGCCAAATCCCCACATTGGGATTGCTTCTTTGAACTTGTAGACTTTACTCGCCTACAATCTTGTATCATGCTCACAACCTTGTGACGTCTCTTATTTTCAATCTCTCATCACCACTTGGTGATTACTTCTCTTTCTTCTCAACCTTGTTGTTGTTTCTTCTTATCTTCTTTGTTCTTTTCTTCTTTATTCCAGTCACGCTATTGTTGCGAAACCTTCACACTTCTTTTTCTGGTATATTACTATCACAAACCGGCCACACTTTTCAGATTGCCACACTTCTGAATTTGTGACAAATTTACAACGGTGTGACACAATTATCACACTACCGTTTTCCGTATTTACTCAGGAATTTAATCAAACACCACACGTGCATATCACAAATTAACAACACCATCTTACTCGAATCCATTGTGCATATCATCAATAGTCACCGTGGGCATCCTAAAAACTCGACCAAGATCTATTTTTACTGTAGCGCCCCCTAAGCTAGCAGCTGACTAATCCAGGAGATTACGAAATAAGAGGCACTAAAAAATCTAAAACATTTACTTAAATATTCAATTAAGAAATTTGCTACAAAAACTTAGCCCAAAGCTAACCCCGCTCATAAATATATATACAAGATCTTCTCTCAAATGATACATATATAATAGTCATTTGGTTTTTAAATAAAATATACAACATAATAAATATAACATAAGTTAATCAACTAGCGAAGTCAACCCGTGAAGCTTTCGCTGCGTAACTCTGATCTGTCACAGAAACTGAAGTGGGAATAATTAACATTTAACCTTCTAAGTAATCATAGGCAAGATTTGGAAAACAATACATGTTTTTCCGAAAACATTAAACAGTGATTAAGTCACTAAAAATAATCATACATGTAGATGGAACAAACTCCTTCGTCAAACAATGTACTAATATGGGTGTAAATTCCTAACCGGCAATTCACACCTATTTAGCTATGGATGCCACCAAGACCATGGTGACCAACTATAAACAATAAAAGCTGAATTAAAGTAGATATAAATGTGAAGGACCGTATCCTATATACCACAAGTGGAAATTCTCATTTCCCATAACAATTCATGTTGACGATGAAACAATACAAGTCCTTTCCACATCGTGGAAAGATTCACAGAAATAACAGAATTATCATAAGGCATTTTAAATAAAATATGGAATGCAGAAACAGACAATGCATGAGTTTGTAAAGCATAATATTTTATAAAATAACAATAATGAATACAAAGAGTCAAATGCATTCCCACACCTTTTTTGAAGACAGGCCACTCCTACCTCGAGATCCACGATCCACTGGTTCGTCCTTTGAATCGGTCGTTGTTAATACTAACTGATAATCAAAGAAGCATTCTAATAATCTAGCCAAAAAGGCTCACACAAGAATCATACAAGTCTATCTAATGATTCTAGGCCCATTTACGTTTTTATACCCTTTTATTATCTATCTTTAGCCCATCTAAGGTTCTTCACATCTTCATAATCCATCTCTTGCATATCTAAGACTTACCAATTCATTGGGTTGGTTCTCTAATCCAATAGCTAAGTCTTAAGAATCTCTACAACTTTGTAGAAGAAATCCAATGCTAATTCAGACCACAAAGGTCCAAAACATGTTCATTAAGAAGACTAACTATAAGCCCAAGTTCACTAAACAGGCCCAATAAGTTAAGGCCCATTCCAATAGTGTCACCTAACGGTCAATAACAGTCAAGTGAGTCAACCAACGGTCAACGTCCAATCAAGGTCAATGTCCTGGTCAAATGGTCAAGGTCAACAAGTCAAAGTCAAGGGTTAACTCGGTCAAGGTCCACTGAGTCAAGTCGGTCCAACTGAGTTAAACTGATTCAACTCAATCAGATATTCTGAGTCAGGTAAGTCAGCTAAACTGACTGGGATGACTAATAGGTCTACACTTCCACACAGGCCAAAGCTAATGCTCATGCCAAAGATCACTAATGCACAATCATGGTGCTTCAGTTAACTTGTTAAGACTAAAATGATGCAATCAACACAATTCAAATCAATTACTAAACAAACTTTGAATCCAAATACAATCAAAGATTATGTCTACCTGCAATTGCATCTTTTCCAAGCTTTACAGCAATCATTACTACAGTCCTACAACTCTCATTATCAACTCCTTTCTCACAACACTTTTATTCTAATTAATCCCATCTCCACATTCAGCAGAATCCATCAACAGTCCTTGTAATCCATACACACCATTCATATCAGCAGCACCACAACCATTTCCATCTCATCTAACTAGCCATGACATCTCCACCTGCAATTTCAATTCAAATTAAAATTCCACTGCCATATCAACTCTTAACTGCCATTCAAAACACAACAACACTACCAACAATTCTCCACATTTATTCCAACAATTCAGTTTTGCATACATGCATTCAACTGAATTTCCACCAATTCCATCAACTTCAATAGCAATACATCACTGACCATCATATTTCACCTATAACACTTCATTCCTCAATCTCAACTTGATAAACCCACGCCAGCTCCTAATTGTCTCAGCTCAAACAACAATCTCTATAATCCATCAGTATTCTTCCTTAACGCATCTCCTAACAACAACTGCATAATCACTATCTCATTCTATGCATCTAATCCTCAAAATTCTAAAGAACAAACCCAACCTCAGTTCTTCAATTCATCAACAAAATAACCTTAAAATACCAATTCATTCAATAGTTATCTCAGTCTCAGTTTCAATATAAATTCATCAACATCCATAGTTCATAATTCATCTCACTAGTAATGTAATTCTAACATACAGAAAACAACACAATTCCTCATAATTTTAACTTCAAAAGAAACACCATAACCTCAACTCAATACCACAATCACAGTTCCATGTTATAATTAGCTCAACCTCAGCTTAATTCAATAATACTAATAACAGTTATGAATCCCTGAATCATACACACAAGCTCAATAATCCCACACCAACACCAAATTGTCATCTTAACAACAGTATCTCAATTCTAACACCATTCATCACTGCATACATCACATCTTCTCAGCTCAACACAATTAAACAAAACATAGCATCACTATCACCATGTCAATTACATCTTCATTTCATATCCATTTCAAGTATTAATTCAATTATCAAACACACATATTCATTCAATAAAAATTGAATAACTGAACTAAACATTTCAAGGAATAATTACCTCAAATGGTTTCATTGATTCCATGGAGACCAATTCTTCTTTATTTTGATTCAACTCAACAACCCAACAGCAAACTATCAATTTCATCTCCTTCATATAATCATTAAACCCATGAACCCTAAATCTCTGTTCTACCAAGAACCCTAATTCTAAATTCACCATTGGAACCTGAGAATCAACTATGAATTCTTCTTCCTTGTGCTAAATACTCAAAACCCATCTCTAATCTTCTCCCTAATCTCCCAATTTCACCATCTACTTCTTCTCTGAACTTATTAAGAAACCCTAACTCACTGATTTAATCCTTAAGACAACTCCATAGCTTCAATAAACATAAACCCTCTTAATATTTCATCTTCATCAACTCAACATCATCAACAAATACACCCAATCTTAAACTCATAAACCCTAATTCCATTTCCCATGATTCACCACGGAAATCCTAAAAATCCATAATCTGCTCCTACTTAAAACACATCGACATCACCTCCTTCACCATCTGTATATCTTCATCAATCAATTTATCTCTGAACCTCTCTCACAACTCCAACAGAACATGAGCAGAGAAAAAAAAAAGAATAAGAAGAACGAAAGAAGAGAAAATAAGAAAGAAAAAGAAGAAAAGAAATGGTTCTCTTCGATCAGTTTTGGGGAGATAAGGTCAAGGACAAATAACAAAGGTACTCCACAAATTGATATGGGGAGCTCATGTCGGCTAAGATGCAAAATGACTATTTTGTCCTTTCTCATAATTTCGTTCAAATCTTCTTCGTACGGTATCCGATTGCCACGTTCGAGCAGTCCATTTCGCATAACTTCTCGAGTTCTATCTAACGGTACTAGTTCCGTATCTATATCGTTGTTAGATTAAATTTTAATAATTAACATTCGTGTTAAACTAATCGGGTTATTATTGGCTAATTCGACACTTGACCTGTCTAATAGCGTTGACGAGCTTGAGGGTCGTCACATTCTCCCCACCTTATAACATTTTCGTCCTCGAAAATCGAACAATCCTTCTATCTTCAAAACTCCCCACCTTAAATAATATTCTCATCTCTTGTCTAAGAGTAAACAACATAAAACAAATCACAACCTATATTGCTTTCTACAACTAAAATCTAAAATTTGTAGCTCTAATTTCAACTACACTGATTTAGATTCTATCAAATATGGAAGTTTAAGTTTCTTACATGAAAATTTTCTACACTAATTTCTAAGTCAATAACTTTCTGGTTCTAAGTACTTTAGAAGATATTCAATAATAAAGTTTCTCATTAAAATTTGGGATCTATCGGTCCACTAATAGAAGTAAGTCTCCCTTCTATGCCTAGTGATACAAGGATGCAGTTTCCCTGTCTAGGTTCATGACGCCTGACAATGCCTACTACGTAACAAGTATCACCTGAACACACAAGAATTACCAACCTCACTATTCCACATTGGGGATTAACTATATGCTAATTTATTAAGATTAATTATTCTCTAAACTTTTATCGTAATTTATGCAACTCAAAATTTTACTTTGTAAAATACATAAATAGTTCACATCATATTAAGGAATTTAATCATCAAAATTTATTTTATTTTATCTTATTCATAATAACTATTATTTATTTATTTTAATGAAATCAAATTTTAATTCCAAATGAGACTATATTATTATAACTAAATAATTTTAAATTCATGTACCATTAAAGAAAAAATTTAACATACAACCATTATCCAAAAGTTACTGTTATTATTTTCATTGTATTTATTTGTTTATTTCATTATGTGACTTGACATAAGTAAATAACCGCTAATAATATTTCATAGTTGTTTGGTATTAATATTTTATTATTATTATCACATTTATTTCTTATTTCTTAGACCGATAAAAGTTAACCGTAATGCCAAATTTCATTATTAATACTAGTTTTGATTTGATCTAACTTTATTTCCTTACATTTATATTATTGTTAAGTAATCCTTATGTTGTACTATATTACTAAAATTACATTTTTCAATTTCTATCCCATAATTATTTTCCAAATGATATTTACAATGACCCTAAATTTTATAGTAATTAGCATTATATATTATTATTCTTTACTTATCTTATCAAAAGTTATTTTCTTAATAGCATTATCAGTTTCCTTATTGTCTTATCAAATTTTTCCTATTTGATTACCAGCGTAACTAAAAAAAATAACCAGAATAACTACTTAATAAGGATTCTTAGTTTAATTTTTATTAAGCCCGAATCTTGTAAATATATTTCTACTTTCACGTAAAGATTGTTATAATAGATTTTATTTATTCAGATTGAATGCATATACTACGTCTTGTTAAATATTGGCGTTGGTAATTTAATATGAGTTAAATTTTGAGTCTGCATAACATTTTTAATATGTCTTAATAGTCTTTAGATTTTGGGTATTAATAATAAGTATCTATTTCACATGCAATTTTATTCTCATTTAAGTTTAATTTTGTTCTAAGTATTTAAGTATTATAATATTACTTCATGTGCATAATTTGGTGATTTAGTGAATCATTTATTGAACTAAAGATAATCTAAGTAAACGATTTGTTAACAAGTTTAGTCTTTCATTATTTGCCTTACTTGACTTCACGTTCTTTTAATCCTACTTAATAAGTCTTATTTATCTATCTAGTTTAAACGCAAAACACATGATTCTAATTTGTTATTAGTTAACTTTGCAAAACTTAATCATAGATAAGCACTAATAATTTTTCCATGGTTATTCAACCTTAATCATTATTTTATCGCTATATATTTGCTACTGAGATTTTAATTTTAAGTTATGCTTAATATAATATTAATTTAAATTCTAACAATTTAATTTCGTCATACTAATTTTCCATTTCAAAAGATGATTAAATCTATTTACGAAGAAGGATCCTAAGAATATACAAATTTATTTTCTTTTAATTCTAGTATTACACTAAGCATCTGATTACTATTATTATTACTTCATGTCTATTTGTTTCATTTTAAAAGATTTACTGGATCATTTGTTAGACTAAAGATAATTTCGGTACATGATTATTAACAAGTTAATTCTTTTTATTTTATATATTGTATTCTCACCTTCTTAAGTCTAAAACCTAGTAAGTAATATATTAATTAACTAGTTTAGACGAAAAGCATATATTTCTAATTTGTAATAAGTTTAATTTACAAAGCTCAATTGTACAAGCATTATTAATTTTCCTTAATTATTTAATCATAATTATTATTTTTATCGTTATATATCTTGAATAAGATTTTAGTTAAGTTAAGTTCAATATGATACTATCAGATAAATGTTAACATTACTTTATTAAAATTAGTATTAGTATTACTATTATTTTCATTTATAATTACTATTTTACTATTTTTATTATTAACATTGATGGTCGCACTATTATTCTAACTACTCTTACAAAATTTATTAAGTCTCAAAATATTATTAACATTTATGTAATTATAATTTGTTTACTCTTCATGTAAGTCAAGATACTAAATAAAGACCTATGTGATTTTTAAGATTTATCAATAGTACTAATCTTACTATTTTAAGTATTCAATTATTTATGTGTTCATACTTTTTAGATCAATTATTCTCAAATTCTTATTAGCTAAAGTACTGGTGTATCCTATAATTTTTACTTCACTACATACGAAAAATCAAACAAGCAAATCAATCAATCAAATAAATCTTTTAATTATTGATAGCTTTTAGTAATTAAAATTTATCTCACAACCCAACTCAGTTCTAGACTAATCTAGTTCACTAACTGGCACTGGCTAATTCTAACTATTCCCATTTAAGATCTAATAGTAAGCTCTGATACCAAGTTTGTAGCGCCCCCTAAGCTAGCAGCTGACTAATCCAGGAGATTAACGAAATAAGAGGCACTAAAAAATCTAAAACATTTACTTAAATATTCAATTAAGAAATCTGCTACAAAAACTTAGCCCAAAGCTAACCCCGCTCAGAAATATATATACAAGATCTTCTCTCAAATTATACATATATAATAGTCATTTGGTTTTTAAATAAACAACATAATAAATATAACATAAGTTAATCAACTAGCGAAGTCAACCCGTGAAGCTTTACCTTTTACTTAACTCGATCTGTCATGTAAACTGAAGTGGGAATAATTAACATTTAACCTTCTAAGTAATCATAGGCAAGATTTGGAAAACAATACATGTTTTTCCGAAAACATTAAACAGTGATTAAGTCAATAAAAATAATCATACATGTATATGGAACAAACTCCTTCGTCAAACAATGTACTAATATGGGTGTAAATTCCTAACCGGCAATTCACACCTATTTAGCTATGGATGCCACCAAGACCATGGTGACCAACTCTAAACAATAAAAGCTGAATTAAAGTAGATATAAATGTGAAGGAGCGTATCCTATATACCACAAGTGGAAATTCTCATTTCCCATAACAATTCATGTTGACGACGAAACAATACAAGTCCTTTCCACATCGTGGAAAGATTCACAGAAATAACAGAATTATCATAAGGCATTTTCAATAAAATATGGAATGCATAAACAGACAATGCATGAGTTTGTAAAGCATAATATTTTATAAAAATAACAATAATGAATACAAAGAGTCAAATGCATTCCCACACCTTTTTTGAAGATAGACCACTCCTACCTCGAGATCCACGATCCACTGGTTCGTCCTTTGAATCGGTCGTTGTTAATACTAACTGATAATCAAAGAAGCATTCTAAGAATCTAGCCAAAAAGGCTCACACAAGAATCATACAAGTCTATCTAATGATTCTAGGCCCATTTACGTTTTTATACCCTTTTATTATCTATCTTTAGCCCATCTAAGGTTCTTCACATATTCATAATCCATCTCTTGCATATCTAAGACTTACCAATTCATTGGGTTGGTTCTCTAATCCAATAGCTAAGTCTTAAGAATCTCTACAACTTTGTAGAAGAAATCCAATGCTAATTCAGACCACAAAGGTCCAAAACATGTTCATTAAGAAAACTAACTATAAGCCCAAGTTCACTAAACAGGCCCAATAAGTTAAGGCACATTCCAATAGTGTCACCTAACGGTCAATAACAGTCAAGTGAGTCAACCAACGGTCAACGTCCAATCAAGGTCAATGTCCTGGTTAAATGGTCAAGGTCAACAAGTCAAAGTCAAGGGTTAACTCGGTCAAGGTCCACTGAGTCAATTCGGTCCAACTGAGTTAAACTGATTTAACTCAGTCAGATATTCTGAGTCAGGTAAGTCAGCTAAACTGACTGGGATGACTAATAGGTCTACACTTCCGCACATGCCAAAGCTAATGCTCAGGCCAAAGATCACTAATGCACAATCATGGTGCTTCACTTAACTTGTTAAGACTAAAAGGATGCAATCAACACAATTCAAATCAATTACTAAACAAACTTTGAATCCAAATACAATCAAAGATTATGTCTACCTGCAATTGCAGATTTTCCAAGCTTTACAACAATTATTACTACAGTCCTACAACTCTCATTATCAACTCCTTTCTCACAACACTTCTATTCTAATTAATCCCATCTCCACATTCAGCAGAATACATCAACAGTCCTTGTAATCCATACACACCATTCATATCAGCAGCACCACAACCATTTCCATCTCATCTAACTAGCCATGACATCTCCACCTGCAATTTCAATTCCAATTCAAATTCCACTGCCATCTCAACTCTTAACTGCCATTCAAAACACAACAACACTACCAACAATTATCCACATTCATTCCTACAATTCAGTTTTGCATACATGCATTCAACTGAATTTCCACCAATTCCATCAACTTCAATAGCAATACATCACTGACCATCATATTTCACCTATAACACTTCATTCCTCAATCTCAACTTGGTAAACCCACACCAGCTCCTAATTGTCTCACCTCAAAAAACAATCTCTATAATCCATCCATATTCTTCCTTAACGCATCTCCTAACAACAACTGCATCATCACTATCTCATTCTATGCATCTAATCCTCAAAATTCTAAAGAACAGACCCAACCTCAGTTCTTCAATTCATCAACAAAATAACCTTAAAATACCAATTCATTCAATAGTTATCTCAGTCTCAGTTTCAATATAAATTCATCAACATCCATAGTTCATAATTCATCTCACTAGTAATGTAATTCTAACATACAGAAAACAACACAATTCCTCATAACTGTAACTTCAAAAGAAACACCATAACAGTTATGAATCCCTGAATCATACACACAAGCTCAATAATCCCACACCAACACCAAATTGTCATCTTAACAACAGTATCTCAATTCTAACACAATTCATCACTGCATACATCACATCTTCTCAGCTCAACACAATTAAACAAAACATAGCATCACCATCACCATGTCAATTACATCTTCATTTCATCTCCATTTTAAGTCTTAATTCAATTATCAAACACACATATTCATTCAACAAAAATTGAATAACTGAACTAAACATTTCAAGGAATAATTACCTCAAATGGTTTCATTGATTCCATGGAGACCAATTCTTCTTTACTTTGATTCAACTCAACAACCCAACAACAAACTATCAATTTCATCTCCTTCATATAATCATTAAACCCATGAACCCTAAATCTCTGTTCTACCAAGAACCCTAATTCTAAATTCACCATTGGAACCTGAGAATCAACTATGAATTCTTCTTCCTTGTGCTAAATACTCAAAACCCATCTCTAATCTTCTCCCTAATCTCCCAATTTCACCATCTACTTCTTCTCTGAACTTATTAAGAAACCCTAACTCACTGATTTAATCCTTAAGACAACTCCATAGCTTCAATAAACATAAACCCTCTTAATATTTCATCTTCATCAACTCAACATCATCAACAAATACACCCAATCTTAAACTCATAAACCCTAATTCCATTTCCCCTGATTCACCACGGAAATCCTAAAAATCCATAATCTTCCCCTACTTAAAACACATCGACATCACCTCCTTCACCATCTGTATATCTTCATCAATCAATTTCTCTCTGAACCTCTCTCAAAACTCCAACAGAACATGAGCAAAGGAAAAAAAAATAAGAATAAGAAGAACGAAAGAAGAGAAAATAAGAATGAAAAAGAAGAAAAGAAATGGTTCTCTTCGATCAGTTTTGGGGAGATAAGGTGAAGGAAAAATGACAAAGGTACAACACAAATTGATATGGGGAGCTCATGTCGGCTAAGATGCAAAATGACTATTTTGTCCTTTCTCATAATTTCGTTCAAATCTTCTTCGTACGGTATCCGATTGCCACGTTCGAGCAGTCCATTTCGCATAACTTCTCGAGTTCTATCTAACGGTACTAGTTCCGTATCTAGATCATTGTTAGATTAAATTTTAATAATTAACGTTCGTGTTAAACTAATCAGGTTATTATTGGCTAATTCGACACTTGACTGGTCTAATAGCGTTGACGAGCTTGAGGGTCGTCACATCTACTTTCTCGATCTCTAACTCTATTCACAGCTTTGTTTCTCGTCACTTCCAATGACTTAAATAGCAGCTTGAGCTCTTTCACAGTCACCATTACGATCACCACCAGCAACAACGTCATGACATACTCGAGCACTCCATAGCATCTCTAAGAACCTATCATCGTCAATCAAAAGAACATAATATCTTCCTGATTTTAGATAATCGTTTAAATAAACGAGGTGGGCGACAGGTCCGGATCGAACCTGCTCTGATACCAACTTAGAACTAGAAAATATAAGGAGAAAAGAGAATTTTATTATTGAATGGTATAATTTACATTGAGAACCTATAGGGTATATATAGTGATACCGTAACTTGGTATGCAAGAATAATTCTTGTAAATCAATTCATACTAAATATATCGAATACTAAATATAACCCTAAATACTAAAACTTTCCATATAATTTATTATTACCAATCCTATACTCTAACATGAACTAATGGTGATTAAGACTGGGAATGGAAGCCCGAGCTAGCACGATTGGTGTTTATGAAGTTTACGGATGGACATTTCAGCCGTAGAAGTAAGAGAGAAAAGGAACAAAACATCCAGGAGGACATTCGTATAGGAAATCCCAGCCGTAGAAAGAGGAGAAAAAAATAGGTTGTCAGTTCCATGGAACTGACAAGCTAAATATTGTATGGGCTGGACTTCTCAGCTTTGCGTGCGGCCCATTTGGCTATTTAACAGTTTATTCACACGCCAGACTTTGATCGTGACTCCTTTTTGGTATATTTTGCCGAGTTTTGGAAACTACTTTGGACGGAGATCGAGCACGGGAACTTCTCTTGGATATATATATAAGAGACACTTCTTAACCTAATAAAGATATCAATATCTCTACTTCTCATAACACTTTTGTTCTTCATAAAATATTTTAGGGTTTACCCCTTTAGGGGGAAACCGGTAAACGGTGTAACATGAGAGGCTAAACTTTATTTGATTGAGGATGAATTCAATGTTCTAGTGTGAAGCTCTATTATTATACAAGTTTGTTCGGAGTTTAATCATCTTATCGTTTGTATTTACCATATTTGATCTTTATGAGTGATTCTTAGATTGATTTGGGATGCATACTAGATTAATCTACTGATTGTTCTATTGCTAGTGTTGGGTTAGGAGATAAGTAATCTTCGAATAATTCATACACAAGTAGAAATCGCAAGACCTTGTAGAGGGATTCTTTGGATCAATTGCGAGTGAAGAAAACACCAGCAAGTGGACCTTGAGCTAAGAGTTTAACTACTGGGATCAACCTAATTCACAAATCTTAAAACGTTCAATTGGATTACACCTTGAGTGAGCTACTACTTGGTGGTTCGTTGAATAGAATCTGATATTGGAGATCTTCCGTATCCGTGGTAAAAGGAGTTTTGGGGATAGCACTAAGCTAGTTATTATTCTACGGTTGGTGATGAATGGTTCTAACGAAGATAGATAAGTATAATAATCCAGTTATCGCTTGGTAATGAGAAAGGATTCCTTGATCATCTCTTTCTTTTATTTGTTATTCTTTTTATTTTACTTTAAACCAATCCCCTTTTGCTTTATCTTATTTTGTTGAACTAAATAACATATCAATTACACTGCTCTTTGTGGGAACGATCTCTTACTACCGCTATATTATTATTTAATTAGTGGGAAATATCTTTATTAATTTTTTGTGGTTACGACACGCATCAAGTAATGTGTTAGTGTCACGCGACCAGTCTTGCCCACTTCTCCCATCATCACTAACCGTCCATGACTTCCTGACATGTTCTTGTGATGGCGCGTTGTGCGCTGCACGCTGTATACCTCCAGACCAATAACCCAGTATGTATCTCCCAGTTTGTGACATGATTGATGTCTCGAGCGTGTGGATCGTGGGACCCACAGAAAGTAGCATGTAATGCTAGATTAAATAACTACGTTATTTAGGAAGTTGATACTTGTGAAGTATCATGCGCATTCTATGTAGGTACTACATCGAGTGTATCCAGGATGTATGAAACATCGCTGTTTGAGCATCTCAAAGTAGCCTCATATCCAGACTACTTCATGTGATAGTTCGTAGGTTGAGCAAGCAAGTCCTTCCTTGACCGACCACATGGTGTGATAGGGTGACGGATGGTGATCACCATGACACCGCACTGACCAATTAACTCCTAACTAGGGCTGTATAACCAAGCCGATGAAGTTGGACGGACGAGATGATCTTTGAGACATTCATCTGGACCATTGGTGAAATTAGAGTTTTGGAGAAGGTGCGTAAGCACCACTCTTCAGCCTGATTGAATCCAAGCTTGGGATACAATTTTGGCCGGCCGATCATACACGCGTGTAGATGGCATGACGGTGTAGGCGCCCATACCCCATTGTCTCACGAAAGTGTGATCTGGGCCACTAAATTCGTCCGGCGAAGTTGAGCGGTCGAGATTAGTTTGCAATTGGGAAGTGTGACCAAGCTAGTTTGGGCGTGCGATTTGGGATAACCAGACATGGTATTCCTTGGACGATCAGGTGAGGGGATAGATGGGTCCACGGTGGTCATGTTGGTATGACTGGACCTTCTTAATCTAATCTTGGACCCTTCATTCGTGTCGGAGAATATGGAGGTTCGTGATGTTCAAAACCCTAATTTTGGGTTTCACGGCAGTGCGTCATGCTCTTTTTGGGCGTACTAATTGGGATTACCAACCATGGTTGGTCCTGACCGATCGGTCAGGTATGTAGGAGGGCCCACAGTGACTGTGTTGACATGCTCTGGGCCCTTTGAATCTACATCTATACATGTGAAGATGGATGGTTGAGATTGTTTTGCGACACATGTAATGTGCCACAAACCATAATTTAGGGTTTTCCATCCATACTGCTATGCCTTGAATGTTTTGGCAAGATATGCCAATCTTTTGGGGAGGCCGACCATGCGGGGCCCGCGTTGGTTCGGTAGTGAATATTTCAATACCTGCTTGGAGTCATGGATATGATCTGAGCTATCAAATTCATGCTGGTGAAGTTGAATGGTCGTGATCATTTCTGAGACTGATATGGTTAGTCCAGATGCTCAATCGGTCTAGTATAGCACACCGAGAGTAATATGCTCAATCGGGCTAGTATAGCACACCGAGAGTTGTAGCATGTACGGGTATTTCGTACATGCTTCATTATAATGCTTGGAGGTTCGTGTTGCTCTGCTGAGAACAACACTCAGTCGTCATGCCGCACTGATAATGAGTACATGAAATACAAGGCTGGTTATGCATTAATTAATAATGATGTATTTAATTCACAGACTGGGATTGTTGCCACATGCTCCATTCTAGGTGAATTATTAAAGTGAAGAAGTATTCATCACTTATTAATGGCTTTATCTTTTACAAGATGTTAGTGCATAATTTTGGCTTTTACAATTTTAGCCTTAAATGAAAATCCACCATCAACATTAAGTCCCCTGCCTAGCACATAATGGTTACACTATTGTGGGATAGGCATCTGTTGGTGACAGTTAAAGATAAAACATATGAGACAAAGTTAGATGTTACCAGGATAGACGGGTCATCCTGTCCTTCGAGCATGTCACGTTCAAGAGACGTCCAGGCGAGTGTTCCCCTAGCATGATGTCGGTCTTGCCTGCTTCGATGGACTGTAATGCTTGTTTCGTTCGTGGGGATACTGCGCCTGCTTGATTGAACGTGGGATTGATGTGCCTGATTCGTTCGTGGGGATACTGCGCATGCTTGATCGAACATGGTCTTGATGTACCTGCTCGAGTGTCATTTGGCTACTTCCACCAAACACCGACCTAACTAGCTTGACTAAACACCGGAATTGATGCTTTGACCAAACACCGGCCTTGTTGTTTGCTTCGCTCGAACATGGGACCCGATGTGAGCAATCTTGTTTTTAAAAAATGAACCTTGTGTACTCAAATGTAAATATGGGTCCTGCAGAAAGCGTTGAAGCAGCTTCTGGAGTAGGCCCGGGAGAGCGTTGAAGTGTTGGAGCTGAAATGCCTTTTTCTGGAGATAGAGCTTTGATTGAGGATGGCTGTGTCTGCTTCGACCAATCTGGGGCTGGGATCAAGTGGAACCCGCCACGTGCCTGACTGAACGTCGACCCTGTGTTTCGACTGAAAACTAGCCCTGCTGCGTGTGCTTGTTTTATTTTAATACCATCCTTGTGACTTTGATCAATACCATACTTGAAACTTGAGCAATACCGGACTTGTGACTTGATCAACATCGGACTTGAAATTTGAGCAATACCGGACTTATGACTTGATCAACACTGGACTTGAAACTTGAGCAACACCGGACTTGAAACTTGAGCAATACCAGACTTGAAACTTTAGCAATACTAGACTTGAAACTTGATCAACACCGGACTTGAAACTTGATCAACACCGGACTTGTGACTTCATCAACACCGGACTTGAAACTTGATCAACACCGGACTTGTGACTTGATCAACACCGGACTTGAAAATTGATCAATACCGGACTTGTGACTTGATCAATACCGGTGGTTGGACCCAATACCATCCTTGTGTACTCCAACATGAATGTGTGTTCTGTCGTGTGTGACTACACATCTCACGCGTTTTTATACAAGTACTGACTCTTGTATTTTATTGTAGAATGAAGGAAAGAACTCCTGTTGAGATGTATTCTGGGGATAATGCTGGTTCCAAGTCAGGAGGTGTTGACAACTTCAAAGATATGCCAAACATTGATGATAAGTTGTTCACCACGCCCTTTCAAGTATATGAAAATATTCGTTCCACAAGATAACCCTTCTCCTATCGACTTCAAGGTTTTTCATGCTCCGCTGGGCCCTCATGAAGGATGGATGAGACGTATGTTGAGAGATGAGTACATCATAGATAACTTGACCAGAGCGCAGATTATTGATGTTACTTGAGTGTTGAAACGGCTTGAGAGGATATTAAAGTGGCTTCTGGTGCGAACATTGAGGTGGATCCTGGAGAGAGTGTTGAAGCAGGATTCTGAAGCGAACGTGATCCCGGAGAGAGCGTTGAGGCGTCTCTTGAATAGATCATTGAAGCAGCTTCTGCTGGAGGGAGCGTTAAAGTGGCTTCCTCTTCAGTTCGATTTATCCTTGCGAATTCCATGCTTCTTGACTGACCATCTTTCTTGTGTTGAAGAAGTCCTTGACTGATGGTGAAGGAACTTCATGCTGAGCCTCAGTCCCCAAGCATGGTTTACATGGTTTTTTCGTAGTGGTTGTTATCGAGACATATATGGAATATGTTGGACGTTGTTTCATCATTGTGGGAGTCGTGCATGTGGTACTGGAGTTGGAGTTGGCGGATGCGCAGGTTGTTGTATCTCGGTGGTTTTCTTCTTAATGCTTCAAGGAACTTCTTACAGAAGGATGAAGGTTGTATCGCATGTTGGTGATGTATATTCCCCTAGGAACATTATCTCACCAAAATCGCATGTTGGCTCTTTATTACCGGCAGGCCTGGTTCTTTTCGGATCTTGTTCGACCACTGTCTGATAAAGTGATTCGCCCGGATCTTGCTCGATATGACACATGGACATCGTTATCTTCTTGAGGTTGCTCCCTTGAGGTATCGGCTCCAGTGGAAGATTGCCGTCATAGAGCATTGATACGTTGCACCGGCATTCTTTAAACCAAATGGCAGCATGGTATAATAAAAATTTCCGAGAGGAGTTTGAAAAGATATCTTACTTGTGTCATGCTCGTACATCCTTATATGGTTGTAGCCGCTATATCCATCCATTGAGGAGAACATGCCGTGTCCGCTGGTTGCATCTACTAACATGTCGATGCTAGGTAGAGGAGGATTATTTTTGGAGCAGCACCTGTTCAAGTCTCTGAAGTCTATGCAGCACCTGATCCATCCATTTTCCTCGTGTCTGAACTGCAACTGTTTAACCAACTTGGACCCAGGTATGACATGTATATGATAGGTGACCAATTTTCATCTAAATCCGGCATTTCTTCATATTTCCAAGCGAATATGTCCTGGTACTCTTTGAGAAGTTCCACGAGCTTTGTGCGTTTATCCGTACATAAAGTTGAGCTGATTTAGATAGGCATAAGACATTCCTCAACGATTTCAATCTCATCAGTTGTGGAGTTGGTGCCATCTTGCACCTGTTGTTGAGCATCTAGCACTTATTCTTGTGGTTCGTTGCTGTTGTAGCATTCCATTTGGTGGAGAGACTGGGTAACAGTCTTCCCTGCTAATTGATAATGGCAGCGTCGGTATACCATTTTCCCTTTCTGGTCACGACTCGTCACAAAAGTTCATTCCTTCTTCGTGTGAACGTGTGTCGTGGCTTCAAAGGATGGAGAAGAATTCTTCGTCAGCAAAGATGAATCGTGGGTTTTAGCCCTCGATGATTCAATCCGGTCTTTTTCCTGAATTGACGCCCACGTTGGGAGTGGGACGCAACGAACTTGTCTGATTCTTTCCGCGGATCTTCTCCCGTATGTGTTGGTTTGATTTCCCTCGAAGTCCGTCATTGTGGTAGGCTTCCGTATGACCTTGCCTGAGGGAACCTTGGATATCCTGAGAGTCTTGAGAGTAATCACATTTGAAGACGCTCCTGTGTCGATAAGGGCCATCTTGAACTCTGAATCCTTGATGCGTGCGGTGACATGTATGGCACGGTTGTGACCTTCCTCTGGTTGATTGCACAAAACGTCTCTGTGCGCTGATTCTTCGAGAGATGTGAAAGTTCGCATAAACTTTCCACTAGAGAAACCGCTTCCCGATCCACCGGCCTTTGGTTCATAGTGAAACTATTGACTTGAGGAGGATCGTTGTGAGGATCAGTCCCAAGTATAGGAGTCTTCATGACAGGACTGCTCATATCTGATATCGCTTCTTTGATCAGGTCCATGTAAGTCCGCGCCGCTGAAGTACCTTCTCTAGTGCATTGAATGCGTTCCTTGTTGGATCCAGGTAGTGTCACGGCTCTTGTGGCAATCAATCAGTTAATATTTTAAGAAAAGTGAGTACCTATTTTTGAGATACGACCATATCCGTTTGAGTCTTAGAAATAATTTCCTGCTTCTTCATCAAATCTGCAATGGTAATGGGAGATGGTCCTCCTCTCGTCCCTCCGGCTCCTCGTTCTGATGAAGGAGTGGAAGTTGTTGCTCTGGTGACTACCTGAGATGTTACACTTGAGGGATGCCAGGATTTGCGGCTAGCTCTGGTGATGGGAATTGTTACACTTACTGGAACATCTCATGCTACGCTGGCGCTGGTGGCAGAAGTGACGGCTCCACGAGATGTATTGACCACGGTAGCTCCACTGACAGGTACATCGACACCGGGAGTGTTATCCACACTAGCTCCGTCAGAATTGATTGCTGACCCAGACCTGAGTTCCACCATCTTGAAATGAATTGCTGATTGAATTGGTTCTAAGATCTACCCTTTTGGAAATTGATAAGATTGAATCGGATTTCGAAGAAGTTGACTTTATAACCGAGAGATTAACCTCCCACTGTGGTCGCCAATTGTTTATGGGTGAATATTATTCCTGTTGGTTTTGGTAATTTGGGGTGTGTGGATGAGGAATGAATCTAAACCTTAAATAAATGCATTGCGCGGTGAGTGCTTGTAGATTCGAGAAATCAATTTGTGCAAATCTGGCCTAAACCAAGAAATGGCCGTTTCGGACTTGTTTCGGTTACAAAGTGAAGGAGATGGGGTTGATCTTAGGTAGGGAAGCGAAGATGGTGTTGAGAATGTGAATGTGTTGGCTATGTATGACTTGTATCATAAAAATGAACTGGCTTGCAGGATGTAATCTATCAGTTCCGATGTTTGAATACGATTGTATCAACACTTGTTTCTGTTGTCTTGTCTTGTTTGAAAAATAGGATGGAGAACCTATTTATACAAATCTTTTAGCCTAACCCTCGTATCTCGTGGGAAGTGGAGAAAGTGGAGTGATTGAGTAGTAGAGTAATGTGTTAGTGTCACACGACCAGTCTTTCCCACTTCTCCCACCATCATTAACCGTCCATGACTTCCTGACACGTTCTTGTGATGGCGCGCTGTGCGATGCATGCTGTAAACCGCCAGACCAATACCCAGTATGTATCCCCCAGTTTGTGACATGATTGATGTCTCGAGCATGTGGATCTTGGGACCCACAGAAAGTAGCATGTAATGCTAGATTAAATAACTACGTTATTTAGGAAGTTGATACTTGTGAAGTATTGTGCGCATTCTATGCAGGTACTGCATCGAGTGTATCCAGCATGTATGAAACATCGATGTTTGAGCATCTCAAAGTAGCCTCATATCCAGAATACTTCATGTGATGGTTCGGAGGTTGAGCAAGCAAGTCCTTCCTTGGCCGACCACATGGTATGGTAGGGTGACGGATGGTGATCACCATGACGCCGCACTGACCAATTAACTCCTGACTAGGGATGTATAACCAAGACGGTGAAGTTGGACGGACGAGATGATCTTTGAGACTCTCATCTGCGACCATTGGTGAAATTAGGGTTTTGGAGAAGGTGCGTAAGCACCACTCTTCAGCCTGATTGAATCCAAGCTTGGGATACGATTTTTGTCGGCAGATCATACATGCGTGTAGATGGATTGACGGTGTAGGCACACATACCCCATTGTCTCACGAAAGTGTGATCTGGGCCACTAAATTCTTCTGGCAAAGTTGAGTGGTCGAGATCAATTTGAGACAGAAAACTGGTGCCGCAAAAGCCGCATATCGTGCCAACTTCGGGCACGCATTCCAAGACTACCAATCTTGGTCGGTCTTGGCCGATTGGTCTGGCGTGTAGGTGGTAGGCTGGTGTTGACGCCTATACCTGACCGTCCCATGAAAAAATGATCTAAGCCACTCAAATTGTCCGGCGAAGTTGAGTCGTCGAGATTAGTTTGCAATTGGGAAGTGTGACCATGCTAGTTTGGGCTTGCGATTTGGGATAACCAGGCATGGTATGCCTTGGGATATCAGGTGAGGGGATAGATGGGTCCACGGTGGTCATGTTGGTATGACCGGACCTGCTTAATCTAATCTTGGACCCTTCATTCCTGCCGGAGAAAATGGACGCTCGTGATGATCAAAACCCTAATTTTGGGTTTCATGGCCGTGCGTCATGCTTTCTTTGGGCGTACGAATTGGGATGACCAACCATAGTTGGCCCTGACCGATCGGCCAGGCATGTAGGCGGGCCCACGGTGATTATGTTGACATGCTCTGGGACCTTTAAATCTACATCTACACCCTCCATCTATACATGTGAAGATGGATGGTTAAGATTGTTTTGCGACACATGTAATGTGCCGCAAACCCTAATTTAGGGTTTTCCATCCATACTGCTCTGTCTTGGACATTTTGGCAAGCTATGCCAATCTTTTGGGGAGGCCGACCATGCGAGGACCGCATTGGTTCTGTAGTGAATATTCCAATACCTGCTTGGAGTCATGGATCTGATCTGAGTTATCCAATTCATGCTGGTGAAGTTGGATGGTTGATCGTTTCTAAGACTAACATGGTCAGTCCAGATGATCAATCGGGCTAGTATAGCACACCAAGAGTAATATGCTCAATCGGGCTAGTATAGCACACCGAGAGTTGCAGCCTGTACGGGTATTTCGTACATGCTTTATTATAATGCTTGGAGGTTCGTGTTGCTCTATTGAGAATAACACTCAGTCATCATGCCGCACTGATAATGAGTACAGGAAATACAAGGCTGGTTATGCATTAATTAATAATGTTGTATTTAATTCACAGACTGGGATTGTTGCCACATGCTTCATTCTAGGTGAATTAGTAAAGTGAAGAAGTATTCATCACTTATTAATGGCTTTATCTTTTACAAGATGTTAGCGCATAATTTTGGCTTTTACAATTTTAGCCTTAAATGAAAATCCACCATCAACACCGAGGTACACGGTTGATCCAAGGGTGCCCGGGGCGTATGAAACTACCCTGTCCATTATTGGCAAGTCTTGGCTATGATGCACTCGGCCCAAAAAAAAACCCACTTAGCATGCAGTCTCGTAACCATAATTCGTATAGGCAAAAGGGATAAGAGGCTATGAACACAACTGGTTGTTGTTAAGACTGGATGGGAGGAGCTAGTCTTGTATAGCAGAAGTATATCTCCTTGAAAGGGCAACCAGGGGGAAGATAAGGGCGGCACCCTCCATTAAGGAGCTGATAAGTGTCTTAAGACGCAAATGTCATGAGACTTTTTACTCACGGGAGTATTAAGACTTGTCATATTTTTGCAACATTCCTGAAGAGGAAATAATACAAAAGATAAGATAAGACGAGATCAATGGGTTATTGCATACAAGTGTAAAGACGTCCTGCGATTTCGTCACAAGACGGCAATGTCATGGGGCTTTAATTTCGCAAGAAAATTTAGGCTTATCATATTGTCGCAGCAAAAATACAAAAGAATAAAAATTTAAGGCAAGATCAATGGGTTTCCACATGAAAGTGTAGAAACGTCCTGCGATTTTGTCGTAATGCAAAGGGTGGCAAAATAAGACCTTTACTTAGGAAGGCAAAATAAGACCACATAATAATATAATTTTTTTAAGTACTAATCATTTTTCATGCAGATCATGTATCACAAGAAAGATAATGAGAGGAAAGTATGGGAATTAATAAACAAGAAACAAAATAGTAATTCAAGAAAATAAAACTAGAACTCAAGCTTCAATATCTTCTGCGCCGGCCTTATCATCTCCACTAACGTTATCATATTTTCCAATGTTCTCCTCATTCTGGTCGACTCTGGTTTCTTCTTCATTTGGCTTATCACCAGTAGTTGTTTCATCACCAGCATCTCCTTCTTTATTAGGGATTTCATCTTCTTTTTCTAAATCTTCTTGGGAAACATTATCTTCACCACTTCCATAATTAAGGTCACTATCGGCAGCCCGAGGAGTTTCATCTTCATCTACTTCCAGAAGTTTGAGTGATACTGGAGAAAGAGATTTGGACAAAAAAATCTCATTGACAAGAACTTCAGCACTAAGATGAGCTTGGCGAAGGAAAGCTCTGTCACGGTTTCTAATCTCCATGTTTTTGAAATATTCAAGATAATCATATTTTCTTTCTGCATGATCGCGATAACGGGCAAGGTGGGAAGCAAGTAATCCATTTTCTTTGCGAAGCTTCGCAAGTTTAGAATCCAAAGAAGAAACGGAAGAATGAAGCTTTCTTTCAAATTCTACGAAAATTAAGAACAAAAATTATTTAGGCGAACGCCTCGTCCGAGGTAGTCAAAATGACTACCTTCCTTTTGAGAAATTAGATTTTGAATTAATGCCAAGCAAGTATTTTCCCAATGATTCATTGCATCATCGAACTTATCCCCAACTAAACCCATCAGCCGAGATTTTAGATTATTTTCTTTAGAAATGAGAAAAGTATTTTCCTTCGCAAGAGAGGAATAAGATTCTTCTAATTTGGAGTATTGTTTTTTGAGATGACTCGCTTTCACACTTAAAGCTATCCCACCTTGAATGAGTGTATTTTTCTCAGCAATAGATGATTCAGTTACTTCTTTAAGTTCATTTTTCAGCGAGCGAAGAGATTGTTCTTGACTATCACACACCTTTTGAAGAACACTTAATTTCTGCAAAGAGATCGCCACCATATTTAAAAGAGTTCGCTTCTGTTGAGATAGAGTTCTGTTTTCATCTGATAAAGTTTTCATCTCTAAGTTAGCTTTAGTCAAAGAATAAGAGAGGTGAGATATCTTGCTACTTAATGAGCTTTGCTCCTGAAATAATTGAGTATTCTCTTTGGTAAGGTTTTCTATTTGATCAACAGAATATGCGTGAAGATTATCTAATCGGTTATATTGATCCATCCAAATATCTCTATCAACGCGAATTTCTTCAGCGGCAGATTCAAATTGATATCTCTCCATAATTCGTTTTTGGTTTAAAGCTTTACAAGCGAAAAAATACTTTAAGAATGAACAACACGGAAAGAAAAAATTTATTAAGAGGAAAGTTGAGAACTAAGATAAAAAAAGTTCATACCTTTTAATTCATCATTTTTCTTGCGAAGAAGCTCGCACTCCAAAGAAACGTTTTGAAACTTCTGCCTTTCAAGACAAAGTCTCTCCTTCAAAGCTTCAATTTCTTTCTCTAAGGATGTTTGCGAAACTATCCTATCAGAACCAAAATATTTACCTAAAATTTCGCAGACACCAGATTTGACAGGGTTCGCAGATGATTTCTTGACATCAACTAAGAGATCAGATAAAACCTTGAAGGCAAGATCCACTTTATCCGCAGTTTTCTTAAAAAAAGGGAGAGACTCAGATGGAGTAGCAGTAATAATGGAAAGCTGATGTTCATCATTCTTTGTTAAAGATATGTCATTTGAGGGAGAAGTCTGAGGAAGATCAATGGCTGAGGTTATAGTAGAATTAATTTGAGAAGTATTGGTCGTAGGAGAAGAAAAAGTTTCATTCGCAACAAACTCGGAAGAGGGAATTTCATCCATAGCAGGATTGGTTGAAATATTAACATCTCTTGCGATAGTTTCGCAGACAGGAAGTAGAGGTTCAGTTTGTGAAAGTGTTGAAGAAGAAGTTGAAAGACCAAGTTTGGGGAAGGAAATAGAAGTTTCAACAGTTTTGGGTTGGCGAGATCTTTTAAGAGGTTTAGTGGCATCTCCATCACCCTACGAATCACAACTTAGATAAGAAACAGAGGCAACAATATGGTTATTAAAAAATAATGGTGTTTCTTACTACCTTGTCATTCGCAGACTTTCTTTTTCTCGCATGAATCTTGGGTT
The DNA here is from genome assembly GCA_023529315.1 of Papaver bracteatum. Classification (NCBI taxonomy): domain Eukaryota; kingdom Viridiplantae; phylum Streptophyta; class Magnoliopsida; order Ranunculales; family Papaveraceae; genus Papaver; species Papaver bracteatum. The sequence continues at coordinate 463,381 of JAJJWX010002701.1, forward strand.
GCGAACTTCTGGGAGCATTAGGGTTTTGAACTGTAAATTTAGTATTGGATGTGTTTTTGCTAAAACAGAAACCGTATGGGAATTACACAAAGAACAAACAAGATGATCTCAGCAAAACAAAACCAGTTTCAGCAAAATGAAAAAAATGAAAAAGAAGAAGAACTAACCTTGGTGACTCCATGGAAGTAGAAGATAAAAGTAGCAGGAAGATGAATTCGGTAAAAAAGAAAGTTGCAGGCGATGAAAATTTGCAGAGAATATGAAGATGAGGAAGATAAATACGAAGTAAAAGAAGAAAATTGTCTCTCCCCCAGATCCTTCTTTAAATAGGCAAAGGAAGATGACCGGTTCATCGTAAAACATGTCAGTAATTAAAGGAATATTCAACACGTGTTGACGGTTATACTTAATTGAATGAATTATTGTGAGGGGTGTACTGTGGGATTTCCTGCTACTACAAGTGAAAAGGCGAAGCTCGCAAAGGACCTTTCTTCTCGCAATGAGAAATGTTCAAGATTGAAGACTCATATGAAGATCACTATTGCGAATTTTGGAAATAACGCAATTTATTTCCGAAATGACACCATCAAGGCGATCTGTGATGACAACAAGATTCCTCACTCTAAATACCCTTGTCTTTAAGACAAAATTCCATAGAATAAGCCTAACTTGGTCATCTCTGACAGTGAAGCTGATGAAGAAGAAGAATCTAAAGAAGATAAGGAAAGAAGCTCTAGTAAAGAATTTGATGGAGACAATGAAGAATCTAGCACGAAATATATTTCGTTTCCTTATTTTGTAAAACTTGTACATTCGTTCTCTGATCTTTCATTCATGTAATCTATCACTACGAATTTCTCCAATCTTCAATACAAGCTCTATCTCTTTTGTTGTTTCCTGCATGTGTTAGAAATTTTTTCTCTCTTGCAATATAACTACCCAAAATATAATTAACTTTATATGTGTAAATATATCATGTGGAAACAAATAATATTTAATTTATTCTATTCATTCCCATACTTGCCTTTGTTATTTGTATTCAGATGATATATTGAGCATGTTACCTTTGTTTGGTAAAGAAGTTTGCGATAAAACCGCAATTACCTCTGTATAATCTCGCAATTATAAATTGTAAGATTACATTATTTCTTATATTCTGATGTGGTCTTATTTTGCCTTCCTAAGTAAAGGTCTTATTTTGTCATCTTTTTTTGTTGCGAAAAAATCGTAGTACATATCTATATTTTCATATAGAAACCCATTGATCTTTCCTTAACTTTTTGTTCTTTTGTATTTTTGCTGCGAAAATATGACATGCCTAAATTTTCTTGCGAAATTAAACCCCCATGACATTGCCGTCTTGTGACGAAATCGCAGGACGTCTTTACACTTTCATGCAATAACCCATTGATCTCGTCTTATCTTCTCTTTTGTACTATTGCCTCTTCAGGACTGTTGCACAAATATGACAAGTTTAAATATTGGCTCCCTAATGGAGGGTGCCGCTATTATCTTCCCCCTGGTTTCCCTTTAAAGGAGACGTACTTCTTCCATACAAGACTAGCTCCTCCCATCCAGTCTTAACAACAACCAGTTGTGTTCGCAGCCTCTTATCCCTTTTTCCTATATGGATTATGGTTACGAGACTGCACCCTAAGTGGGGTTTTCTTCGGGCCGAGTGCACCATAGCCAAGACTTGCCAAGAATGTCCAGGGTAGTTTCATATGCCCCGGGAACTCTTGGCTAAACCATGTACCTCGGCGCCTTGGTCATACTCTGCACCCCTTAGAAGAACTCTTATTACCTTAGTCGCCCAACTCAAGTCACATGCTCAAGTTGAGAATCCAAGGTGTCTCTCCTGGATAGGCTTTCATTGACCCCAAATCTCTAGACTCAGGTTCCAGCAGCGGTGTAACCTTATCGCTGAGCCATGCAACAGATACCCCATTCTATGACGTACTTTAGGTCTTACATTTTCCTCTTGCGAAATTTTATTCACGAACTAGGGTGTATGCCATAAAGGTTCGTCCCATTCTGGATCTTTAATGATCATTTCTTGCGAAATTATCGCACATTTTCATTCTGTTTTTGATATTTTTCAATCTCGCATCTTATTTTTCATAAAATTTTGCATTCATTCACTTCATTTTCATCATTAAGCAAAATATATTTTTGAAATTTTCGCAACAAATCAATTATACATCTTTTTTCTTTTTCTCAATATTTCTTTCACTTCACAGTTTAATTTTTTTACCTTTGTAACTTTCTGTCTCTGTACTTTTGTTGCTTTTCGCTACAGTCTTTCATTCTGCGACATTTTCATCATTTTTTATTTTCAGCAAGCTTTGACTTCGCAGCATTCCTTCTTCTCTTTGTTCTACTAAATCAACCATTAATTTCTCAGTTCTTTGTCTTTGTTTGATGTTATACTGAATCAAAACAGATTCTTCGCCTTTGCTCCAACTTCTATGACAAATGTTTCTCCTCCTTTTGTTGCATTTACTCTGCGAAGTTCTGGTGGTGGTGGTAAGAGTTGAGATTGTGGGTGCCCTATTAGAAAATGGTTTAGATTTCCCTGGTCTATCATTCTGAGAATGATTTTCTTTATGTTTCTGCAGTCATTTGTAGAATGTCCATGAAAGTGTTGATAAGAGCAAAATTCTTGACTTCTGTTATTTGGATGTGGTTCTTTTCCCATGTTTTAGGGTGTTGGTATATTTTCCATTAAAATTATTGCTTCCCAAATTTTTTCCACACTAGTGTTCAAAGGCGGCATCTTGATTTCTTCCGACATCATTTTTTAACTTCCTGATCCTCTCTGATAATTTTGTCTTTGTCCTCCATAATTTTCCTGAGGCTGATCAAGTGTTTGAATTTTGTTGTTTCCACCTCGACTATAAAAATTTCTTTCTCTTTCGAATTCTTCATGATCTCTGCTTCCCATAGCTACCAGCTTTTGTTGATTATCATTCTTTTCTTCTTGTTGTACCTGCGAAGTGCTCGCTACTGAATTTATCAATTTAGGCAATAAGCTTGCATTCGCTGTATTTTAATTTTTATTCGCCACGGGATACGATTCCATTTCATTCTGTTTTTCTTCAAGGGAAATGTATTCTTCCTGTAGTTCCCATAGTTCAGTCATTGTGATTGTATTCTTGATTCTAAAAATTTGAATGTATAGTAGATTGGTTGCGAACATTGCATTGATGAATGATAAAATGAGATATCTCTAATCCACACGTCCAGCCATCTCGCTGCACGTTGTCTTCCACCTTATGGTTAGATGCTTTAAACTTTCTATAATTCTATGCTTTAATCCAAACACATCTTCTATTCCTGGTCGCGAGGAGTTGTTAGTTATATACGCCCCTAAGAACGTAGTATGCAAATGGTTGAAAGATGTTATAGTATTCCTGGGTAGATCTTCGAACCACTTTAGTGCCTCTCCTGTTAGGCTTGATGCAAAATACTTGCACAACACAACATCATGATTCTCCCACTGTAACATACATCTCACATAAGCTTTAATGTGTTGAATTGCACAAGTTGTTCCATCAAAGATGCTAGTTAACGCAGGCAAACTGCACTTTGGTGGTATTCCTCCTAACTGTACTTCTTGTGTGAATGGAGTCTTCGCAGCTTCTTCAATGGCCTCATCTAATTTCCTTATGCCTCCTTCTCTCTTATTATTCAGCATTCCTCTCATTTCTGCCAGTTCTCTTAAGATTTGTTCATTTACCCCGGACGTTGATCCTATTGGTTTCTTTAATTCTGCTTCTCTTCTCATGCATTCTTACCTATTTTGCGTTGCGAGATTTCGATTTTCTTCCCCATAATTTTCTTCTTGTCTTTCTCTGCGATCTTATCTTTTATTTATTTCATGAATTCGCACACCATTATATCTCTCATTTTATCTTCTGCGAGTTTGCTCACTCCTCATCAATTCTCTTTGTTGTCTTTCGATTCTCCTTTGTATTCTATCATATTCTTCATTGATATTACCATTGTTGCGGTTTTTCTCACGTCTTCTTTCTCGATTCTCATAATTGTTTTGACGTATTGCTTCTTGGAGTTCTCTCTCCTCTATTTTTTCTCTCATTCTCTCTCTCTCGCAGGCTAAACGTGCTTGTTCAGCGTAATGTCTCTCAATTTCTTCTTCAATTACTTTTTCATTTCTGCGATTTTATCTCCCATGTAATATTCTTCTTCTTTCTTCTTGGTTTTCTTCATCAGCTTGGTTATTTCGTTCTTGAAGCTGCCTATTTTGAGGAATTTCGCCATGCGGAATATATCGATTTTTAATCATTTCTATATTTTCGCGACGTTCTTCATCTGTATTTTGCGCCTCCTGCCGACTATTTCCATCAACATTTTCTACAAGTGAGTTTTGTCTTTCTTCCCTTATGATTGATCTTGAACTTGATCTTGTAGTGCTTCTTGACCTTCTATTTTGTAGTCTCATATTCTCCATTCTCAACTCATGATTATGCCTTGTCAAATTAGCACGTTCTTCTGCTTCTATTCTCCTTTCTTCATGTATTCTTTGTCTCAATGCTTCTAATGCTTCAATCTCTTCATTTCCATGAATTATACCTCCAACTACTTCTTGATCTTCCTCTACTCGTCTATCATTTCTTAATTATCGTTCTTCCTCCGCTTCATCTGTTGGATCTGACTGCCATGTGTGTACACTCACTCTATCATAATCTATGGTTCTGTTTTGCACTGGTGTATGCTGAATTGGTTGTTGAATTTGACTTTCTCCATAATTTCTTGTATCCATTCTTGATGTTTCTCCAGTTTCGTTTCTTCTTTCTCCAGCAAGTCTCTTACTCCTCCTTACAATAGTTGGTTGTCTTGAAGCATTTCTTTTTCTAGCCATATCTTCAATCTCAATGAATTGCTGAAAATTATCTAAAACTTCTCACCAACTATTTCAAATTCTCTCAAATCACAACACTAATCTTCACACTAGAGCAAGGAATAGTCCCTGTTTCTAGTGCCAATATGTAGTAGCAGGAAATCCCACACTATGCCCCTCACGAGAATTCATTCAATTAACTCATTTTTAGATCATCAAACATAATTTTATTGATTAACCTCACAAATTTTACAAGATAGAAAGGAAATAAAGCTAAGGAATTAACAACTGGTCTAGACTTTCTCTCTCCTAATGACTTGCTCAACACTCGAAAAAGATCTCTCCCTCCTTACGCCTGTTTAACTCTTTATATAGTAATTTACATAGTGGATGACAGCTAATCTGTCCTTTAATTTCGAATCTGACTTGCGATATTCTCGCAAGAGTTTTATTGTTAATCTTCACAGACACTCTAAATATCGCATGGCCATCACACTTCTCTCATGTTTTCTGCTATCGTCATCTGTTACGTCATTCTTTAAATCATTTTGCGATGCTCGCAAAGTGTTGTTGATAAACTTCGCAGATGTGTCTTTTTTGCGATATTCTGATCCTACAATAGTTGTTATTCATAAACTAGTTTTCGTCAGAGCAATTTCCAAAGTGATTGAAACATAACATGACTTTCGTCACTAGGCAAATATGAACTTGGATAAACCAAAAGCTTTACCAACACACATTTCGAGAAATAGATAAGCAAGATATACTCAGCTCGAAATGTCTCATGTGTATATATTCTTAGTCTATATGGTAATACGACTTTTGTCTCAAGATAGGAGAGAGAGTAGATAGACTTTTGAGTGATAGTTAAGTTCAAGTATCCACATACCTTTTAGTCGATGAAGATCCATTGGTTCCTTGAGTAGTCCTTCGTATTGTATGATGATTTCCATGGAGTTCTTGAGCTCAACTACAATTTCTATCCTAGTCCGATACCTTAGCTATAGTAGACTAGAAATCAAGACTTTATAGTTTTGATCACTAACATTGACAAACATGCTTGAGATATCAATGCATGCGAGTTCGATCGAGAAATGCTCTAACATTAACTAAACAAAAATTCAATCATATTGCAATCCGTCAATCATGCAATTATTATAATCGGTAGAAATCAAACAATAATATTCCCAGAAAACTAATTCATCATATCAAAAAGCATGCTTGCAAAATCCGACTACATCTTTTACCAATAAAAATAAATTATCTACTTGTGTTTATGGAGTTCATAACAAAAATCATAGAAGAATACATCATGTTCTAAACCCTAGAAAACAAGTAAAAGTAGTGAAGATTTTTTTTTTCTTTTTCTGTGGTGTTCTCAAAACCTTTTATAGACTTCCTCTTCTCATTCCATTCACGCACTAGCTTAGCCCACTACCAAATTGAGTCTTTGCTGCCCATTAGAAAAGCCCAGTCAATTGATTCAAATCAGGTCAGGTGAGTCAGACCGGATTACTGATTCAACTCGCTGCAGTAGAAAAATTCGGCAAAGTTTCCTTTGTTTCAAAACAATTATCAGGCCAATTTCCGGCTACTTTGTTCTTCCCTGTAATTTCTAAATTTATTCCATTCATACACACTGCTATATTCTCTGCTATGCATACACAACTCAATCCCATATCTTCTTGACAACATTAGCTTCAATGCCTTCTCTAGCTCATCATCTCAGCATCTTGTACAAGCAGCAACAGATCCCTAGCTTCTAGACCAAGTCCCTGCAGCATCACCTGCAACTGTAGCTTATTGACTGCCAATGCACCTGTAATGTTCATAACCACCAGTTCTAAAATTTAGCTCCACACAACAGCAAACACTAATATCATTCCCCTCACTGCATCTCCATCTCTGCCTAAAACTAACTCCTGCAATTCCAGCTCATCACCAGAGACTCGGCCATTCCTTTTCAAAACAAACCAATTGAAACTCAGAAACATCAACAACCACTATCTTGAACATCAAACCTCATAAGCATTCATCTAAGCATCAAACCATCTCTTCACAATCTTCTTAACTCATCACTTCTAACCTCATTCTATCAACTAATAATTTATACCACAACCCGAGATCATACCCTACACAAACAATCACAACTTCCTTACCTTCTCAGAAACACCATATGCTCAAGTCCCAGAGCTATGAACCATTGCAACCAACACAGAAACATAGCACCACGATTCTATTTCTCTTCCATGGGAACAACTCAACAGAGACCACCACTTCCTTCTCTCAACACCAAACCAAACTTCAGTTGCATCATAACCTAGCATCCATCTCTAACATCCTCGTAGCCACCTCTGTCAGTTCATACCAACACCGCAATGCACTGCTTTAACAACCACAACAGCATCTCAAAGCCAACTCCGCAATGCCCAACTGCAACCTACACCCACTGCTTAAGTTTTAAGTCCCTAACCTGTAATTCAACACACCAGCATCACCCATTTCTTCAAACTAGTTGCATGACCACCAACTATCACCAGAAGCTTGTTCTTGGGTTCTACCAAAACAACACCATTTCCAGTGCCCACAACTTACTCATTCTTCAATTCCATCACCATTGTCTCAACTGTAGTTGCACCTATTCTGCACCAGTTCATTAACTCAAACAAAAAACCATTATGACAAGGCAATTGAAATAATAGCAGCAGCACCAGAGGAGACTCACAGCTCAAACCATAAAAACAAAATTACTGCACCTCATCTCCAGTACCATCATTCTCCATTTCAACTCATTGTGTACCAAATGAATCAACTTCAAACCTACATCTTCCTTGATATTAACAGCTGCAACTCTCATTCTCAGATACAACCACCACTACCTTGTAATATCCAGTACTACCACCTTCATCACCAGAATCAATTTATATCACCATTAACAGCACCATCTTCTCTTCTATCACTCAAATCTTATATTAACTCAAACTTGAGTGTACCCTTGTCTAATTCAGCCTTCAATCATCACAGTAAGACCTCTATTTCATATCAAATTCATCTCAATTCTAGAGAAACCCTAACTTTCATTCCATCCAACGGCGATCTCTCGGCTTTTGCTTTACAGAAACACCAAATTCCACCATCAACAGATCAACACATCCCCTTCTTCTTTCCACCTCGGTCTTTTCTACAACTTTATGAAATCAATCGCAGCAATAACTGCAATCTCATATCCCCTTTATTTCTGTGAATTCAAATCACAACGAGCCTCAATTATTTTCATTGTCTCCCTTAATTTCTTAACATCTTTGCCGCCATGCTTTCTTCAGCCAATGAAGGTGGGATAAGAAATAAGAGAGAATTATTTCTCTGATTCTTAGGTTGTGTTGGAAATGAAGTGGATATAGACACCCCATGTAAAATGGATAAGGGCCAACTAGCTCAAATATGCCTTGTCGGTTTCGGAAAACCGACAGCCTAATTCTTTGCTCAACTCGACTGTTAGTTTTTGTAGGGGCAGAATATCGCACAAAACATTTATTAGTGTGCGAGATGCATTCATTTCCATAGCTCGCGAGAAGGTAGCAAGAAACTGCGAAATTATCAAAGACCTGCGAGAATATGAGTTGTATGTGAGATGTCATCCACTATGTAATACCCTATGTAAAGAGGAGAGCAGGAGAGAGAGAAAGGGAGGGACACATTTTTGTAAGAGAGAGAGATTTATTTTCTTTATCATCTTCTTCCCCTAAAATTAGATCTAGAGTTCTACAAAATATCTATTAATGGAGATTCTCAATGTAACCTAAGTGTAATTTCAATAATCATAGTGAAGAACCCTAACCCCGTGGATGTAGATCACATTGATCGAACCACGTAAATCCTTGTGTCCATTTTACAATTTTAGCACTTTAATCTTTATTTGGATTGTGAAATAGATTTAGATTTAGAAAATACTACATGGGGTGTGTTGTGGGATTTCCTACAACTACATTTTGGCTCTAGAAACAGGGATGAGTAAAGGATTTATCCACCTGAAAATTGTTGATTCAAAGAAAATGATCGAGAAATTTTAATAAAGTTTGGTAAAAAAGGTTCCAGCAAAGTCAATTACTGAGCTAACGAGTTTTGATGGAAAATATGGAGATCTCAGACAACAACTTATATATTCAGACAATAAAAGAATCAACAATTCAAGGTGAGCAGATCCAGAGAAATCTTCCATCGGACGAAGAAAGAAATTAGACAGTCTCATAAAGAAATCTTTGCAGACGAAGAAGAAAGCTCAGAATTGATCACCAATATTTGTCAAAGTAAAAGAAGAAACCAATTAGGCCAAGGCGAAGTGACAGTTCTAACCCATCAGGTGAAGCAATATTGAGGGTATTTTCGCAAGAGCAGCGACTATAAGCGAAGAGTTCCCAATTCAGAGGAATATCATCATCAGAGAATAACCAGTATAAAGCAAAAATCAGCAGCTCATCTCGTCAATCAACCATTCCAGCGAAGAACAAATAGAAGCGCAGTGATCAGGATATGTTGAATTTTTCACGTTATTAAGTCTTAGCATGCGATAAAACAATGGGCTGGATGCGATCATCAGTCTCAGCTATTGTGATGCTAAGAAGAGTTCAGTTCGTGTAAGACTCAATTGGCAAAGATGAAATTTATTTCGTGAAAGAACAGAGCCAATAATGAGAAATGAGAATTATATGTGTGAAAGAGATTGATCACCCACTTTAGCAATAAAAAAAAATATGATTGTATCAAAACTATTCAGCAAAACCATTTACATGTTTCCCTGGATAATGAGATAAAAAAGGTTAATGAATAATCCTCGTGCTCAGCCACCATGCCAATTCACTTTGCCAAGTCAAATCTTCATCATCTATTCATCAACTTACTTCGTCAACAATCAACAATGAATTACTTCGTTCAACTCACTAGCTAATTTAGTTCAACTCACTAGTTTGACCAACCAAAGACCAGCAATGAATTACTTCGTCAGCTAGATATGAAGGTGCAAATTCACCGGAGCAACAATACTTAATAGGGGAATGAATAAAATAATTAAAACGGGAGACTTAAAGCAGAAGAAGAAGAAATTATGCGAAGCTTACTTCGTGATATCTTCAAAGGAATATTTGGAGACTCAAAGCAAAAGGAGGAGAGATTTTGCGAAGCATACTTCATCAAAGTTTATCAAGCAGCAAAGCTCAATTAAGGAATAAAAAGAAATATAACAAAGTGAAGAAAAGTACAGCTCGAAACAAGAACATACATAAAACAGTCTTGCGAAGTTAAATATAACAAAGCGAAATAGTCAGCTTGAATACTATATCAAGGACGTCACCAACGACTACGGAGGAGAATAAAATTGAAGTTGCGAACAAATCTATAGAAATCACAGTTGCAAATTTCTAATACAATTAGTTGGACAGGTTGATTGAAGTTCGGAAAGCGGCCCAAGCACAGATGGTTAGAGTTGGAGCGAACGAACTGTAGGTCATGTGTTCAAAACCGCAGCCCAACATATTTTTCACATATTTTTGGAATGCAAAGAGCGAAACTAATGATAACCATACAGTGCAGTTACGTTAAGTTACAAACAGAAACTGGCACAGATGGTCAGGGATTAGGAATATGAGTTAGATTTCGCATGATCAATTCTCGCTAAGCTCATAATTTTTCACATTTTTTATGGAACTGCTAAGAGAAATGTAATTTCGCACAGAGAAAGGGAAGCATAAGAGAAAGGTAATTCCGCAGAGGAGGCTTCATTTCGCACAGAGAAAGTCAAATTTCACCAAGTATATGTTAATTTCGCAAGAGAGGGTTAGCACAGTAGGTATGGTGCGAGAATATGCAAGAGGCAGGTCAAGGGTTCAAGTCTCACTTCTCACACTTATTTTTGCTGCGCGACATTCAGGCTACTCGGATAAGAGCTAAGTACCATTTCCTTGAACATTTTACTTACAGAAAATAAAATATTTTTTATTTGATTGACAAAAAGCGATTCAATCGCGCGATTACAAAGATTTCAAAATTACAAAAAACCGAGAAAATTCAATTTATATATTTCTCTAGAATATTTCTTTTACTGAAAATAAAGGATTTTTTATTTGATTTACAAAACGCGATACAATCGCAGAATTACAAAGATTTCACAACTACAAAAATTTCAGAATTACAATGTATTAGAATTTCTCTTGAATATTTACTTTGCTTCAAATGATATGATATTATGAGGATGAAAGAATGAATGAGAGAATAAAGAAACGCGAAAATTTCGCAAGAGACAATCTAAGATTAATGAAAATTTAAGATTAGAAAGGGGCGATCCTATTATGGCGTACACCCTAGTTCACGAAATCAAAATTTTGCAAGAGGCAAATGTAAGACCTAAAGTGCGTCATAAAAGGGGGTACCTGCCGCATGACTCAGGGAAAAGGTTACACCGCCCCTGGAACCTGAGTCATGGAGATTTGGGGTCAATAAAGCCCATCCAGGAGAGGCGCCTTGGGTTCTCAGCTTAAGCATATGACTTAGGTTGGGCGACTAAGGTTAGGAGATCTCTCTTAAGGAGTGCAGAATCTGATCAAGGCACCGAGGTACACGGTTGAGTCAAGAGTGCGGGGGGCGTTGGAGATTCTTTACCACTCTTGACAAGTATTGGCTATGATGCACTCGGCCCGAAGAAAACCCCACTTAGGGTGCAGTCTCGTAACCATAAGCCATATAGGAAAAGGGTATAAGAGGCTGCAAAAACAATTGGTTGTTGTTAAGACAGGATGGGAGGAGACAACCTTGTATGGTAGAGGTACGTCTCCTTGAAGGGGCAACCAGGGGGGAGATAAGGGCGGCACCCTACATTAGGGAGATGATAAGTGTCTTAACATGCAAATGTCAAGGGGATTTTTACTCACGGGAGTATCAAGGCTTGTCATATTTGTGCAACAATCCTGAAGAGGTAATATTACAAAAGAGAAAGATAAGACAAGATCAATGGGTCAGTACATGCAAGTGTACGGATGTCCTGCGATTTCGTCGCAATACGGAAATGTCATGGGGATTTACATTCGCAAGAATATTTATGCCTGTCATATTGTCGCATGAAAAATATCTTGCAGAGGAAACAATACCAGAGAAATGATAAGACAAGATCAATGGGTCAATACATGAAAGTGTAAAGACGTCCTGCGATTTTGTCGCAAAGAAAAAAGAAACGTGGCGAAATAAGACCTTTAACTAAGAAGGAAAAATAATACCACATAAGAGAGTACACAAATAAACTTGCGAAGATGATTATATGTAAGCAAACAAGCTTGCGAACCTGTATAAAGAAATGAAATTGAGATAGTGAAAATGATGCACCTTTGATAATTTGATTATATTATATTATATTATGCGATACTAATAGTGCAGGAATAAACAGTGGAGACATTAAAACAATGAGATACAATGAGCTAAAGATGGACAAAGAATAAAATGAATCACAAGCGAATGAAATTGCGAGAACAATAAATACGTGAAGAGGAATGCATATACTAAATACAAAGTCGTAAAAATGGAGAATGGAAGCAATTTAAAGCTACATCAATTTTAGAGGGGAAAAATGAGCTAAGTAACACAAACATTAGTTATACATTGCAATATATAAGCATTCTCATCATACAAGCATCACACTTGCATCATGAAAGCAACGCATAAGCATTTCATGGCATAAACATCGCATACACGTTTTATAACATAATAATCACATAAGCAGAATGTGTCAGAATTTCACAAAATGTGTCATAATTTCACAGAATGTGTCAGAATTTCACAAAATGTGTGAGAATTTCGTAGAATGTGTCACAATTTAGCAGAATGTGATTATTTCGCAGAATGTGATTATTTCGCAGAATGTGATTATTTCGCACAATTATAAGCAACTTGAAGAGATTATACTATCGCATGAGCATAAAACATGAGATAGAGGCAAGATAAAGATGAAGAAACAACTCGCTCATTCAACATTTTCTCTAGGATTCTACCCTCATAGATAAAAAAAACAGAGGCAACTATGGATTACCAAGAAAACATTTTATGTTCTTTATCTTCTCGGCAAGAATCATTTCCAAAGTGGACGTTCACAAATGAAGAACAAGAATCCTCACCAAAAATGGAATAATAATTTCGCATGAATAGAGGCAATACTTCTTATTCTCATTCAAAGACAGATACTTCTTATAGTTTGAGGATTAAGTACTTTTTATACTTCTTCAAGGATACTTCATACCTCTTATACTTCAAGGGTTTATACTTCTTATTTATTTAGCAAAGCTTTGGAACTTCGGAAAAAAATAGAGGCAAGTACGTACTTTTCAAGTTCAGTATTCTTTCGCTCGTACCTTCATCAACAAAGATCAAAGACTACTACAACAATGGATTTTTTCTTAACGATCGCTCTTCAAGCAATATTCAAAAAAAAAAGGCAAAATGTAGGGGGAAAATATCGCACAACACATTTATTAGTGTGCGAGATGCATTCATATCTATAGCTCGCGAGAAGGTAGCAAGAAAGTGCGAAATTATCAAAGACCTGCGAGAATATGAGTTGTATGTGAGTTGTCATCCACTATGTAATACCTTATATAAATAGGAGAGAAGGAGAGAGAAAGGGAGGGACACATTTTTGTAAGAGAGGGAGATTTATTTTCTTTATCATATTCTTCCCCTAAAATTATATCTAGAGTTCTACAAAATATCCATTAATGGAGATTCTCAATGTGACCCAAATGTAATTTCAATAATCATAGTAAAGAACCCTAACCCTGTTAGAGCACTGCTCGGTCAAACTCGCATGCGTTGCTATCTCAAGCATGTTTGTCAATCTTAGTGATCAAAACTATAAGGTCTTGATTTCTAGTATACTATAGCTAAGGTCTCATACTAGGATATAAAGTATAGTTGAGCTCAAGAACTCCATGGCGATCATCATACAAGACGAAGGATTACTCAAAGAACCAGTGGATCTTCATCGACTAAAAGGTACGTGGAGACTTGAACTTATCTATCACTCAAAAGTCTATCTACTCTATCTCCAATCTTGAGACAAAAGTCGTTTTACTATATAGACTAAAGATATGCACATATGACATTTCGAGTTGAGTATATCTTGCTTATCTATTTCTCGAAATGGGTGTTGGTAAAGCTTTTGCTTTAGCCAAGTTCATCTTTGCCTAGTGACGAAAGTCATGTTATGTTTCAATCACTTTGGAAATCGCTCTGACGAAAAATAGTTTGTGAATAACAACTATATAACGCCCTCTGAGAATGTTTCAATGATTGAAATGAGAGTTTAGACTATATAACCATTGTGGGATATAAATATTGTTGTGTTAACACATATATGTATAAGTCCTTAGCACTTGAACCGAAGTTTGCAAACTTTGATGATCAAGTGGAGACGGAACGTGAGCAGTCAACTCAGTCCGCGAACTGGTGTAAGTTCTCGAAACCGAGAATATCTGCTGAAGTTGAAGCTCAGGTTCAGTCCACGAACCCAGTCCGCGAACTGACGGAAGTTCTCATCCCGAGAAATTCTCCTGGAGTTTATTAACTTCAACTGGTTAGATTGAGTCCGCGAACTCAAGAGGTTATGTCTAAAAACGTTGTTCGTGAACTTATCTTAAATTACTAAGGAATTCTTTTGGAAACCGTGGCTTTACAGTTCATGAAATGATTTGAGTGAATCACATCGTTTTGATTCAATTATGTCTTGTGTAGTACATGAGATCTCATATCAATTGAACAACTCTCTAACTAGTTCATTTGAGTCATTTGGACTAGCTATGGTGAAGAAGAATATGGTTGATATGAAATTTTTTATTTGGATAACCATTTGGTTGACTAATATTGAACAAACCATTGTACACGTTTGGGTGCAATTACACAAACCCAAAACATCAAGTACATGTGTGTATGAAAAGCTAAGTTTTCGATCTAACGGTTGAGAGCTATTAGATTGTATCTAATCAGGTTTTCATCTAACAGTGAATATTGAATGCTTTGTTAGCAAGATAACATTGATTGCAAACCCTAATTTGAAAGAATATATAAGGGTGAACTCTAGCAACTGGGAATCCTAATCCTCACACATTCTGTGTGATACTAGTTTGCTAAAGCTAGAGTCAATTCTCCTTTAATCTTTGGTTTTCTTCTTCTAAAACCAGGTTAAGGACTTAAAGACTTCATTGGGATTGTGAATCCAGACTGATACTACTTTTCTTATAGTTGTGTGATTTGATCTTGTTGTTTCTATCGTACGAGTACAATTGTAATAATTGCCTTGATATTTCTATCTCTAATAGGCAAGATAAAAGTAGCACAAACATCTTCATCTCATTGTTTGTGATTCCTTAATAATCTTCTTCGCTGCGTCGATTAAGTTTATTGTGAGGTGATTGATGAAACTGAGCTGTTCTTCGGGAATATAAGTCTGGTTTTATCAATTGGTTCATGTTCACATTGATTTATCAAAAGACGGAACAAAACTTGTAGGTTTATTCGTGGGAGACGAATTTATCTATTACCTGTAGACTTTTCTGTGTGAGATAGATTTATTTATTAAAGTCTTCGAATTTGGGTCATAGCAACTCTTGGTTGTGGGTGAGATCATCTAAGGGAATCAAGTGCGCAGTATCATGTTGGGATCAGAGGCGTTGGAGCATAATTGTACCTTGGATTAGTGTGAGATTGGTTGGGGTTCAACTACAGTCCATACCGAAGTTAATTTGGAGTAGGATAGTGTCTGTAGTGACTTAATACAATGTATGTTTAATATGGACTAGGTCCCGGGGTTTTTCTGCATTTTCGGTTTCCTCGTTAACAAAATTTCTGGTGTCTGTGTTATTTCTTTTCTGCATTATATTTTTATATAAATGAAATAATACAGGTTGTGCGTTGTTCAATCAATTAGAATATCCGACCATTTTGGTTGTTGATTTAAATTGATTGACACTTGGATATTGGTCTTTGGTACCATCCAATTTATCTCTCTTTGATTAGACTCGCGAATCATATTTTCTTGAGTAAATCAAATCGAGAGATTGAGATAATAACTCTTGGAGTATTTTCTATTGATTGAGTCTAACTTTCTAGTTGACTCTCTAGATAACAACTCGGAGTTGTCCATACAGATTGCTAATCAAAATATTGGGTGGTGTTTTTAGACCCCCGCTTTTTCAATTGGTATCAGAATAGGCAAACACGTTAAAGACCTCACAAGTCTGTGTTTGTAGTGATCTGACTCTATGGACAGTAGTGTTATCTCAATAAATGCACCACCAGATCCAAGGATTTCATAATTCTTTTCCATGACTGATTTAATAAAATCTGTAGAAGAAATTCCATCTAAACCTCCACCAGGATTTTTCTTGAAGTGTTTTTAGGGCTTGAAAAGAAGCTTGAGATCTTATCTCTTGATGTATATCTCCATAAAGAGAAAGAATCTCTTGACAGGCTAAATCAAGTTATGATGAATAATATTCATGTTGAGGTTGATATTGATTTACTAATCAGTGAGAGCAATGATGCTCCTCTGTGTAATCCAATTAGTTGTGATGAACTAAACGAATTACAAAGGGAGTTTAAATCGCAGTCATCTGAGTGTATCACCTCAAAGCATGAATTGATTCATTGCTCAATTCCTGATACTTCATATAAATATAATAGTATTGTCTTCTTTTATGAAGAATATAGGACGTCTCTTTTTATCAAAAGAGTTTCCCTTCACAGTACTAAAAACTATCTGCAGAAACTGTTTTTTTTTAAGTTGGAAAACAAGAAATCAGAAACACAAATCTTTTTGGGTTCTCTTGAAGTTCTTTGACAGACTTATAAAAATAGTTCCTTGGGTGTTTCTCAACACTACAAGATTTAAAAGTTGTTGGAAATAAACTCTTTCTTGGTACCATGGTGAACAAGACATTTTTCACCTCAACGCAACTTGTTTGTGTTAAAAGTGCATCCTCACCAAGGAATGCCCTGCTATAAATACGTGAGGAAAGAACGAGAATTGGGGCACACAGATTATGTTTGATAAGTCTATTAGATTCGTTTAAAAAGGTATGTCTATAAACTTGAGCAATATTTGTGTTTTTATTTGCTTAGAGTAGTTATAATGATTCATGTACCTTGATTATCATTCATTTCTACCTAACTTGATCTGTGTTTAAGGTTCTTAAATATTTAGGTTTGAAAATAGTGGTTCGGATGTTTGGACTTCATGGTATACATACCAAGTATGTGTAAAATCATTTAAAACCAAAATCCAGGGGCTTAAGTTCGCAAACACTGTCTGCATACTGCTTCAGGACTTGAAAATTCGTGTGCAAACCCGTAAGTTCGCGTACTTGCCTGTAGACGTCGATATTCGGTCGACTTGTTTTGGCCGTAACTTCTTCGTACAAACTCGGATTGACCTAATTCGTTTTGCACTCTCTTCCTATTTGAATTATCTTCAAAATGGATATGGGAAACCTTGAATTTGGATGAGTTAAGATTGGTATTTGTCCTGTCTCTTGTTTTTGAGTATTTTGCTCCGTTTTGTTGCACTTGTTCCACTTCTCTTGAACTTGGGCAGTTGGATTCTTGGAGTACTACTCTTCTAAGCCCTTTTGTATCTTTATAAGAATGTTGTTGGTGAATCACAAAGAAGGAAGTTCAAGAATGGACAGTAGCTCGCATTACTGTGGGATTCTTGAATGTTCACAACCATCTTATGTGAACTATGGTGCATGGTCGTTAATGACTTTGTATGTTCTTATTTGTTAAGAAAATATTTTTTACGCCTTTGGTAGATTTTATTGGTATAAATCCGGGCGAAAAAGATTGATTCTACCCTCTAAGGACAAATCATCTTATATGTGCATTACGAGTTTGTCTTGATGTCTAGGAAACTTCTTATGAGAATTTATTCTTGTTTTTGAGAAGGACAACTAGTGTTTTGGAATAGCCATTATTGTGATTACACATAGCTATATCCAATGATTTTCATCTTCTTGTTTTTATATTTTTTGGTTTAAAAATTCTAAACTTGTTTGGAAGATGATGGTTGCAGTATTAATCTTTATGGTTTTATATATTGCAATATTTTGATGGGATATGTGTGTTTCCGTCCGTGAACTTGATTGTCCCATATTTTGGTAAAATTAAAGTCGTTCACATATTGGTATGCAAATATTGATAAAGGAATGAATGGACTTTTGGCAAATCCACAAAAGTTAAGCCTATATTGTCAATCTTTGATGTAAGATAGGTTAAAATCTTTTGTGATTCAAGGATAAAGTCTATTATGTCACTTTGTGGTGGAAAAATAGAATAGGTATTTGTTTTGTAATCCACGATTTAGAGCTTAATTGTTCCATATTATTATGTATTACCGTGAAGGTACCATCTTGTATCTTATGTTGAGCACTATACAACTAAGTCGATTTCGTATTGACATGGTTGGTTGTTCCATAAAGATGCAACACGTTGAGCATTAAGAACTAAATTAATCAACTTGTGTGGTTATTTAGTTTGTATTCCATGAGTTCTCTCATGTTGAGTACATGGACGGTTAAGGTTTTCATTTTCTATGATAATCTTAGTCGGGGTTCCATAATCTATTATGTTGAGCCCAAATGAACTAAATCAATCATCTAGTGTGATTATTTAGTTAGCACTCCATAGATTTTTCTCATATTGAGTGTGGAAAATTGAATTGATTACTTTTTGATTAGTTTAATTGTGCAATCCGGTTAGAGTATTTATAAGTTCTCTTGTGAATAATCTAATCGGTGTATTAAGTCTCCATAAGTTTACTTGTGTTGAGCATATTTAGTCAAATTAATCTTGGTTCGCTTTGATTAATATGATTGAATATTTTGGATTCCAAATTCATACTTGTATGTAATTTGTTGAGTCTAAAGAAATCCTTCTTTTCTCTTGAAAATAAGGTCACTTTTATTGTTCCCTTGGGAATGACATCATATGGGGGAGAGTTCTTTAGAACTTGTGCTTAATTTCCAAATCTTTGTGGGGAGTGCGGCTGTGGAATTTTTAGGGGTTATCTTGTATCTTTATAAACTCCTTGATGAATGCATTTAGCCTCAGCTTTATGATTGCATCTAAAGAAGATGCTAGAACATTTACCTTCGGTCATGAATATCTACCTTTGCCAATTTTATTGACAAAAGGGGGAGAATTAATTGTAGTTCACACTACAAATACATATGGTTTTCAGATCATTATGTAAGGGGGAGTGGTTTCCATGTGAGATGGAGTATTGACTAAAGGGGAGTGAAGTATCACCATAGTATTGTTGTTGAAGTTGTGATGCAATTGGACTTTGACCCTATGTAACAATACTATGACACTGTATAACAATGATTGAGAACCGATGCTTTTCTCATTGTTATAGCTACGGATTTTCAACAACGATGATGCTAAACATACAACCTTTTGGATCATTGGACTACTTGGAAGTGACGAATATTTCGAGTATTGTTGAAGATTAGGCATGTGGAATAGGAGCTACAAAGTTTATTTATATATTTTTTGTATTCTATATGTATTAATTGTTTTCCACTAAAATTGACAAAGGGGGAGATTGTTAGAGCATTGCTCGGTGCTATCTCAAGCTTGTTTATCAATCTTAGTGATCAAAACTATAAAGTCTTGATTTATAGTATACTATAGCTAAGGTCTTGGACTAGGATAGAAAGTGTAGTTGAGCTCAAGAACTCCATGGCGATCATCATACAATACGAAGGACTACTCAAGGAACCAGTGGATCTTCATCGACTAAAAGGTATGTGGAGACTTGAACTTATCTATCACTCAAAAGTCTATCTACTTTATCTCTTATTTTGAGACAAAAGTCGTTTTACTATATAGACTAAAGATATGCACATGTGACATTTCGAGCTGAGTATATCTTGATTATCTATTTCTCGAAATAGGTGTTGGTAAAGCTTTCGCTTTAGCCAAGTTCATCTTTGCCTAGTGGCGAAAGTCATGTTATGTTTCAATCACTTTCGAAATAGCTATGACGAAAAATAATTTGTGAATAACAACTATATAACGCCCTCTGAAAATGTTTCAATGATTGCAATGAGAGTTTAGACTATATAACCATTGTGGGATATAAACATTGTTGTGGTAACACATATATGTATAAGTCCTTAGCACTTGAACCGAAGTTTGCGAACTTTGTTGATCATGTGGAACCAAAACGTGAGCAGTCAACTCAGTCTGCGAACCCAGTCTGCGAATTGGCGTAAGTTCTCGAACCCGAGAATATCTGCTGAAGTTGAAACTCAGGTTCAGTCCGCGAACCCAGTCCGCAAACTGTCGGAAGTTCTCATCCCGAGAAATTCTGTTGGAGTTTATTAACTTCAACCGGTTAGCTTGAGTCCGCGAACTCAAGAGGTTATGTCTGAAAACGTTGTTCGTGAACTTATCTTAAATTACTAAGGAATACTTGTGTAAACTGTGTCCTTATATTTCATGTAGTAGCAGGAAATTCCACACTACACCCCTCACAAGAATTCATAATGATCAACACATATTTAAAAGATTAAGAACAACACTTTTATTAATTGATTCACAAAAATATTATAAGAAATGGAAGAAAACAAGAATACAATCTCTCTTTAAACTTTCTCTCTCCTAATGACTTGCTCAACACTCGAAAAAGATCTCTCCCCTTCCTCACGCTTATTCAACTCTTTATATAGGGAATTACATTGTGGATGACAGCTAATCTGTCCTTTATTTTAGGATCTGACTTGCGATATTCTCGCAAGAGTTCTATTGTCAATCTTCGCGAGCACTACAAGTGTCGCAGAGTCATCACACTTTTCTCATGTTCATGCAATCGTCATCTGTTATGTCATTCTTCTAATAATTCTGCGACGATCTCAAAGTGTTGTTAGCTAAACTTCACAAATGTGTCCTTCTTGCGATATTTTGATCCTACATCTTGTCTCTTCTCATGTCTTCTCTGCGAAGGAGAGAATGTCATGAGAAATTGTTCTTTAAAATTCCGCAGTTGTTCATTTTTTCTTTCAACTTCTTTTTCTATCGACAAGGCTCCGTGAATTAAGCATAACCGTCAACACATGTTGAATATTCCTTTAATTACTAGCACATTTTATCATTAACCGGTCATCTTATTTTGCCTATTTAAAGAGGGATCCGGAAGAAAGAGAATTTTCTTATTTTGTTTCGTTTTCATATTCTTCATCTTCATATCTTCTGCAATCTTCATCATCTTTAAATTCCCTTATTTACCAAATTCATCTTCTGCTACTGTTCTCTTCTATTTCCATAGAGTCACCAAGGTTAGTTCTTCTTCTTTTTCTTCTATTGATTTTGCTGAAACTGATATTTTTTTGCTGAGATCATATTGTTTGTTCTTTGTGTAATTCACATACTGTTTCTGTTTCAGCAAAAACACTTTCAGTACCGAACTTGCAGTTCAAAACCCTAATGCTCCCAGAAGTTCGCAACTCAAGGTTCTTGCGAAAAAGAGAAAGTCTGCGAATGACAAGGTAGTAAGAAACATGGATCTTTTTAATAACAATATTGTTTCCTCTGTTTCTTATCCGAGTTGTGATTCGCAGGGTGATGGGGATGCCACTAAATCTCCCAAGAAATCTCGCCAAGCTAAAACTGTTGATGTTTCTGTTTCTTTTCCCAAACTTGGTCTTTCAACTTCTTCTTCGCAAACTGAACCTCCTCTTCCTGTTTGCGAAAACATCGCAATAAGCTCTGATGTTTTAACTAATCCTTCTACGGATGAAATACCTATTACACAACCTATTGCGAATGAAATCTCTTCCTCCCCTGCAACCAATACTTCAAAAGTTCATTCCACCATAATCTCAACCCTTGATCTGCCTCACACCTTACCCTCAAATGACGTATCTTTACCAAAAGATGACGATCATAAACTTTCTATTGTTACTTCTTCTTCATCTGAGTCTCTCCCTTTCTCTAAGGAAACTGCAGACGGAGTGGCTCTTGCCTTAAAGGTCTTATATGATCTTTTAGTTGACGCCAAGAAATAATCTATGGACCTTGTCAAATCTGGTGTTTGAGAAATTTTAGTTAAATATCTTGGTTCTGATAGGACAGCTTCGCAAATATCCTTAGATAAATAAGTTGAAGTCTTGAAGGAGAATCTTTGCCTTGAAAAGCAGAAGTTTCAAAATGCTTCTTTGGACTGTGAACTTCTTCGCAAGAAAAGTAATGAATTGAAAGGTATGAATTTCTTTTCTTTGTTCTTAACTTTCCTCTTAACAAATTTGTTCTTTTCATGTTGTTCATTCTTAAAGGCTTTTTTCGCTTTTTAAGCTTTAAACCAGAAACGAATGATGGAGAGATTTCAGTTTGAATCTGCCGCTAAAGAAATTCGCGTTGATAGAGATAGTTGGATGGACCAATATAACCGATTAGATAATCTTCATACATACTCTGTTGATCAAATAGACAATCTTACCAAAGAGAATACTCAATTAGTTCAAGAGCAAAACTCATTAAGCAGCGAAATATCTCGTCTCTGTTATTTTCTGACTAAAGCTAATTTAGACATGGAAACTTTATCAGATGAAAACAAAACTCTTTCTCAGGAAAAGCGAACCCTTTTAAATATGGTGGCGATCGCTTCGCAAAAATTAAGTGTTCTTCAAAAAGTGTGTGATAATCAAGAACAATCTCTTCATTCGCTGAAAAATGTACTTAAAGAAGTAACTGAATCAATTATTGCTGAGAAAAATACACTCATTCAAGGTAGAATAACTTTAAGTGTAAAGGCCAATCAGCTTCAAGAAAAATATTCCAAATTAGAAGAATCTCACTCTTTACTTGCGAAGGAAAATACTTTTCTCATTTATAAAGAAGAGAAATTAAAATCGGGTCTAAAAGGTCTAGTTGGAGATAAATTTGATGATGCCATGAGTCACTGGGAGAATACTTTCTTGGCACTAATTCAAAATCTAATATCTCAAAAGGAAGGTAGTCATTTTGACTGCCTCAAACATCTTTCTTTTTTTAAAATTCTTCGCAATATTTCCCCTGCGAGGTGTTCGCCTGAATAATTTTTGTTTTTACCTTTCGCAGAATCTGAAAGAAAGCTTCAATATTCCATTTATACTTTGGATTCTAAACTTGCCAAGGTTCGCAAAGAAAATGGTTTGCTTGCCTCTCATCTTGCCCGCTCTCGCAATCGAGCAGAAAGAAAGTATGATTATCTTGAATATTTCAAAAACATGGAGATTAGAAACCGTGATAGAGCTTTCCTTCGCCAATATCATCTCAGTGCCGAGGTTCTTGTGAATGAGGTTCTGTTGTCTAAATCGCTTTCCCATGTATCACTCAAACCTATGAAAGTAGACGAAGATGAAATTCCTCGTGCTGGTGATAGTGACTTTGATTATGAAAGTGGTGAAGAAAGCGCTTCCCAACAGATTTTAGAAGAAGAAGTCCCTACCAAATAGGGAGATGCTGGTAATGAAGTAATTTCTGGTGATGAGCCAAATGAAGAAGAAACCAGAGTCCACCAAGATAAGGAAAACACTGGCAAAGATGATAAAGTTAGTGGAGATGATAAGGTTGGCGAAGAAGATAAAGATGGTGAAGAAGATATTGAAGTCTGATTTCTAGTTTTATTTTCTTGAATTACTCTTTCACCTTTTGCGAACAATGTACTTTGGACCTCTTTTGGAATCAATTTTTCTTTTGGTATTTTAAGAATTTGCGAGAAAGATCTTGCGAGAAAGATAATGATATCTTATTTATTAATTCCCATACTTGCTTATCATTATCTTTCTTGTGATTTATGATCTGCATGAAAAATGATTAGTACTTTATAAACATAATTTATTTTATTATGTGGTCTTATTTTGCCTTCCTAGGTAAAAGTCTTGTTTTGCCATCTTTTGTATTGCGACAAAATCGCAGGACGTCTTTCATGTGGAAACCCATTGATCTTGCCTTAACTTTTTCTTCTATTATATTTTTGCTGCGACAATATGGCAGGTCTAAATTTTCTTGCAAAATTAAAGACCCATGACATTTCCGTCTTGCGACGAAATCGCAGGACGTCTTTACACTTGCATATAATGACCCCTTGATCTCGTCTTATCTTCTCTTTTGTATTATTGCCTCTTCAGGAATATTGCACAAATATGACAAGTATTAATACTAGCATGAGTAAAAAGTCTCATGACATTTGCGTCTTAAGACACTTATCATCTCCCTAATGGAGGGTGCCCCCTTATCTTCCCCCTGGTTGCCCTTTCAAGGAGACGTACATCGGCCATACAAGATTATCTCCTCCCATCCAGTATTAACAACAACCAGTTGTGTTCGCAGCCTCTTATCCCTTTTTCCTATATGGCTTATGGTTACGAGACTACACCCTAAGTGGGGTTTTCTTCGGGCCGAGTGCATCATAGCCAAGACTTACCAAGAATGGCCAGCGTAGTTTCATACGCCCTGGGCACTCTTGGCTCAACCATGTACCTTGGCGCCTTGGTCATACTCTGCACCCCTTAGGAGATCTCTTATTACCTTAGTCTCCCAACTCAAGTCATATGCTCAAGTTGATAATCTAATTTGTCTCTCCTGGATGGGATTTCATTGACCCCAAATCTCCATGACTCAGGTTCCAGCAGCGGTGTAACCTTATCGCTGAGCCATGCAACAGATACCCCCTTCTATGACGTACTTTAGGTCTTACATTTGCCTCTTGAGAAAATTTATTCGCGAACTCGGGTGTACGCCATAAAGGTTCGTCCCATTCTGGATCTTAAATGATCATTTCTTCCGAAATTTTCGCACATTCTTATTTGATCTTTAATAATCTCGCAGTAATTTTTTCATAATTTTTTTTTTGTTAATACTTACTTTGTTGCATCATACATCGTTTCATCAACTAGGGATTCTCAAAGTTCCTCACGGGTAATATCTCTTTTAAATATAGCCTATTCCATGGTCTACCAAGTCTTTGACCAACATCTTTACCCTATGGATCCATCAATTTGTATGCCCTTGTTCCAATTATCTCTTTTATAATCTGTTGCGGCAATTAAGTATCTTTTTTTACGGATCCTGGTACAAATAGTCCCACAATATCTAACCCCCACTTTCGAAAAGGCCACACACTGGTTGAGTATGATAAGGGTACTCCAGGTGCATGTATTCTCTTTCCATGTCGCTAACAATCTTCGCAACGCCTTGATACTTGTTTTGCATCTTCATGCATATATGGACAATAATAACCTTGTATTTTTTCTCTATATGCCAAAGATCTTCCTCCGCTGTGGTTGCCAACATTTCCATTATGCAGCATTTTTAACACTTTATCTCCTTCTTTTCGTGTCAAACATCTTAGTGATGGTCCATTAAATGATTTTCTGTATAATATCCCATCTCTTAATTCATAATTTGTTGCACGACTCTTTAATTTGTGTGCCTCCAATTTATTTCTTGGTTTTTCTCGTCTTGTTAAATATGCATGAAGTTCTGTTCTCCAATCTGTGATATTGTCATTTGACCCTTCTTCAGCACCTTCTACTATCATTAAATCTATTTCTTCTTCCTCTTCTTTACTGATTGATGGCGATAAAAGTGTCTGTATCTTTATGCATCTCGCAGTTGGATCTGTCATCATGCTTGAAATGAAAACATAAGCATCTGCGAGCCTATTATCCTTCCTTGATATATGCCTCTATTTTATTTTTGGGATCTTCGCTGACAATTCTTCAACAAGTTTCTTGTATTTCTTCAAGGACGGTTCATTTGTTGTGTATTCTCATTTTATCTGGCGAATGACTAGCTTCGAATCACTGGTAATTCTAGCATTTTCTAACTTCATTTCTATTGCGAATTTTAGGGAATGTACCACAGCTTCATATTCTGTTTCATTATTAGTGGCTACGAATTCCAACCTAAATAAAAAATCCATCTTTGTTCCCTCTAGTGAAATCAAGATAATTCCAACTCCATTACCTTCCCCATTTGAGGATCCATCCACCAATATCTCCCATCTATTTGGTTATGTTAACAAGTCTTTTGGGTCTCCTTGTTCTTCTTCTACATACATCATCTTCTAAAGGAAATTCTGCTAAAAAGTCTTCAACAACCTGCGACTTTGGTAAAGAAAACACTTCATATTTAATTTCGAAATGTCCTACTTGCGCATTCCATCTCTCTACTCTGCCTGATCTTTTTGAATTCTTCATTACTGGTTCAATTGGTACCTTTGTTAACACTTTAACTTTATGTGCCTGAAAATATATGTGGAGCTTAAAGGTCGGATACACCAATGCTAGAATTAGTTTTTCAATTTTAGAATAATTTCTTTATGCGGCATTGAACGTCTTGCTGATGTAGTAAATTGGTTTTTCAACTCCTGCATCTACTATCAATAATACAACACTTAATGCATGCGAAGTTGTCGCAAGATAGATTAGCATCTCTTCTCCCGGTTCTGCCTTTTGTAAAATAGATGTATTTGCCAGTTATTCTTTTATTCCTTGAAAAGCTTTCTCATATTCATCTGTCCATCTGAATTTTGTTCCCTTTTTTAGTATGCTGAAGAAATGTTTACATTTATCAGATGATCGCGAGATGAACCTTCCAAGCGAATCTAAGAGTCCATTTAACTTTCACATATATTTTACTGTTGCTGGTGTTGGCATATCGCGAGCTGCTTGCACTTTTTATGGATCAACTTGTATTCCTTCCTTGGATACAATGTATCCTAAAAAAAATCCTGACGCAACTCCAAAAATGCATTTTTCTGGATTTACCTTGATGTTAAAATGCCACATCTGTTCAAAAATCTCCTTCTGATCTTTTACATGGTTTTTAGCTTATTTACGTTTTATCAACATGTCATCTACGTACACCTCTAATGTTTTGTGTATCCATTTTGTGAATACCTTCTCTACCATCCTTTGATATGTTGCTCCTGCATTTCGCAAACCAAATAGCATTTTTGTATAACAATATAATCCTCTTGGAGAGAAAAAAGCAGTATGTTCTTGATCTTCTTCGGCGAGAGGAATCTGGTTGTATCCTTTATACCCATCTAGAGAAGATCTTCTATCATTTCCTGCTGCCAATTCGACCATTTGAGGTATATCTGGTAATGGAAAACTGTCTTTAGGACAAGCTTTGTTTAGATTAGTAAAGTCTATGCAAATTCTTATCCCATTATTTTTCTTTGGAACCACAACCATATTTGCTATCCACTCTGGGTATTTTGCTTGTCTTATAATTCCTGCATCAAGCATTTTCTGCAGTTCTTCTTCTATGTTGGGATAGTAAGTTGTTGCGATTTTTCTTATCCTTTGTTTAAATGGTCTTGCGTCTTTTTTTATCTCCAATTTATGACATGCAACTGATGGATCTATTCCAGGAATTTCTTCCATGTTCCATGCGAAAATGTCTTTATATTCTCGCAAGAGATTGACGGTTCTTTCTTCCTCATCTGTATCCATCTTAGTTCCAATTTTCAACATTTTAGGTTCTTCTTCAATTTCAATATTTACTTCTTTTATTGGTTCTGCTGCAGTATAACTTGCTTCAGGTTCTCCCATTGGTGTTGGTTCTTTTATAATTTTCGTTGTTTTATCTCCTACCTGCGAAATTTCACTGAGTATTCCTTTTTCTTTTTCTGCTCTTATCATGTAAATTTTAAACTCCTCTTCTTTATTTGCCTCTTTCGCCATCTTCCTGCGAGCTTTTCGCTCCTTCACTCGTCATTTATAATTTTTTACGTCAATTTGATAACATAGTTTCGAACCTTCAATATCTCCCCTAATTTCGCCAATCCCGCTTGGCATAGGAAATGTAGTTGCAGGAATTCCTACACTACACCCCTCACCAGAATTCATAATAATCAACACATATTTGAAGATTAAGAACAACACTTTATTGATTAATTCTTAGAAATGTTACAAGAAATGGAAGAAATCAAGAATACAACCGCTCACAAGAATTTTCTCTCTCCTCAAAACTGTCTCAACACTCCGAAATTGATCTCTCTCCTCTGGGTATATTGGCTCTCTTTATATGGGGTAGTTACAAAGTGGATGACAGCTAAGGTGTCCTTTAATTTCGGATCTGACCCGCGATATTCTCGCAGCAGTTGTAATGCTTATTCTCGCAGATGCCGTAATCTTCGCAGGATCGCCATGCTCTTCTCGTGTTTCTGCTACCGTCATACGTTACGTCATTCTTTGAGTCAATCTCTGACGCTCGCAGAGTGTTGTTGAAGAGCTCGCAGAAACATTGTTTACAAATTCGCAAGAGCATTGTTGTGGAGATATTCTGATCATACATCTTGCATCTTCTCATATCTTTTTTGTGAAGGGTAAAAGATCATGAGAATTGAATTCTTTTAAAATGACGCAGCTGTTCATCTTTTCACATTCTTCTGTTCTGACACGTTTCTGCATTTTTTGTCAGATTTATTACACGCATCTTTTCTTCCATTCAATTTATGACACGTCCTTCTCAACCGCTGCGTTTCAACCGTTCACGTCTTTTCTTTGCATTAAATGCATTTATCTTCTCGAGAATTCTTACCTTCTATATATATCTTCTTCATTCTTCTCTTTTCTTCTTTTTACTTTCTCTTTTTTTCTCTGCAATTTTACTTTTCTTCCGCAACTTCCGCATCTGCTGCTTTTGTGATTTTCTCTTATTCCTTTGCTCTTATATTTTCTTCATTCCCATACTAAGAATGCCTCTAGCAGGTCGTAAAAATCTAATTTCCTTTGAAAAAATGCAAAAGAAGCTTCAAGATAGAGGTTTTACTTTATCTACCATTCCTGATCAAAACCCTAGGGCTGAGCTATCCATTAAAATATTTTATGATCATCCGTGTAATGGGGAGAAGATCATAGTCTCATTAGGTCAACTTGAGGCTGGCCTTCCCGTTCCTCTTTATGACCCCGAACTTCCTTTATTCTACGAAATACTTTCTCATATGAAGTTCTCGCGGGTGATATATCAGTTGAATGGGGATTGTATTCGTTTGATGCTTGAGTTTGCTACTCGCGGTGCTGGTAAGGAATCTCTTTACCCTCCTGAAGCGAAGAACCCTAAATTCAAAGATGTTCCAATTGTTCCTGCGAAGTATACTGTAGATTATTTCTGCGCAAATTATGAAATAATCCCCATGAGGAAGGATTGCACTTTTTGGGGTGTCCGCTTACAGAAAAAGGATGACATTACTGAAGACAAGGTTCTTATGTTGGACATTGACTGGCATTCAGGCAATAATTCATCTCCTTGCCACTCTAATGATGACAAATGGTGTATCTTCCCATTACTTCTGGGGGGTCCCTACATCTCTGGTTCTCACGCTTTGCATGCGAATCTCGCAGAACACCAACCATGGGTGTTCAGATGGCCTGAAAGGAATACAGAGGTATATTCCCGAAATTTGTTTTTAAGTTTCCATTATTATTTTCCTCATGTTTTATATATATTCTCGCTGATCCCTCCAATTTTACCAGATTGAAAGACTGAAATCTAGCTACCAGAAGTTTGGGAAACCGAGTACTTTATCATCTCTTAAATTACTCATAGATGAAGTAAGAAATATTCCCTTATAACTCTTAACAATACATTGTTGCCTCTATTTCTTATCTTTATTTGTGTTTGAAGGTTATTGAAGAAATAAAACATGTTCAAGTTGTGTAGACCAAGGGAAAAGGCAAAGGTGTTTCTCACAAGGAGAAATCTGATGCTTCTCGAAAGGAGATATCTGGTGCTCCTATTTCAAAGAAAAGAAAAATGCAATCCCCATGTAGGACCAGAATATCGCCATGATATTATTCTCGCGAGATTTACAACACTTCTGCGAATTTGTCTGTGGTTCTTCAACAACATACTTCGAATGTCACAGAATGACTCAAAGAATGACGTAACAGATGACGATAACTGAAACATGAGAAGAGTATGACAATTATGCGAGGATTAAAACACCTGCGAGGACTGACATTATAGCTGTTGCGATAATACCGCGAGTCAGATCAGAAATTAAAGGACAACTTAGTTGTCATCCATTATGTAACTACCCTATATAAAGAGACTCAGTAGATTCAGAGAGGGGGGATAAATTTTTGAGAGTTAAGAAGGTTTTGAGGAGATAGAAAATCCAAGAGAACGGTTGTAATCTTGATTTCTTCCATTTCTTGTAAACATTTCTGAGAATCAAATAATAAAGTGTTGTTTTTAATCTTCAAATATGTGTTGATTATTGTAAATTCTTGTAAAGGGTGTAGTGTAGGTTTTCCTGCAACTACATTTTGGCGCTAGAAAGAGGGATTGAACCTGTGACCTTGTGGCTCTTTATATAGGGTAGTTACATAATGGATGACAGCTAAGCGGTACTTTAATTTCGGATCTGACTCGCGGTATTATCGCAGCAGCTATAATGTCAGTCCTCACAGGTGTTGTAATCCTCGCATAATTGGCATACTATTCTCATGTTTTAGCTATCGTCATCTGTTACGTCATTATTTGAGTCATTCTGCGACACTCGCAGTATGTTGTTGAAGAACCGCAGACAAATTCGCATAAGTGTTGTAAATATCGCGAGAATAATATCATGGAACACCGCATTCTTTGCTCCAAGAGGATTGTACTGCTATACAAAGATGCCTTTCGGTTTGCGAAATGCTGGTGCAACATATCAAAGAATGTTGGAAAAAGTATTTGCGAAATGGATCCATAAAACATTAGAGGTATATGTAAATGACATGTTAATCAAGAGTAAAGAAGCTAAAAACCATGTGCAGGACTTGAAGGAGATTTTCGATTAAATGCGACACTTTAACATCAAGGTGAATCCCGAAAAGTGTACTTTTGGAGTAGCTTCAGGAAAGTTTTTAGGATATATTGTGTCAAAAGAAGGAATACAAGTGGATCCAGAGAAGGTACAAGCAATTCGCGACATGCCAACGCCAGCAACAGTAAAATATGTGCAGAAGTTGAACGGGCTCTTAGCCTCGCTAAGAAGGGTTATCTCGCGATCTTCAGATAAATGCAAGCATTTCTTCAATATACTCAGGAAGGGTACAAAGTTCAAGTGGACAGATTAATGTGAGAAGGCTTTTCAAGGAGTTAAAGAATATCTAATGAACATATCTATCTTTCAGAAAGCATAACCGGGAGAAGAATTATTGATTTACCTTGCGACAACTTCGCATGCATTAAGTGCAGTATTACTGCGAGTAGATGCAGGGGTATAAAATCCAATTTATTACATCAGCAAAACCTTTAATTCTGCAGAGAGAAATTATTCAAAAATTGAGAAGCTAATTCTGGCATTGGTCTATGCAAATTTTAAGCTTCGCATATATTTTCAAGCACATAAAGTAAAAGTACTAACAAAGGTTCCAATTGAGTCAGTAATGAAGAATTCCAAAATATCAGGCATAGTTGAGAGATGGATGCACAAGTAGGAAACTTCGATATTAAGTATGAAATCCTATCTTCGCCAAAATCACAAGTTGTAGCGGATTTCTTAGCATAGTTTCCTCTAGAAGATGATGAAGTTGTAGAAGAAGTGATGGATGTAGAAGAAGAACATGGGGACCCAAGAGATCTATTAACAGAACCCAATAGGTGAAAAATATTAGTGGATGGATCATCAAAAAGGGAAGTAAATGGAATTGAAATTATCTTTATCTCACCAGAAGGAGAAAAAATAGCTTTTTCATTCGGATTGGAATTCGCATCCACTAATAATGAGATGGAATATGAAGTTGTTATTCATGCTCTAAAATTCTCAATATAAATGAAGTTGGAGAATGCTAGAATTACAAGTGACTTACAATTAGTTATTCGCCAGATAAAAGGATAATACACAACAAATGAACCATATTTGAAGAAATACAAGAAACTTGTTGAAGAATTGTCTGCGAGAATTCCAAAAATAAAATGGAGACATATATCAAGAAAATATAACAGACTCGCAAATGCTTTTGCTTTCATATCCAGTATGATGACAAATCCAGCTGCGAGATGCATAAAAATTCAGACACTTATATCACCTTACATCAATAAAAAAGAAGAGGTAGATGTGATGATGATAGAAGGTGGCAAAGAAGAACCGAGAGGCAATATTGCAGATTGGCGAGCAGAACTCCATGCATATTTGGCGAGAGGAGAAACACCAAGAAATAGATTAGAAGCACATATTAAAAAGCCGAGCAATAAATTATGAATTAAGAGATGGAGTATTATATCGCAAACCTTTTAATGGACTATCACTAAGATGCTTGACACGGAAAGAAGGAGAAAAGGTGTTAAAAATTTTGCATAGTGGAGACGCTGGTAATCACAGTGGGGGGAGATCTTTGGCATATAGAACAAAAATGCAAGGCTATTACTGGCCATACATGCATGAAGACGCGAAGCAACTTTCAAGACATTGCGAAGATTTTCAGCGATATGGGAAGAAGATATTTGGAAAATTGGGGTTGGATATTGTGGAACCATTTGTACCGGGCTGAACAAAGAAGATATTTAATTGTCGCCACAGATTATTTCACAAAATGGGGAAAAGTAAAGGCAGTATAACACATTCGCGACAAAGACATTTTTACATTGATATTAGAAAATATAATTTGCAGATTTGGGATTCCTGCACAGTTGGTATCTGATAATGGAAAGCAGTTTGAAGGACATAATATAGAATTATTACTTAGTGCATTTAAGATTAAATGTGGAAAATTAACACCACTAAATCCACAGGACAATGGACAGGCAGAGGCAACAAATAAGACAATTGCAGATATATTGAAGAAAAAATTAGAAGGACACCACAGAGCATGGTGCGAGCAAGTGCATAATGCAATATGGGCTTACAATACAACTAGACGGGAAGCTACTGGAATGTCACATTTTTGTTTGACATATGGGGTTGAAGTTGTGTTACCAACAGAAGTTGCTATTCCTACAACAAAAAGAGAGGCTTGGGAGAAAAATCTTAGTGCTGGTATGATTCTAAATAAACTCGATGAGTTAGAAGAGAAGAGAGAAAAATCTTTACAACATATGGAAAATTATCAACGGAGATTAGCTCACGAGTATAACAAACGTGTCAAAATACGTGAGTTCCAACCGGGTGATTTAGTGTTGCGAGAAACACCAGGTTATTAGAAAGAAAATGGTGGAAAGCTGGCGAGAAAATGGGATGGACCGTACATCATTAAAGAGATAGTTGGAATAGGGGCATACAAAATAATGGATCCGGAAGGTAGAGATGTTGGTCAAAAACTTGATAGACCATGGAATAGATTATATCTAAAAAGATATTACCAATGACAAACTCTGTGACATTTGAGATGTTGGTTTATTATTTGATGAAGTGGGTAATACATTTTTTTATCACATCTGCAAGATTTTTAAAATGACAGAGAAAATAAGAAACGCGAAAATATCGCAAGAAACGCAAATAAAATTTCGCAGAGTTTAATAGAATGGGACGAACCTTTATGGCGTACACCCTAGTTCGCGAATAAAATTTCGCAAGAGGAAAATGTAAGACCTAAAGTACATCATATAAGGGGGTATCTGTTTTCATGGCTCAAGGATAAGGTTATACCGCTGCTGGAACTTGATTCATGGAGAGCTGGGGTCCATCTCCAGGAGTGGTACCTTGGATTTCCAACTATATATAAAAGGTTATGCCCTGGTTGGACGACCAAGAGTCTCTCCTAAGGAGTACAGAGTATGACCAAGGCGCCAAGGTACACGGTTGAGCCAAGGGTGCCCGGCGTACGAAACTACCCTGGCATGTCTTAGTTATGATGCACTCGGACCAAAGAAAACCTCACTTAGGGTGTAGTCTCGTAACTATAAGCCATATAGGCAAAAAGTATAAGAGGTTGCGAAAACAACTGGTTGTTGTTATGACCGGATGGGAGGAGCTAGTCTTGTATGGCCGATGTTCCCTCCTTGAAGGGGCAACCAGGGGGGAGATAAGGGCGGCACCCTCCATTTGGGAGATGATAAGTGTCTAAATACGGAAATGTCATGGGACTTTATGTTCGCATGAACATCTAGGCATGTCATATTTTCGCGCGACAAATATTATACAGAGGCAACAAGCCATGAGAAAAGTTAAGATGAGATCAATGGGTTTTTACATAAAAGTGTAAAGACGTCCTGCGATTTCATCGCAAGACGGAAATGTCATGAGACTTTGTTCTCGCAAGGGAGCTTAGACTTATCATATTGACGCAATACAATGAATGAATAAAGATAAGGCAAGATCAATGGGTCAATACATGCAAATTTAAGGACGTCCTGCGTTTTTATCGCATAAACAAAAAATTGGCAAAATAAGACCTTTAACTAGGAAGGAAAAATAAGACCAACAGAATGATACCAAACATTAACTATTTTCTTTTAAGAATGCAGGAAAGATTTATTCATCGCAAGAGAGATAATGAGAAACAAGTACTATTCAGAATTTCTCAGAAGTATTATTCAAATTCTCGCAGTCCTATTCGCAACACTGTTCGCGGTAATATATTAAAGTGCAGGAAATATTTGTCCATTAGAAGAAAGATAATGAGGGGCAAGTATGGGAATTGATAAATAAAATATCATTATCTTTCTTGAAAATATTCAAAATAACAGAAATGTAATTGAATTCCAAAGTTGCATAAAAGTACATTACTCGCAAGAAAGATGAAGTAAAGGAAAACAAAAACAAAACTCAAGCTTATGTATTGGTCTCGCCAGCTTCATTATTTTTGCCAATGTTATCATCTTCACCAATATTCTTCTCGTTACGATTGATTCGAGCTTCTTCTTCTTATAGCTCTTCACCAGCAATTGCTCCACCACCAGTAGCTACTTCTCTAGGAGGGCTTTTTTCTTCTTCTATTGGGTCTTCTTGAGAAATATCTTCTTCACCACTTGCATAATTTAGATCATTATCTATAGGAAGAGTAATTTCATCATACTCTACTTCTAGAGGCTCGACGGATACATGGGGGAGAGACTTGGATATCAGAATGTCATTCACAAGAACTTAAGCACTAAGATGAACTTTGCGAAGGAAACCTTTATCGCGATTTCTAATCTCCATATTCTTGAAGTATTCAAGATAGTCATATCTTCTCTCTGCTCGATCGCGAGATTGAACAAGACGAGAAGTGAGAACTCCATTCTCTTTGCGAACTTTAACCAATTTTTCAGTCAGATCAGAAATGCTAGAGTGGAGGCTTTTTTCAGATTCTGCGAGAAAAACAAATTAACAGAAAAGATATTCAGGTAAAGATCTCGCAAGAAGTATAGCAGAGAAATTTTACAGAGAAATTAACAATTAAGGTAGTCAAAATGACTACCTTCCATTTGCGAAGTTAAATTTAGAATTAGTGTTAAGCAACAATTCTCCCATTGGTTCATGGCGTCATCAAATTTATCCCCAACTATACCCTTCAGGCGAGATTTTATATTTTCTTCTTTGGAGAGGAGATACGAATTTTCTTTTGATAATAAAGAGTAAGATTCTTCTAATTGGGAATATTGATCTTGGAGTTTACTAGACTTTAAACTTAGAGTTATCCTACCCTTGGTAAGTTTATCTTTCTCAGCGGCATATGATTCGGTTACTTCCTTGAGTTCATCTTTTAATGAACGAAGAGATTTCTCTTGATTATCACACACTCTTTGAAGAATACTCAATTGTTGCGAGGAAATCGCCATCATGTTCGAAAAATTACGTTTCTCCTGAGACAAAGTTTTATTTTCATCTGATAAAGATTCCATTGCCACTAAGTTAGCCTGGGTTAACAAATATGAGAGGCGAGTAACTTCGCTACTTCAAATTTTTTGCCTTTGCAATAATTGGTCATTCTCATTAGTAAGATTATCTATTTGATCGATCGAGTATGTGTGAAGATTATCTAGTCTATTATATTAGTCCATCCAAGAATCTTTCTCAGCACGGGCTTCTTCAGCAATAGACTCAAATTGTAATCTCTCCATAAGTCGTTTCTGGTTTAAAACTAAATATGCGAACCAAGGATTTAAAAAGGGAATTGAGTACAGAAAAGATGAAAATTTGTTAGAATAGAAAAACAGGAGATAAAGGAAGAGAAATTATACCTTTTAGTTCATTGTTTTCACCGCGACGATTTTCGCAATCAAGTGAATAATTGCGAAGCTTTTGGCAAAGAATGTCACATTCTGAAGTTTTGGCTTGGAGACTTCTTTTTAAAGCTTCAACTTTATTCTCTAAAGATGATTGTGAAGCCATTTGGTTAGAAACAAAATACTTACCTAAAACCTCGCAGACACCCTGCTTGACAGGATCAGAAGAAGACTTCCCAGCATCATCTAAAATATCAGACAAGATTTTAAAAGCAACATCTACTCCTACTGAAGTTTCCTTAGAAGAAGGGAGAGAAGCAGATGGTGAAGTAGTGATAATACAAAGATGGAGATTTGAATCATTTGAAATAATTGCATCGCCAGAAGGTGGAGTGTCTAGAAAAGTAACAGTTGGAAGTGATATAGGAGAGGAAGAAGTTTTGTTCACAACAGCTTTAGGAGATTCATTTGTCAGAAGATCAGCTGAGGCGTGGATATTTAGCCTCGTTTTGTGTTGGTGACAAAATCGCAGGACGTCCTTACACTCGCATGTAAATACCCATTGATCTTGCCTTATCCGCGCGTTGTCAATTTCTCTTGCGATAATATGACATGCCTAAGTTTTTTTGCGAAGACAAAGCCCCATGTCATTGCCGTCTTGCGATGAAATCGTAGGACGTCTTTACACTTTCATGTAAAAACCCATTGATCTCATCTTTTTCTCATGGCTTTTTGCCTCTGTATAATTGTTGTACAAATATGACAAGGCTAAATATTCTTGCGAATATAAAGCCTCATGACATTTGCGTCTTAAGACACTTATCAGCTCCCTAATGGATGGTGCCGCCCTTATCTTCCCCCTAGTTTCCCCTTCAAGGAGGCGTACATTGGCCATACAAGACTATCTCCTCCCATATGGTCTTAACAATAACCAGTTGTTTTCGCAGCCTCTTATCCTTTTTTCCTATGTGTCTTATAGTTACGATACTTCACCCTAGGTGGGGTTTTCTTCGGGCCGAGTGCATCATAGCCAAGACTTGCCAAGAATGGCCAGGGTAGTTTCATACGCCCCGGGAACCCTTGGCTCATCCGTGTACCTCGGCGCCTTGATCATACTTTTCACTCCTTAGAAGAGACCCTCGGTCGTCCAACTGTTAATATATATATATATATATATATAGATGGAAATCCAAGGTACCTCTCCTGGATAGGCTTTCATGGGTCCCAAATCTCCATGACTCAGGTTCTAGGAGAGGTATAACCTTATCCCTGAGCCATCCAAAGAGATACCCCCTTATATGACACACTTTAGGTCTTACATTTGCCTCTTGCAAAATTTTATCCGCGAACTAGGGTGTACGCCATAAAGGTTCGTCCCATTCTAATATGTCTTTGCGAAATTTTATTCGCGTTTCTGCGAAATTTTCGCGTTTTTTTGATCTTTTCTTTTTGCATTTCAGCTCTTGTACAATTCTTCAATTTCATCTTTTTCATTGAATCAAAACATTCTTTTTATAACACTTTATTCAACAAATTATCCATACATCTCTTATGTTTTACGATTTAGAAATTTTACATGTTCTACTTACTATTTTCTGCTTCTGCTTTTTTGTTTCTCTTTGCTACATTTACCTCATCTGCGAGACGCTCGCCATTTGTTGGTTTCAATATAGGTTGACTTCGCAGCATTCCTTCTTCTCGCCGTTCTATTGTATCAACCATCATCTTTTCACTTCTTTGCTTTTGTTTGATGTTATATTTCCAATCTCTGTTCTTCGCATCCCTTTTTACGCAAGATTCCATATCAATTTCATAGCACTTTTTTCAATCAATCCAATCTCCCTTTATAACTCCAACACCGCTAGGATGAGGAAATTTAATGCACTGGTGGAAGGTTGACGCTACACCTAGAATCCCATGCATCCAAGGTCGGCCAATCAAGGCATTGTAAGGGGATTCAACATCGACAACACATAATAGAATTTTAGAAGATATCCCCTTTAATGGATTTCTCATTGTAATCTCCCCTTTGGGCTTATTGGCAGTTGTAGGATCAGAATATCGCCACAGCAATATTCTTACGAAATTATTAACAACATTTCTGTGAGTTCTTCAACAACACACTGCGAGCATCGCAGAGTAATTCAAAGAATGATGTAATAGACAACGACAACATAAAACACGAGAAAGATGTGAAGATTTTGTAGTTGGAGAGAACGCTCACGAGAACAAGGCGGGAGCTCAAGAGAGTTATGGAGAGAATTATGGAGAGAGTTATGGAGAGAACTTGCGAGAGTATAGAAAGGGATCCTAAAATAGGGGAATATGAGTTGTATGTGAGCTGTCATCCACTATGTAAACACCAAAATAAAGGGAAAGGAAGGTTAGAGAAAGGGGAGAGACAATTTTGGTAAGAGAGAGAGAGATTTTGCAGAGAGATATTTTTAGAGAGAGAATATATTTTTCTTTATCATCTTCTTCCCTAGAAACTAGATCTAGAATTCTACCCATTAATGGAGATTATCAATGTAAATCAAATGTAAATTTAAACAATCATAGTGAAGAATCATGGATGTAGATCAAATTGATCGAACCATGTAAAAATATGTGTGTCCGTTTACAATTTTAGTATTTTAATCATCATTTTCATATCAAATGAATTTAGATCAAGAAATTATTATCAAGATATTACATGGGGTGTGTTGTGGGATTTCCTGCAACTATATTTTGGCGCTAGAAACACTACATGCTACTAGTTGGTTCCAAGAAGATTCAAAGAAATTATCTACGGTTGGTGATGAATTCAACTGGATCTATAAGCTACAAGGGAGAAAACAGAAATTCCAATGAAAGAACGACAACTAACATCAAGAGCTCACAAAATCAGGGATTTAATTTTATTAGGCTTAAGATTCAGGGGTAGAACACGATATTTTCTTCGAAGAGAACAAATCTCACCGGCATATCTATTCGGCTTAAGCAGCAGCAGAAAATATCTTCATCAACGATTCATCCATCATGACGATCCTCTCTCATTATGACGATTCTCTTTCATAATCTTTATATTTCTTTAATTATATTCTCAAAATTTCATATCTGATGAATAACAAACACAATTTTGGAAAAAAGGCTTTTACAAAACTTTTCTTATCTATTAACAAAATCAATTTCACAGTTCGCATAAACTTAGTTTAAGATAATCGTTTAGTTCGCAACAAATTAGTTTGAGTGATATATATTGGAAGAATAGTATCTTGTTTTTCTTTTTATTAACTCCGCTGATTCGATAAGGAGACAAAATCAATATAGTTGTTCTCATGTTTTCTTCTCAGATGTGGACTTTTTTGCGAAGAAATTAAGTGGAAGTACAAAAAAGTAACAAATTTCAAGCTTGCGGCAAAGAGAAAAAGCATAAGGAATGTCAATATATTGATGGGTGACAGCAGAGGTGGAGAGGATATCAATAACAACATGACCAAAAATAGACGCTAGCAATGAGAAGAAGAATACAAAGCCAAAAAGTGGTAACACAACATGTATAGTTGACGCCATCTTTAAAGATGTATGATTCAACAATGCGAATAAGGCAATAACAAAGAAATGATAGAAAAAGATGTTGTCACCAGCTTAGGAAAAGATGAAGGAAGCACCACAAGTTCGCAGCGCAAAGAAAGGGACGATAAAGGAATTCCAACGCAGAAGAATTATAATCACGTGAAGCAAGGATGGAGAGATCTTTGCACACATGAGGACAACAGTCACGTGAAGAGAGTAATCACTGAAACTTTGGTTCAACAAGGAGCAAGTTTTGCGAGAACACAAAGATCTCTTGCGAAGATATAGGCTAGGAGGAAGTAAGTGTATTGTAGAAGGAATCCGCACCCGGTAAAGACAAAACGTGAAAGAATAAGCAACATGCATGAATCAAGGAGTTCAATCTTACCGTTACCAGTGACAATCACGCAAAGCAAAGAGAAAAGTTATGCAAGTAACGATATTGCGAAGAACAACAGGAGTTCATTCTTACAGTTACCAGCGACGAAACTTGCGAATTAATTACTTATCCAAGTAGCAAACGAAGCCTACCGATAGTTCAGTTATCAGTTCGCTAATTCAGTACCTATGAAGTTAATAATTCCTGCGAAGAGGTCGCAGATAAAACATCTAGCAAAGATCAAAATTCATCAAATGAAGAAATTCGTAGAAATAAGGATTCACAAACGATGGCGAACATACCAGCGAAGAATGGTTTCTGCTATTGACGCCAACTGTGGAGAAGATTCAAAACTTTCGCAATAAGCAAACTAGCCTCAGATACCGGCAGCTGTGGAGAGGATTTCACAAATTTTCTTCGCAGATTAATACCGGCAATAGGGAATGGAGTAACAACAAAGATAAAAAACGAAGAATAGGAAAGCAAAGGACATCATCAACAATCAGCTGTAGTCTTCGCCAACAATCATTCAGTACATTTCCAAGCCAGAAGATAATAGGTCGATGATATGAACAGTGAAGAGAAAGTAACACAAATCAAAAATTATAACCACTATTAAGATTGATGGAGGGATCAAAATCAAACTCGACAGATCAGTTAGCACAGAAGGGAGGTATTCGCGAAATTCGCAAGAGGCATCCAACTACGAGCAACAAAACTAAAAGGGAAGTATTCTTATTGAACTTTTAATAAGATATAGTTTAATTAATTCTCTTATTAAACATGATAAATTCTAATGAACTCTCTTATCTTATTAAATTAATTGAGGCAAAACTAGAAAATCCAGTAAAGAGTTGCAGAAGCAGACTTGGATTTGGAGAGAAGCCCTTGGGGTATCCCTTGTTAATGGCGAAGAAGTCAAGAACTCCAGTAATAAAATTTCGCAGCATTCGCGAAGACGAAGGGGAATAAAGCCACAGCTCATGATGTTTTTCTTCTACTTGTTAACTTCGCAGATTCATGTCACAACAACAACAAAGTAACACAATGGGAGAACCGAGAAATACAAGCGAAATCAATGCACAGGAAACAAAGAACTAAAAGCTGGAGTTATGAAGTTATTTGCGACTGCGGACATAGATTTTGCTGGAATTGTACTGAGGATACACATCGTCCAGTGGACTGCGATACTGTGCACAAGTGGGTCTTGAAGAATAGTGTTGAGTCTGAAAACGTAACTTGGATATTAGCTAACTCCAAATCTTGTCCAAACTGAAATAAACCAATTCATAAAAGCGAAGAATGTTTTCATATGAAATGCAAATGCGGATTTGATTTCTGCTGACTTTGCCTTGGTGATTAGAATACTCATGGGGTGAAAACATGTGGTTTTTATGCGTGTAATGTTTATGAGAAAATAATAGGGAGTGCATCCGATGAGGAAGAAAAAATAAAAATAAGGCTAAAGTTTACTTTGATAAATATGCATTTTACTACGAAAGATTTGAAGAAAACAAGAAATCAAGTCTAAAGGCAATCGAAAGCTTGAAGAAAAAACAATCTGAGGGTTTGGCGAAGCTTAGAGAGAAATATGGCTTGCCTGAGACACAGATTGGATATATTACAAGTTATTGGCTATAGATCATCGAATGCAGGCATGTTATAAAATGGAATTATGTCTACGGATATTACTTATCTACAAGTGAGATTTCAAAGAAAGAACTGTTTGACTATTTGCAAGGTGCAGCTGAGTCTGGGTTGGAAAGGCTTCCTCAATGTGCAGATCAGGAGTTACACAAATATTTCATAAATGATGCAGTAGTTGACATGACCAGTAACCAAGAAAATCAACTTAACCTAACCAGTAACACACGGAATTACTTTGCAAACCTGGTTCGTGTTTTAGAGAATAGTCTTTCGGATGTAGACACACAGTAAGGTGTCTGCGGTAAGAGAAATGTGCTAACGTTCTCAGAGGTTGCAATCAAAGGGATGGTAATGGCAAGTGACGCAAGTTTCCCTCCATTGTGAAATCAGTAATACTATATGATATGTTACTTCTTCCGGTTTACAACTATCAATCTACTATCAGTCTAAAAGAACGAATTCAAGGCATAAAATGGAGAGTCTCGCAGAGTTTGCGAACACAAATATTTTAGCCGGTATATCAAATATTCACATGGAGATAAAGATAACAAGGAAATCACCAAAGTCAAGACATCACTAAAGAGAATAATCAATTAAAAAAAACAAGCAATTCAGCTCAGTTGGTCACTGGCGAAATGAATAAGCTTGATGTCGCATGATCGATTCTCACCGCAACCATATTATTATTTTATTTTTTTGATTTGAAAATATTTATAATACAGACGTTTACCTCACAGAACACTTCGCAAATATTTACCAAGGCCAAAGACTAAGATATTGCAGACATTTACCTCGCAGAACACTTCGCAGATATTTACCAAGGTCAAAGACTAAGACATTGCAGATGTTTCCTTTGCAGATATTCACAAAGATGTTTACTTCGACTAAGTCATTACCAGCGTAAAGAAGAAATGAGCAACATCCAAGACCAGTTCGTCCAAGCCCATTAAAGCCCACTCAAAAGTAAATGAACCAACAATGGGTCAGAGGCATGAATTTGGTGTTTCATTATTTCGCAAAATCTTTGATTATCTCGCAAAGAATGAATGAAAGAAATGACAGAAATGAAAGAACAAAGAAACGCGAAAATTTCGCGGAAATGTGAATAAAATTTCGCAGAGACATTAGAATGGGACGAAACTTTATGGCGTACACCCTAGTTCGCGAATAAAATTTCGCAAGAGGCAAATGTAAGACCTAAAGTGCGTCATATAAAGGGGTATCTGTTTGCATGGCTCAGGGATAAGGTTATACCGCTGCTGGAACCTGAGTCATAGAGAGGTGGGGTCCATCTCCATGAGAGATACCTATCCAGGAAAGGTACCTTGGATTTCTAACTATATAAGGTTATACCCTGGTTGGACGACCGAGGGTCTCTCCTAAGGAGTGCAGAGTATGACCCAGGCGCCGAGGTACACGGTTTAGTCAAGGGTGTCCGGGGCGTACGAAACTACCCTGGCCATCCTTGGCAAGTCTTGGCTATGATGCACTCAGCCCGAAGAAAACCCCACCTAGGGTGCAGTCCCGTAACTATAAGCCATATAGGCATAAAGTATAAGAGGCTGCAAAAATAACTGGTTGTTGTCAAAACCGGATGGGAGGAGCTAGTCTTGTATGGCCGATGTGCCCTCCTTGAAGGGGCAACCAGGGGGAAGATAAGGGCGGCACCCTCCATTAGGGAGTTGTTAAGTATCTTAAGAATACAACTATACAGAGGCAAAAATCCATGAGAAAAGATAAGATGAGATCAATGGGTTTTTACATGAAAGTTTACAGACGTCATGCGATTTCATCGTAAGACGGCAATGTCATGGGGATTTTTTCTCGCAAGAAAACTTAGGCATGTCATATTATCGCATAGAAATTGACAAAGCGCGGATAAGGAAAGATCAATGCGTCTTTACATGCCAATGTAAGGACGTCCTGCGATTTTGTCGCCAAGAAAAAAAATTGGAAAAATAAGACCTTTAATTAAGAAGGCAAAATAAGACCAACAGAATAATTGCAAACATTAACTATTTCAGTGAAATGCAGGTAAATTTTGTTCATTGCGAGAAAGATAATAAGAGTCAAGATAAAATATTCAGAATCTCTCAAGAATAATTTTCAGAATCTCTCAAGAGTGATATTCAGAATTTCTCAAGAGTGATATTCAAAATTTCTCAAGAGTGATATTCAGAATTTCTCAAGAGTGATATTCAGAATCTCTCAGGAATACTATTCATAATTTCGCAACACTATTCATAATTTCGCGGAACTATTTCAGGAGCACTATTCATAAATTCGCAACACTATTTCAGGAATACTATCCATACTTTCGCAGTACTATTCATAATTTCGCGGCACTATTTCAGGAGCACTATTCATAAATTCGCAGATTATTCAGAATTTCGAAGGGTTATTCATAATTTCGCAGGGTTATTCATAATTTCGCAGAATGAGCCAAAATTTGGTAGAATGTGTCAGAATTTCACAGAATATGGTTATTTAGCTCATTTATTTCGCAAAATTCGAAGCAACTTGAAGAGATTATAGAACATAAGACAGAGGCAAGATAAGAATAAAGAAATAATTCACTCACTCAACATTTTCTCAAAGATTCTACCTTCATAGATAAAGTACAGAGGCAGCTATGGATTACCAAGAAAATATTTTATGTTCTTTATCTTCTCGGCAAGAATTATTTCCAAAATGGACAAGAATTCTCACCAAAAATGAAATAATAATTTAATAATTTCACATGAACAGAGGCAATATTTTTGACTTTCATTCAAGGACGGATACTTCTTATATTTTGAGGATTTAGTACTTCTTATATTTTTTCAAGGATACTTCATACTTCGCATACTTCAAGAATTGATACTTCTTATTTACTTCGCAAAGATCCGGAACTTCACAAAATAATAGAGGCAAGTACGTACTTTTCAAGTCCAGTATTCTTTCGCTCGTTCCTTCATCAACAAAGATCAAAGACAACTACAACAACTGATTTTTCCTTAAAGATCGCTCTTCAAGCAATATTCAAGGAAAAAGAGGCAAGATGTAGGATCAGAATATCGCCACAGCAATATTCTTACGAACTTATTAACAACATTTTTGTGAGTTCTTCAACAACACACTAAGAGCGTCGCAGAATGATTCAAAGAATGACGTA
Source organism: Papaver bracteatum (assembly GCA_023529315.1). Lineage (NCBI taxonomy): Eukaryota > Viridiplantae > Streptophyta > Magnoliopsida > Ranunculales > Papaveraceae > Papaver > Papaver bracteatum. The sequence goes on from JAJJWX010002701.1 coordinate 508,138, forward strand.
ATAGACAACGACAACATAAAACACGAGAAAAATGTGAAGATTTTTTAGTTGGAGAGAACGCTCGCGAGAACAAGGAGGGAGCTCGAGAGAGTTATGGAGAGAATTATGGAGAGAGTTATGGAGAGAACTTGCGAGAGTATAGAAAGGGATCCTAAAATAGGGTAATATGAGTTGTATGTGAGCTGTCATCCACTATGTAAACACCTATATAAAGGGAAAGGCATGAGAGAGAAAGGGGAGAGGCAATTTTGGTAAGAGAGAGAGAGATATTTTGCAGAGAGATATTTTTAGAGAGAGAATATATTTTTCTTTATCATCTTCTTCCCCAGAAACTAGATCTAGAATTCTACCCATTAATGGAGATTATAAATGTAAATCAAATGTAAATTTAAACAATCATAGTGAAGAATCATGGATGTAGATGAAATTGATCGAACCATGTAAAAATCTATGTGTCCATTTGTAGTTGCAGGAATTCCCACACTACACCCTTGATAAGAATCTACAGAAATTGAATTATATTTGAGGATGAATTACGACACTTTCTTATTATTCTAATTTTTATAATTCTTTACAAAAGATAGAAGAACTCAGAAGTACAAATTTCTTTCTAGAGTTTTTCTCTCCTAAAAACCTTATCAACTCTCAAAAAGACATCATCATCTTCTGAACCTAACGAACCCTTTATATAGGGATTTACATAGTGGATGACAGCTAAGTTTTCCTCCTATTTCGGATTTATTCTGCGATCTCATCGCGATCGCTACAATGTTATCTTTCGCAAGAATGATGACCATCGCAGAATAAACATAATCTTCTTGTACCTCTTCCATTGTCAACTTTTATGTCTTTCTTCTGGATATTTTGTGACGCTCGCGAAACGCTGTTAAAGAGTCTTTTGTGACGCTCGCAAAAGTGATGTTAATATCACAGGAATAGAATTGTAGCGATATTCTGATCCTATATCTTGCCTCTTCTCATGTCTTTTCTGTGAAGAAGAGAAGATTATGAGAACTTTTAGAATGCCATAACTGCTTATCTTATCAGACTTCTCTGTTCTGACACGTTTCTGTGTCCTTCGCCATCTGTTTTCACGTATTCTTTCTTCTAATAAATTTTTGACACGTCCCTTCTAACCGCTGCGATCTGACCACCCACGTCTTTTCTTTGCATTAATTTCCTTCATATTTTTCGAGAAATTTCTTCTTCTATAAATACTTATCTCATTCCTTTCTTTTTCTCTTTTATTTTCTTCTTCTTTCTCTCCATAACCTCTCTGCAAATTTACTGTTCTTCCGTGAATTGCGCTTCTGTTACTGCTGTGATTTCTTTCTTTTATTTCAGTCCTTTTCTTCATTCCCATACTTGAAAAATGGTTATCGCTGGTGCTAAAAACTTGATTGGTTTTGGGGAGATGCAAGAAAAGCTTCAAAGCAAAGGTTTTACTCTGTCTAAAATTCCAAATCAGGATTCTAGATCTGAACTTTCTCTCAAATTTTTTACTGATAATCAATGTTCTCATGAGAAAATTATAGTATCGCTAGGACAAATTGAAGTCGGTCTTCCCATCCCTCTTTATGACCCAGATCTTCCACTATTTTATCAAATAATTTTTGACAAAAGGTTTTCGCGAGTGATATATCAATTGGGTGGAGACTGTATCCGATTGCTGCTTGAATATGCCTCTCACGGAGCTGGAAAAGGATCTCGCTACCATGAAGATGCGAAGAATCCTCAATTTAAAGATGTCCCCATTGTTGCTACGGATTATACTGTGGACAACTTCTTTGTAAATTATAGAATAGTCCCTATGAAAAGGGATAGCACTTGCTGGGGTGTTCATTTGAAAAAAAGAAAAGGTCGCTGATGATAAATCTCTTATGCTAGACATTGATTGGCATACAAGTACTAACCAAGGTCCTCGCCACTCTAGCGATGATAAGTGGTTCATTTTTACGTTAAGTCTTGAAGGTTCTTATATTTCTGGTTCTCGCGAATTACCCGCGAACCTTGCAGAATATCAACCTTGGGTCTTCAATTGGCCTGATAAAACTAAAGAGGTACATTCTCTCCAAATTTTATATAATTATTATCTGTTATCTTTCTTCTGTTTTCATATTCTCGCTAAATGACTTCTATCTTTTCCAGATTGACAGGATGAAACTCAGTTATAAAAATTTGAGGAAGCCCAACACTTTCTTAGCTCTTAAATCTTTCACGGATGAAGTAAGAAATATCTCTTCATAAATTTTAACAATATGTTGTTGCCCGTATTTCTTATCTTCATCTGTGCTCGCAGGAAATTGAAGAACTAGCGCCAATAAAACCTGTGAGAACTAAGGAGAAGCCTTCAAAGGATAAATCTACTGTTTCTCCTAAAGGAAAATCTTCTGCCCCTTGTGGTGAAGAATCTGGAGATCCTCCTTTGAAGAAAAGGAAAACCCGACCCTCTTCTTCTTCAACTCCTCAACCCATTCCAGAAAACCCAAGTATTGAATTTGATAAGGATAATAATGATAAAAAAATTAATAATAATGATAGCAGATTCCCTTCTGTAAAGAACTCTTCTTCATATGATTCTTCGATGGCCCATTTATCTAGAATCTTTGGCGATATTTCCCACATCATAACTTGTAATGACGAGGATGAAGTTATTAACAAGACATCCCAAGCTCTTGCCAATGTCTGCGATGCTCCCATACTAGTGGACAAACATTCTCTCCAAGGAGTCTCACGATCGCTGACTCCCAATCTCTTGAATTCTCTTGGTACCCTGGTATGCTTTTATTTCTTCAATTTGTTTATGTATTTACTCCATCGCTAGATCTCAACTTATATTATTCCTTCGCAGGTTGGAAGAGCTTGATTTGCTGTTGCTTATGATTTAGATAAAAGACGCGCCAACTCTGAAAAGAAGGCTGCTAAATTTCGCGAAGATAAAGAAAAATTAGAGTTTGAAGTTGCTGAGATTCGAAAAAAGAATAAACAGTTGGAGACTGAAGCTTCAGTTGATAAGCAAAAAATATCCGATCTTGATAAAGCTAATCAACAACTTTATGGTATGACTTATTTCTCTTCTCTCTTAATTCTCCTTACTCTATCTCGGCTTATTCAAGCACCCATTTTCAACTTGCAAATATTTATGGTCTTACTGACGAGGCTACACTTTTTCAATCTTTCCCTGAACCTGTAGATGATAATACTCTTCTTTCTCGCCTTAATAATTCTTTAAGTAATTTCTCAAATGATAAGATTAAATCCCTCTCCATATATGAACTTATATCCACACTTAATCTCTTAAAAATTGAACACATATTCAATTTAGGTTTAACCAACAAATATAAGCGCTTTTATCTTGATTCAAAGAAAGAAAGAAATAGATTAAGAAAGAGGAATAGTAATGTTATTGACGAGAAAGATCTTGCTGTTAAAAATGGTTCCAAGACTCTAGCCAACTTCCATAAAACTCTTCTTAATGTTCAAATGGAAAGAGATAAACTTGTCCGCGAGAATGAAAATATTCTTGCGAGGGAAACTCAAGTTCGATCTCGTATCCTTATAAATAGTGATGATGAGTTTTCTTGGGCTGCGAAGATTCTTGAAAATGCCAGGAACGATTTAGGTGTAAATGTTAGCCTTCAAGTTGAACAAGCGTCTTTAATTAGGGATATGATTTCTGAAAGAGAAGGTTGTTAGCTGGTCTTCCTCTTACTAGTTTCTTTTTTTTGTTATTCTTCTTTACAAAATTTCTAACTTGTTGGCATATTCTTGCATGAGCTGAGAAAAGATATCTTGAAAGAATTAGGGAACTTGAAGATGAGAAGAATCAGCTCGCGAATACTCTTGCTGCTCACAATAATAAATATTCACGATTGAAAGAGCAGTTTGACATTACTACCGTGAATTTCAATAGATCTCTCATTGTTGTTCGTAATGATTCTGTTAGGTTGGTTTGCAATGATCATGGAATCTCCCCTTCTATATATCCTGATCTTGCAAAGTATAGTCCCCGCAACAATCCCAAATCTTGACATCTCTGACAGCGAGGCTGAGGATTCTGGCGAGGATGAAGATAATAATGATAATGACGAAGGAGAAAAATCTGGTGGAGGAGAAGAATCTGATAAGAATGAAGATAGTGATGATAATGATGAAAGGGAGAAATCTGGCAATGAAGAGAAGTCTGACAAAGAGGATGGCGATGGATCTAGCTAGTTCTTCTTCTTCCTTCTATCTTCTTTGTATATTTATTTTCTTCTTTATGTAATATTGCTGTGATTTTCTCCAATTTTGTAAATTTCTTTTGCTTTTATCTGTATGAATTAAAAAACAATTCTTTTTCTGCAAATTAATCAATCAATATAATTAATATCCTTTAATTATCTGTGCAATCATATCATTTAATAATCTCTATGCAATTTTTATATGATGGATGAATAATAACTTCATTGTTCTTATGCATTCCCATACTTGCCTCTATTATTCATCTGCACTAAAAAAATTGAGTAGAGATTAGATATAAGCTTTAAATAAAATTTGCCTCAATATTGGCAATGTTATCCCTAGCAACAATTGCATAAAATCGCAATTCTCATAAATTCTGCGAGTATTATCGCAGTAATCTTGTGGTCTTATTATGCCTTCCTAATTAAAGGTCTTATTGTGCCACACTTTTTTCTTTCTGCGACAAAATCGTAGGACGTCTTTACATTTGCATGCATTGACCCATTGATCTTTCCTTATCTTTATTTTTTGATTGTATTGCGACAATATGACGACTCTAAGTTCCCTCGCGAGATCAAAGCCTCGTTACATTGTCGTATTGCGATGAAATCACAGGACATCTTTGCATTTTCATGTAAAAACCCATTGATCTCATCTTAACATTTCTCTTGTGGCTTGTTTCCTCTGTATTATTTACGTCACGTGACAATATGACAGTCCTAAATGTTCTTGCGATCATAAAGCCCCATGACATTGCCGTCTTAAGACACTTATCAGCTCCCTAATGGAGGGTCCTGCCCTTATCTTCCCCTTGGTTGCCCCTTCAAGGAGGGCACATCATCCATACAAGACTAGCTCTTCCCATCTAGATTTACCAACAACCAGCTGTTTTCGCAGCCTCTTGTCCTTTATGCCTATATGGCTTATAGTTACAAGACTGCACCCTAAGTGGGGTTTTCTTCAGGCCAAATGCATCATAGCCAAGACTTACCAAGAATGTCAAGTGTAGGAGCGGAATATCACAGCAAATGATAACTTACGAGATTGTGGAGAGAAAATACATTTTGCGAGCAAATAATATTTTGCGAGCAAGAAGGACATTTTGCGAGCAAAGGAAACCACGAAGGTTCGCAAGATAATCTTCAAATCCGAAATGGCTGGACAACACAACGGTCATCTATTGTAAAATCATATAAATATCCATTTAGGCATGAGAGGAAAGGGAGAGACACATTTTGAGAGAGGGGATGATTTTAGGAGGAGAGAGAAAATTTTAGAGAGGGATTTTATTTTCTTTATCATCTTCTTCCCCAAAAATTCTAGAGCTCCAAATATTCATTAATGGAGTCTCAATTGTAAAATCATGTAATCACATACAATCACTAGTGAAGCACCGTGGATATAGATCACATTGATCGAACCACATAAAAATCTTTGTGTCTCTTTATAATTTTAGTACCTTAATTCTTAGTTTCATATCAAATTAATTAGGTTTAGGAATCATTTTAATGGATTCCAATGAGGGTGTAGTTGTGAGATAATCCGCAACTACATAATTGGCGCTAGAAACAGAGAGAGAGCGAGAACGAGAAATATTGCGAGCAGAAAAGGAAGAACAACAATTTCAAGATGCTCTGCAAAAAAACAATTGTGATAATCTGGAAAGAAGATATTTGCAAAATTGTACAAAACCATATCTCATTGAACTTTCAAGGTTAAGAACGAACATGGGAATTCCTATGAAAGAGTCTAGGCTTCAGGCAGCAAACATCATCAAAATCCCAGGACAATAATTCGAAGAGGAATGACAGAGTTGAAAAGGATGAAATTAGAACAAAGCTACAGCAACAACTAAATTTAAAAGGGAAGAATTTTATTCCAATTTTATGATTTTAGTCTTTATATTATAAAATATAGTGATTTAAACTAAAATCTTGAGTAAAAAGCCTGATTCAAAGTGATTTCTGTTTACAGATTTACAACTTACAAAACTTGATTTACAAAGACATTTAAATGAATTTCAGAAATATTGGGTATCAAAAATTTCAGCAAAGTTGGAGAACTTTTCCATGAACAAAACTAGACGATTTTTAGATGATAATTTCATTTTAGACAAGATAAGGCTTAGCACAGATTCCTCTAGATTTTTCACTGAATTGTTTTGTTGTTTGCAGTAATACGTAATTGGAGATCTTCGTAGCATAAATTATTAACACACGAAGAAGAATACATCTTACGAAAAATATGTAAAGGGAGAAAACGACTTCAATTGTGAAAGAAGAAGGAATGGTACACAGTGGTAAAGATTCTACGAAGATGACTTTATATCATCAGATAAATAGGGAAGAAGAAGTTCTGCGAACAAAGACACCAACTCCAATGAAAACAAATGATGAGAGACAACCACACCAGTTTTGAGAAGAAGATCATCGATTAACGTACGTTGCAACAATAGATCATTTCACATCAATCAATACCTGCGTAGATAACAATTCCTGCGAAGTTTCGAGGGTAACTTATGGGTCGATTGAATTGAGTCCATGAGACTGCGAAGAGTAACGTAAAAATTAATGAAACTCATTGGCAGTAACTTTGTTGACAACTTTTTCAAAAACCAACTCCGACTATATCTCATCATATCATCAAAGAATCATCGAAGAGATATGAGAAATAGCAGCTGTGGAAGTTTTAAAATAAACCACTTTATAGAAGGGGAATCTTAATTCGTCATCAGCATTAATTAGTGAACAACAGGCAAGGATACCTCGTCAATCAAAGAAACTTGACAAGGCCACTACAATCACATCAGCTGCTATTATCTTGCGAACATAATTATCTTGCGAAGGCAAAGAAGAAAACCTCTTTGTTATTAGGTGTCTAACCCGGATACTATTCGTCGATATTCGCATAATTATTTTGCTATTATATTGCTATTATCTTGCGAACAAAGACTTGAGACCTGGGGTTTCGAAGGCAAGTGCTGTGTGTGTGAAAGGAAGGCAAAGGAGCTGGAAACCAGTGGAGTTGTGAAACGTAATGTACGGAGTTGGGAAGCTGAGAAGAACGGTGTTGGGTGACGATGGCAGTGATGGCTTGACTGAACGGTGGAGGAAAGAGCTTGGATGACAGTAAGGGTATGAGCTTGTTATTCGTACGTACAGGGAAGTGTTTTACACGGAAAAGAAAGTAGAAACTGGAGTTAGTGGTGTTATGACCGTGGTGAATAAAGGTGAAGGAGGAGTTGGTTCTGTTGTTCGATTCGAAAATGAGGGTTGGTGATTAAATTGGGATGGACTGGACCCATTAGAGGTGATTAGCTTCGCCAAAGCATCACCAGAAATGACGAACCTATAGCCAGACAAGGAACTTGCGAACGTTCGCAGAAAATATTCGTTTACTTCATTACCCAGATTCAGCAAGTCAACTATCCGTAATCAGTGATACAATAACTTGCAATATAGAGCGCTACCAATCTGAGCCGGTCAACATTTCAATGACGAAGTTACCTTATCAATAACTATATCAAAGCAACTTATCAAATGTGAAATATATGATCCGAAGAAGAGTTCATAAAGTGGAGCAAAAGGGTGATTAATTATCGCCAGTTCACTCTCAAAACACCAGGGAAGAATTTAGAAGACCACCATATACTTCTTAAACATCTGGAAGTTCGCAAAGTCCAGCTAACAAATCAAATGAAAGAGGCATGCATAATAGCAAAGAATGCTAGAAGTGAATAGTTAGCTAATCACAAATAAAAGTTAGTCTATCAGAAAAGAACAAATGAAATTCAATGATCAAGATACGTTGAATTTATCATATCTTTAAATCCTAGCAGGGGAGAGAACAATGGGATGAAGAAGAAGTAAAAACGTACAAAGAAGGGACTTAATGGATACCAAAGGAAGCCAGCGTAATAGAAGGGACTTAATGCATGCAAAAAAAAAAAAAAAAAAAACGTGCAGAGCAACAAATGAAAATGTACAGAGAAAAGAAGTAATAACAAGACAAAAATATGAGTTGCTTTCGCAAACAGAAACTAGCTCAGATGGTCGCAAGAAGAGCTGATAAGATGATGGACACAAGTTCGAGTCTCCCCATTCGCAAATTTTTTTGAAATTCGCAAATGTTTGCCATGCGAATATTCGCAACACAAACAATTCTACTCTTTGCACTTCGCAAATATTTACCTTGCGAAACTTCGCAGCATGAGTTTATATCGTAAATATTTCCTTCGCAGATGTTAACTTCGTACAAATGTTTACTTCGCAGATGTTCGTCTACTTCGTGTAAATCATTACTTCGCAGATGATCATTTACTTTGTGCAAATTATTACTTCGCAAGATTTTTGGGTATTTCGCAAGAAGAAAGTGGGAGATTATTTCACAAGAAATGACAAGTCATATACTTCGCAAGAGACAACAACAAGCCGTAAAAAGGTAAGTACCATTTCCCTGAATATTTTATTTACAAAAGATAAAAGATTTTTGATTTTATTCCCCAAAATCGATATACTCGCAAGATTTCTACAATTTCTAAGATTTCAAAACATTTCAAAGATTTTTTAGATTGGTGAAAAGTGATACAATCGCAAGATTCAAAAATAAGTTTATCGCAAAAATTTAACGATCTCAAAAATTTTCAAAGACTTCAAAATTACAAAAAATAGAGAAAATTAAATTCCTATATTTCTATAGAACAATTTTGATTAATACTTCTCATACTTCTTATACTAAACAATTCATGAAAACATTCAACATTTTATGCACATGAAAAATTTACGATGAATTTTTAAAAGGCGAAAAAATACCGCCATTTATGATTAACTTGCGAATAAAAGACCGCAATCTGTGATCAGCCTCCAAAAAAGAAAGAGAGCCGCAGAAAATTTTATACAGGCAAACCTTTGTGGCGTACACCCTAGTTCGCGAAGCTATATTTCGTAAGAGGCAAAGTCCTAAAGTACATCATTTAAGGGGGTACCTATAAACGTGGCTCAGGGTAACCGGAACACCACCAAGGGCCCTTAGTACATGGTAAAAATTTAGGGGTACAACCCAATAATGGGGTACCTATCCGGGTTAGACACCTTGGATTCTCACCTAATCTAGCGACATTACGCAATATAAAATGCGGTGTAAGAGGATTTAGGTTGGGCGACTAAGACATACTGTCTTTCCCAAGAAGTGCAGAAAACGATCAAGGCGCCGAGGTACACGGTTGAGTCAAGAGTGCCGGGTGAGGTTGAACCACATCTGCCATTTTTGACAAGTCTTGGAAAATGATGCACTTGGCCCAAAGATACCCCATAGGGTGCAACCTCGTAACTATAAGCCCTATAGGAAAAAAGGATAAGAGGTTGCAATCAAAAGCTGGTTGTTGGCAGAACCGGATGGGAAGATCTAACCTTTTATGGTCGATGTACGCTTCCTTGAAGGGACAACCAGGGGGAAGATAAAGGGCAGCACCCTCCATTAGGGAGCTGATACGTTCTATAAGACGCAAATGTCACGAGGCTTCTTGTTTGCGAAAACATAAAGGCTTGTCATATTTGTGCAACAATTGAACTTCTGCGAGCCTTCTAAAAAAAAAAAAAAAAAAAAAAAAAGAAAAAGAAAAGAAAAAAGAACTCGCAGAACATAACAATGAAGATAAGATAAGATGAGATCAATGGGTTTTTGCATGAAAGTGTAAAGACGTCCTGTGATTTCATCGCAAGACGATAATGTCACGAGGTTGTATATTCGCAAGAATGTTCAAACTTGTCATATTATCGCAAATACAAAATATTATCACAAAAGAGGTGGAAAAATAAGACCTTTACTTAGGAAGGCATGATAAGACCACATCAATTAATTCCATCAGTATCATTGAAGAATTTTGAAGAGAATATATATCATGAAGACAATCCCATTGAAGAAACAAAGAAGACAATCCCATTGAAGAATTTTCACGAAGAAGAAGCGATTTCATTCGCGATCAAAGACGAATATATATAAGAAAATACATAAATAAACTTGCGAAGATAGTTATATGAATGGAAGCAACTCAAAGTTATATCAATTTTACTACGGCAAAATGAGCTAAGTAACAGAAACTTGAAATATGCATTATAATAGATAAGTATTCACATCATACAAGCATCATACTCGCATCATTCAAGCATTATATTTGCATCATAAATGCATTGCATAAACATTTCATGGCATAAGAATCGCATACATATTTCATGACATAATCATTACATAAATATTATATTCGCACAAGTATTGTACAAAATTTTACAGGAAAATACCACGAAACTTCGCAGAAAAGTTCATAATTCGCAGAACTATTCATAGTTCGTAACACTATATTCGCAACACTATGTTCGTAACACTATATTCGCAACAGTACATTCGCAACAGTATGATTCGCAACAGTATGTTCGCAGCACTATTCGCAGCACTATTCGGAAGTTCAGAAATGCGCAGAAAAACTCAGGAATTCGTAGAAATATTCAGAAGATAACAGGGTTACCACTTGAGGCAGAGGCAACATAACAATAGAGATGCAATTTAATTATTCAACATTTTCTCAAGAATTCTCTTTCGAAGATAAATAACAGAGGCAACTATGGATACCCAAGAAAATATTTGATGTTCTTTATCTTCGCAGCAAGAATCCTCACCAAAAGTGGAATAATAATTTCACATGAACAGAAGCAAGAATCCTCACCAAAAGTGGAATAATAATTTCACATGAACAGAGGCAATATTTATCACTCTCTTAAGGATACTTCATACTTCCTATATATTTCGAGGATTAAGTACTTCTTATACTTCTTCAAGGATATTTTATATTTCTTATACTTCATACTTCTTCAAGATACTTCACATACTTCATACTTCGCAAGATGATACTTCTAATTACTTCTCAAAGCTTCAGAACTTCGCAAAAGAATAGAGGCAAGTATATACTTTTTGAGTTTGATATTCTTTCGCTCGTTCCTTCATCAACAAAGATCAAATACTACTACAACGGATTTTTTCTTAAAGATCTCTCTTCAAGCAATATTCAAGAAAAAAGAGGCAAGATGTAGGAGCGGAATATCACAGCAAATGATAACTTACGAGATTGTGGAGAGAAAATACATTTTGCGAGCAAAGAATATTTTGCGAGCAAGAAGGACATTTTGCGAGCAAAGGAAACCACGAAGGTTCGCAAGATAATCTTCAAATCCGAAATGGCGGGACAACACAACGGTCATCTATTGTAAAATCATATAAATAGCCATTTAGGCATGAGAGGAAAGGGAGAGACACATTTTGAGAGAGGGGATGATTTTAGGAGGAGAGAGAAAATTTTAGAGAGGGATTTTATTTTCTTTATCATCTTCTTCCCCAAAAATTCTAGAGCTCCAAATATTCATTAATGGAGTCTCAATTGTAAAATCATGTAATCACATACAATCACTAGTGAAGCACCGTGGATATAGATCACATTGATCGAACCACGTAAAAATCTTTGTGTCTCTTTATAATTTTGGTACCTTAATTCTTAGTTTCGTATCAAATTAATTAGGTTTAGGAATCATTTTAATGGATTCTAATGAGGGTGTAGTTGTGAGATAATCCGCAACTACAACAAGGGAGTTTCGTACGCCCCGGGCACTCTTGGCTCAACCGTGTACCTCGACGCCTTGGTCATACTTTTCACTTCTTGGAAGAGATTCTCGGTCGTCCAACCAGGGTATAACCATATATAGTTGGAAATCCAAGATCTCTCTCCCGGATAGGTTTTCTTTAACCCCCAACATCTGCATGAATCAGGATCCAGCAGCGGTGTAACCTTACCCCTGAATCATGTCAAGAGATACTCCATCCTATGACGCGCTATTAGGTCTTACATTTGACTCTTGCAAAATTTTATTCGCGAACTAGGATGCATGCCATAAAGGTTTGTCCCATTCTATTAATCTCTGCGAAATTTTATTCGCGCTTCTCGCGAGTATTGTAACTCTGATAAAATTTCACAACTTTGATCTTCTTTATTTTTGTAAAATCTTGCAATTCTTTCAAGCAGAATACTCTGTTCAATTACATATTCTTCAAACAAATCATTCATAGAGTTTTCTAAAGTTTATCACTTTACCTCTCTACTTACTATTTTCCGGTTCTTCTTTTCTGCTACGTTTTATTGTTGTTTCTTTATCTGCGAGACGCTCGCCATCAATTTCTTCTTTCTGCTCTATTGTATCAATCATTAACCTTTCACATCTCTGTCTTTGTTTGATTTTGTACTTCCAATTGCTATTCTTCTTAGCTTTTTCTTCGCAAGACTTCATATCAATTTCATAACATTACTTACTTTCTCCCCAATCTCCTTTAATAACTCCAACACCCTAAGGATGAGGAAATTTAACACACTGGTGGAAAGTAGATGCTACACCTAATATACCGTGTAGCCAAGGTCGACCAATCAGAGCATTGTAAAGTGATTCAATGTCAACAACACAGAACAAGATCTTGGAAGTTATCCCTTTCAATGGAATCTGCATCTCAATTTCCCTTTTGGGTTTATTGGCAGTACCATTAAAACCATAGATTTTATATGTTGAGGGAATTAGATCTTCGTCTCTTCCACCCATTGTTTTATAGGTATGATAAAATAGTATGTCAACAGAGCTGCATGTGTCTATTAGAACTCTATTGATAGCCCAAGAATCTTAATTTTCATCACCATTTTCTTCATCTTCTTCCTCCATTTGCTTTGGGTTTATATCTAATCTTACTACCAATGGGTTATCATGTTGCTCGCTAGGTTCTGGTACTTCTTGTGCACTGAAAGATATAATTTGTTTCTGCCATTCTTCTAATGGTGAAGCTCTCGCGATATTCATTATCTCTCTTCCATCTGTGTCTCTCGTGAAGACTCTGCTTAGAACATTATCATGGAAATCCTCTATTGTTCTATGTGAATTTACAGTGGAATTACAAAACAAATTCTTTGCTTTAGCCCCAACTTCTATTACGAATGATTCGGCTCCTTTTACAGTGTTTACCCTGCGAATTTCTGGTGCTGGAGGCAATCGCTGAGATTGTGGATGTCCTACTAAAAAGTGATTTAGCTTTCCTTGTTCAATCATCCTTAAAATTATTCTCTTTACATTCCTGCAGTCATTTACTATGTGGCCATGAAAATGATGGTAAGGACGAAATCTTGACTGCGATTATTAGGATGTGGTTCTTTTCCCACGTTCCATGGAGATGGTATATTTTCCATTAAAATAATAGCTTCCCAAATTTTTTCTATACTAGCATTGAGATGAGGCATCTTTATTTCTTCCCATATGATCTTCTGATTCCCTTGACTTCTGAAATTGTTTTGCCTCTGTCCACCATAAGTTTCTTGCGGCTGATCAAGCCTTTGAATCTTATTATTCCCACCGCGATTGTAATAATTCTTCTCCCTTTCATATTCTTCTTGATCTCGACTGCCTATAGATACCAATTTCTGCTGGTTATCAGTTTCTACTTTCTCTTGTTGCACTTGTGAGATGCTCGCCACATTGTTTATCATTTTAGGAAGTAAACTCCCATTTGCTGCTACGGAATTGGTGTTCGCGATGGGATATGATTCCATCTCATTTTGTTTCTCCTCCAAAGCAATGTATTCATCTTGTAGTTCTCGTAGTTCAGTCATAGTGATTGTATTCTTGACTCTAAAAACTTGTATGTACAACAGATTGGTCGCGAACATTTCATTAATGAAGGATAAAATTAGGTATCTTTCATCTACTCTTCCAGCCATCTCGCTGCACATTGATTTCCACCTTATGGTTAAGTGCTTCAAACTCTCGCCAACTCTCTGTTTTAACCCAAATACATCTTCAATACCCGGCCGCGATGAATTGTTGCTAATATAAGCTCCTAGAAATGTAGCTTGTAAATGATCAAAAGAAGTTATGGTATTCTTTGGAAATCCCTCGAACCATTTTAATGCCTCGTGATTAAGCTAGACGCAAAATATTTGCATAGTACAACATCATGGTTTTCCCACTGTAGCATACATCTAACATAAGCCTTGACGTGTTGAACAACACAAGTAGTCCCATCAAAGATGCTGGTTAATGCTGGTAAATTTCATTTTGGAGGTATTCATCTTAATTGTACTTCTTAAGTAAATGGAGTTCTCGCAGCTTCTTCAATAGCTTCATCGAGCTTCCTTCTTCCTCCTTTTCTTCTATTCTTTATCATTCCTCGCATATCTGCTACTTCTCTTAATATTTGCTCATTCTCAGTTGAGTTTTGCTCCATTGACCTTTTTAATGCATCTTCCCTTCTTCTGTGCTCTTGCCTTTCTTGTCTTGCGAGATGTTGTTGCCTTCTTCTTCATTGTCATCCCGTCTTTCTCTATGATTTTCTCTTTCACCCTCCTCTTGAAATCGCAGCTGTCTACTTTCTTCTCTTCGGATTTCTTTATTTCTCCTCATTTATCTTCGCTGCCTTTATAATCTCCTCTGTATTCTATCATACTCCTCCTGGATATTATCATTGTAGCGATTTTTTGTACGCCTCCTTTCTCAATTTTCATGGTTATTTTGTCGTACTGCCTCTCGAAATTCTTGTTCTTCTACTTCTGCCCTTAATATTTCTCTCTCGCAAGCCAGGCGTGCTTGTTCGGCGTAATGTCTCTCAATTTCTTCTTCAATTATTCTTTGATTCCTTTGATTCTCTCGCCCATGTAATATCCTCCTACCTTCTTCTGGATTTTCTTCTTCATTTTGGTTGTTTCTTCCCTCTTGATTTCTATTGTTACGTCTATTATCCAATGCTTCGACATGCGGATTATATCGATCTCCAATTATATCTTCTTCTCTATGACATTGTTCTCTATTTAAATTTTGCATTTCTTCTCTAATATTTCTCATAGGGGAATTTTTCCTTGGTTCTCCTCTAAATGATCTTGGATTTGATCTAATAGTACTTCTTGATCTCCTTATTTGTAATCTCAAATTCTCCATTCTTAGCTCATGATTTTGTCTTGTTATGTTCGCACGCTCTTCTGCCTCTAATCTTCTTTCTTCCTGTATTCTTTGTCTCAAATCATCTACTATTTCATTTTCACGTTCTTCATGAATTAATCCTCCAACCATTTCTTGATTTATTTCTCCTTCTTCTTCATTTCTTAATTGTCGATTTTCTGCTTCTTCTATCGAATCCGACCTCCAAGTATGCACACTCACTCTATCATAATCCACATTCCTATCTTGTGTTTGTGCTTGTTGATTCAGATATTGAATTGAACTTTCTGCTTCATTTCTTATTCTATTTATTCCTGATCTTATCCTTAAAGATTCTTCTAATTCACCTGTTCCCTCACCTGCAAGTCTTTTACTTCTCCTCACAGTTGTCGGTGGTTCTGATGTATTTCTTCTTCTTCTAGCCATTTCTTCAACTCTAACAATTTCCTAAAATTTTCAAGTTATAATTAGAGATTTCTTAGCTTGATTCTCCCTGTTTCTGGGCACCAAAATGTAGTTGCAGGAATTCCCACACTACACCCTTGATAAGAATCTACAGAAATTGAATTATATTTGAGGATGAATTACGACACTTTCTTATTATTCTAATTTTTAGAATTCTTTACAAAAGATAGAAGAACTCAGAAGTACAAATTTATTTCTAGAGTTTCTCTCTCCTCAAAACCTTATCAACTCTCAAAAAGACATCATCATCTTCTGAACCTAACGAACCCTTTATATAGGGATTTACATAGTGGATGACAGCTAAGTTTTCCTCCTATTTAGGATTTATTCTGGGATCTCATCGCGATCGCTACAATGTTCTCTTTCGCAAGAATGATGACCATCGCAGGAAAAACATAATCTTCTTGTACCTCTTCCATTGTCAACTTTTATGTCTTTCTTCTGGATATTCTGTGACGCTCGCGAAACGCTGTTAAAGAGTCTTTTGTGACGCTCGCAAAAGTACTGTTAATATCGCAGGGATAGCGTTTTAGCGATATTCTGATCCTACACCATTTACAATTTTAGTATTTTAATCATCATTTTCATATCAAATGAATTTAGATCAAGAAATTATTATCAAGATATTACATGGGATGTGTTGTGGGATTTCCTACAACTACAACAGTACCATTGAAACCATAGATCTTATAAGTTGATGGTATTAGATCCTCGTCTCTTCCTCCCATGGTTTTGTAAGTATGATAAAATAAGATATGTACCGAGCTTCCCGTGTCAATTAAAACTCTGTTAATAGCCCAAGAATCTTCAGCTTCACCATCCTCATTTTCTTCATCTTCTTCTTCTATTTGTTTTAGATTTATTTATAATCTTACCACTAGTGGGTTATCATGCATCTCTCCAGGCTCAGGCACTTCTTGTGCAGTGAAAGATATTGTCTACTTTTTCCACTCTTCTAATGGCGAAGCTTTCGCAATATTCATTACTTCTCTCCCATCCGCATCTCTCGCGAAAAATCTGCTTAGAACATTATCATGGAAATCCTCTATAGTTTCGTATGAATGTATGTTGGAGTTACAGAATAAATTCTTCGCTTTTGCCCCAACTTCTATCACAAATGTTTCTCCTCCCTTTGTTGTATTCACTCTGTGAATTTCTGGTGGTGGTGGTAATTGCTGAGACTGTGGATGTCCTATTAGACAATGGTTTAATGTTCCCTGATCTATCATCCTCAAGATGATTCTTTTTACATTCCTGCATTCACTTATTGAGTGACCATGAAAATGATGATAAGGGCAAAATTCTTGACTTCGATTATTTGGGTGTGGCTCTTTTCCCATATTCCAGGGTACGGGTATGTCTTCCATCAAAATTATAGCCTCCCAAATTTTCTCTATGCTAGCATTTAAAGGTGGCATCTTAATTTCTTCCCATATTATCTTCTGACTTCCTTGCCATCTGTAATAATTTTGTCTTTGACCACCATAAATCTCTTGCGGCTGATCAAGCCTTTGAATTTTATTATTTTCACTTCGACTAAAGAATTTTCTTTTCCTTTCGAACTCTCCTTGATCTCTACTTCCCATAGCTACTAATTTATGTTGATCATCATTCATACTTTTTCCTTGCTTCACCTGTGAAGTGCTCGCTACTGTATTTATTAATCTGGGAAGTAGACTTGTGTTTGTTGTACCTGAACTGGTGTTCGCAATGGGATATGACTCCATCTCATTTTGTTTCTCCTCCAATGCAATGTATTCTTCTTGTAACTCTCGCAGCTCCGTCATGGTGATTGTATTTTTGATTCTGAAAATTTGTATATACAGCAGATTGGTTGCGAACATAGCATTAGTGAAAGTTAAAATGAGGTATCTCTCATCCACTCTTCCTGCCATCTCACTACACATTGTCTTCCATCTTATGGTTAGATGTTTCAAACTCTCGCCAACCCTCTGTTTTAACCCAAATACATCTTCAATGCCATGTCGCGAAGAATTGTTACTTATATATGCTCCCAAAAATTGTAGTTTGCAAATGATTGAAAGAAGTTATAGTGTTCTTAGGTAAACCTTCGAACCATTTTAGCGCCTCGCCTGTTTAGCTGGATGCGAAATATTTGCACAATACAACATCATGGTTTTCCATTGTAGCACAACCTAACATAAGCTTTGACATGTTGAATAGCACAAGTAGTTCCATCAAAGACACTGGTTAACGTTGGAAAATTGCACTTTGGTGGTATTCCTCCTAATTGTACTTCTTGGTTGAATGAAGTTTTCACAGCTTCTTCAATGGCCTCATCAAGTTGCCTTCTGCCTCCCTCTTTTCTGTTATTTAACATTCCCCTCATTTATGCTAACTCTCTCAAGATCTGTTCATTCCCAGCTGAATTTTGCTCCATTGGTATTTTCAGTGCAACTTCCCTTCTTCTGCGCTCATGTCTTTCTTGCTTTGCGATATTTTGTGCTTCTTCTTCAGCATCTTGATTCTGCCTTCTTCCGTGATTTTCTTCTTCACCCCCTTCATGAATTCGCAAATGATTATGTCTTTCATTTTGTCTTCTGCTATTTTCTTCATTTCTCATCATTTGTCTTCGCTGTCTTTCTATTCTTCTTTGTATTCTATCATATTCCTCACTGATATTATCATTGTTACGATTTCTTGCGCGTATCCTTTCTCGATTGTCATGATTATTCTGACGTATTGCTTCTTGAAGCTCTTGTTCTTCCATTTCTGCTCTCAATCTTTCTCTTTCGCAAGCTAGACGTGCTTGTTCAGCATAATGTCTCTCAATTTCATCCGCAATTATTCTTCGGTTTCTTTGAATTTCTCGCTCATGTAATATTCTTCTTCCTTCTTCTCGATTTCTTCACCATCTTGGTTATTTCCACCCTCTTGATTTCTATTATCACGTCTATCATCCACAGTTTCACCACGCGGAATGTAGCGATCATTAATCATCTCTTCTTCTCCATAATGCTGCTCTTCATTCGGATTTTTCATTTCCTTTCGAATATTCTCACCAGCAATTCTCACATAGGAATTTCGCCTTGCTTCTCCTCTCAATGACCTTGAACTTGATTTTGTAGTACTTCTTGATCTCCTACTTTTTAATCTCAAATTCTCCATTCTTAACTCGTGATTTTGTCTTGTTAAATTCACGCATTCTTCCGCCTCTAACCTTATTTCCTCTTGTATTCTTTGTCTTAAAGCCTCTACTGCTTCATTTTCATCATCTCCATGAATTAATCCTCCAACCATTTCTTGATCTCTTGTCTCTCGCCTTTCATTTCTTAATTGTTGATTTTCTGCTTCTTCTATTGAATCTGATCGCCAAGTATGCACGCTCATTCTGTCATAATCCACATCTCTATCTTGTATCGGTGTTTGCTGATTCAGTTGTTAAGTGTCATGTACCAAGGTATAATGACGGGATAAACACTTGATTCAGAGAATCAAGTTTCTCTGGTTCCGAAGAACACAACCTAAAATTGTTAAACGATTATTTTGATTAATAATTTGATAACCTTTCAATTACAGACCTTCTGCTGATATAACAACCTTTCTTCTAACCTAACATCTAACAGCTAACAACGCTCCAGGTGGTTACATCACAGCCACTCTTTGCACTGACATTAACTACTAATTACCACTACCAATTATACTGAGTACCATTATTACTAATGACGGACAAAAATATGATATAGGGCACCCCCACGTATATGACATTCCACCCTCCTTGAAAACATACTTGTCCTCAAGGATTAGAGGTAAATGAAGCACCAAAAGTTAGAAAGATAGCGCCTGGTGAGGAGCAGTTGTTGTCGCACCTGCTGTACAGAATCCCAATACTCTTAACGCCAGTAAAAATTCATGCGAGGCCCATACAGTTCCAATACCAAAGCCCATTTGTTGACTTCCCAAACTGCGTCTTCTTGGTGGGTACCATGAGCTGAATAATAATGGTCAAAAAGTGGCCCAGGTTTGCAAAGCACTGACGAATATCTCCAATACTTCAATTGTAACTGGGATTTCACGAGCATAACCAAAACATCCACTTTCCTGACAATAGTTACAGCTGATTCCCTGGTATAAGACATAATGGAAATAGAATCTCCCGACCATAGAACCATGTTTAGCATATCACCTGACACCATGGATATTGGAGTTTCCTTTGGTTTCTCTTCAGTGCAATTACCTCCACTCTCAACATGGACAGTGCTGAGTACACCTTTGTATATGTTGCCGAATTGTAGTGACAAGTGAAGTTGGTGATGAACATCACCAGTTGCGGCAAACTTCCAACTTAAAGGAAATACCATCAGTAATGTGGTAGGCTCGGAAAGATACCTACTTCTATGTATAAACTGCAAGTGCACAGTGTCGACAAGCAACACAGGGCAAGCACAGGTCGAACCACAGAGACTTGGAGAGTGTAGAAGTTGATTCTAAATCCTGATTCAGAGAGTAACCAAAAGGGGTTTGATTTTGTCGATACGACGATATGATTTTCAAGTGACTGAAATAATAAAAGTAAAAGATGCAAATAACAAGATATGTAAACAATGATAATATGGATACTAGGGTATTCAAATCCACCAATAACCTATGATATGCATTCAACTTGTAATATTATTCTTGTCCTTATAGTAGATTCAAGTCTACCGTATAACTAAGGTGTTTCTCCAATGGATAATTTAATCACAACTAAAGTATTTCTCCAAAGCATTAATTGTCTAATTAAGCACAACTAATCTGAAGATCAATATTTGGTTAAGCATGAGTTGTAGCATAATCAACATAGAGATATTCTAACTACAATGGATACATGGCATACATTGTGAGAGCAAGATGTTGAAAAACTTGGATTAAATTATATCTTTAAACAATTCTAAACTTTCAAGAACAAGATACAAGATATGAATACATACCAATGAGATTAGGGCTTCATCTAAACCCTAGTAAATGAAATTAAAACATGAAGAACATTACAACAAAATTTAAATTTGATAAACTAACATGAACAAGCTATTCTTGGATGGTTTTTCAACACAACAACCCTCTCTATTTATACACAAAATTCCCTCAAGCACTTGGATCCGAATTTTGGCACTCATCCACTCAACAAAACATGTTTTCTTAATTGATGGAATATATTTGGTTGTGGGAAACAAATTGGGAGTGATTGAGTGAGAGAATGGGGGTGAGGTGGATGTTTTGGAAAGAATCCAATGGGGGTGAGGTGGATGTTTTGGAAAGAATCCAATGGGGGTGAGGTGGATGTTTTGGAAAGAATCCAATGGGGGTGAGGTGGAAATGGATTTGGGTCTTGGGTTTTGGATCATGGGTTTTGGATCATGGGTTGTTTAATCCCATGAATTTGTAAACAGGTTGCCACTGATGCGCGAGCGGGTTGCAACGCTTCCAACTTTCTTCTCTTTTGTCTTCATAATTCTTCCAAGCTTTATTTAGTACTTAAAAACACAAAATTAATTAATACAAATATTTATTCTTGAAAATGGTAAAAATGCAGAATTTGGGATAATATATGACTTTGAAGCGCGAAAGATGAGTTAAGTGCCAATGAAAAGGTGTATGAATATGCAATATTTGGCACTCATCATAATGCAATTGGAAAGCTGGCCATCGTAGTATGAATATAAGTTCCAACTATCATCGCTAGTACACAATTTATACAACAGTAAAATATAAAACCCCACAGATTAGTGGAACAAGGGATAGCAAAATCACTTGAATCCAATTTGTAAAAATCTGCCAGTTTCTTGCAGAAAGAAGCAAAATACCAGGCAGGGTAAAATGTGTGCAGATAAGTACGAAGGAACTTCCTGACTTTCCATAGAATTCTCTCATAAGTCGCACGTCCGGCGAACACTTCAGGTGTAAGCAATGGAGAGTATAAGAAGCTGAGTTTTGAGCGATAAACATCACCTGTTGTTGTACCCCACCGCATAGCAAAACAAGAATAACGCCTGACCTTTTTTTGTGCATTAACACCTCTCTGAAAAGATTCCATATGTATCATTTCTATATCAGCAAGTAAGCCATATCCCATCTACCAAATAAGGGAACCTTGCTGCAACATTTTATCAATTAACTGGCAATCGACACTAAACACCCTGAGCTCAGCAAGTATGAAAGTTGTAGTATTAGATAAACCAGTACCCATTTTGAGCTGCGAAATATTGTTCTCAGAATGCCCATTTGTGTCACAGCTCATAACAGAGGAATTAACTGCCATAGTATCACTTCTCACACTCCACAAACCAGGTGAAACCAACTTGAATTTCCACCTCAAGTACTCCACCAACAACTTGACATGTAGCATTTGAATTACCATGAGCATGATCTGAATTTTCGACACCCACGTGCGAATTGAAGTAGTCCAACTGGAATTTCCAACTCTACATGGACCTGTAGAGTACAATTTGTATTTCCATTTCAAAAAGTCCACTAATTTCGACACAATTAGAGCATGTGGAACAATGAGTACAAGTTGTATAATCGACATCCTCCCATAGCCTTTCTTTGTTTGATACCGCATACGCAGCTTAGATGACCATGGCTGACAGCAAGAGGGTTTTTGTTGAGTAAAATACCATGAAAGAAGACCATATGTGGTATAATGGAGAGATTTATTTATCACTTCTTCCTGACTAGCTGCCGGTGTAAGACATAAACTTGAGAGGGAGAAGCCCATCCATTCAGTTCCTGGCTTAAAAACGTCTTGAAGAATTCGGAAAAAATCAACACCCCAAGACTCAAACTGACAGACCAAAAACACCTCAGGCAACACATACTTCAGCTGGGAAATAAAATTTTCCTCTTCCCTCATTTCAAACATTTGATGAAACAACTCCCTAACATTCTTAATCTCAGACATTAGCATATAAACTAATTTGTCATAGTAAGCATCCATGAATGTTAACCCATTAAGACTAACCAAATAAGAATTAAGGATGAATTTAGAAATATATCTACCAAAAGAATAACACATCTCAGCCGTCTCAATTGGTTAACCGTAATCAAATAGACTTAGAAAATAGTCAAAAGTAAGGGAAAAACATTCTGTACCTACAAGTAGGTTGCTGTGAATAATGAAAAAATAAGCCTTCAAGCTTTGAAGTTCCAAAAAAATAACCTCATCAATGTGAATTTGTCTTATCATGACGAAAGCATAGGCAGCGGTCTTGGGAGCTTCATCAACTTGAGAATTTATACTATCAATTGAACCATCCTTGACTAGCACAACCCCACTTGAACATATAAACTGAAATTCCAGCTGATACCCATGTTTATAAAGCAGTTCTTGAACAAGTCTCCTATAGCATCCATCCAACAGTTTCAACCCCACAGAAAATTCAGAATACCTTTGCAGTAGTTCAATATCTTTTCCTCGGTCAAAAACTCTACCCCATTTGAGATTCCAGAACAATTCAACTCCACTATCACGCAATTTCACAACCTTACTCACAGACATTTTATCGAACATCATTCCAGCAGTACAACTAACACCCCCATTAGTTGGTATACAAATGATTGAATCACCAGGCCAAGAAGTTGACCAGTACCCCTTCTTAGAGAGTAGCTCATACACAGAATTTTCATCACATTCATCCATTAAAATTGAGAAAACATATAGTGCAAAAGAACATGAAGTAATTGTATCAAAACCAAATTCATAAACACCAGCCAAATAACAAAACCTATTAATGAGTTTGAAATCTTTCCCTGGATTAAATATACTACGAGAAGAATTGACAATAATGGAAAAACACTCACCCAGTAGTGGTTTGTAAAAATGCAAACTCTGATGCTTCCTCTTGAACCCATTCACGGTCCTTATTGGAATTAATTTAACTATAGCAGTAGTTGAATCTTCGTTCTTTTCATCGAAAAAAACGAAGGAATCAAAATTTCTTCATCAGTGGTTGAATCCTCATTTTCATCGAAGAAAAACGAAGGAATCAATTCATCAAGATAATCGAGAGAATCATCATTTTCTGCAGCTTCTTCATCAACATCAGTAGGGATGGATTTGATGTTCTCAGATGGAGAGACTGTGAAATCACCAATTGAATTAGCAGCAACTGAACCCAAATCGGTTTTCATGGCGGAAGCATCTGAATCCAATTGGGTAAAAGAATTTGTCAACTCCACAGATTTAGAGAGTTTATCAACAGTGATGGCTAGTTGATTAACCATGGCGGTTAGTTGATCAAGATTTTTGGTGACCTCTTTAGCTGTGAGTATTTCTGGCATGATAACAGGTTCCAGGAAAGGAGTCTGATACCAATTCTCATGTACCAAGGTACAATGACGGGATAAACACTTGATTCAGAGAATCAAGTTTCTCTGGTTCCGAAAAACACAGCCTAAAATCGTTAAACGATTATTTTGATTAATAATTTGATAACCTTTCAATTACAGACCTTCTGCTGATATAACAACCTTTCTTCTAACCTAACATCTAACAGCTAACAACGCTCCAGGTTGTTATATCATAGCCACCCTTTGCACTGACATTAACTACTAATTACCACTAATAATTATACTGAGTACCATTATTACTAATGACGGACACAAATATGATATAGGGCACCCCCACGTATATGACATTGAGATTGATTTTCTCCATTATTCATTGTTCTGTTGCTCAATGTTCTTAATCTTGAAGATTCTCCTATTTCATTTGTATCTTCTCCAGCAAGTCTTTTACTCCTACTTACAGTTATTGGTTGTTCTGATATATTTTTTCTTCTAGCCATTTCTTCAATTTTGATGTATTACTGTAAATTACGTAAAAATCTTCCCAAATTTCTTCAAATTCTTACAAATCACAATTTTAATCTTTGCTGAGAAACATTCCCTGTTTCTAGCGCCATTATGTAGTTGCAGGAATTCTTACACTACACCCCTCACCAGAATTCATAATAATCAACACATATTTGAATATTAAGAACAACACTTTATTGATTAATTCTTAGAAATGTTACAAGAAATGGAAGATATCAAGAATACAACCGCTCACAAGAATTTTCTCTCTCCTTAAAACTTTCTCAACACTCTGAAATTGATCTCTCTCCTCTGGGTCTATTGGCTCTCTTTATATAGGGTAGTTACATAGTGGATGACAGCTAAGTTGTCCCTTAATTTTGGATCTGACTCGCGATATTCTCGCAGCAGTTGTAATGCTTATTCTCGCAGATGCCGTAATCTTCGCAGGATCTCCATGCTCTTCTCTTATTTCTGCTACCGTCATCCATTACGTCATTCTTTGAGTCAGTCTGCGACGCTCGCAAAGTGTTGTTGAAGAGCTCGCGGAAATGTTGTTTATAAATTTCGCAAGAGAACTGCTGTGGAGATATTCTGATCCTACAGGAAACTTGATGCACTGATGTAACGTTGATGCTACAGATTTGATTGCGTGTATCCATGATATTCCCAACAACATGTTATATAGTGACTCCATATCCACCATACATAGCGTTATTTGTGTTTCAATTTCTCCCAACGAAATTCTCACTGTTATTTCTCCTCTTGGTTTAGTTGTGGACTTGCCGAAACCATGAATATGATATGTTGGATGAGACATTTCTTCATCTTTGTATCCCATTCCTTTGTACGCATGATAAAATATTACATCCACTGAGCTTCCCGTGTCTATGAAAGTTCTATTCACCGCCCATTCTTCCATAGATTTTGCTGATTTCTCATTTTATTTTCGCATAGCTGTTACTGTGATTACCAAAGGAGATGTGTGGTTCAAATTTTCTTCAGGTATCTCTGCCGCTGTGAATGTAATTTTATGCTTTTCCCAATCCTTCAACGAATATTTTTTTTTTACCGTCATAATCTTCTTTCCTTCAAAATATCGTTTATGTATCCTCCCTCTAATATTTTCATGGAATTCATTAACCATCGTTTTTGTGATTACATTACACTCCAATCTTCTTTTATTCTCATTGATCTTAACCATCTTTTCTCCAACTGATATGTTGTTTTCTTTTATCATTTTCTCGATTTAAACAGTTTTCACAATAATCTCCACAATCTTTAGTCAAATTTTCTTGATTTGATAATCTTCAGTCCCTGCTTCTAGCGCCAATATGTAGTAGCAGGAAATCCCACACTACACCCCTCACTAGAATTCATAATAATCAACACATCTTTAAAAAATTAAGAACAACACTTTTATTAATTGATTCACAGAAATATTACAAGAAATGGAAGAAAACAAGAATACAATCGCTCTTTAAACTTTCTCTCTCCTAATGACTTGCTCAACACTCGAAAAAGATCTCTCCCCTTCCTTACGCTTATTCAACTCTTTATATAGGGAATTACATAGTGGATGACAGCTAATCTGTCCTTTATTTTAGGATCTGACTTGCGATATTCTCGCAAGAGTTCTATTGTCAATCTTCACAAGCACTACAAATGTCGCAGAGTCATCACACTTTTCTCATGTTTCTGAAATCGTCATCTATTATGTCATTCTTCAAATCATTCGGCGACGATCGCAAAGTGTTGTTAGCTAAACTTCATAAATGTGTCCTTCTTGCGATATTCTGATCCTATAGTTCATGAAATGATTCGAGTGAATCACATCGTTTTTGATTCAATTGTGTCTTGTGTAGTACATGAGATCTCATAGCAATTAAACAACTCTCTAACTAGTTGATTTGAGTCATTTGGACTAGTTATGGTGAAGAATAATATGGTTGATATGAAAGTTATCATTTGGCTAACCATTTGGTTGAATAATATTGAACCAGCCATTGTACACGTTTGGGTACGAATACACAAACCCTAAACGTCAAGTAGATGTGCGTATGACAAGCTAAGTTTTCGATCTAACGGTTGAGAGATATTATCTTGTATCTAATCAGGTTTTCATCTAAAGGTGAATATTGAATGCTTTGTTAGCAAGCTAACATTGTGTAGGAACAGAATATCGCCATGACAATATTCTTGCGAGATTAACAACACTCTTGTGATCATCACCGTGATCTCTTCAACAACACTTTGCGAGTGTCACAAAATAACTTAAAGAATGATTAAAAGAATGACGTAATAACTGACGAATGAAGAAACACGGGAAGAACGTGATTGTCCTGCGATGGACACAACACCTGAGAGAGTCAGCATTACAACTACCGCGAGAGCATCGTGAACCAAATTCGAAATTAAAGGAAAACTTAGCTGTCATCCACTATGTAATTACCCTATATAAAGAGACCCAGTAGATTCAGAAAAGGATGATGTATTTTTTGAGTGTTGAGAAAGTCTTGAGGAGAGAGAAAATTCAAGAGAGCGGTTGTGTTCTTGATCTTCTTCCATTACTTGTAAACATTTCTGAGAATCAAATAATAAAGTGTTGTTTTAATCATCAAATATGTGTTAATTACTATAAGATCTTATCATGGGTGTAGGATTTCCTGCAACTACATTTTGGCGCTAGAAACAGGGAGGAATTGATGATTATTTGAATAAAAAGATAAAAATTGGCATTGTGATTAGAAGGAATTTGGAATAATTTGTGAAATATCTTACGCAACATTCAACAGATTACTAAGATTAATGGCTAGAAGAAGAAAAAACACATCAGAACCACCAACAACCGTAAGGAGGAGTAAAAGACTTGCGGGTGGAGAAACAAATGAAATGGGAGAATATTCAAGAATAATAACAAGAAAAAATAGAACAAGGAATGAAGGAGAAAATCAAGTTCAACAGCCAAATCAGCAAACACCAATACAAGATAGAGTTATGGATTATGATAGAGTTAGCATGCATACTTGGCGATCAGATTCGATGGATGAAGCAGAAGATCGACAGTTAAGAAATGAGAGAAGAGAAGAAATTGATCAAGAAGTGGTTGAAAGATTAATTCATAGAGAAGGCGAAAATGAAACAACAGATGATTTAAGACAAGGAATACAAGAGGAAAGGAGATTAGAAGCAGAAGAATGTGCAAATTTAACAAGACAGAATCATGAGTTAAGAATGGAGAATCTGAGATTGCAAAGTAGGAAATCAAGAAGTACTGCTAGATCAAGTTCAAGATCATTTAGAGAAGAACCAAGGTGAAATTCCCCTATGAGAAATGCTGGAGCAAATATCCGAGAGGAAATGAAAAATCCA
Organism: Papaver bracteatum; assembly: GCA_023529315.1. Taxonomy (NCBI): domain Eukaryota; kingdom Viridiplantae; phylum Streptophyta; class Magnoliopsida; order Ranunculales; family Papaveraceae; genus Papaver; species Papaver bracteatum. The sequence continues at coordinate 535,998 of JAJJWX010002701.1, forward strand.
AATGAAGAACAACATCATAGAGAAGAAGATATGATTCGTGATCGCTACATTCCACGCGGAGAAACTGTGAATGGTAGACGTGATAATAGAAATCAAGAGGGCGGAAATAACCAAGATGGTGAAGAAAATCGAGAAGAAGGAAGAAGAATATTACATGGGCGAGAAATCCAAAGAATCATTGAAGAGGAAATTGAGAGACATTATGCTGAACAAGCACGTCTGGATTGTGAAAGAGAAAGATTAAGAGCAGAAATTAAAGAACAAGAGTTTCAAGAAGCAATACGGCAGAATAATCATGACAATCGAGAAAGAAGACGCACACAAAATCGCCATAACCATAATATAAATGAAGAATTTGATAGAATACAAAGAAGAATAGAAAGACAGCGAAGAGAAGCAATGAGAAATGAAGAAACTCGCAGAGAAGAAATTGGGAGGCATAATCAGTTGTGAAATCTAGAAGGAGATGAAGTGTAAAATCGCAGGAGAAGGCAGAATGAAGATGCAGATACACAAAATCTCGCAAGACAAGAAAGACATGAACGTAGAAGAAGAGAAGCTACACTGAAAAGACCGATGGAGAAAAATTCAGCTGGAAATGAACAAATTTTAAGAGAATTAGCAGAAATGAGGGGAATGTTGAATAACAGAAGAGAAGGAGGCAGGAGACAACTTGATGAAGCCATTGAAGAAGCTGCGAGAAATCCATTTACTCAAGAAGTACAATTAAGAGGAATCCCTCCTAAATGCAATTTACCAGCATTAACCAGTATCTTCGATGGGACTACCTGTGCTGTTCAACATGTTAAGGCTTATGTTAGGTGTATGCTACAATGGGAAAACCATGATGCTGTGTTATGCATATACTTTTCATATAGTTTAACTGGGGAGGTGTTAAAATGGTTCGAAGGCTTACTTAAAAATAAAATAACTTCTTTCGACCATTTGCAAGCTACATTTTTGGGAGCATATATAAGCAACAATTCTTCACGACCCAGTATTGAAGATGTATTTGGATTAAAACTGAGGATTGGCGAGAGTCTGAAACACCTGACCATAAGATGGAAGACAATATGCAGTGAAATGGCAGGAAGATTGGATGAGAGATACCTCATTTTATCTTTCATTAATGCAATGTTCGCAACCAATCTGCTGTACATACAAATTTTCAGAATCAAAAATACCATCACAATGACTGAGTTACGAGAACTAAAAGAAGAATACATTGCTTTGGAGGAAAAACAAAATGAGATGGAATCGTATCCACTCGCAAACACTCGCTCAATAGCGGAGAATGGGAGTTTACTTCCTAAAATGATCAACAATGTGGCGAGCACCTCGCAGCCACAATAAGAGAAAGTGATAATTGAAAAACAGCAGAAGTTAGTGGCTATGGGAAGTCGATATGAAGAGGAGTATGAAAGAGAAAAGAATTATTACAATCGCGGTGGAAATAATAAAATTCAAAGACTTGATCATCCACAAGAGACTTATGGTGGTCAGAGACAAAATAATTTCATAGGACAAGGGAATCAAAGAGTAATATGGGAAGAAATTAATATGCCACCCCTAAATGCCAGCATAGAAAAATTTTGGGAAGCTATCATTTTGATGGAAAATATACCATCACCCTAGAACATGGGAAAAGAGCCACATCAAAATAATCGAAACCAAGAATTTTGTCCTTACCATCATTTTCATGGTCATTCAATAAACGATTGCAGGAATGTAAAAAGAATAATTTTGAGGATGATTGATCAAGGAAAGTTAAATCATTTTCTAATAGGACATCCGCAATCTCAACAACTACCACTAGCACCAGATATTCGCTGAGTGAATACTGTAAAAGGATCAGAAACATTTGTGATAGAGGTTGGAGCCAAGGTGAATAATTTGTTCTGTAATTCCATCGTACATTCATACAAAACTATCGAGGATTTCCACGACAATGTTTTAAGCTGAGTCTTCGCGAGAGACGCAGATGGAAGAGAGGTAATGAATATCGCGAGAATCTCACCATTAGAGGAGTGGCAAAAGCAAACTATTTCTTTCACTACGCAAGAAGTACCAGATCCTGGCGAGATGCATGACAACCCACTGGTGGTAAGGTTAGAAATAAATCTAAAACAAATAGAAGAAGAAGATGAAGAAAATGATAATGGTGAAACTGAAGATTCCTGGGCAAGTAATAGAGTTCTAATAGATATGAGAAGTTCAGTTGATATATTGTTTTATCATACTTACGGAACCATGGGTGGAAGAGATGAAGATCTGATACCATCAACCTATAAAATTTATGGTTTCAACGGTACCGCCAACAAGGCTAACGGGGAAATTACAATGTGAATTCCATTAAAGGGGTTATCTTTTAAGATTATATTCTGTGTTGTGGATATTGAATCACCTTATAATGCCCTGATTGGTCGACCTTGGCTACATGGGATATTAGGTGTGGCGTTAACCTTTCACCAATGTATTAAATTTCCTCATCCTAATGGTGTTGGAATAATAAAGGGAGACTGGGTTGATGGGAAGAAATGCTATGAAATTGACATGGAATATTGCGAGGAAAGGGCAGCAAAGAACAGAGTCTGGAAAATCAGCATCAAGCAAAAACAAAGAGGTGATAAGTTTATGGTTGATACAATAGACTGGCGAGCATATCGCAGATGCAAAACACAACAAAAGAGCAGAAGCAGAAAGTAGTAAGTAGAAAGGTAAAACGAAGAAATTTAAGAAGTTTATGAGTGATTCGTTGAAGAACTCGCAAAATATTTGTTGAAGAAAATATTTCAAAAGGATTTTTGTTTGAATGAAAGAAATGAAATTGAGAAATTATACAAGAGTTGAAATACAAATAAGGAGAAGATCAAAGAAAAGAATTTTCACCAGAATTGCAATAATCGCAAGAAACGCGAATAAAATTTTGAAGAGACATAAGAATGGGACAAACCTATATGGCGTACACCATAGTTCGCGGATACAATTTCGTAAGAGGAAAATGTAAGACCTAAAGGGCGTCATATAAGGGGGTATCTCTTTGCATGACTCAGGGATAAGGTTATACCGCTGCTGGAACCTGAGTTATGGAGATGTTGGGGTTAAATAAAACCTATCCGGGAGAGGTATCTTGGATTTCCAACTATATAAGGTTATACCCTGGTTGGACGACCGAGGATCTCTTCTAAGGAGTGCAGAGTATGACCAAGGCGCCGAGGTACACGGTTGAGCCAAGGGTGCCTGGGATGGACGAACTACCCTGGCCATTCTTGGTAATTCTTGGCTATGATGCACTCGGCCCAAACAAAACCCCACTTAGGGTGCAGTCTTGTAACTATAAGCCATATAGGCATAAAGGACAAGAGGCTGCGAAAAAAACTAGTTGTTGGTAAATCTGGATGGGAGGAGCAAGTCTTGTATGGCCGATGTTCCCTCCTTGAAATGGCAACCAGGGGGAAGATAAGGGCGGCACCCTCCATTAGGGAGCTGATAAGTGTCTAAAGACGGCAATGTCATGGGGCTTTATGCTCGCAGGAGCATTTAGGCCTGTCATATTGACGAGTGACGAATATTATATAGAGGCAACAAGCCATAAGAAAAAGTTAATATGAGATCAATGGATTTTTATATGACAGTATAAAGACGTCCTGCGATTTCATCGCAAGGCGGCAATGTCATGAAACTTTGTTCTCGCAAGGGAACTTAGATTTGTCATATTGTCGCAGAGAAATTGAAAAAATACAGATAAGGCAAGATCAATGGGTTTTTACATACAAGTGCAAGGATGTCCTGCGATTTTGTCGCAAATACAAAAAGTGGAAAAGTAAGACCTTTAACTAGGAAGGCATAATAAGACCACAAGAAGTTGAATGACTGCGATATTTCTGCAGAGATTATGAAATTTGCGATATTTACGAATAGATCATAAAAGTATACAACTGCTACTTGCGATGTTGCTGGCAACCCAACTTTATTTAAAACTGATATCTAAGCTCCACTCAATTTTTTCATATTGCAGATGAATAATACAGGCAAGTATGGGAATGCACAGAACGATAAAATTATTATTCATCATTATACGATAAAATTACGTAGATCTTATTATATGACACATTTACACAGATAGTTAAAGGGTAATAATTATGTTGATTGACTATGTTGCAGAAAAGAATATTTCTAATTCATATAGATAGAAGTAAAGGAAATTTATATATCAAGGAAATCTACAAGTTGGAGAAACACGCAGCAATATTACAAGAAGAAGGAAATAAGTGTACAAAAATTACAAGGAAGATAAAAATAAGAAACAGAACTAATTAGATCCATCGCCAGATTTATCTTCTTCTTCATCTTTATCATCATCTTCATCCTCGCCAGACTCCTCAGCTTCACTATCAGAGATAATAAGGTTTGGAGTATCTGCTGGAATTTCTTCTGCTAGATCAGGATATGTAGAATGAGGAATGTTGTGATCATTGCAGACTATTTTAATAGAATCGTTACGAACAACAATAATGGCATTGCTAAAATTCGTAGAAGTAATCCGTAATTGGTCCTTCATCCTTGAATATTTTTCATTGCGAGAAGATAGATCTCTTGCGAGTTTGCTTTTATCTTCTTCCAGTTCTCCAATTCTATCGCGGAGATTCTTTTCAGACGCTGCGAACAAAAGCAAGAGTACAAGTTAATACAAATAATGGTGATTTAATCAGAAGATGAAGTAGTGAAAAAACAAGAGTAATAACCTTCTATTTCAGAAATCATATCTCTAATTAAGGTAGAATGATCAGCTTGAAGACTAACATCTACACCTAAATTAATTCTGGCATTGTCAAGAACCTTCACATCCCAAGCAAACTCATCATCGCTGTTAATAAGAAGATGAGAGCGAACTTGATTCTCCCTCGCAAGAAGATCTTTATTCTCGCATATAACTCTATCTCTTTCAACTTGAATATCGAGAAGAGTTTTATGGAAGTTTGCTAAGGCTTTAGTACCATTTTTAACAGCAAGATCTTTTTCATCAATAAGATCGCTATTCTTGCTTCTTAGTCTATTAATTTCTTCTTTTGAGTCAAGATAAATACATTTAAACTTATTGGTTAAACTCAAATTGAATTTGTGCTCGATTTTTAAGAGATGAAGTTTGGATTTAAGTTCATCTATGATCTAATCTGATCGTCTGAGAAACTACTTAAAGAACTATTAAGGAGAGCAAGAAGGGTATCCTCATCTATAGGTTCAGGAAAATATTGGAAAAATGTAGCCTCATCAGTAAGGCCATAAACATCTGCAAAAATGGTTGCTTGAATAAGCTACGATAGGGTAAAAAAGAACTAAAAGAAAAAATAAACAATTCATACCATAAAGTTGCTGGTTAGCCTTGTCAATATCGGAAATATTTTGTCTATCATTTGAAGCATCAATTTCAAATTGCTTGTTCTTCTTGCGAAGCTCAGCAACTTTAACTTCTAATTTTTCCTTATCCTGGCAAAGCTCAACAGATTCAGATGATAATTCCTCTTTTTTCTTGCGAAAATTAGCAGCTTTCTTTTCACATATAACACGTCTTTTATCCAAATCAGAGGCAACAACAAAGGAAGCTCTTCCAACCTACGATGGAACAATATAAATTAAGATTTGACAAAGAAATAAATACATAAATAAGATGAAGAAGTGGAAACATAGCAGAATACCAAGTGAATTTAAGAGACTAGGAGTCACTGATCTTGAGATTCCTTGAAGAGAATCATTATCAACCAATATGGGAGCATCACAGACTTTAGAGAGAGCCTGGGATATCCCATTAAGAGCTTCATCTCCATAGTCATTTGCAATACCATGTGTAGCATCGCCAAAAATCCTGGATAATTGAGTCATAGAAGATTCAGGGGAGGAAGAATCCTTCATGGAAAAGATATCATTATTATCTTCATCATCATTAACATCATTATCAGAATCATCATTTGAATTTTCCACATCAGATTGAAAAGTTTAAGAAGTAGGGAGTTGAATTTTTCTTTTCTTGAAGGGAGGGGCATCAGATTTCTCACTGTGAGTAGCAGTAGAATTTTATTTGAGAGGAGTAATAGATTTACCCTTGCGACCACCTGTGGATTTATCTTTAGTTCTCGCAGGTTTCACAGGCTCTCTTTCTTCGATTTCCTGCGAACACAGATAAAGATAAGAGATAGAGACAACAATATATTGTAAAAAGTTATAAAGAAATATTTCTTACTTCATCTGTGAGAGATTTGAGATCTAAGAAAGTAGAAGGTTTTCCAGACTTATCATAGCTGGCTTTCAACCTTTCAATCTGATAAAAAGGATATAGTCAGCGAGAATCTAAAGACATGAAGAAATTAATAATGATAATTTGTTATGCAAAGAATTAAGAGAACATACTTCTTTATTTCTCTTAGGCCATATAAATACCCACGGTTGGAACTCTGCGAGATTCGTAGGTAGAGCATGGGTACCAGAAATGTAGGACCCCTCTAAAAATAAAGGGAAGATAAACCATTTTTCATCGCTGGAGTGGCGAGGACCTTGATTAGTACTAGTATGCTAGTCAATATCCAGCATAAGCATTTTTTCTTTCGCTACATCATCTTTCTTTTGCAAGCAGACACCCCAACAAGTGTGATCCCTCCTCATGGGGATTATGTCATAGTTTATGAAGAAATTATCTACAATATACATTGTGGGAATAATTGGAACATCCTTGAATTCATGGTTCTTTGCAGTGTCAGGGTAGCGAGATTTTTTATTAGCAGCACGAGTAGATACTCCAACATCAGACGAATAAAATCCCCACCTAGTTGATATATAGCTCGCAAGAATTTTGGGTGAGAAAGTATCTCATAAATAAAGGCATCTCAGGATCGTATAGAGGAATGGGAAGACCAGCTTCAAGCTGACCTAGCGATACTATAACTTTCTCGTGAGAACATTGATGATCAGAAAATAATTTGATAGAAAGTTCGGATTTAGGACTCTGATCTGGAATTGTAGACAAAGTAAAACCTTTATTTTTAAGTTTTTCCCGCATCTCAACAAAAGCAACCAAATTTTTAGCGCCAGGAGCAACCATTTTTGAGTATGGGAATGAAGGAAAAGGTTGAAGAACGAGAAAGAAATCACAGCAATAACAGATGCACAATTTACGGAAGAACAATGAATTTGCAGAGGGATAGAAAGAAGAAAGTAAAAAGAGGAAAAGAAAAGAATGAAATAAGTGTTTATAGAAGAAGAAATTTCTCGAGAAGATGAATGCAATTAATGCAAAGAAAAGACGTGAACGGTCAGATCGCAGCGGTTGAAAAGGACGTGTCAAAGATTTACTGGAAGAAAAGTACGAGAAAATAGCTGGCGAAGAATATAGAAACGTGTCAAAGCGGAAGAATGCAAAAAGATAAACATCTGCGGCATTGTAAAAAATTCAATTCTCATGATCTTTCCTCCTTCGCAGAAAGGCATGAGAAGAGGCAAGATGTAGGACTATAATATCGCCATGACAGTATTCTTTCGATATTAACAACACTCTTGCGATCATCACCACGAGCTCTTCAACAATACTTTCCGAGTGTCACAGAATAACTTAAAGAATGATTAAAAGAATGACGTAATAACTGACGAATAAAGAAACACGGGAAGAACGTGATTGTCATGCGATAGACACAACACCTGCGAGAGTCAGCATTACAACTACCGCAAGAGCATCGTGAACCAAATCCGAAATTAAAGGAAAACTTAGATGTCATCCACTTTGTAATTACCCTATATAAAGAGACCCAGTAGATTCATAAAAGGATGATGTATTTTTTGAGTGTTGAGAAAGTCTTGAGGAGAGAGAAAATTCAAGAGAGTGGTTGTGTTCTTGATCTTCTTCCATTACTTGTAAACATTTCTAAGAATCAAATAATAAAATGTTGTTTTAATCATCAAATATGTGTTAATTACTATAAGATCTTATCATGGGTGTAGTGTAGGATTTTCTGCAACTACACATTGATTGCAAACCCTGATTGGAAAGACTATATAAGGGAGAACTCTAGCAACTGGGAAACCTAATCCCCACACATTCTGTGTGATACTAGTTTTCTAAAGCTAGATTCGATTCTCCTTTAACCTTTGGTTTTCTTCTTCTAAAACCAGGTTAACGACTTGAAGACTTCATTGGGATTGTGAAGCCAGACCGATATTACTTTTCTTGTAGTTGTGTGATCTGATCTTGTTGTTTCTATTATACGAGTACAATTGTAATAATTGGCTTGAGATTTCTATCTCCGATAAGCAAGATAAAAGTAGTCACAAACATCTTCGTCCCATTGTTTGTGATTCCTCAATAATCTTCTTCGCTGCGTCGATTAAGTTTATTGTGAGGTTATTGATGAAACTGAGCCATTCTTCGGGAATATAAGTCTGGTTTTATCAATTGGTTCATGTTCACCTTGATTTATCAAAAGACGGAACAAAACTTGTAGGTTTATTCGTGGGAGACGAATTTATCTATTACATGTAGACTTTTCTGTGTGAGATAGATTTGTTTATTAAAGTCTTCGACTTTGGGTCGTAGAAACTCTTGGTTGTGGGTGAGATCAGCTAAGGGAATCAAGTGTGCAGTATCCTGCTGGGATCAGAGGAGTTGGAGCATAACTATACCTTGGATCAGTGTGAGATTGGTTGGGGTTCAACTAAAGTCCAGATCAAAGTTAATTTGGAGTACGCTAGTGTCTGTAGCGGCTTAATACAGTGTATATTTAATCTGGACTAGGTCTCGGGGTTTTTTATGCATTTTCGGTTTCCTCGTTAACAAAATTTCTGGTGTCTGTGTTATTTCTTTTCCGCATTATATTTTTATATAATTGAAATAATACAGGTCGTGCGTTGTTCAATCAATTAGAATATCCGACCATTTTGGTTGTTGATTTAAATTGATTGACACTTGGATATTAGTCTTTGGTACCATCCAAGTTATCTCTCTTTGATTAGACTCGCGGATCATATTTGCTTGAGTAAATCAAATCGAGAGATAATAACTCCTGAAGTATTTTCTATTAATTGAGTCTAACTGTCTAGTTAATTCTATAGAAAACAACTTGGAGTTGTCCATAAAGATTTCTAATCGAAATATTGGGTGGTGTTGTTAGACCCCTGCTTTTTCAAACCCCGTGGATATAGATCTCATTGATCGAACCACGTAAATCCTTGTGTCCATTTTATAATTTTAACACTTTAATCTTTATTTGGATTATGAAATATTATTTAGATTTAGAAAATACTACATGGGGTGTGTTGTGGGATTTCCTGCAACTACAGTTTTAAGGAACTGACGGTTTATTCTTGACCTTATTGCGCAATCTGGCCAAGTGTCACTCTCCCGAGAATTGACCTTTTTTCCCATTACGCTCCAAACAGACGTTTTCTCCTTCTTTTGCTCATAATGACTCCATTGCACCTGATAAACTCAAAAGCAATCATCAGATACATAATTTATAAGAAAACTCGCAAAGAAAGCATAAACAATAGATACATATCAATGCGTTTTAGACACCTATCAGTTATTTCTATTCCACATTATATTTTGTTATATAATTGAAATATCACAGGTTGTGCGTTATATCGATCAATTGTGAAATCCAACCTTTGGTTGTTGATTGGAAATTAATTGATCCTTGGATATTGGTCTTTGGTACCATCTAAGTTTATTTCTCTTGTATTTGATAAAGACTCGCAGATTTCTATTTGCTTGAGTATAGATCAAATCGAGAGATAGAGATATTAATTATTTGATATACTTTTTATTAAGATTGAGTCTCACTGTCTATTTTATTCTCTTAAAAGTATGTTAGAGTTAGTCCATACAGATTGCTAATCGAAATATTGGGTGAGGTTGTTAGACCCCCGCTTTTTCATATAATTTCTTCAACTAGAAGTTATTCATTCATCTGACTTGTGTAACTCCTAGTTACACATACATATTACTTGTGTTTCTAGAACTGCCAACAAGCATATATATAGGTGCTATATTCAATAGGGATATTTTGACTTTGAGTCACAAAAAAGTGACCATAGTTGCGTTTGGGTCACCAATTTTTTTTAATAAGAGTTTGAAACACAAGACCGTCGTTGACCGTCTTGACAGTTATGAAATTATTTTCTTTTTTAAATTATTTTTTTTTCATTTAACACCTTCAGTTGCATACCATCTTTTTCGGTTAAATAAGGAAATACGTGTTACAGAAGAAATAAATTTCACTTGAAAAAAAATTCATGAACTAAAAGAATCCTGATGATGATACCCAAATTCAATGAAAACTACTAGGCGTGAAGTAATTTCAATCAAAACCCCTAATTTCAATGATCCTTAACATGCCAATACTAAACTAGATTGGATACTCATACTATATTATGTTCACCCATAACTTCAAGAAAAAAGAAAAAGACCCAACATTTCCATTATCACCATTCAATACAAACAAGATAATGTTCCAATTGTATCACAAATGACAATTAAATTAGAATTTTTGATCTTACAATAAAATATTTTTAGAGAGATGAGTTAGATGTAAAATCAGTAGGACAAAACATAAAGACTTAAAAATATGTACATGTTTATTTCTTTACCGTGGGTTTGGGATCATAGTAGTTACGTTAAGGAAATTTAAGAAAACCGAAACATGATCATATTTAATAACTGTAGGATCCAAATATCGCGCAATAGTAAAAGCTTGTGAGAATGTAGCGGGAACTCGAGAGAATGTAGCAGAGCCTGAGAGAACGTAGCAGAGCTTGAGAGTTTATGAGCTGTACTTCACTATTTGTGAGTTGTCATCAACTATGTAAAGACCTATATAAAGAGAAAGACAGGAGAGAGAAAAGGGAGAGATACTTTTTAGAGAGACACATTTTTGTAAGTGAGAGAGAGACTTTATTTTCTTTATCATCTTCTTTCCCAAAAACTATATCTAGAACTCTACCCATTAATGGAGATTCTAAATGTAATATTTATGTAATTCCAAAAATCATAGTGAAGAACCATGGATGTAGATCACGTTGATCGAACCATGTAAAAAATTGTGTGTGTCAATTTAAATTTCTAGCACTTATATTTTGAGATTAAGATGATTAATATTTTTAGATCTAGAAATAAGTATCAAGATATGATAAGGGGTGTGTTGTGGGATTTCCTGCAACTACATTTTTGGCGCTAGAAACAGGGATCAACTACTGTTGGGATGTTAGATTGAAGAAGATTCAAAGAAATGAGCTACTATTGGTGATAAATTCAACTGGATATGTAAACTTCAAGGACAAAGAAAGAACATATTAATTGGAGTACAAAAAAAAACGGATTCGAAGTTTTGGCAAAATGAAGTCAACCATAATTTTCCACAACTGTTATCAAAAGGACAAATCTCTTCCTTACTACTCTTATTTGATGTTCAATTATTTAGATCGGATAGTTTTCAAACAAACTTTGAAATTTTTTATAAGAAACTTTGTTTGTTCTTGAGCAACAATAGATTTCTTTCTCTTCCAAATGTTGATTCAAAATGAATTTTGATGGAGTTGTTAATGAAAAAGAAACTCTACAGGAAAGTAAAGCATCAGTTTGGCGATGAAAATAGAGGTCTTATGCGTCAATAATGCAGCAGCAATATCCTTGGTAGAAACTACCTCGTAAATAGCTTAAGCGAAAGGGACGCACACAGTTAGCAAAGATCCGGAGAAATTTCTCTTGTGTGATAAGATGCACCCACCAACTCATCAATATGCAACGTCAGTGAATAAATGGATTCAAACCAACACCAGTATTTTAGCAGAAACTTAAGATTCCAACGGAGAAGAAAGAACAACAGGAGACTGAACTTCATCAGCAATTAGTTCACTTCGTCAACAATTTTGGCGAAAGAAAATACTAGGAGGAAGTCATTTCATCAGGATGAATTTAAGCAAAGATATGCCACATATCAAATCCAAGTTGCGGAAATGAATGATTAAACATCTTTTGTTGACGATGATTGAAGAGATAATTCTGCGAAGTTAATTCTGCGACGAAATACAGTTAATACTGTTTGTTATCACCTACCTATTTCATCACCAACTATCTGAGTTACTTAGGTGAAGACAAGATACAGTTACATCGAAAAGGAGTGAGGCAATTTCACTTCGTAAGAGCATCATAACCCAGCAAAGACCAATGAAGATCAGAAGGAATAAGGAAAAAGAATCAGTTAATGATTTGCAGCAAAATACTTCGTCAACCATGTGTGAACATGCAACTCCAGCAAAGACAAAGGTGATAGTTCCATCATATAAATATTCTCTAAAGCCAAAAGGTTCATGAAGGAACAACCTTGCGAAGAAAAGATATATTAAGGATGATTACTTCGTCGACAACTAGTTATGCTTGCCAATACCATCACAGTTCAGGACAACCCGCGTTATAGATACAACTATCTCTTCAAAGTAAAGAAACAACCGACGAAGCTGATATAGTTCAGCAACTGCGAACTTGAACATGGACAAATTCATGGACATATAAAATTGAGATCACGAGTGGGAAAAATAAAAGGGAAGCATTTCTTATCCTCCCTCTAACTTAAACAAATATCAAATAACATCCCTGTTAATCTTTTCGTTAATGCATGAACAATTATAAAATTTAATTCTTATGAACTGAGATAAACCACTTATTATTACAGCATTAAAAAGATTATGATCTTTTTTAATCCTTGTTCATTTGAATTACAACATGCAAGTGTATAAACAATGTCAGAGCAGCTAACTAATCAAGATGGCCTCCTTATGAGTTAAAGCAGTATCTACTAGAATCAACAAAGGAAACGAAATTTGATAACGTCAATACAAAGTTAAGCATGGATTCACTATAGAAGAACATCCCAGCAACTGGAATACTTAACCAGCGGCCATCCAAACTCATCCGGCAGCAGTAGAAGGTGAATCTAAAGACAAAGCATCAGGCAAAAAATTCACAACAATTTACTTCGTCAGCAACTTTATGCGAAGATCAAATATCAAGCGAGCAATTTCGCGGAAAAGATATACAGACGAAGAAAATACAGCAAACTAAACTAATGAAGAAGACAGCAGCTAACGCATCACGTAAGAGAGTAAAGCTCAAGGATGACAAGTAAAACAAAAGATACAGCGTGGAAATGTACATCATCAGAACAAGAAAATCAACCAATAACACCAGGAGCGAAAAGAAGAACAAAAGCTACAACACGAGGATAACCCACTTTACCGTGTGATTTAAGAAAGCAAGGAAATCTCACAGATAACAATATTATTTAGTCTGCAAAGCTTACCACATAAACACAAGTAGTTGTTCGTACAGATGGTCACCAGTGAAAAGAAGAAGCTTGATGTCGCAAGATCGATTCTCACCGCAGCCATATGTTTTCACATTTTTTCTACAGCCTAGAGAGGATAAAAGAATAAGAGGATGGCTACATGCATATCTTCGCAAACAGAAGCCATCATAGATGGTCAGCAGCGAAGAGAAGGAGTTTGGTGTCCAGGGTTTGAATCTTCCCTTTCGCACAAAATTTTTTTCCTTGCAGATGTTTACATTGCAGACGTTTACCTTGCGAACATTTGCAGCAAGAATGAATACTTCACAGATGTTCATTTACTTCATAGAGATGTTTACTTCGCGCAGAAGAGAGTTTATGAAAGAAATGACAGAAATAAAAGAATAAAGAAACGCGAAAATTTCGAAGAAACGCGAATAAAATTTCACAGAGATTAATGACATATTAGAATGGAACGAACCTTTATGACGTACACCCTAGTTCATGAATAAAATTTCACAAGAGGCAAATGTAAGACCTAAAGTACGTCATAGAAGGAGATATCTGTTGTATTGCTCAGGGATAAGGTTATACCGCTGCTAGAACCTGAGTCATGGATATTTGGGGTCAATGAAGCCCATCCAGGAGAGGAACCTTGGATTCTCAACTTAAGCATATAACTTGAGTTGGGCGACTAAGGTAATAAGGACTCTCCTAAGGAGTGCAGAGTATGATCAAGGCGCTGAGGTACACGGTTGAGCCAAGATTTCCCGGGGCATATGAAACTACCCTGGCCATTCTTGGAAAGTCTTGACTATGATGCACTCGGCCCGAAGAAAACCCCACTTAGGGTGCAGTCTCGTAACCATAAGCCATATAGGAAAAAGGGATAAGAGGCTGCGAAAACAACTGGTTGTTGTCAAGACCGGATGAGAGGATATAACAGATCCTGAGAGAACGTAACAGATCTTGAGAGTTAATGAGTTGTACTCCACTATATGTGAGCTGTGATCCACTATATAAACACCTGTATAAAGAGAAAGACACGAGAGAGAAAAGGGAGAGGCACTTTTTAGAGAGACACATTTTTGTAAATGAGAGAGAGACTTTATTTTCTTTATCATCTTCTTCCCCAAAAACTAGATCTATAACTCTACCAATTAATGGAGATTCTAAATGTAATGTTTATGTAATTCTAAAAATCATAGTGAAGAGCCATGGATGTAGATCACGTTGATCGAACCATGTAAAAAATCTTGTGTGTCAATTTAAATTTCTAGCACTTATATTTTGAGATTAAGATGATTAATATTTTTATATCTAGAAATAAGTATCAAGATATGATAAGGGGTGTGTTGTGGGATTTCCTGCAACTACAATAACGCTGGGCTAGGGTTTGGCTGATATTTTATATAGGTCTTCAATTACAAATTGGATTGTCTCTGTAAGAGAGTTTAGAAATTGAAAAATTTTATGTTTTCGGATCAACCATTGTTATATGAGAGGATAAAGAAGCTATGATATTTTAATGATGAAGGTGTTCTGGCTACTGGTGGCGGTGGTGAAGGTCTACTGGGTTTTGATGATTTGGGTGTTTAAGATTTCATTGTTGTTGCTCTTGTACTCGTACATTAAGGTTAGGAAAGAGATAAACCCACCCATGAGAAGGGGTTTCTGATTTTTACTTCAATTGATGAAGGTTTTTAGAATATCGGTAGAAATGATTTTTTGGAGGTGTGGAAAGAGACGTTAATGGTTTGCAAAAGAAATTAGGGTTTTAAGATAAAATCTTACGGCTGTTAATATTAAACAAGTGGCAAAGTTAGTAAATAAATCAAAACCTGAATTTTGGTCATTTCATTTTTTGACTAACTTTCCTAACTGTTAATGCGGTCAATAATGGTCTTGTGACCCAAACTCTAATTAAAAAATTTTGGTGACCTAAACGCAACTCTGGTCACTTTTTCGTGACCCAAAGTCAAAATATCCCTATTCAATAAAGATATACATGGAAAAAGGTAGTAGTTGATGAACTTATTTGCTGATTTGAACATAGATTGCCAGAAGGATAGGTCCCATGAACACACTAAGAAGCCGATGAAGACACTCATCTCCACAACCAACCTGGCTATCTTGAGGTATCTTTTAGTGGCACACCATTATCTGTCAGAATTAATAGATCCAATATTAGGTATAACAGCTGAAAGACTGAAACTCAACAACTTGTTATAAGTTCAACCAACACTCTCGAGTTCTCTAAATATAGTGTAATACTACTATTTACAATGGGATGACAAAAATAAAAATTTGAAGTATGCATGATATTCCATTCCATAAGAGTTTTCAAGAAAAAAAAAACATAGACTTTATATCTTATCCAATTAGCATGTGTATCCATAAGTTACACATCTAATTAGCATGTGTAACTAGTAGCTACACATCCATTTATCTTGTGTACCTAGAAGTTACACATATAATTAGCATATGTAGCTAGTACCTACACGTCCATTTAGCTTGCCAAGTTACAACACTCTGCAGTTCATATGTAAAAAACAAATCCATAAGATAATGCAATCACTCTTAATAACAAACTGATTATATTAACTCTGTATTAAGTCATATTATCTGAAATTAAAAGTTACAATAAATCTTAATAACTTACTTGATTTCAAACCCTATCTTTTCAATTTACCTGTATATCCTCCACATATCATTCCATAGAAGCAACAAAAAAATATTATTAATTATGTACAAATTGTGATTCAAAACATCACCACAGCACCAGCAGGGGCTCCAAAATTCTTCTCAAAAACCTGTTCCTTTACCACCACCACCTACTAGAATCACAAACTTAATAGAGTAGTTATAACACTCTGCAATTCGACCACCACTACTTAAAATGACACCTCCACTTATTCTCCACCACTCACACTACATCCATCTCCATCACACAGAACACAAATACGCACTATGAATACTCAAAAGCAAAAAACTGTGAATTCTTATGTATAACGTACCATATTCAGAGTGATGACCCCTCAATATAGCTTTTTTCATTCTTCATGCATGATATCGAGAGTGAATCTGGGTTGGTTTGCAGCCGATTAATCCATCTTCTACCTATTTCTTAATGTTTTTCTATGCACAGAACAACACGAAACCAGTGATCGAATCCATCCACAAAATTAAAAACAACACCGTTTTCACTACCACTTTGTTGCTGCTCCTATAATAATAAAATTACAACAGTATACATTATGTTACATGATATGATAAAATAATAGTTGACATGAGCATTGTATCGAATTCTCAAGCAAGCAAAAACTAACTACAAAAGAACAAGTCAATTTAATGCTTACCTAAACCAATTCACTAACCAGTTTGAATATCTTCCCATGTGATCTCCCATTCTGTAACTTCATGCGTCACTGGACTGTTCCACTCATTCTGATTGCAGAAAACTCAATATACAAACCTAACAAAACCCTTTCACCTCCATCACCAGTTCAGGTGCCATTTTATTCCACCATTTACATCACCTTGTTGTTGGGTTCAACCACTATCCAGTATGAGGAATTTTCCAACATAAGCATCAGTTCACTAACCACCAAGTATAAGTATACATAAAACTACAAAATAGATGTGTACACATCAAAAAGTATAATCATGCATAATAGATACACATCCACATAGCATGTAGCATGTGTAACTAGCAGTTAGACATCCAATTAGCATATGTAACTACCAACTACACATTCAATTAACATGTGTAACTAGTAAGTACACATCCACATAGCACTCATAAAGTATGAAGGAATAATACTTCTAAAGCTAATAATCCCTACCAACGCTTACCTTCTATACAAGAGAACTCTTTAACAAACTCCTAAAGTATGAAAGCATCATATTTAAGGCATGTAGTAAGTAAAACAAACAAATACACAACAACACCAAAAATCAAAAGCATATAGATATATTATATACACACATGTGATTGATAGTTCAATTAATTAGTAGTACTAGTACCAACACTACTTACAATTTTTGGATGGACACAATCATATACATCTTCAATTTCAAGGTCATTTGCTAAGGAATTAAGCTTCTGCGGAGGTAGGGGGTATAGATCCTCACAAATCAGATGGGAAAAGTAAAAATGCAAAAGATCAACATATCTTCCACTAGAAAATTTCATCAAATCAAAGCATCCAGTAAAAAATTGACTACGTTTTCTAATTCAACCAAAATCCCCAAATTTTAACAAAAGCAAACAATTTTCTAGCAACAAAAATCTCATCTGACTGTCATTTCCCAACATCATTCAAAAACAACTTTCATTTCATATCTACCAAGAACATATGAAATTGAAAATTAAACGTTGATTAAATTCAAACCAAAATATATGGGTAATAGAGATGATGAGGTGTTGTTATCGACTCTCTAATCAGTTTTAAGATCGCAGCTTGAAATTAAGAGTTACGACGATTTTGACGAAGAACATATATGGAAATTTTGTTCAAAATTATTCAAAAAAATACATCTATACAACCAGCGAGAGTAGATAATTGTAAATCTAAGATCTAATTTCGATTCAGATAACTTAATTGAAAAGAGTCTGAAGATTTTGGTTTTGAAAATTCTAAAATATTTTTCTTGAGATTTGTTTCCAAAATATAAATAAACTAAAATCTCTCAATCGAAGCATTATTTCTAAAAGAAGATGATACTTATCTATATACTTAGCTTGGTGATGAATTTATGTTGAATTTGCGGATCAATTAATTGAAATCTGTTTCTCGGATTCATTTTTTTCTATTGCAACTTATGCTCCTCCTTTTCCTGGTGGTGGAATTATGATCACTATCGTCGCCATCGATGACAACACTTGCTGAAACCTTTGGATCTTTCAAATTTCAGAAAATAAACTAGGAAAAATGGCTACAACAACAATAGTGAAATCATGCGATGAAAACCAGAAAAAATATCGAAATTAATCAATTCAAACCTAAATTTAATCAAATTGAAAAACACAATCGATTGTCTCTGCTCAAAATCAATTTAGAAACCCTAAAAAATGTTTTAGAACTAGAGAGAGAAAATAAAGTTAGAAATGAAAATATCTAATGAGTTTCCTATGATATAAATAGGAAAGGGTAGTGTTGTCATTATTAAAATTTGTAATCATTAATAGTAGGCCATATCTGAATAAAAATTGATATTTTAGGCCTAGTAATAACATTTTCCTAAAGTATGGAGTTGACAATGAAGGATCCATTTTGTGGGGTTTCTTAATGTATGCGTCTTATAGTATAGGGTGTACAATAGATTTCACATCTTAAATTTCAGTACATTTACACATTCCCCCAAACATATAAAATAAGAGCTACTCCAATGGTTGTTGTATGTGTTTACTAGGTGGTAACACAAACAAGAAATCCTTATTCCAATTTTTCCTTAAATGTAGGGGAAAAAATAATTCATTTCTAATGGTGTTGTGTGTGATTATTTTTTTATTAAATATAAATTTTATCTTTAGTAATTTTTAAGATCTTATTAGAACTAAAAATGGTTATTTAATATATTTGAAATTAATTTTAGTTAAGCAAAACCTTACTAGGATAGCTTGACGTCCTCAAGGTAAATGTCTAAAACTAGAAATTCCATTGAGGATGTCTAACAAAAATTAAGTCATGTCATCTTCACATTGATTTAAGAAGTTGAGGTTGGAGAAGAATTTTAGGAAAAATGAATGTTTATCCTATGTGGATTTAAACATCTACCTTCACATACATTCCATTGGAGAAGCTCTAAGCACTCTTTTTCGAATGGGCGAAAATAAAAAAATTCGTAAAAAAAACGTAATATGTGTATTTTTATTTTTAGAGAAACCAACTAAGTACTGTGGAAGAAATACAAACAAAATAAAATAAAGAAATACACAGATAATGTTAGTATTCTTATATAATATAGAAGAAGAGAGATATGCATAATAAGGAGAGCTTTTATTAATGATAAGACCAAAATAAAGATTAGAATTAACTTTATTTCTCTCATCAGGCTCTAATTATTCAGAAAAATTACTTAGACCTTTCTCTTTAGACAAGACAAGCACTAGGTTAGTTAACTGGTTTTTCTTGTCAAGGCATTCGATGAGACTTGAATAACCGAATTCTTCAATTTGATAAGTCTAACTAAGATCAGAATTAACTTAGTTTCTCTTATCCGGAATCGAATTGGACTAAAAAAATGATCCCGTATTTTGTTAAGACATAAACAATACATACAAATCAAAATAAATTGACTTGCATAATTATTTTCTTAATCGGAAGCAATTGAAACAAACATACAAATTATAGCACCGCAATTGCACCAAAATTTCGTTAATCAAAAACACTTGATACCCAACAATAAAGAAGATACCAAACAATTAGCCAAACAAATTGACACAGTTTTTTTTAACCGGAAACAATTGAATCACACACACACATCATAATGGAAAATATCAATTATATTATGCAATATAAACAGGATTTTCTT
Source organism: Papaver bracteatum (assembly GCA_023529315.1). NCBI lineage: Eukaryota > Viridiplantae > Streptophyta > Magnoliopsida > Ranunculales > Papaveraceae > Papaver > Papaver bracteatum. The sequence continues at coordinate 555,857 of JAJJWX010002701.1, forward strand.
AAACAGGAAAAAGATTAGCTAACAAATTCATTACCTTAGATTTCGCATACTCTTCTCCCCAAAAAGATATATCATTAAGCGCAAGTTCACATAAGAACTCTCCCCCAATATGTTGTTATCCTCTTGCAAGAACAAAAGAACAACAACAAGAGCAACCTTTACCATAGAAAGGTTGAATCGGTTTTTAACTATTGCGTGTCAATAGCAAAATTTGAAAACCCTAAACACATATTTTTATGCTAAACATAACTTATGTAAACACAAATTGATTCAACATATGGTGACTTTCCACATATGAGTTTTAATCGGAACACCTTATGATCCTTTGATAAAGCCTACCAATATGGGCTGAAACTTAATCCCTCTAAATCAAAAAGTCATACAAACCATAAGGGTTCACATCATATGAGATCGAATATTAAGGTTATGAAAACCGAAATCAAACATCCCATAAATCAAAAACACATAACAAAAATATAGACATTCAAGGACAGGCTATGTAATCAGAAACTATCACAAGAAAAATTATAAAATAATAATTTCATTCATAAATAATGATAGTTTTATTCAAAATAGACCTTATACAATAATCGAAATAAATCAATAATTGATGACTATTTTTCTCTAATTGCGTGTCTTGTGAAGATCGCTTTTGAATCCTGGATTCAAATTCTTCTGAGCACTTCCTTTCCCAATAGAAGATTTGTTCATCTCAAACAGTTGAGAATGAAGATGATCTAGTACTTCTTTTGAATCCTTTATCATTAACCCATGGTGTCTAATACAACTTATAATAGTAAGAATCTGTTTTCTTAGAGAATCTTGAAGATTATCAAGTTGTGAGACATCTTGAGTTTCAGTCATTGATAGACGCATTTATATGTCTAATTTGATCTCAATTGGATATATTGTTAGTGCTCGATTTTGTATTTATTATGGCTTTTTATGTCTTTGTAGGTGTTTTTGGAGAAATAAGCTTTTGCGGCGAAATCGGCTCGAAAAGTGGTATTTGGACCCCCTAGAGAAAATTACTAAAGGAACCCCTCAGTTGGATAAGGGGCACCCAGTTGATAAGGGGCACCTACCTGCTATTGGCACCCCATCATAAGATAAGGGGAGGTTATCTTCAAGAATTCAAATTCCAGGTTTTGGCGGGAAGAACTGTTACATCAAGTTTCAAATTAGGGTTCCATTTTTGGATGCTTCTGTACAGATTCAATGGACCATTTTTGCAGACTGGACATGATTCAAGTAAACAACATAGGTATAACTGATGGAATCGAATAACTTTGGATGGATAATCCGGAATTCGTGAAAATAGGGGAGAGAAAGTTACGGGTTCTCTGTTGATTTTCATGGAGTTCTTCTCGGATTTTTTTATGGGTTTATTTTCGTTTGGGCCTGTTCGGATTAGACATGGAGAGTTGGACAATATTTACATAGACTTTCTATTGTATGGATTTGCTGTAGTTAAACAGGGAAGGTATTAGTCTTGCAAACGTAAAAAAAAAAAAAAAAAAGAGCTCAAACAGAGATACTCGGGATTTGCTGGGAATGAAATAAGAGAAGTTACGTGAGAAAAAAGGATAATTCCCTGTTGGATTGAGTTTATATTTGGAAAGAGCTATAGTGAGAAGGGACTCTGTTAGGGACGCGTAAGAGAATAAAAAGTAAAGAAGAAGAAATTCTGAGACTTTCGGTGAAAGAAAGGGGAGATTTAATCGAAGAATTTAGGGTTGTGTGGTGGATTGTTATGTATATAATATAGAATAAACACAATATAGAAAGTTTATATATATATATATATGAGAATAAATCTCTTGTTATGGAAACCCTATGAACTCATATGAGGGGATACAGATGTTCGTGGACCGGTCACATATGAAGAATGGATTTGGAAAAAATCCAACAAAAGGATATACACTATTTGATAATAACTATGCTCAAAAAGTTAGAGCATGATACATGATCATCAAGATCAAGAACTCAAATAGATAACATAAAAAATCATAAAAACATACAACTAATCTTGACATTCCCACGATCATAATCCTTGCAACTCTTAAGATAGACACAAGGATGAACTTACCTGGAATCAGGCAAAGGAGTGAGAGATGTTCTCACTATGAATTATGGGAAAAGAGTTGTACAAATATTTTGTGCATGTGTATCATAAATTTCTTTCTTTCCATTGATTATAACTTAACCTAGAAAAATTAGTGATAATCCATTTTAAAAGTCCATCATAAGGATTTTTCTGAGGACTAAGTCTAGGACCTCTAGAGATTGGTTCCAGAGGAGAAGAGTTGAAGGATTTCCATCTTCTCGATTTAGACTTTCCAGAATTGTTCCTATAAGAATAGGAAATGTGTTCATTTGTGGAACAAGATTTTATACCATTAAGAGGAACATGCAACCTGTGACGATTTCTTGAAAAGAGATCATTCTTATAAGAATTCTGGTTTTCTGTAGAAAGAAAATTCACTATAGATGTCATCAGACGATTTACTCCATTGACAGTAGAAAAAACCAAATAATGAAGATCTGAGATTTGTTTCTTTCTAGCAAAACAATGAATAGAAAAGTGATTCTTTATCTCACAGAAGGAACAACATTGTGGATTAGAAACATAATTTCCTTGACTCATAACCTTTTCCAGCACATGTGAATTTTGCAAGTGATTCACAGTGGGTAATTCCTTGGAGAGAATTTTCTTCACGCTGGGTAAAACCTTGTGAGTATCGGAGGAAGGTATATGATGACGTACTCATCAAAACAAAGTTTTCCTTTTTCAAGGTGTTACATTGTTCTTGGGCACATCGAAGAGATGCAGCAAGTTTATATTTTTCAACACAATGACTGTTTATTTATGATGAATGAGCTTTGATTAAACCTTCTTCTCTTATTGACTTTTCTCTAACAATATCTTCAAGCATACTAATCTTTTCACGTTGTAGACTAGTTTCTTGAACCAATTTTTCGATATTGTTAGAGAGAGATTCAATAAAGCAATAGAGTTCACGCTTTCTTTCAAGAGATTTCTCGAATTCATCAATGAGATAATCATTATTTTCTTCAAGAGTCTTGATTTTAGAACCTTGGAAATTAATGATATCATTAGATTTTTTTAACGATACGGTGAGTTCCATTTCATACTCTGATATGATGTCAATTTTCTCGTACTTTCCTCTGGACTAAAAATAATCTGCTAAGGAGTTATCCTTTGAGTGAAATCCACGATTTTTGGCATAATCGGAAACTTTGGAAGACATCTCTATGTACGTAGTTTGTGAGATACTTCTTAGGTCTACAGAAATTAGATTGCTACCAAAACATACTTATAAGGTCTTTAATGTGTTTGCCTGCTCTGATACCAATTAAAAAAGTGAGGGTCTAACAACCACACCCAATATTTCGTTTGGTAATCTGAATAGACAAACTCCAATATACTTTAAATAGAATCAACTAGATAGTTAGACTCAATCTAGAGAAAAGTATATCAAAGAGTTTTATATCTCTATCTTTCAATTCAATCTGTAATCAGCAAATAGGAATTTGCGAGCCTGATTGAATATAAGAGAATAACTTGAACGGTACCAAAGACCAATGTTCAAGGATCAATCAATTTCAATCAACAACTAAAGGTTGGATTTCCCAATTGATCGATTCAACGCACAACCTGTGATATTTCAATTATATAACAAAATATAATGCGAAAAAGAAATAACAAAAATACCAGAATTTTTTTAACGAGGAAAACGCAAATGCAGAAAAATCTAAGGACCTAGTCCATATTTGAACACCACACTGTATTAAGCCGCTACATACACTAGCCTACAACCAATGAACTTCAGACTGGATTGCAGTTGAACCCTAATCAATCTCACACTGATTCAAGGTACATTTGCACTCCTTACGTCTCTGATCCCAGCATGATACTACGCACTTGATCCCCTTAGCTGATCTCACCCACAACCAAGAGTTGCTATGACCCAAAGCTGAAGACTTGATAAACAAATTTGTCTCACACAGAAAATTCTATAGGAATAGATAAATCTGTCTCCCACAGAAATACCTATGAGTTTTGTTCTGTCTATTGATAAATCAAATTGGACAAGGAACCAATTGATATACCGGACTTATATTCCCGAAGAACATCCTAGAAATATCAATCACCTCATAATAATCTTAATAGTATGATTGCGAAACAAGATATTGTGGAATCACAAACGATGAGATGAAGATGTTTGTGACTACTTTTTATCTTGCCTATCGGAGATCAAATCTCGAGCCAATCTTAAAGAAGATAATACTCAAATACGATAGAAATAGAAAGATCAGATCACACAACTATAGAGAAATTAGTTGGGCCTGGATTCACAATCCCAATGAAGTCTTTAAGTCGTTAACCTATAGGGTTTCTTGAAAACCTAAGGTTAAAGGAGAATTGACTCTATCTTATACAACTAGTATCACACATAAGGTGTGGGGATTAGGTTTCCCAATTGATATTGTTCTCCTTTATATAGTCTTCAAATAAGGTTTTGCAATCTAAGTTACCTTGGTAACAAAGTATTCAATATTCACCGTTAGATGAAAACCTGATTAGATTCAAGCTAATATCTTTAAACCGTTAGATCGAACTTAGCTTGTTATACAAAAACTGTAGTTGTGGATTATCTCACAACTACACCCTCATAAGAATCCATTAAAATGATTCCTAAATTTAATTAATTTGATATGAAACTAAGAATTAAAGTACTAAAATTATAAAAAGAGACACAAAGATTTTTACGTGGTTCGATCAATGTGATCTACATCCACGGTGCTTCACTAGTGATTGTATGTGATTACATGATTTTACAATTGAGACTCCATTAATGAATATTTGGAGCTCTAGTTTTTTGGGGAAGAAGATGATAAAGAAAATAAATCTCTCCTAATATTTTCTCTCTCCTCCTAAAATTATCCTCTCTCTCAAAATGTGTCTCTCCCTTTCCTCTCATTCCTAAATGGCTATTTATATGATTTTACAAAATGTTAACAACTAATCTGTCCTTCAACTTCGGACTTGAGAACTACCCTGCGAACCTTCGCAACTTCACTTTGCGAACTTCTTTTGCTTTCCTCGTGATTTCCTTTGCTCGAAAAATGTTCTTTGCTCGCAAGATGTATTTTTTCTCCACAATTTCGTAAGTTATCATTTGTTGTGATATTCCGCTCCTACATCTTGCCTCTTTTTTCTTGAATATTGCTTGAAGAGCGATCTTCAAGAAAAAATCTGTTGTTGTAGTAGTCTTTGATCTTTGTTGATGAAGGAACGAGCGAAAGAATACTGGACTTGAAAAGTATATACTTGACTCTATTCTTTTGCAAAGTTCTGAAGCTTTAAGAAGTAATTAGAAGTATCATCTTGCGAAGTATGAAGTGTGTGAAGTATCCTTAAAGAAGTATGAAGTATAAGAAATATAAAATATCCTTGAAGAAGTATAAGAAGTACTCAATCCTCGAAATATATAAGAAGTATTCGTCCTTGAATGAGAGTGATAAATATTGCCTCTGTTCATGTGAAATTATTATTCCATTTTTGGTGAGGATTCTTGCTGAGAAGATAAAGAACATAAAATATTTTCTTGGGTATCCATAATTGCCTATGTTCTTTATCTATGAAGGAGAATTCTTGTGAAAATGTTGAATAATTAAATTGTGTCTCTATTGTTATGTTTCCTCTGACTCAAGTGGTAACCCTGTTATCTTCTGAATATTTCTACGAATTTTTGAGTTTTTCTGCGAATTTCTGAATAGTGCTGCAAATAGTGCTGAGAATAGTGTTGTGAATAGTGTTGCGAATATAGTGTTGCGAATTATGAATAGTCCTGCGAAGTTTCGCGGTATTATCCTGTAAAATTTTGTAAAATACATGTGTGAATATAATATTTATGTAATGATTATGTTATGAAATGTGTATGCGATGCTTATGCCATGAAATGTTTATGCAATGCTTTTATGATGCGAATATGATGCTTGAATGATGCGAGTATGATGCTTGTATGATGCGAATACGTATCTATTGCAATGTATATTTCAATTTTTTTATTACTTAGCTCATTTTGCCGAGGTTATTGCAAAATATAACCTCATTTAGGTTTATTAACCGTACCTAAACGTGTACACCATGTTGGCTCAACCGTAGTTAACCGAGGTTAGATATATGAACACTTTCATATCATCCATATTCATCTTAACCATAACTAGTTCAAATGACTCAAATGAAACTAGTTAAAGTGTTGTTCAATTGCTATATTCTTATAGAAGTATACAAGAACACAATTGAAGAAAAGTCGATTTAATTCACTTGAATGTATATATCATTATAGCCACGGTTTGCAAAGAATGCATTCCTTAATATATTAATGTATTAGTTCATGATCTAACCAATTTTAGAACTTTAACCTCTCAAGTATGAAAACGGGATACACATACTTAAGTAGCCGGTCTGAGTTTGGGTTCGTTAGTATGAAAACGGTTAGGCATACTTAGTATACTTCCAAATCCCAATAGAAATTCCCGGACCTATACCTTACGCAACTATGCGTACCGGTATATGTACTTGGTACACGGAATTTCACAACTACAAGTACGCACTCGGGTATGCATACTTTAGTTCTGGTCATGGATCACATACATGCAAGAATGCACACTATGTTTATAATCAATGATGGTTAAGTATTCTAAATTCTTATTTCAATCATTGAAACTTTCTCAAAGGATGACAATAGCTGTTTTCACACACTATTAGCAGCAAAGAAATTTTCAAGTTATTTAAATAACTATAACAAAACATTCCAAGTCTACACCAAATGATTATATCACATAGACCTTGTAAGATGTTACTCGGCGATTTTCATATGACCATCTTTTAACTTTCGTCAAGAGTATAAGATGAACTTGGTTGAAGAGAAAGCTTACCAACACATATTCCGAGATATATGTAAGTGAGTTAAACTCAACTCGAAATCTCAAATATGTATAATCGACAACGATATAGTAATACGACTTTTGTCTCAATATATGAGATAAAGTAGAAATAGACTTTTCAAGTGATAGATGAGTTTTAGTCTCCACATACATTTTGTTGATGAAGTTCCACAAGCTCTCCTTAGTAGTTATTCGTCTTCATTTGATGAACACCATGAATTCTAATGCTCAACTAAACAATCTATCCTAGTCCGAGACATTACTATAAGTAGACTAGAAATCAAGACTTATAGTTTTGATCACTAACATTGACAAACAAGCTTAAGATAGAAACACTTGTGAGTTCGACCGAGCATTTCTCTTACAAATACGGCTAAGACAAAAATGTTCTTATGGCTAGCTTCTGTTGACTGTTATTAAGCCAACCCAATATACTCGTTTAGGTACGGTTACCCATATATAAATATAAATATGTTTCATTTGTGTGTAACAAAAAGACCATCTAACGATGGAGATTGATTGCTTAATTTCTAAGCAGACTTAGCTTGAATCTTAAATCAAGATTTCATCTAACGGTGAATATTGAATGCTTTGTTACTAAGTTATCTTAGCTTTGATTGTAAGCAACCCTGATTGGAAAGGCTGTATAAGGGAGAACTCTAGCAATTGGAAAATCAAATCCCGTCACTTTTTTGTGTCCTATTTGCAAACTAGAGTCGATTCTCCTTTGACTTAGGTTTTCCAAAACCATTATTAGGTTAACCACTTGAAGACTTCATCTGGGATTCGTGAAGCCAGGTCCAACTATTTTCTCTGTAGTTGTGTATTTTGATCTTACTTGTTCTATCGTATTGAGTTTTATCTTCTCTAAAGTTTACTCGAGATTTATCTCTGATAGGCAAGATATAAAAAGTAATCACAATAGTTCTTCATCTCAGACTCTTGTGATTCTGTAATAACTTATTCTGTTAATCAGTTAGGTTATTGTGAGGTGACTAATATTTTTAGGCTGCTCTTCGGGAGTATAACACCGGATTATTAGTTGGTTCATGTTCACCTTGATCTTTGTATCAAAAGTCGTAAGGAACGCGAATATACCTTAATTGGTATGAGACTTGGTTAGGGATCAACTACATTCCAGTCCGAAGTTAACTTGTAATGGATTAATACAGTGTAGTGTTCAAGCCTGGACTAGGTCCAGGGGTTTTTCTGCATTTACGGTTCGTTAACAAACTTTATGTTATTTGTGTTATTTCGTTTCTGCATTATATTTTCATTATAGAATTAAAATATCATAGGTTGTGCATAGTTCAATCATAGTTGATGAATTCGACCTTGTTTGTTGGATAAGACTTAATTGACACTCGAACATTGCTCTTTGGTACCATCCGAGTTATTCTCATAACAATCATGTTCACGGATTTCTATCTGTTTGATTTACTGATTGGGTAGAGAAAGAGATAAAGTTCTTTAATATATTTCCTGATTGAGACTCAATAACTTGGTGCTCTCAAAATTATATTGGAGTTTAGTCCTTACAGATTGCTGAACGTAATAGCTGGGTGTGGTTGTTGTACCCCCGCGTTATCAATTGGTATCAGAGCAGGAAAAAATGCCAAGACTTCATAAGTATGTATTTGTAGCAATCTGACTATATGGATAGAAGTGCTATCTCTGACAAACCCATTACCAGGAATAAAAGTACTGTTTATATGGAATTCATCAGAGAGAACGATTCATATGCCTTAATTATAGATGAATGTCATGTTCCCATGAAACAACCAAATATTGATAAGTGTTATCCTTGTTATATTACTGACGGGTCTGACTCTGAAGTAGAAAGGGAAGCAGCTAAAGAAAATGCAGTGCTTTTAAGATAGGTTAGAATTCAGTCCACTGAAGTAAATAGGCTGAAACACGAAGTCAATATGCTTATTTGTATGGTTAATGGTCGTGACTCTCAATTAAGGATTCTCCGTGAAGAAAATGCTGAAGTATGTTTATCAAGAACTTTACTCGAGGCTATACTCAAGGAGAATGCCTTAGAAATTGAACGACTATTAAATAAATTCTTTATTCAATGTAAGATTTGTTCTGAGGAATCTACTATACTAATTGCCTCTGATAATACTGAGAAGTTAGAAAATGTAACTACTAGTAATCATGTTTCTCTAACAAATTCAGTTTCAGGAGAAAAATTGCAAACCCTTCCTACTTCTAGAAATGTGCATTTAACTTCCTATAATCAAGGAATTACTGTTTCTCCCTGAAGGAAGGAATTTCGTTAAGCCTACTATCTCTAATCACTATTGTAATCAGAAAGTATGTCTCTATTATGACATGAAAGGGCATGTTCGAAAGAAGTGTAAATGGAGTTTGGATGTTAATCATTTTGGTCGACTCCAACATACCTTAGACTTAATTCTCAAAGGTGTAACTGATATTCGTATGTCTAAACCAATTTTTCTTAGGACTCACTGTGAATACCAATATTAGTTTGGGCATGTGTCACGTATCTGATGGTCGTGTGAAAGTTAACGAAATAGCCTTGGTGATACACGAGTTTCTGAGAAGCAGCAAATCCCTTCCTGATCTACTTTACCTCATCTCGAGGAAGGATACCTCGATGGCTCATATGATAAAGTAGATCCTAGCATAGGGAGGTGGCATTTGTCGAAAGGACGGAGGTGGCATTTTTCGAAAGGACAGAGGTAGCTGACATATCTAATCAGCATTTAATACCGCGAGCCCTTATCTACACATTTTTTCAAAGCGCGTGGAAGAAAGTGACACGGCGGCATTGTCTGAACCACATAATCTCTTGTGTTGCTTGATAACTTAGTACCATTTACATTACCTCGGTATTGTTCATTATTATTGTCTTTATCTTGAGTACCTTTTATTACTTAACCCTATCAGTTCAACTCATATATCATTACTACTTAGTATTGGATACTCTGAGATGTATACATTACGTAGACTATGGGAAAAATAGTAGTCACAATTTGGCACTAGAATACAGGATCCGTAAGTATGAGTTATTATTATTTTTCATTTTTACAAATCTTTCTTCAAAAAGGTATCTCAGTGTAAAAAAGGTGGATCTCACTTCCTGGTGATACGTTCATCTTTGTTTTACGTAAGTTCTTTGAGTTCTTAGCCTCAAAGACTTGCAACATTGTAGATATACAAAGTTTTCTTCTCAAACATGTTCAAAAACATTAACCTTTTGTTCTTATGAGGAAGAACCTTTTCTGACAAAGTATCCTTTGGATCTGAGTATCTCTGAACACTAGGGAATATCAGTGAAAATTTAAATAGAAAAAACCTTAAAAAAACATTTACTAGCATCAAATATTTAAGGATGTGACACTTTTTTCGATTCTTGTGAACATTTATTTTCTCTTTTTCATATCAGGTGTCATTTAAAAATTGAATACCCATCTTTTCAAGCCTCGTTTGGATAATTTAAAAAAAAAAATGCTTAGCTGTATTCAGTGTCAAAGCACTAATTTCTACTTTAGCGAAGGCCCAAAATAGCGGACCTTGTCATCTTACTCTGTGTTTTCATAACACATCCGAAGGTATACAGAAACCAAGTGACGTACCATCAAGTTCAAGAATCACTGTCACCAGAGGGAGGTCACAAAACCCTTCACGTACAAATAAAAGAACCAAAGAAGAGGACGAACAAAGCGAGATAGCTAGAAGAACATCAACCAACCGACCACCTATTCCTACTGAGGGGATTGGGCAAACATCTGGAGTTCTACCACCTTATGGCATGCCGATACCGGAGCCTGCTCGTGTTACGTAGCCCCCTACAGCTAACAAAGGGATACCCAGAAACTTAGCTCCTAACAGACGAGGACTATGAAACATAACACCAGTTCATATCAATCTTGACACTCCAGTGGTAGAAGAAGAAGTGGAAGACTCTGAGGACCTGTCCGACAGTACTCCTCGGGGTGACGGAGTTCACAACGAATAGAAAATGGCAGCGCAGGTGGCAGCTCTACTATTGCGCACCAAATAACATGAGGACGCGATGCATATGATGGCTCAAGAGAACCAGAACCTGAAAGATTTACTGGAAGTACAGTTCAAAGGTTCCCAAACTCACCCTCCCTTAAGGAGGCGTAAGAAAGGATCAATCTCCGGACACCGAAGGTGTGGTCTCAACCCAGTAAGGGTTCACCCACCAGGAGGAATGAGAAAATAAAGGCACGATCCAAATGAGACAGATCCTTCATACATGCCCTCTCAATCTCATTTCGATGAGACATTATCCAGAGATGCTCACAACGTGGATATGGTCATGGAGAAAATGGAAAAGATGCGAAAAGAAATCTAAGGATTGAATATCAGCCATGCAGGCAGAAGATTAAAGGAGGTACTCCAGTAAGAAACAACATCTCCATTGTCCTATTTCATTTTAAGGGAACCTAACCATGCAAAATGCCTGATACCTACGTTCCAGGCGTACAATGGTACCTCAGTGTATATAGGGAAAAATGGTTTGCTGGTTTTTATGGAAATGAAGAGACGAGCGTGTCGTCGATACTCCTCGACCAAGCAAGTTGCTGAACCTCACACAGATGCACTGCAAAGAGAGTGCTTAGATTTGAGAGATCAATCTGTAGGACTCCGGCCTAAACCAAGTCAATGGCTGTTACAGAGTCAATTCGGTCACAAAGAGGGAGATGGATTAATCTGTAGGAGGGAAAATGAGAATTGTGTGGGATCAATGATGATCAAGGATTGTGGATGTGTTGAAGGTTTCTGCAAATTAAAGAACTGCTGAATGTGAATTCTGTGAATAATTTTTAATCGAGTTGTTAACGGATGATGATCATAATGATTTGTCGTCCTCGATTTGGACTTATTTATATTGCAAGAATGATGAACCACCGATCCCTGTAAGTGTGACGGTTTCTTGAGTGAAAGAGTGGGAAAGTGGAAAAACATGGTGAAACCAGTTCCAGGTGGTGAGGAGACTTGGTTAACCGTCCACCCACTGCTTTGCTAACTTATTCAATCCGTTGCACGACTTACTCACATTCTCATCATGGATGAATCCATGTGTCGTAGGCCGCCAGACAAAACCCTAATCGATATCCCCCCATATGACGTGATTGATGTCTCACGAATCGTGGAGTATGCAAGACAGACGTGTATTTAGTTAGTCAGTTGTTAACTGATTAGACAATGAGTCTAAGTTTTGTTGAATCGAGCATGTTTGACAAATGCTCAGCGATTCATGGATGTTAATGTTGCTCGTCTTAGAAAATATTGTAAATTCGACGAGTTGTTGAATATTGATGAGTTACGGAATACATGTGGATTATTCGAGCAACTGAGCAAGTATAGCTCGATTTGACTAATTACTGACAAATGACTGAATATTGATAGTGGGATCAATATTCGAGCGACTGAGCAAGTATTTCTCAGTTTGAAGAATTACTGATAAATTACTTGTAGGACCATAATATCGCTACAATGTTATTCATGCGATATTAACAACGTTTCTGCGAGCGTCACTGCCAATTCTTTAACAACGTTTCACGAGCGTCACAGAATACCCAAGAAAAACTGACGATGAAAGAAATAAAAGAAGAATATGTTGATCCTGCGATGGTCATCATTCTTGCGATAGAGAATATTGTATCAATCGCGATGAGATCGCAGAATAGATCCGAAATAGGAGGAAAACTTAGCTGTCATCCATTATGTAAATCCCTATATAAAGGGTTTGATAGATCCAGAAAATGATGATGTAATTTTTAGAGTTGAAAGAGTCTTGAGGAGAGAGAAACTTCAAGAGAATATTTGTAATCTTGATTTCTTCCAATTCTGTAAACATTTATGAGATTTGAATAGTAAAGTGTCATTTAAATCTTTGAAGTTTAATTGATTTCCAATATATTTCTATAGAATCTTAACAAGGGTGTAGTGTGGTAATTCCTGCAACTACATTTTGGCTCCCAGAAACAGGGAGAATCAAGCTAAGAAATCTCTAATTACAACTTGAAAATTTGAAGAGATTGTTAGGGTTGAAGAAATGGCTAGAAGAAGAAGAAATACATCAGAACCACCGACAACTGTGAGAAGAAGTAAAAGACTTGCAGGTGAGGGAACAGGTGAATTGGAAGAATCTTTAAGGATAAGATCATGAAGAAATAGAATAAGAAATGAAGCAGAAAGTTCAATTCAACAGCCGAATCAACAAACACAAACACGAGATAGGAATGTGGATTATGATAGAGTGAGTGTGCATACTTGGAGGCCGGATTCGATGGAAGAAGCAGAAAATCGACAATTAAGAAATGAAGAAGGAGAAAGAAATTAAGAAATAGGCGGAGGATTAATTCATGAAGGACGTGAAAATGAAATAGTAGATGATTTGAGACAAATAATACAGGAAGAAAGAAGATTAGAGGCAGAAGAGCGTGCAAATTTAACAAGACAAAATCATGAGCTAAGAATGGAGAATTTGAGGTTATAAAGAAGGAGATCAAGAAGTACTGTTAGATCAAATTCAAGATCACGCAGAGTAGAACCAAGGAAAAATTCCCCAATGAGAAATGTTAGAGAATAAGTGCAAAATTTAAATGGAGAACAACGTCCTAGAGAAGAAGAGATAATTGGTGATCGCTATAATCCGCGTGACAATAGAAATCAAGAGGGAAGAAACAACCAAATTGAAGAAGAAAATTCATAAGAAGGTAGGAGGATATTACAGGGGCGAGAGAATCAAATAAATCAAATAATGATTGAAGAATAAATTGAGAGACATTACGCTGAACAAGCACGTCTAGCCCGCGAGAGGGAAATATTAAGGGCAGAAGTAGAAGAACATGAATTTTGAGAAGCAGTACGACAAAATAATCATGACAATCAAGAAAGGAGACGTATGCAAAATCGCTACAATGGTAATATTCAGGAGGAATATGATAGGATACAGGGGAGAATAGAGAGACATCAAAGAGAAACGAGGAGAAATGAAGAAATCCGCAGAGAAGAAGATATGCAGTTACGATATCAAGAGGAAGATGAAAGAGAAAATCGCAGAGAAAGACGAGATGATGATGAAGAAGAAGATACACAAAATCTCGCAAGACAAGAAAGGCAAGAACGCAGAAGAAGGTAAACAGCATTAAAGAGGCCAATGGAACAAAACTCAGCTGAGAATGAGCAAATATTGAGAGAATTAACAGAAATGCGAGGAATGATAAACAATAGAAGATAAGGAGGTAGAAGGAAACTTGATGAAGCTATTGAAGAAGTTGCGAGAACTCCATTTACTCAAGAAGTACAGTTAAGAGGGATACCTCCAAAATGAAATTTACCATCATTAACAAGCATTTTTGATGGAACTACTTGTGTTGTTCAACACGTAAAAGCTTATGTTAGATGTATGCTACAGTGGGAGAATCATGATGCTGTGCTATGCAAATATTTTGCATCTAGCTTAATTGGCGAGGCGTTGAAATGGTTCGAGGGATTACCAAAAATTACCATTACTTATTTTGATCATTTACAAGCTACATTTTTAGGAGCGTATATTAGCAACAATTCATCGCGGCCGGGTATTTAAGATGTGTTTGGGCTAAAACAAAGAGTTGGCGAGAGTCTGAAGCACTTAACTATAAGATGGAAATCAATGTGCAGCGAAATGGCTGGAAGAGTGGATGAAAGATATCTGATCCTATCCTTCATTAATGCAATGTTCGCGACTAATTTACTGTACATTCAGATTTTCAGAATCAAAAATACAATCACCATGACAGAATTGCGAGAACTGCAGGAAGAATACATTGCTTTGGAGGAGAAACAAAATGAGATGGAATCATATCCAATCGCGAACACCAGCTCGCTAGCGGCAAGTGGAAGTTTTCTCCCTAAAATGATAAATAATGTGGCGAGCACCTCGCAGGCACAACAATAGAAAGTAGTAATTGATAACCAACAAAAATTGGTAGTGATGGGCAGTCGAGATCAAGAAGAATATGAAAGGGAGAAGAATTATTACAATCGCGGTGGAAATAATAAGATTCAAAGACTTGATTAGCCGCAAGAAACTTATGGCGGACAAAGGCAGAATAACTTTAGAGGGCAAGGAAATCAAAAGATAATATGGGAATAAATTAAGATGCCACCTCTTAATGCTAGTATAGAAAAAATTTGGGAAGCTATTATTCTGATGGAGAATATACCATCGCCATGGAACATGGGAAAAGAACCACATCCAAGCAATCGAAGTCAAGAATTTTGTCCTTGCCATCACTTTCATGGCCATTCAATAAATGATTGTAGGAATGTAAAGAGGATAATTTTGAGGATAATTGCTCAGGGAAAGTTAAATCACTTTCTAGTAGGACATCCACAACCTCATCAATTACCGCCAGCACCAGAAACTCGCAGAGTGAATGCTTTAAAACGAGCAGAAACATTCGTGATAAAAGTGGGGGCTAAATAAAGAATTTGTTTTGTAACTCCATTATGCATTCATTCAGAACTGTGGAATATTTCCATGATAATGTTTTAAGTAGAGTCTTCTCGAGAAATACAGATGGAAGAGAGATAATGAATATAGCGAGAGCCTCACCATTAGAAGAATGAAAGAAACAAACTCTATCTTTCACTGCGAAAGATATACCAGATCTTGGAGAGAAACATGACAACCCATTGGTGGTACGATTAGAGATAAAACCAAAGAAAATGCAAGAGGAAGGTGAAGAAAATGATGGTAAAATTGAAAACTCTTGGGCCATCAACAGAGTCTTAATAGATACCGAGAGTTCAGTTGATATCTTATTCTATCATACCTATAGAACCATGGGAGGAAGAGATGAAGATTTGATACCATCAACGTATAAAATCTATGGATTTAACGGTACAACTAACAAACCAAAGGGCGAAATTGAAATGCAGATACCTTTAAAAGGAATATCTTCGAAAATCTTATTCTGCGTTGTGGACATCGAATCACCTTAAAATGCTTTGATAGGACGACCTTGGTTACACGGGATATTGGGTGTAGCATCCACTTATCACCAGTGTATCAAATTTCCTCATCCTAAAGGTGTTGGAGTTATTAAAGGAGATTGGGGAGAAAGCAAGAAATGTTATGAAATCGATATGAAGTCTTGCGAAGAAAGAGCTGAAAAGAATAGCAATTGGAAGTACAAAATAAAACAACAATAGAGATGTGAAAGGTTAATGATTGATACAATAGAGCGGAAAGAGGATGTGAAAGCTGATGGCGAGCGTCTCGCAAAAAAAGAAACAACAGTAAAGCATAGCAGAAAAGCAGAATCAGAAAATAGTAAGTAGAGAGGTAAAATGATGAACTTTAGAGAATTCTATGAATGATTTGTTTGAAGAATATGTAATTAAACAAAATTTTCTGATTGAAAGAATCGCAAGATTTTACAAAAAGAAAGAAGATCAAAGTTATGAAATTCTATCAGAGTTACAATACTCGCGAGAAACGCGAATAAAATTTCGCAGAGATTAAAGAATAGGACGAACCTTTATGGCGTGCACCCTAGTTCGCGAATAAAATTTTGCAAGAGGCAAATATAAGACCTAATAGCGCGAGGATGGGGTATCTCTCGACATGATTCAGGGGTAAGGTTATACATTTCTTTGGACCTGAGTCATGCAGATGTTGGGGTTAAAGAAAACCTATCCGGGAGAGAGATCTTGGATTTCCAACTATATATGGTTATACCCTGGTTGGATGACCGAGAATCTCTTCCAAGAAGTTCAAAGTATGACCAAGGCTCCGAGGTACACGGTTGAGCCAAGGGTGCCAAGGGTACGAAACTCCCTTGCCATTCTTGGTAAGTCTTGGCTACGATGCACTTGGCCTGAAGAAAACCCCACTTAGGGTGCAGTCTTGTAACTATTAGCCATATAGGAATAAAGGACAAGAGGCTGCGAAAACAGCTGGTTGTTGGTAAATCTGGATGGGAGGAGCTAGTTTTGTATGGCCGATGTGCCCTCCTTGAAGGGGAAACCATGGGGGAGATAAGGGAGGCACCCTCCATTAGGGAGCTGATAAGTGTCTTAAGATGGCAATGTCATGGGGCTTTATGATCGTAAGAACATTTAGGCCTATCATATTGTCGCGTGACGTAAATTATACAGAGGCAACAAGCCAAAAGTTAAGATGAGATCAATGGGTTTTTACATGAAAGTGTAAAGACGTCCTGCGATTTCATCACAAGACGGTAATGTCACGAGGCTTTGATCTCGCGAGAGATATTAGACTTGTCGTATTGTCGCAATACAATCAAAGGAGAAAGATAAGGCAAGATCAATGGGTCAATACATGCAAATGTAAAGACGTCCTGCGATTTTGTCGCAAAAAGAAAGAGCGTGGAAAAATAAGACCTTTAATTAGGAAGGCGTAATAAGACCACAAGATTACTGCGATTTTTCTCATTATCATCACTATCTTCATTCTTATCAGATTCTTCTCCTCCACCAGATTTTTCTCATTCGTCATTATCATTATCATTATCATTATCATCCTCGTCAAAATCCTCAGCTTCGCTATCAGAGATGTTAAGATTTGGAACTATTGCGGGGATTTCCTTTGCAAGATCAAGATATATAGAAGGATAAATTCCATGATCATTGCAGACCAACTTAACGGAATCATTACGAACAACAATGAGAGATCTATTGAAATTCGCGGTGGTAATGTCAAACTGCTCTTTCAATCGTGAATATTTATTATTGCGAGCAGCAAGAGTATTCGCGAGATGATTCTTCTCATTTTCAAGTTCCCAAATTCTTTCAAGATATATTTTTTCAGCTCATGCGAGAATATATGACAACAAGTTAGAAATTTTGTAAAGAAGAGTAATAAGTTAGAAATTTTGTAAAGAAGAGTAATAAAAACAGGAAAATATCAAGAAGAAGAACATCAAACAACCTTCTCTTTCAGAAATCATATCTCTAATTAAGGCCGCTTGTTCAACTTGAAGGCTAACATTTACACCTAAGTCATTCCTGGAATTTTCAAGAACCTTCACAGCCCAAGAAAACTCATCATCGCTATTAATAAGGAGACGAGATCGAACTTGAGTCTCCCTCGCAAGAAGATCTTCATTCTCGCGGATAAGTTTATCTCTGTCCATTTGAACGTCAAGGAGAGTTTTATGAAAGTCTGCTAGGGTCTTGGATCCCTTTTTGATGTCAAGATCTTTCTCGCCAATAAGATCGCTATTCTTCTGTCTTAATCTATATATTTATTTCTTTGAATCAAGATAAAAGCGCTTATATTTGTCAGTCAAACCTAAATTGAATCTGTGTTCAATTTTTAAGAGATTAAGCTTCGATCTAAGTTCATCTATGGAGAGGGATTTAATCTTATCATCTGAGAAATTACTTAAAGAATTATTAAGACAGGCAAGAAGAGTATGATCATCTACAGGTTCAGGGAAAGATTGAAAGAGTATAGCCACGTCAGTAAGACCATAAATATCTGCAAGTTAAAAGTGGTCGCTTGAATAAGATGCGATAGAGTAAAAGGAATTAAGAGAGAAAGGAAATCAGACATACCATAGAGTTGTTGGTTAGCTCTATCAGGATCAGAGATCTTTTTCTAATCAACTGAAGCTTCAGTCTCCAGCTGTTTATTCTTCTTGCGAATATCAATAATTATTAGTATGGGAATGCATGAGAACGATGAAATTATTATTCATCTATCATATAAAAATTGCATAGATAAATGTACGCAGATAATTAAAGAATAATAATTATGTTGATTGATTGACTTACAGAAAAAGAACTGTTTTCTAATTCATACAGGTAGAAGCAAAAGAAATTCACAAAATTGGATAAACTCACAGCAATGTTACAGAAAGAAGAAAATAAATATACAAGGAAGATAGAAGGAAAAAGAAGAACTAGCTAGATCCATCGCCATCCTCTGTATCAGACTTCTCTTCATCGCCAGATTTCTCCCTTTCATCATTATCTTCATTCCTATCAGATTCTTCTCCTCCACAAGATTTTTCTCCTTCGTCATTATCATTATCATTTTCATCCTCGTCAGAATCCTCAGCTTCGCTATCAGAGATGTTAAGATTTGGAACTATTGCGGGGATTTCCTTTGCAAGATCAGGATATATAGAAGGAGAAATTCCATGATCATTGCAGACCAACTTAACGGAATCATTACGAACAACAATTAGAGATCTATTAAAATTCGCGGTGGTAATGTCAAACTGCTCTTTCAATCGTGAATATTTATTATTGCGAGCAGCAAGAGTATTCGCGAGCTGATTCTTCTCATTTTCAAGTTTCCCAATACTTTCAAGATATATTTTTTCAGCGCATGCGAGAATATATGACAACAAGTTAGAAATTTTGTAAAGAAGAGTAATGAGTTAGAAATTTTGTAAAGAAGAGTAATAAAAACAGGAAAATAGCAAGAAGAAGAACATCAAACAACCTTCTCTTTCAGAAATCATATCTCTAATTAAGGCCACTTGTTCAACTTGAAGGCTAACATTTACACCTAAGTCATTCTTGGAATTTTCAAGAACCTTCGCAGCCCAAGAAAACTCATCATCGCTATTAATAAGGAGACGAGATCGAACTTGAGTCTCCCTCGCAAGAAGATATTCATTCTCGCGGATAAGTTTATCTCTGTCCATTTAAACGTCAAGGAGAGTTTTATGAAAGTCTGCTAGGGTCTTGGATCCCTTTTTGATGTCAAGATCTTTCTCGCCAATAAGATCGCTATTCTTCTGTCTTAATCTATCTATTTATTTCTTTGAATCAAGATAAAAGCGCTTATATTTGTCAGTCAAACCTAAATTGAATCTGTGTTCAAATTTTAAGAGATTAAGCTTGGATCTAAGTTCATCTATGGAGAGGGATTTAATCTTATCATCTGAGAAATTACTTAAAGAATTATTAAGACAGGCAAGAAGAGTATGATCATCTACAGGTTCAGGGAAAGATTGAAAGAGTATAGCCTCGTCAGTAAGACCATAAATATCTGCAAGTTAAAAGTGGTCGCTTGAATAAGATGCGATAGAGTAAAAGGAATTAAGAGAGAAAGGAAATCAGACATACCATAGAGTTATTGGTTAGCTCTATCAGGATCAGAGATCTTTTGCTTATCAACTGAAGCTTCAGTCTCCAGCTGTTTATTCTTCTTGCGAATATCAATAATTATTAGTATGGGAATGCATGAGAACGATGAAATTATTATTCATCTATCATATAAAAATTGCATAGATAAATGTACGCAGATAATTAAAGAATAATAATTATGTTGATTGATTGACTTACAGAAAAAGAACTGTTTTCTAATTCATACAGGTAGAAGCAAAAGAAATTCAGAAAATTGGATAAACTGACAGCAATGTTACAGAAAGAAGAAAATAAATATACAAGGAAGATAGAAGGAAAAAGAAGAACTAGCTAGATCCATCGCCATCCTCTGTATCAGACTTCTCTTCATCGCCAGATTTCTCCCTTTCATCATTATCTTCATTCTTATCAGATTCTTCTCCTCCACAAGATTTTTCTCCTTCGTCATTATCATTATCATTTTCATCCTCGTCAGAATCCTCAGCTTCGCTATCAGAGATGTTAATATTTGGAATTATTGCGGGGATTTCCTTTGCAAGATCAGGATATATAGAAGGAGAAATTCCATGATCATTGCAGACCAACTTAACGGAATCATTACGAACAACAATTAGAGATCTATTAAAATTCGCGGTGGTAATGTCAAACTGCTCTTTCAATCGTGAATATTTATTATTGCGAGCAGCAAGAGTATTCGCGAGATGATTCTTCTCATTTTCAAGTTTCCCAATTCTTTCAAGATATATTTTTTCAGCTCATGCGAGAATATATGACAACAAGTTAGAAATTTTGTAAAGAAGAGTAATAAGTTAAAATTTTGTAAAGAAGAGTAATAAAAACAGGAAAATAGCAAGAAGAAGAACATCAAACAACCTTCTCTTTCAGAAATCATATCTCTAATTAAGGCCACTTGTTCAACTTGAAGGCTAACATTTACACCTAAGTCATTCCTGGCATTTTCAAGAACCTTCGCAGCCCAAGCAAACTCATCATCGCTATTAATAAGGAGACGAGATCGAACTTGAGTCTCCCTCGCAAGAAGATATTCATTCTCGCGGATAAGTTTATCTCTGTCCATTTGAAAGTCAATGAGAGTTTTATGAAAGTCTGCTAGGGTCTTGGATCCCTTTTTGATGTCAAGATCTTTCTCGCCAATAAGATCGCTATTCTTCTGTCTTAATCTATCTATTTATTTCTTTGAATCAAGATAAAAGCGCTTATATTTGTCAGTCAAACCTAAATTGAATCTGTGTTCAATTTTTAAGAGATTAAGCTTGGATCTAAGTTCATCTATGGAGAGGGATTTAATCTTATCATCTGAGAAATTACTTAAAGAATTATTAAGACAGGCAAGAAGAGTATGATCATCTACAGGTTCAGGGAAAGATTGAAAGAGTATAGCCTCGTCAGTAAGACCATAAATATCTGCAAGTTAAAAGTGGTCGCTTGAATAAGCTTCGATAGAGTAGAAGGAATTAAGAGAGAAAGGAAATCAGACATACCATAGAGTTGTTGGTTAGCTCTATCAAGATCAGAGATCTTTTGCTTATCAACTAAAGCTTCAGTCTCCAGCTGTTTATTCTTCTTGCGAAGCTCAATAATTATTAGTTTGGGAATGCATGAGAACGATGAAATTATTATTCATCTATCATATAAAAATTGCATAGATAAATGCACGCAGATAATTAAAGAATAATGATTATGTTGATTGATTGACTTGCAGAAAAAGAACTGTTTTCTAATTCATATAGGTAGAAGCAAAAGAAATTCACAAAATTGGAGAAACTCACATCAATGTTACAGAAAGAAGAAAATAAATATACAAGGAAGATAGAAGGAAAAAGAAGAACTAGCTAGATCCATCGCCATCCTCTTTATCAGACTTCTCTTCATCGCCAGATTTCTCCCTTTCATAATTATCACCATTATCTTCATTCTTATCAGATTCTTATCCTCCACCAGATTTTTCTCCTTCGTCATTATCATTATCATTTTCATCCTCGTCAGAATCCTCAGCTTCGCTATCAGAGATGTTAAGATTTGGAATTATTGCGGGGATTTCCTTTGCAAGATCAGGATATATAGAAGGAGAAATTCCATGATCATTGCAGACCAACTTAACGGAATCATTACGAACAACAATGAGAGATCTATTGAAATTCGCGGTGGTAATGTCAAACTGCTCTTTCAATCGTGAATATTAATTATTACGAGAAGCAAGAGTATTCACGAGCTGATTCTTCTCATTTTAAAGTTCCCCAATTCTTTCAAGATATATTTTTTCAGCTCATGAGAGAATATATGACAACAAGTTAGAAATTTTGTAAACAAGAGTAATAAGTTAGAAATTTTGTAAAGAAGAGTAATAAAAACAGGAAAATAGCAAGAAGAAGAACATCAAACAACCTTCTCTTTCAGAAATCATATCTCTAATTAAGGCCGCTTGTTCAACTTGAAGGATAAAATTTACACCTAAGTCATTCCTGGCATTGTCAAGAACCTTCGCAGCCCAAGAAAACTCATCATCGCTATTAATAAGGAGACGAGATCGAACTTGAGTCTCCCTCGCAAGAAGATCTTCATTCTCGCAGATAAGTTTATCTCTGTCCATTTGAACGTCAAGGAGAGTTTTATGAAAGTCTGCTAGGGTCTTGGATCCCTTTTTGATGGAAAGATCTTTCTCGCCAATAAGATCGCTATTCTTCTGTCTTAATCTATCTATTTCTTTCTTTGAATCAAGATAAAAGCGCTTATATTTGTCAGTCAAACCTAAATTGAATCTGTGTTCAATTTTTAAGAGATTAAGCTTGGATCTAAGTTCATCTATGGAGAGGGATTTAATCTTATCATCTGAGAAATTACTTAAAGAATTCTTAAGACAGGCAAGAAGAGTATGATCATCTGAGGTTAGGGAAAGATTGAAAGAGTATAGCCTCGTCAGTAAGACCATAAATATCTGCAAGTTAAAAGTGGTCGCTTGAATAAGCTGCGATAGAGTAAAAGGAATTAAGAGAGAAAGGAAATCAGACATACCATAGAGTTGTTGGTTATCTCTATCAAGATCAGAGATCGTTTGCTTATCAACTGAAGCTTCAGTCTCCAGCTGTTTATTCTTCTTGCGAAGCTCAATAATTATTAGTTTGGGAATGCATGAGAACGATGAAATTATTATTCATCTATCATATAAAAATTGCATAGATAAATGCACGCAGATAATTAAAGAATAATGATTATGTTGATTGATTGACTTGCAGAAAAAGAACTGTTTTCTAATTCATACAGGTAGAAGCAAAAGAAATTCACAAAATTGGAGAAACTCACAGCAATGTTACAGAAAGAAGAAAATAAATATACAAGGAAGATAGAAGGAAAAAGAAGAACTAGCTAGATCCATCGCCATCCTCTTTATCAGACTTCTCTTCATCGCCAGATTTCTCCCTTTCATCATTATCATCACTATCTTCATTCTTATCAGATTCTTCTCCTCCACCAGATTTTTCTCCTTCGTCATTATCATTATCATTTTCATCCTCGTCAGAATCCTCAGCTTCGCTATCAGAGATGTTAAGATTTGGAATTATTGCGGGGATTTCCTTTGCAAGATCATGATATATAGAAGGAGAAATTCCATGATCATTGCAGACCAACTTAACGGAATCATTACGAACAACAATGAGAGATCTATTGAAATTCGCGGTGGTAATGTCAAACTGCTCTTTCAATCGTGAATATTTATTATTACGAGCATCAAGAGTATTCACGAGCTGATTCTTCTCATTTTCAAGTTCCCCAATTCTTTCAAGATATATTTTTTCAGCTCATGCGAGAATATATGACAACAAGTTAGAAATTTTGTAAAGAAGAGTAATAAGTTAGAAATTTTGTAAAGAAGAGTAATAAAAACAGGAAAATAGCAAGAAGAAGAACATCAAACAACCTTCTCTTTCAGAAATCATATCTCTAATTAAGGCCGCTTGTTCAACTTGAAGGCTAACATTTACACCTAAGTCATTCCTGGCATTGTCAAGAACCTTCGCAGCCCAAGAAAACTCATCATCGCTATTAATAAGGAGACGAGATCGAACTTGAGTCTCCCTCGCAAGAAGATCTTCATTCTCGCGGATAAGTTTATCTCTGTCCATTTGAACGTCAAGGAGAGTTTTATGAAAGTCTGCTAGGGTCTTGGATCCCTTTTTGATGGAAATATCTTTCTCGCCAATAAGATCTCTATTCTTCTATCTTAATCTATCTATTTCTTTCTTAGAATCAAGATAAAAGCGCTTATATTTGTCAGTCAAACCTAAATTGAATCTGTGTTCAATTTTTAAGAGATTAAGCTTGGATCTAAGTTCATCTATGGAGAGGGATTTAATCTTATCATCTGAGAAATTACTTAAAGAATTCTTAAGACATGCAAGAAGAGTATGATCATCTACAAGTTCAGGGAAAGATTGAAAGAGTATAGCCTCGTCAGTAAGACCATAAATATCTGCAAGTTAAAAGTGGTCGCTTGAATAAGCTGCGATAGAGTAAAAGGAATTAAGAGAGAAAGGAAATCAGATATACCATAGAGTTGTTGGTTAGCTCTATCAAGATCAGAGATCTTTTGCTTATCAACTGAAGCTTCAGTCTCCAGCTATTTATTCTTCTTGCGAATCTCAATAATTATTAGTTTGGGAATGCATGAGAATGATGAAATTATTATTCATCTATCATATAAAAATTGCATAGATAAATGCATGCAGATAATTAAAGAATAATGGTTATGTTGATTGATTGACTTTCAGAAAAAGAACTGTTTTCTAATTCATACAGGTAGAAGCAAAAGAAATTCACAAAATTAGATAAACTCACAGCAATGTTACAGAAAGAAGAAAATAAATATACAAGGAAGATAGAAGGAAAAAGAAGAACTAGCTAGATCCATCGCCATCCTCTTTATCATACTTCTCTTCATCGCTAGATTTCTCCCTTTCATCATTATCATCACTATCTTCATTCTTATCAGATTCTTCTCCTCCACCATATTTTTCTCCTTCGTCATTATCATTATCATTTTCATCCTCGTCAGAATCCTCAGCTTCGCTATCAGAGATGTTAAGATTTGGAATTATTGCGGGGATTTCCTTTGCAAGATCAGGATATATAGAAGGAGAAATTCCATGATCATTGCAGACCAACTTAACAGAATCATTACGAACAACAATGTGAGATCTATTGAAATTCGCGGTGGTAATGTCAAACTGCTCTTTCAATCGTGAATATTTATTATTGCGAGCAGCCAGAGTATTCGCGAGCTGATTCTTCTCATTTTCAAGTTCCCCAATTCTTTCAAGATATCTTTTTTCAGCTCCTGCGAGAATATATGACAACAAGTTAGAAATTTTGTAAAGAAGAGTAATAAGTTAGAAATTTTGTAAAGAATATTAATAAAAACAGGAAAATAGCGAGAAGAAGAACAACAAACAACCTTCTCTTTCAGAAATCATATCTCTAATTAAGGCCGCTTGTTCAACTTGAAGGCTAACATTTACAACTAAGTCATTCTTGGCATTGTCAAGAACCTTCTCAGCCCAAGCAAACTCATCATCGCTCTTAATAAGGAGACGAGATCGAACTTGAGTCTCCCTCGCAAGAAGATCTTCATTCTCGCTGATACGTTTATCTCTGTCCATTTGAACGTCAAGGAGAGTTTTATGAAAGTATGATAGGGTCTTGGATCCCTTTTTGATGGCAAGATCTTTCTCGTCAATAAGATAGTTATTCTTCTGTCTTAATCTATCTATTTATTTCTTTGAATCAGGATAAAAGCGCATATATTTGTCAGTCAAACCTAAATTGAATATGTGTTCAATTTTTAAGAGATTAAGCTTGGATCTAAGTTCATATATGGAGAGGGATTTAATCTTATCATCTGAGAAATTACTTAAAGAATTATTAAGACAGGCAAGAAGAGTATGATCATCTACAGGTTCAGGGAAAGATTGAAAGAGTATAGCCTCGTCAGTAAGACCATAAATATCTGCCAGGTAAAAGTGGTCGCTTGAATAAGCTGCGATAGAGTAAAAGGAATTAAGAGAGAAAGGAAATCAGACACACCATAGAGTTGTTGGTTAGCTCTATCAAGATCAAAGATCTTTTGCTTATTAACTGAAGCTTCAGTCTCCAGCTGTTTATTCTTCTTGCGAAGCTCAATAACTTCAGATTCTAATTTTTCTTTATCCTAGTGAAGTTTAGCAGCTTTCTCTTCAGAGTTGGGACGTCTTTTATCTAAATCAGAAGCAACAGCAAAAGAAGCTCTTCCAACCTGCGAAAGAAAAATATAAATTAAGATCTAGCAATGGAGAAAATATATAAACAAACTGAAGAAATGAAAACATACCAAGGCACCAAGAGAATTTAAGAGACTAGGAGTCGGCGATCGTGAGACTCCTTGGAGAGAATCATTGTCCACCAGTATGGGAGCATCGCAGACACTGGCAAGAGCTTGGGATGTATTGTTAATAACTTCATCCTCGTTATTACAAGTTATGTTGTGGGAAATATCGCTAAAAATTCTGGATAAATGAGTCATTGAAGAATCAGAAGAAGAAGAATTTTTTATTGAAGGAAAACCGCTAACATTAAAATCCTCGTCATTATTATCCTTATCAAGATCAACACTTGGATTTTCTGGAATTAGTTGAGGAATTGAAGAAGAAGAAGAAGGTTGAGTTTTCCTTCTATTTAGTGGAGGATCGCTAGATTCTTCATTGCGAGGGGCAGAAGACTTTCCCCTGGAAAGAGCAGTAGATTTCTCCTTTGAAGATTTCCCAGATTTCTCTTTTGAAGATTTCTCCTTGGTTTTTGCGGGTATTAATGGTTCTAACTCTTCGATTTCCTGCGGGCACAGATGAATATAAGAAATAGGGGCAACAATATATTGTTAAAGTTTATGAAGAGATATTTCTTACTTCATCCGTGAAAGATTTCAGAGCCAAGAAAGTGCTAGGCTTCCTAAAAGTTTGGTAACTGAGCTTCATTCTTTAAATCTGAGAAAAGATCAAAATAATTAGCGAGAATATAAAAACGCAAGGAAGATAATGAATAATAATATGAAAATTCAGAGAGGTTAGTACCTCTTTAGTTCTCTCAGGCCAATTAAAGACCCAAGGTTCATATTCTGCAAGATTCGCGGAAAGTTCGTGAGAACCAGAAATATAAGGACCGTCGAGACACAACGGAAAAATAAACCACTTGTCATCGCTAGAATGGCGAGGTCCATGATTGGTTTTCGTATGAAAGTCAATATCTAGCATGAGAGCTTCTTCGACAGCGAGTTTATTCAGGAGCAGGTGCTATCCCTCTTCATAGGGAGTATATTGTAATTTTTGAAAAAGTTTTCTACAGTATAATCTGCAGGGTTAATTGGAATATGTTTTTAAAGAGGATTTTGAGCGTCTTCAGTATAGCGCGATCCTTTACCAGCACCACGAGAATCATATTCAAGTAACAATCTAATGCAATCTCCACCTAATTGATATATTACTCGCGAGAACCTCTCGTCAGATATTATTTGGTAGAATAATGGGAGTTCTGGGTCATAGAGAGGAAGGGGAATACCAGCTTCAAGTTGGCCTAGTGATACTATGATTTTTTCGCGAGAACATTGATCATCAGTAAATAATTTAAGAGAAAGTTCATATCTAAAATCCTGATCTGGAATTAAAGACAAATTAAAACCTTTAATTTTGAGTTTCTCGCGCATCTCATTAAAGGCCTTCAAGTTTTTAGTACCAGCAACAACCATTTTTGAGTATGGGAATGAAAGAAAAGGTTGAAAAGAATAAAGAAATCACAACAGTAACAGAAGCGCAATTCGCGGAAGAACAGTAAAATTTGCAGAGAGGGAACGGAGAGAAAGAAGAAGAAAGTAAAAGATAAAAATGAAAGGAATGCGAAGAGTATTTATATAAGAAGAAATTTCTCGAAGAAGATGAGGGTAATTAATGCAAATAAAATACGTGGATGGTCAGATCGCAGAGGTTAGAGGAGACGTGTCAAAAATTTATTGGAAGAAAGAATTCATGAAAACAGCTGGCGAAGGACATAGAAATGTGTCAGAATGGGGAAGTCTGAAAAGATAAGTAGTTATGGAATTTTAAATTCACATGATCTTCTCTTTTTTGCAGAAAAGATATGAGAAGAGACAAGATGTAGGACCAGAATATCGCTACAACGTTATTCCTGCGATATTAACAACGTTTCTGCGAGCGTCACTGCCAATTCTTTAACAACGTTTCACGAGCGTCACAGAATACCCAAGAGAAACTGACGATGAAAGAAATAAAAGAAGAATATATTGATCCTGCGATGGTCATCATTCTTGCGATAGAGAATATTGTAGCAATCGCGATGAGATCGCAGAATAGATCCGTAATAGGAGGAAAACTTAGCTGTCATCCATTATATAAATCCCTATATAAAGGGCTCGATAGATCCAGAAAATGATGATGTAATTTTGAGAGTTGAAAGAGTCTTGAGGAGAGAGAAACTTCAAGAGAATATTTGTAATCTTGATTTCTTCCAATTCTGTAAACATTTCTGAGATTTGAATAGTAAAATGTCGTTTAAATCTTTGAAGTTTAATTGATTTCCAATAGATTTCTATAGAATCTTAACAAGGGTGTAGTGTGGGAATTCCTGCAACTACATTACTGAATATTGATAGTGGGATCAATATTCGAGCATCTGAGCAAGTATTTCTCAATTCGACGAATTACTGATAAATTATTTAATATTGATAGTGGAATCAATATTCGAGCAACTGAGCAAGTATTGCTCAATTCGACGGATTATTTACTGGTGACGTGACCCAGTAAAATATTAATTAAAAATATTGGTATATTAACGAATATTATATAATTAATCTCGATGTTGATTGTTGGATCAACATAAATTTATTAGTGTTTGAACTTGCTCAGAATGATGATTCGTGAAGCGTTTGTTCGAAACCCTAATTTTGATCAATCCTTCATTAATTGAAAAATTTGCTCAAAGAATGTCATGAGTGACAGAGGGACCGAACAAATGGGATGATGGAATTCCACGTGGAGCTCAAGTGATCGAGTAAGCACGCACCAGGGTCCTCAGTTGGACAGCTGGTGAAAGAATGATGATTAAATGCATGTTTCATCATTTATTGAAAATAGTTGCTCGATTGAGCATTAGGTAATAAAACCTAATTTATGGAGAAGTGAGGGACTGGCAAATAAGGCATGAAATCGTCCCTTAGGGGTGTGGGACTAGCTGATGGTCGATTGAGCAAATCCCAAGTTGTTTGGACCCAATATGAGCAATCGAGCAAATTAGGTCAAAATTGTGAAAACATGTGGGACCGGATTTGTGCAATCCCTAGGGATGACCCTGGTTGGTCAAGAAGTCATGTGCGTGATACCATGGTGTCCGTGTTTCTGTGCTGAGAGTCTCAGTATTTTTTGATGTGCGTTTGAGCAACATTGTTAATTTTCAGAAGAGTTTCATCTTGACTGAAATTCTTGATTTTTGTTGGAATGAGCATGTATGCTCAATTGATCAATATTTTGTAAATATTAAAATAAGAGTATTTTAACATTTAAAATTTCCGTGAGAGGCTAGCCGGTCGTATGACTATGTTGGCTTTTGGGTTTTCATGATTTGAGAAAAAATTGAGAAATTATGACAAAATCATGATTTTTGCTCAACCCAAGGAGTTTCTTGAATTGAGGAAAATAATAATTATAAAAGACTAGGGATTGCAAGGTGTGGGATCGGCCACGGCTAGGGCATATCTGGCCGGTTATGTTGCCCGGCCCCACGACACTTTCCCTAATTTTATATTATTATTTTTCATGAAACCGTGATGTTATGGAGAATCCATGAGTTTTTGTTGAAACGAAGGAGTTTCATGAAATTGGGGAATAATAATTATAAATGCTAAGGATTGTAAGGTGTGGGACCGGCCACGGCTTGGGCATGGCCGGTCGGCTAGGTTGCCCGGTCCCGCACACCTTTCCTAATTTTATATTATTATATTTCATTAATCCGTGAAGTTATGGAGAATTCATGAGTTTTGCACAAACAAGGAAAGTTGATAAATTGAAGGAGTTTTTTCATGAGTTCATGCAAACAACGAAAATTAGGAAAAATAATGAGAGAGGCATGGGACTGGCCACGGCTAAGGCATGGCCGTCCGGCCGGTGGGCCTGGCCCCACGGGCGTCTCTTCATTATTTTAATATTTGTTATTTTTCTCCTGTTTTGCGTAGGATTCCTCATCTGTACATATTTTTGAATGCTCGTTTGTGCATCTGGGTGTTCAATTGTGCATCATTATCGAGTACACTTGCACTATTTTATGGGGCTTACTTAGTGATAGTCCAGATGCCAGATTGTTGAGTATTTATTACTAATTTATGAAAAGCATAGAATGATCCATGAAACTGAGTAATAAAAGTGAATAGTTATTTATTATCAATCCATAGGCTCAGCCATGGATTCTGAATAATAAAACTGAGTATTACCATTCCATGGGATTCGACCATAAAATCAGAGTAATTAAATTAGCTATTACCATTCCATGAGATCAACTATGGATTCGATCATAAAATTGGAGTAATGAGATAATATAGTTGTTTATTGCCATTCCATGATATCAAGTCGTGGATTCGATCATGAAATCGGAGCAAAAGATAATTGTTTATTGCCATTCCATGGGATCAAGCCGTGGATTCGACCATGGAATATGAGCAATAAATAGATCATTCTAGGAACTCAGTGGTGAATGTCACGGCAGAATTAATCTATTGCAGAATGGATATTAGCCAGTTAAAGCGTCATACACATTCTGAAAGGTGCATAGTCAGAGAGCATCAAGTGTTTCCAGAATCTGAAGGCGTTAATGTTCTCAATCTACGGAGTAAAGCATAGGCGTGTAAAGTTGGTTGATCCGGTGGAATGCTTCTGGTTACCGCCGGAAATGGATGAACTTCAGTTAAGTTGTGACGGGGCATCTAGAGGCAGTCCGGGCGTGGCGGGTGCTGGAGTTATTGCTAGAGATGCAGCTGGTCAGGTTCTTGGTGCACTGTCTCTGGGCTTGGGCACAACAACAAACTACTTAGCTGAAATCTACAGTATCTTGGTGAGCTTGGAATGGGATACTAGATGGGGTTTCAATAGGGTATCTATCAGATCATATTCGATGTCGGTTGTTCACTCTTTCAAAGAAAACACTTTACCTTGGTTTGCTAATCCGAGGTGGCTGGCAATTAAGCAAGTGTATGTAAACATCAATTTCGTTCACACGTTTAGGGAAGTTAACTTCTCGGCGGATACCATGGCGAAAAAAGGATGCTTTCTAGAAAATGAAGTGGGAATTCATCACGAGGGAAGGCCAATTTTTTTAAACACTGTTGAAAAGCCGTATGTGGCATATTATAGATTCAAGTAATGCTTTTTAGGCTCAGGGTTCTTGTACCCTGTCTTTTTTTAAAAACTTTCGTGTATTCTTCGCTGTTTATTAATACAATTTTGACTTAACAAAAAAGATCAATCTACGGAGAACCGCCTGGGTCTATACACGGTCTCTCCATATAGTCAGGGAACAGTGAGTGTCACCGACGTCCCGAAGGCGTTAATGCTCTCAATCTATGGAGAACCGCCCAATCGTTCTTTTATGTGGAGGGGGGTCTCTCTTATGTAGTCAGGGAACAGTGAGTGTCACCGATGTCCTTGTATTAGAAGGAAATCCTACACTACACCCCTCATAAGAATTCATTCAATTAAGTCATTTTTATATCATCAAACACAATTTTTATTGATTAACCGCACAAATTTTACAAGATAGAAAGGAAATAAAGCTAAGGAATTAACAACCACTCTGGACTTTCTCTCTCCTAATGACTTGCTCAACACTCGAAAAAGATCTCTCTCTTCCTTATGCCTGTTCAACTCTTTATATAGGGATTTACATAGTGGATGACAGCTAATCTGTCCTTTAATTTCGGATGTGACTTGCGATATTCTCGCAAGAGTTATATTGTTAATCTTCGCAAACACTCTAATTATCGCAGAATCATCACACTTTCCTCATTTTTCCGCCATCGTCATCTGTTACGTCATTCTTCAAATCATTCCGCAACACTCGCAAAGTGTTGTTGATAAAACTTTGCAAATGTGTCTTTCTTGCGATATTCTGATCCAACATCTTTCCTCTTCTCATGTCTTCTCTGTGTAGGAGAGAATGTCATGAGAAATTATTTTTCAAAATGCCGCAACTGTTCATATTTTCATATTCTTTTGTACTGACATGATTCTGTATTTCACACGAATTTTGTTACACGTATCTTTTCTTCCATCCATATCTTGACACGTCTTTTTCAACCGTTATTTTTTAACCGCTCATGCCCACCCTTCGCATTAAGTGCACTTATGTTATCGAGAACTTCTACTCTCTATATATATTCTCCTTATTCTTTCATTATCTTATTATTACTTTCTTCTCAGCTTTTCTGCAATTTTACTGTTCTTCCGCAAATTTCGCTTCTGCTACTGCAAACTTTCATTCTTCATCTTTCATTCCTTCATTCCTATACTGAAGATGCCTCCAGCTGGTCGTAAAAATGAGATTGCTTTTGAAGAATCTTAAAAGAAACTTCAAACCAAAGGTTTTACCGTATCTCCCATTCCTGGTAAAAACCTTAAATCTGAGCTTTTTATTGATCTATTTTCAGATCATCCTTGCGATCATGAGAATATCATAATCTCGCTAGCTCAGCTTCTCGCTGGCCTTCCCATTCCCCTTTATGATCCTGAACTTCCCTTATTCTATGAAATACTTTCTCATGCAAAATTCTCGCGAGCTATATACCAATTCAATGGGGATTACATTCGCTTAATGCTCAAGTTTGCGAATCGTGGTGCCGGTAAGGGATCTCTTTACCCTTCAAAAGTTAAGAATCCTAAGTTTGCTGATGTTTGGATTATTCCTGCGAAGTATACAGTAGAAAATTTCTTTGCGAATTATGAGATTATTCCCATGAAGAGAGATAATACTTGCTGGGGTATTCGTTTAAAGAAGAAGGATGATGTTTCATATGACAAGATACTAATGCAAGACATTGACTGGCATCCTGGCAAAAATACAACTCCACGTCATTCGAGCGATGATAAATAGTATATCTTTCCTTTAATCCTAAAGGGTCCATACATCTTCGGATCTCATGTTTTACCTGCGAATCTCGCAGCATATCAACCATGGGTATTTAAATGTCCTGAGAGAGAAGCAGAGGTATATTTCCACATTTTGCTTGAGTGGTTATTCTTTTCACTCTTATACATAATTTTTCTAACCACTCCAATGTTTTCACTTGCGAAATTATCAGATTGAAAGGTTGAAAGCAAGCCATAGAAAGACTGGGAAAATCAGTACTTTATCAGCTCTTCGATCATTCACAGATGAAGTAAGAAATATTCTTTTATGATTCTTCACAATATATTGTTTTCTCTATTTCTTATCTTTATCTGTGTGTGTAGGTTATCGTTGAAGTGGAAGAACATGTGAAAGTTGTGAAAACCAGGAGTGAAGGTAAAGATGCCTCTCGCAAGAGGAAATCTGCTGCACCTCCTTCAAAGAAACAAAGGATCCAATCTCCCTCTTCTTAAAATTCTCATTCTGATGAAAGTTCCTCGGATGATGATGTTAACGATTCTTTCGCAGAGGGAAATTCCCCTCCTGAGTCTTCTATGGAACAATTATCTAGTATTTTTTCTAGTACTATGCAGGGAATTGGTGATACTCCTCTCACTAATGCTTTCCAATATGTAGCTTCTATTTGCAATGCTCCCCTCTTAGAGAATAATGAATCTATTCTCGGGGTTTCAAGATCTATAACTCCCAGTTTCTTACATTCACACAATAGTCTGGTAAATTTTCATACCTATACTTTTCTTCTTTTTATTTTTGTCTTGAATTCTTAACTTATTCTGAAAATTCTCTGCACTATTTCACAGGCTGGGAAAGCTTCTTATGCTGTTACCGTAGACTTGGAAAAAAGGTGTGCGACCTTTGAAAAGAAGTATCTTGAACTTCGCAAGAAGAATGAGAAATTGGAGGTTGAAACTACCGGTCTTCGCGAGAAGAATAATCAATTGGAATCTGAAACTTCTAATCTTCGCGAAAAGAACAACCAGTTGGAATATGAATCTGTTATCCAAAAGAATAAAATCTCTAGTCTCCAAAATGCCAATAGGAAACTCTATGGTATGGGACTTTTTTCTCCTTTTTCTTTATTTCGTTTTTTCATTATCTCTTCTTATATGGTTTATCATTTCGCAGACGTTTATGGTCTTTCTGACGAGGCTATTCTTCTTCATACATTTCCCAATCTTATGGATGATGATACTCTTCTTGAACACCTAAACACTTATCTAAATAGCTTTTTAAATGACAGGATTGAATCTCTTCCCATAGATGAACTCAGATCCAAACTTCGCTTCTTAGAAATTGACTATAGATCTGCCTTGACTATGGCTAATAAGTTTAAACATTTCTTCCATAAGTTCAAAGAAGAATTTAATAAGTTAAGAACCAAATATAGTGATCTCATAGATGAAAAAGATCGTATTTCTCTTCAAGGTGCTCAAACCTTAGCGAAATTCCAAGAATCTCTTCTTGAGATCCAAATTGAAAGAGATGATCTCAAACGTACAAATGACGTGCTCTGCGAGAGAGAGAACCAAACTCGCTCCCGTCTTCTCATAAATGATGATGATGAATTTTCTTGGACTGCAAAAGTTCTAGATAACGCCAGAAGTAACTTAGGTGTAAATGATAGTCTTCAAACTGAGCAAACAATCTTGATTAGAGATATGATCTCTAACATAGAAGGTTGTTAATTGTTCTTCCTTATTTAGTTGTTTGCTTTTTTCATAAACCACTATTAGATTGTTGACTTATTGTTATACATTTGCAGAATCTGAAGAGAGATATCGCAATTGAATTGATGAGCTTGAAAATAAGAAAGCGAAGCTCGCCAAATATTTATCTTCTCGCAATGAAAAATGTTCAAGATTGAAAACTCAAATGAAGATCACTATTGCAAATTTTGGAAATGACGCAATTTTTTTTTGTAATGACACCATCAAAGAGATCTGTGATGACAATAAGATTCCCCACTCCAAATATCCTTGTCTCTTAGATAAAATCCCAGAAAATACTCCTTCTATAGTAATCTCTGATAGTGAAGCTGATGAAGAAGAAGAGTTTGATGAAGAATGTAATGAAGATAAGAGAGAAAGCTCTAGTGAAGAATCTGATGAAGACAAGGAAGAATCAAGCAAGAAATATATTTCGTTTCTTTGTCTGATTTTTTATAAAACTTGTACATTCGTTTTCTGATCTTCTATTCTTGCGAATTTCTCTTCAATATAAGATCTACTTATCTTATTTCATCCTGCATGTGTTAGAAAAGTGTTCTCTCTTGCAATATGACTACCCAAAATACAACTAACTTTTATGCGTAAATCTATTATGTGAAAAAAAATAACATTTAATTAATTCTATGCATTCCCATACTTTCCTCTATTATTTGTATTCATATGAGTGATTGAGCATATTACCTTTGTTTAGTAAAATAATTTACGATAAGGTCGCAATTATCTCTGCATAATTTCGCAATCATAGATTGTAAGATTGCGTTCTTTCTTGTATTCTGATGTGGTCTCATTTTGCCTTCCTAAGTAAAGGTCTTATTTTGCCATATTTTTTCTTTACGGCAAAATCGCAGGACGTTTCTACACTTTCATGTAGAAACCCATTGATCTTGCCTTAACTTTATGTTCTTTTGTATTTTTGCTACGACAATATGACATGCCTAAATTTTCTAGCGAAACTAAAGCCCCATGACATTGTCGTCTTGCGACGAAATCGCAGGACGTCTTTACACTTGCATGCAATAACCCATTGATCTCGTATTATCTTCTCTTTTGTATTATTGCCTCTCCAGGAATGTTGCAAAAATATGACAAGTGTTGATGATGGATTTTAGTTCAGGGCTAAAGTTGTAAAACCAATATTTGTGTAACCATCCTGAAGAGGATGAGACTACTTTATAAGTGATGGATACTTCTTGACTTTACTAATTCATCTAGAATGGAGCATGTAGCAACAATCCCCCGAATATTCTGTGAATTTTAGCATTATTGATTAATGCATAAAACGCCTTGTATTTCCTGTGATGTTCCTAGCAGAACTCTTATTGTTGGAGCGACATAATGACTGATTATTACTCGCAGCAGAGTAGCATGAATATCCAAGTACCAACAGTGAGGAATGCACCAAATGCCCGTACATGCTATAACTCTCGGTGTGTTATACTAGCCCGATTGAGCATATAACTCTCGGTGTGTTATACTAGCCTGATTGAGCATGTAACTCTCGATGTGTTATACTAGCCCGATTGAGCATATAACTCTCGGTGTGTTATACTAGCCCGATTGAGCGATCATGATCATCAAACTTCACCAACATGATTGGATGGCCCAGATCGAATCCAATACCCCCAAGAAGGTATTGGAATATTCACTGCCGACCCAACGCGGGCCATGCATGGTCGGTCTCCCTAAAAGGGTGGCATAGCTTGCCAAATCGTTCAAACCAAGCAGAATGGACAAGAAACCCTAAATTAGGGTTTGTGTCATATTACATGTGTCGCAAAACGATCTCAACCATCCATCTTCGCAAGCATAGATGGAGGGTATAGATGTAGATTCAAAGGGTCCAGAGCATGTTAACACAATCACCGTTGGCCCGTCTACACACATGACCAATCATTCAGGACCAACCATGATTAGTTGTCCCAATTCGTGCGCACAAAACCAAGTATAATGCACGACCATCCAAAACCCTAATTAGGGTTTGTAACGATCACGAGCATCCGATTTCTCCTGATCGAATGAAGGGCTTAGGAGACAACTGAACAGGTCCAGTGAGCATCAACATGATTACCATGGACCCATCTATCTCCTCACCTAACCGACCAAGGCATACCTGGTTTCTCCAAATCGCACGCCAAAACTAGCGTGGTCACGATTCCCAAATCACAAACTGATCTCGACCACTCAACTTCGCCGGACGAATTAAGCGGCTTAGATCACATTTCCATGGGACAGTCAGGTATAGGCATGAATATCAGCCTACCACCTACACGCCGGACCAAACGGCTGAGATCGACCAAGCTTGGTCATCTCGAAACGTGTTCCTTGAAAGTGGCATGCCGCGCCCTTTAGGAATCCTTTGCGGCATAGGATTTCTGTCGCAAATCTATCTCATCCACTCAACTTCACCGGTAAATTTGAGTGGCCTAGATCAAACCTTCGTGAGACAGTGAATCATGGACATGGACATCAGCATGCCGTATACACGCATGCCTAATCGGTCCTCCATGAAACGCATCCCAGCTGAAGGAGTGCACTCGTGCACCTCCTAAACCCTAATCCGACGGTCACAGATGTGGGTCACAAGTTATCTTGTCCGTCCAACTTCGCCAGCTCGGACAGACGGCCTATGATAGGAGTTAGGTGACCAGTGAGGTATCACCGTGATCACCGTCTTCCACTCTGCCACACCATGTGGTCGGCCAAGGAAGGATTTGTTAGCGAAGCCTCCAAACCCTCACGTGATGTAGGCAGGGCATAATTCTCAACAACGATGCTTCATATATGCCGAATACATTCGATGCATAACATGCATAGAATACACACGATACTTTACAAGTATCGACTTCCTAAATAACTTAGTTATTTAACTAGCATTACATGCTACCTTCTGTGGGTCCTACGATACACACACTTGAGACATCAATCATG
This sequence comes from Papaver bracteatum, assembly GCA_023529315.1. Classification (NCBI taxonomy): domain Eukaryota; kingdom Viridiplantae; phylum Streptophyta; class Magnoliopsida; order Ranunculales; family Papaveraceae; genus Papaver; species Papaver bracteatum. The sequence goes on from JAJJWX010002701.1 coordinate 593,839, forward strand.
TCACAAACTGGGGGATACATACTGGGGTATTGGTCTGGCGGTTTACAGCGTGCAGCGTGCAACACGCCATCACAAGAACGTGTCAGGAAAACATGGACGGTTAGTGATGATGGGAGAAGTGGGAAAGATTGATCGTGTTACGATAACACACAACTCCATTACTCCATCACTCCACTTCCTCCACTTCCCACGAGAAACGTAAATAAGGATTAAATGACTTGTATAAATAGGTTCTCCGCCTTATTTCCACAACAGAAGACAACACATAAACCAAGTGTTAATACGAAGCGTATTCGAACACCCAAAGCCTGCTTGCATTAATGGTAAGCCTGCTCACCTTTCTGTTATAAGTCATAAATAGACTACACATTCACAATCTCAACACCTTCTTCGCTTCCCTCCCTAAGATCAACCCCATATCCTTCACTTTGTGACCGAAACAAGTCTGGAACGACCATTTCTTGGTTTAGGCCAGAATTGTATAGATTGATCTCTCGAATCAAAAGCACTCCCGTGCAGTGCATTTGTTTAGGGTTTAGATTCACTTCTCATCCACACACCTCAAATTACCAAAACCAGCAGAAGTAGTTTTTACCCATAAATAATTGGCAACCATAGTGGGAGATTAATCTCTCGGTTGCAATATTAATTCCCAATTCTCAATTTCATCTTTCAATACCCAATCTCATTGGTTAATTTTCAAGATGGTTGGTCTTTGGACTCAACAAACAATTTCGAATGCTGGTCGAAATATTTCCAACGAAGAGGCTCCTCCTTTCAATGATATGTATGGCGGCGCGGATGGAAGAATCCCAATATTGATCGAGTTGGCACGAGTAAAGGAGATTTACGCAAGGAACATGGACCTGATCAAGGAGACAGTAAACGGTATACTCGATCTCCTCATCAAGATGACATCAGATATGAGCGGTTCTCCTATCACGGAGATTTCTACACTAGGGACTGAGCAACGATCCTCCTCAAATCAACAGTTTTACCATGAAACAGAGACCGGTGGACCAAGAAGCCGCTTCTCTAGTGGAAAGTTTGTGCGAAATTTTACACCTCTCGAAGAACCAGTGGACGGAGATGGTTGCTTCAATTAACCAGATATACTTGGACGTGAAGTTAACTCCTTTACGCCCAGAAGTCTCCAAAACGCCGTATATGTATGTGAACAATGTTACATTTACAGTAGAAGACATGATGGCGGAAGAAGGTCACAACCGGGCCCTGCATGTTACTGCACGCATCAAGGATTCAAAGTTCAAGAGGGCTCTCGTCGACACAGGAGCGTCTTCGAATGTGATTACCCTCAAGACACTTAGGACGATCAAGGTTTTCCCAAGAAAGATCGTGCAGCAGCCTACCACGATGACAGATTTTGAAGGAAACCAAACCAATACGTACGGGTACGTCACTCTGAATTTATCTATAGGACCCGTCCAGTCTAAAGTGAAGTTCGAAGTCATAGAAAAGGAGTCGGACTACCACATGATATTGGGGTGACCGTGGCTTCATGACAATAGAATTGTTCCTTCAACATATCACCAGTGTTTGAAGACTATGCTGAATAAGGAAGTCGTTTGCATCCCTGCACCGTTCTCTCCTTACGCACCGATCTGTGGCGTGGAGTTGTTTGAGCCAAAAGAAACTCCGCGGGGAGAATCAGGGAAAGTTCATTATATCCCACTCCCCACGTGGGCATCAATTCAGGAGGAAGACTGACTTGCATCGTTGAAGGCTAAGCCCCATGACATGTAAGAACATCCTTATTTGTCTGGTGAAGCTACAACTCATGTTCACACTAAAAGATAACGAACTTTTATGGCAAGTCGTGATCAGAAGGGAAAGACCGTATACCGACGCCGCTGTTAGAAATTAGCAGGGGATACTAATACCCAGCCTCTCCACCTAATAGAATGCTACAACAACGAAGAGCCGCAAGAAGAGGTATTGGACGCTCCACGAAAGATGCAGGACGACACCAACTCCACGACTGACGATATCGAAGTTGTTAAAATCGGGAGTGAGGAATTCCCCAGGCCTATCTCAATCAGTTCAACCCTGTCCACAGATGAACGCACGAAAATTGTGCAACTTCTCAAGGAATATCGAGATATATTCGCTTGGACGTATGAAGAAATGCCCGGTTTAGATGAAAAGTTGGTCACCCATCACCTGCATGTCATACCTGGATCCAAGTCGGTCAAACAGTCTCCGAGATAATTCAGGCACGAAGTGGAAGAGCAGATCAAGACCGAGATACAGAAGCTGCTAGCAGATGGCTTCATTAAACCCATTCATCACCCAACCTGGTTGGCTAATGTGGTTCCAGTAAAAAAGAAAAATGGGCTGATCAGATGCTGCGTGGATTTTAGAGATTTGGACAGATGTTGCCCCAAATATGATTTTCCTCTGCCTAACATCGATATGTTAGTAGATGCAACCAGTGGGCATGGCATATTCTCCTTCATGGACGGATACAGCGGGTACAATCAGATATGAATATACGAGCATTATGCAAGTAAGGCATCTTTTCGAACTCCTCTCGGAAATTTTTATTATACAGTAATGCCGTTTGGTTTGAAGAACGTCGGTACGACCTATCAACGTGCTATGACGGCAATCTTCCAAGACATGATGCACAAGCAAGTTAAAGACTATGTGGATGATATATTAGTCAAATCAAGGGCTCGGTCGGATCACACATGAGTCCTACAACAAGTGTTCGAAAGGTGCCGTGAGTACAAATTGAAGATGAATCCATTGAAATGCGCCTTTAGTGTTTCTTCAGGAAAATTTCTGGGATTCCAGGTAACCCCTAAGGGAATCGAGGTAGACCCGTCCAAGACTTAAGCTATCCTCACGATTCCACCTCCACGAATTGTGAAGGAAATCCAAAGCTTCATGGGCAAGGTGAACTACATTCGGCATTTCATACCCGGCTTAGCCCAGCTCGTTGCTTCATTCACTCCCTTTCTGAAGAAGGGAGCAAGATTTATCTGGACCACACTACAACAAGAAGCATTTCAGAACATTCAATAGATGTTTTCGTCTCCAGCGGTCATGAAGTCCCCTATCTAGGGGATACCACTGAGTCTCTATACAGCCTTCACCGATACTGCCGTAGGGGCTTTGCTCATACAGGAGGATGATAAAGGAATCGAACATCCCATATATTATTTTAGTCGAGTACTAAGAGATGCTGAGCTCAGATATCCCAAACCGGAGAAAGCGTGCCTAACCCTGATTCATTCCATTCAAAAGTTCATACACAACCTGTTTTCCAACAAGGTAGTACTCATATCTAAGTCTGACCCTGCGAAGTTTTTACTTTCGAAGCCAGTCTTGATGGGAAGGACAGCCAAGTGGCTTCTCCAAATGTCGGAGCTAGACATAACGTGTACATCACCAAGAGATATAAAAGGACAATCCGTTGCTGATTTACTGGCGGCGTTCCCTAGAAAAGGCACTACTGCATTACACGAGGATCTTCCCGGAGAGTTTCCATAGATCTTCGTTGTCGAAAAAGAGGCGTGGCTACTGTATTTTGATGGATCCGCCACTCCTAGCAATAACACCGAAGGAGTAGGCGTGGTATTAGTATCTCCAACTGGCGAGGTCTTTTCACATTCTTTCAATTTGGACTTTCAGTGCACCAACAACTCAGCGGAGTATGAAGCCTTTATCATAGGACTGCCAATATCCAAACAAGCAGGGGCCACTCTCCTAGAGATAAGAGGTGACTCAAAGCTACTGGTTAATCAGATGAACGGATTATATGCATTGAAAGAGGAGACACTGTCCCCATACCGATCAGAAGCACAAATGCTATTGAACTACTTTGCAGATGCAACCATAACCCATGTTGGTCGCAGCAACAATAGACATGCCGATTGTATAGCCACACTGGCGTCAAAATTGCAGTTTGAAGGTTTGGAAGAGACTCTAATAGTAAGAAGGAGGACAATGGAATCAATATGGCTTTCACAATGCGTATACATTGGGACCTGTGATTGGCGAACTCCTATAATTCAAGAACTCAGCAGCTCACTTTCTCAAGGAAAGGTTAGTCACAAAACTCTACAAAGCTATTTCATGCTTCATGGTATGCTATATCATCGAAACCTGGATGCTTCCCTATCGAGATGTCTCGGAAATGAAGAGGCGCAGTTACAGCTTAACCGCGTTCATACTGAAACCTGTGGACAAACGTTGGTGGTAATGCTCTACCGTCGTCTTCAACGCCTGGGCTATTATTGGCCAGAAATGGAAGATCAATCTCGTTTACTCCAGAAGTCTTGCACCAATTGCCAAGTGCCGCCACACAAACGGGAGGTCCTCAATGTACGCCATGATGGGGACTGGAGAGAACTGTACATTAGTTATCTCTGCGATGGAGTAACTCCTGCCAATCAAAGGGGTGTTGTCAAGATAAAACAAAAGGCGAAGCGATTCGTACTTCATGAGGGGATCCTATATCATCAAATATTTGGAGGCGAGCTATTACAGTGTCTGGCTAAGGAATAGGTTTTGACTATGTTGAAAGGAATGCATGAAGGGGAACATCAAGGGAAGAGGAAACTATTTCTCCAGATACATGAGAAGTACTATTTTCCGACCATGAAGGATGATGCAGCTTCATTCGTGCAACACTGTCACGAGTGTCAAGTTCACGGGAACCTCTTTCACGTACCTTTCACTCCATTACATTCGATAAGCAGTCCATGGACCTTTTATAGCAGGGGACTTGACATTATTGGGAGGATTAATCCGTCATCGTTGAAGCAGCACGAGTATATCATAACTGCGATGGAGTATTCTACCAAGTGGGTTTAAGCCATCCCTCTACGGGGAACTACAGGAGAAACGATTGCCACCTTCATTAAAGAATACATCATTTTTCATTTTGGTTTACCCAAGCACATCATCACCGACAATGGCACCCCCTTTGCAAACAAACAGGTACGAGAGCTACTTGAGGAATATAGAATTAAAAAGGTCTTCTCCACCATCTACTATCCTCAAGGAAATGGACAAGCTGAGATCACCAACAAGACACTGATCCGGATTCTCAGTCGAACAGTGCATGACAACCCCAGGAAATGGCACGAACAGCTACCTATGGCACTATGGGCATATCGGACGGCACCTAGAAGTTCCGTTGGAGTTTCTTCATATTCACTTGTTTACGGTGCGGATGCAGTCCTCCAAGCAGAAATTAGGATTTCGTCAGCAAGTGAGGTCTACTGGAGCGAGGCATAAGTATCTAACTCGAGAATTACTGAGTTAGACACTCTGGATTCCAGAAGAAGCAAGGCAGAGGAGCGCGCTCAGGTATACAGAAACAGGGCTTCCAGGGCGTATGACAAGACTGTAAGGCCACATGTTTTTGGAATAGGAGATTTGGTCTTGAAGATAGCCAAGCACATTCAACAAGACATGTCTGCACCAAAGTTCTCTCCAAAGTGGGAATGTTCCTATGTGATTACCAAGGCTTACAGCACCGGTTACTACAAGATCATTAAGGAAGATGGAGGAAAGTTAGAAACAGTCATTAATGGAAAATGTATCAAGGCATACCATGCCTGATCATTGTCCCATAACTGTCCCACGTCATGACAATGCAGACATTTTCATTATACGTTTGAATTGTTAATTTATTCGAAAAAAAATGATAATAAAAAAGAAAAACTTCATCCATCTGCCGATGCAATCAAGAATATTCAAAAGTAAAATTAACGATGAAGGAGTGTAGTTCCTTGAAAACATCATCTTCAACCTAGCATGACACCTCTCTGTCCTATCCTTGAAGTTTTGAACTACCTGCTCCACCTTTTTCGATTCCGCAACCAGAGCCTTTTCCTCCTCCAAGATAGCCTTTGTAGCAGGAACAACATTCACGAGGATACTAGCTTGATCAACCTTGATGATATCAAGACGTTGATGCAGCCAGCCCACATTGAACTCCATGGATTCACAGGTAGATATGATGTCCTCCCACTTTTCGATATTTGATTCAGCGACATTGCAAACGGAAATATTATCCATCTCAGCAATCATGGGAAGAAGACAGTTTACTGTAGTAACCAAAGCAGATGAGCAGTGCCGAACTATATTCCTGGTTGCGATGTGGACATACGTTTTCCACACTTTTGTATACAGAGGCATAAACTCCTTCCACACTAAGAATCCACCAACATGTCAGTAACTGGAAGACATGCATTTCATGTGTACATCAAATGCAAGACCCGCATTAGGGTATTCGTAAGATGAGATACGCAGATCAGCATCTTCAAGGTCCGCAGTGTCAGGTGTGTTCGAGTTTGAAGGAAGAGGACTGGTTAAGTCATCATCATCGATAACCATTACACATGTTCCAGTGGGGTATCTCTGCAAAAATAAAAGATCATTTGCCTGATCATCAGGAATAATAAGCAACTGTGTGAAGAAGAAAATGAAAAGAGGGACAAACTGGTATGATCTTCTTGACTCGGATAACACGAGCAGGGGAATCATCATGAAGCTCATACGCAGATCGTGCACGCTTAATAGAAGATCCTGGGTAGTATGAAGAAGATGATCCATTGTTGTTCTCCATGATGAGGAAACAGAGTTTCTACCAGAGAAGCCTATTGTAAAATTGCAAAAAGTGGTTCAAAATATCCACGCATATATGCCGAGGAAACCCTAAAGGAAAAGTAAAGCGGAAACATCGAAGCCTACCCGATATATGAGGATTCAACGCTGACTAGGTCATACTTTCTTTTAAACCCTAATCAAAGATTGAGAGAACAAAAACGATTTGGATAGAGCAGTGTGTAAATGCCCACGTAGGGGAATCCTAGTGGAAGAAGGCGTCTAAGGGAGGAAGCCGGTCCCGCCAAGGCCCGTGGTCATGCAAGTAGGATTTCCCACGATTGGTCATAGTCCCTCCAGGTAGACTTCCTTCATCTCGTCCTCTTATGTTATATATGTCACCATCTCATGCCTACCCCACAATAGTATAACCATCATGTGCTAGGCAGGGGACTTAATATTGATGGTGGATTTTAGTTCAGGGCTAAAGTTGTAAAACCAATATTTGTGTAGCCATCCTGCATAGGATGAGACTACTTTATAAGTGATGGATACTTCTTCAATTTACTAATTCACCTAGAATGGAGCATGTAGCAACAATCCCCCGAATATTCTGTGAATTTTAGCATTATTGATTAATGCATAAAACGCCTTGTATTTCCTGTGATGTTCCTAGAAGAACTCTTATTGTTGGTGCGACATTATGACTGCTTGTTACTCGCAGCAGAGTAGCATGAATATCCAAGTACCAACAGTGAGGCATGCACGAAATGCCCATACAGGTTATAACTCTCGGTGTGTTATGCTAGCCCGATTGAGCATATAACTCTTGGTGTGTTATACTAGCCCGATTGAGCATGTAACTCTCGGTGTGTTATACTAGACCGATTGAGCATATAACTCTCGGTGTGTTATACTAGCCTGATTGAGCGATCACGATCATCCAACTTCACTAGCATGATTGGATGGCCCAGATCGAATCCAATACCCCCAAGCAGGTATTGGAATATTCACTGCCGACCCAACGCGGGCCCCGCATGGTCGGTCTCCCTAAAAGGGTGGCATGGCTTGCCAAATTGTTCAAACCAAGCGTAATGGACAAGAAACCCTAATTATGGTTTGAGGCATATTACATGTGTCGCAAAACGATCTGAACCATCCATCTTCGCAAGAATAGATGGAGGGTGTAGATGTAGATTCAAAGGGTCCAGAGCATGTTAGCACAATCACTGTGGGCCTGTCTACACACATGACCAATCGTTCAGGACCAACCATGATTGGTTATCCCAATTCGTGCGCACAAAACCAAGTATGAAGCACGACTGGCCAAAACCCTAATTAGGGTTTGTAACGATCACAAGCGTCTGATTTCTCCTGATCGAATGAATGGCTTAGGAGACAACTGAATAGGTCCAGTGAGCATCAACATGATCACCATGGACCCATCTATCTCCTCACCCGACCGACCATGGCATACCATGCCTGGTTTCTTCAAATCGCACGCCCAAACTAGCGTGGTCACGCTTTCCAAATCACAAACTGATCTCGACCACTCAACTTCGCCGGATGAATTGAGCGGCTTAGATCACGTTTCCATGGGACAGTCAGGTATAGGCGTGAATATCAGCTTACCACCTACACGCTGGACCAAAACAGCTGAAACCGACCAAGCTTGGTCGTCTCGAAACGCGCGCCTTGAAAGTGGCATTCCGCGCCCTTTAGGAATCCTTTGCGGCATATGATTTCTGTCGCAAATCTATCTCAGCCACTCAACTTCACCGGTAAATTTGAGTGACCTAGATCAAACCTTCGTGGTACAGTGAAGCATGGACATGGACATCAGCATGCCGTCTACACGCATGCCTGATCGGTCCTCCATGAAACGCCTCCCAGGCTAGGATTCGACCAAGCTGAAGGAGTGAACTCGCGCACTTCCTAAACCCTAATCCGACGGTCGCATATGTGGGTCGCAAGTCATCTTGTCCGTCCAACTTCTCCAGCTCGGAAGGACGTCCTAGGATAGGAGCTATTCGACCAGTGAGGTATCACCGTGATCACCGTCTTCCACTCTGCCACACCATGTGGTCGGCCAAGGGAGGATTTTCTAGCGCAGCCTCCAAACCCTCACGTGAAGTAGGAAGGGCATAGTTCTCAATAGTGATGCTTCATATATGCCGAATACATTCGATTCATAACATGCATAGAATACACACGATACTTTACAAGTATCGACTTCCTAAATAACTTAGTTATTAAACTAGCATTAGATGCTACCTTCTGTGGGTCCCATGATCCTCACACGTGAGACATCAATCATGTCACAAACTGGGGGGATACATACTGGGGTATTGGTCTGGCGATTTACAGTGTGCAACGCGCCATCACAAGAACGTGTCAGGAAGATATGGACGGTTAGTGATGATGGGAGAAGTGGGCAAGACTGATAGTATGACGCTAACACACAACTCCACTACTCCATCACTCCACTTCCTCTACTTCCCACAGAGACGTGAATAAGGGTCAAATGACTTGTATAAATAGGTTCTCCGCCCTATTTCCATAACAGAAGACAACACATAAACCAAGTGTTAATACGAAGCGTATTCGAACACCCAGAGCCTGCTTGCATTAATGGTAAGCCTGCTCACCTTTCTGTTATAAGTCATAAATAGCCTACACATTCACAATCTCAACACCTTCTTCGCTTCCCTCCCTAAGATCAACCCCATATCCTTCACTTTGTGACCGAAACAAGTATGGAACGGCCATTTCTTGGTTTAGTCCAGAATTGCATAGATTTATCTCTCGAATCAAAAGCACTCCCGTGCAGTGCATTTGTTTAGGGTTTAGATTCACTTCTCATCCACACACCCCAAATTACCAAAACCAGCAGAAGTAGTTTTTACCCATAAACTACAAGTCTAAATATTCTTGCGAAAATATAGCCTCATGACATTTGCGTCTTAAGACACTTATCAGCTCCCTAATGGAGGGTGCCGCCCTTATCTTCCCCTAGTTTCCTTTTCAAGGAGACGTACTTCTGCCATACAAGACTAGACCCTCCCATCCAGTCTTAACAACAACCAGTTGTGTTCGCAAACTCTTATCCCTTTTTCCTATATGGCTCATGGTTACGAGACTGCACCCTAAGTGGGGTTTTCTTCGGGCCAAGTGCATCATAGCCAAGACTTGCCAAGAATGGCCAGGGTAGTTTCATACACCTCGGGCACTCTTGGATCAACTTGTACCTCGGAGCCTTGGTCATACTCTGCGTCCCTTAGGAGAGCTCTTATTACCTTAATCGCCCAACTCAAGTTGAGAATCCAAGGTGTCTCTCCTGGATGGGCTTTCATTGACCCCAAATCTCCATGACTCAGGTTCCAGCAGTGGTGTAACCTTATCGCTAAGCCATGCAACATATCCCCCCTTCTATGACGTACTTTAGGTCTTACATTTGCCTCTTGCGAATTTTTTTTCGCGAACTAGGGTGTACGCCATAAAGGTTCGTCCCATTCTAAGGATTACTCTTTTGCATTTCAGTTCTGTTGTAATTTCTTAATCTCATTTTCATCATTAATCAAAATATATTTTTGAAATTTTCGCAACAAATCAATTATACATTTTTTTTTTGTTTTTCTCAATATTTCTTTCGCTTTACAATTTAAATTTTTTACCTTTGCTATTTTCTGCCTCTGTTCTTTTGTTGCTTTCCGCTACAGTCTTTCCTTCTGCGACATTTTCATCATTTGTTATTTTCAACAAGTTTTGACTTCGCAGCATTCTTTCTTTTCTTTGTTCTACTGAATCAACCATTAATCTCTGACTTCTTTGTCTTTCTTTGATGTTATACTGAATCAAAACAGATTCTTCGCCTTTGCTCCAACTTTTATGACAAATGTTTCTCCTCCTTTTGTTGCATTTACTCTGCGAATTTCTGGTGGTGGTGGTAAGAGTTGAGATTATGGGTGCCCCATTAGAAAATGATTTAGATTTCCCTGGTCTATTATTCTGAGAATGATTCTCTTTATGTTTCTGCAGCCATTTGTTGAATGTCCATGAAAATGATGATAAGAGCAAAATTCTTGACTTCTGTTATTTGGATGCGGTTCTTTTCCCATGTTCCAGGGTATTGGTATATTTTCCATTTAAATTATTGCTTCCCAAATTTTTTCCACACTAGTGTTCAAAGGCGCCATCTTGATCTCTTCCCATATCATTTTTTGACTTCCTGATCCTCTCTGATAATTTTGTCTTTGTCCTCCATAATTTTCATGCGGCTGATCAAGTCTTTTAATTTTGTTGTTTCTACCTCGACTATAAAAATTTCTTTCTCTTTCGAATTCTTCTTGATCTCTGCTTCCCATAGCTACCAGCTTCTGTTGATTATTACTCTTTTCTTCTTATTGTACCTGCAATGTAGTTGCAGGAATTCCCACACTACACCCTATTCAAGAATTTATCAATTTATGACACGATTTGAAGATTAAGGACCTTTTTATTAAATATGATCTTAAAAGAATTACAGTAATCAAGAATACAATTCACTTAATAAGATTTTCTCTCTCCTAAAAACTTTCTTAGCACTCAAAAAATTCATCCCTCTCTCTGGAACTATTCATTTCCTTTATATAGGCATTTACATAGTGGATTACAGCTCATGACAGCTCATTTACAGCTAAGATTCTCTTTAGTTTCGGATCTGGGTTCTTGCGATACGTCGTAGTTTGCACCGCCTTAATCATTCGCAGATTTTATTGATTCGTCGCAGAAATGTCACACTTTTCTCATGTTTATGTCGTTTTCATCTGATATGTCATTCCTAACGTCACTTTGAGATGTATCGCAGAATATCATTGATGTATCACAGAACTGCTATTTATTTCGCAGGAATATTGTTGTGACAATATTTTGATCCTACATCTTGCCTCTTCTCATATCTGATCTGCAAAGAAGATAAAGATCATGAGAATTTAAATCTCTTGATTTGCCACAACTCCTTGTATTTTTCACACTTCTTCACTCTGACACGTCTCTGCATCCATTGCTAGATATTCTACGTGTGTTTCTTCTCTCATTTATTCCTTGACACATCTTTTTTCAACCGTTGAATTCTGACCATTCACGTCTTTTCTTCATTGCATGCATTGATGTTCTCGAGAATCTTCTTCTCTTATAAATATCTTCTTCGCTAATCTCTCCTCTTCTTTTTACTCTCTTTTCACTTTTTCTCTGCAACTCTACTGTTCTTCATTTTCTTCCGCAAATTCCGGATCTATTATTATTTCAATTTTGTTTCTTTATTCTTCTTCATCTTAATCATCATTCCCATACTAAAAAATGGTTCCTGCTAAAAAACTAGGTCAACCTACTTTCCAAAAACACCAACATAAGCTCCAAACTTTAGGTTTCACACTTTCTAAGATCCCTGGTCAATCTTCAGACTCTGATCTCTCCATTGATCTAGTTTCAGGATTTCCTTCTTCCAATGGGAAAATCCTTATTTTGCTAGGTCAACTAGAAGCTGGCCTTCCTATCCCTCTTTATAACCCAGATCTCCCTCTTTTTTATGAAATTATTTCTCATGCTAAATTTTCACGAGCAATCTATCAATTAAGTGGAGATTGAATTCATCTCATTCTCAAATATTCCTTTCGTGGAGCTGGTAAAGGATCTCACTATCCTGAATCTGCGAAACATCCTGATTTTAAAGATATCCCAATTATTCCAGCGAAATATATCGTGGAGAATTTCTTTGCGAATTATCAAGTGATTCCCATGAAGAAAGAGAGCACGTGTTGGGCTGTTCGTTTGAATAAGAATAAAAAGGTTGCGAAGGATAAACTTCTTATGCAAGATATAGACTATCATTCAAGTAAAAACCAAGGTCCACGCTTCTCAAAAGATGATAAGTGGTGCTGATTTCCTCTCCTTCTTGAAGGTCCATATATTTTTGGCACTCTTGATCTTCCTGCGAATCTTGCGGCGTATCGTCCTTGGGTTTTTAACTGGCCTGAAAGGAATTCTGAGGTAAATCTCGCAAAATTTATCATTATTCGCGGATTTGGATAAATGTATTATTCTTACTGATTATTGAAATATCTTTTATCAGATTGAAAAAATGAAGCTTAGCTATGCCAATACTGGGAATCCCAATCTCCTACAAATTTTGAAAACCTTCACAGATGAATTAAGAAACAATATTCTATAACCTTTAACAATATATTGTTGCCCCTGGTTCTTATCTTTATGTGTGACTGTTTTCAAGGAAATACCATTTGTCGCGGCGGTTATAGCCAAAGATAAAGGCAAAAGATTAATAACTCCAAATGAGGGTTCCGGTGCTTCTCCTATCCGCAATAAAAATCAAACTGTTGATGGTCCTCCAAAGAAAATCCAAAAAACTCAACCACTTCCTTCTTTAAATTCTCCACTCATAGAGACTTCTCTTACCGCTGATAAAGATAATGAGATTGAAAATAATGGTGGAGTTAATAATGATGCTTCCGTGGGCACTTCAATACATATTTCTTCCGCAAGAATTAGGTCTGCGATGGGTCTTTCTCAACCTGAGACTCCAATGGATCAATTGTCAAACATTTTTAGAAACCCCATACAAGGTGTTGGACAGGATGATATTACTCATACTTGCGACTATCTCTCAAAGATCTGCGACGCTTTAATCTTGACTAATAATAAATATCTTAAAGGAGTCTCAAGATTTATTAACCCAGGTTTTCTTCATGCGCTATCTTCGTTGGTATGCCCCTTTCCTTCATTTTTCTTGTAGTAAACTTTACATTTGTCATGAGTATCAAAGATCTTTTACTTATCTTTACTCATTTTCTCTTTTCTGTCACAGACTGCTAAAGCTTCTTTTTCAGTTGCTTCAGAATTAGAAAGTAGATTATCATCATCACAGAAAAGGCTTACTGATTCACAATCTGAATCTGCGAAACTTTGTAAAAAGAATAAGCAATATGAAGCTGAAATCTCCATTCTTCGCGAAAAATGTAAACAGTTGGAAGTAGCTGGAAATACTGAGCTTCTTAATAAAAACAAATTTCTTGAAGTAGAAATTCAAGTTCTTCAACATAAATTAGTTGACAAGGAGAAATTCTGCAAACAAGTTATTGGTATAAGTCTTTTTTTTTTTTTTCTCGCTATTTTAGCTTATTTGGGCAACCATTTTGCAGATGCCTATAATCTTACTGATGAAGCCCTCATTCTTAATTATTTTGATGAACCCATAGATGAAACCACTCTTCTTCAGCGTCTTAATGACGCTTTAAATAACTATTCAAACGAAAAAATTAATACTCTGTCCATTGATGAGCTTAAATATCATATCTCCCTTATGAGAATGGATTATAGATCTGTCTTGAGTACATCCAATAGTCTAAAGACTTGCAGAGATGAGTTTAGAGAAAAAAATCAAAGTCTTAAAAGACAAGAAAAATGAACTTGAGAAGGATAAAGAACGCATTACTCTTCAAGGCGCTGAAGCTCTATCAAAATTCCTCAATACCCTTATTGATACTGAACTTGAGAGAGATAGACTTAAGAATGAAAAAATTAAACTTCTTAAAAGAGAAGAACAAATCCGTTCCCATCTTCTCATTCAAAGTGATGATGAATTTCCATGGGCTGCGACAATTCTCGATAATGCTAGGAAAAATTTAGCGATAGATGTCAATCTTCATACCGAGCAAGCAACCTTGATACAAGAAATGATCCATGAAATAGAAGGTTATTATTTATTGTTCCTTTAATATCTTTGTATTTCTTGTAGATTTCCAACAAATTTCTAATTTGTTGTTGTATCATCGTAGAATCTGAAAAAACATATTCCAAAAGGATAGCAGAACTTGAAGAAGAAAAGAGTGGTCTTGCGAAAAATCTTGTTTCCCGTAATGAAAAAATCTCTATACTACAAGAGAAAATAAAGATATCCAACTCAAACTTGCGTAGTACTCTTCTCACCGTTCGCAATAATGTTGTTGAGAAAGTTTGCAAAGATAACGATCTTCCTCTTAGTCTATATCCTTGTCTTATGGATAATATCCCAGCCAGTTCTCAAGTACCAGTTATTTCTGACAGTGAGGCTGATGCAGATGAAAGTGAAATCGAAGATGAGGAAGGAACTAATGATGAAGATGGTGAAGACAAAGATGAAAATAATGATGGAGATAAATCTCAATAGTTTTGTTTTTTATTTTTGATCTTCTCCTGTATTTTCTCTCTTTCTTTCTAGCGATAATTATCTGCGACAAATTGTAATATTCTGCGAATTATCTGCAGCTCCTGATGTCTTTCAATATATAAATTCTTTTTTGCTTCTATATGTTTGTCATTAAAAATTCAAGAAACAATTCTTTTTGCAAGATGGTTAATATAATCATTAATCTCCAATTATTTGTATGAATTTAATTATCTGTATGAATTTATCATATAATGATGAATAACAATATTTACCATTCTATGCATCATTCCCATACTTGCCTCTTGTTATTAATCTGCAATATGATAAATGAATTATCGCAAATAATGCTGCAAAAAATATGTTATATTCTTCGCATATATAACCTCTCTTGTGGTCTTATTTCGCCTTCCTAGTTAAAGGTCTTATTATGCCACTTTTAGGCGACAAGATCGCAGGACCTTCTTACTTTCACATGTAATAATCCATTGATCTTGCCTTATCATTTATTTTGATCTCTGCGATAATATGATAAGTCTAAGCCATCTTGTGAGATTAATTTCTTTTTGCTTTTTAAGACTTATGACATTGCCGTCTTTGCGATTTATATCCTCTTATCATTGATTTCATTTATCTCGTCTTTTGTTCTTATCGCAAAAACCCATTGATCTCATCTTAACATTTCTCTTTAGGCTTTTTGGCCTGTCATGCGGAAATATGACGGACCTAAATACTCTTGCGAATATAAAGTCCCATGACATTGTTGTCTGTGTCACGCGACAATATGACGGGCCTAAATACTCTTGCGAATATAAAGTCCCATGACATTGCCATCTTTTTGATACACAGCTCCCTAATGGAGGGTATCGCCCTTATCTCTCCCCCTGGTTTCCCCTTCAAGGAGACGTACTTCTGCCATACAAGACTAGCTCCTCCCATCCGGTTCTAGAAACAACCAGTTGTTTTCGTATCCTCTTATCCTTTATGCCTATATGGCTTATAGTTACGAGACTACACCCTAGCGGGGTTTTCTTCGGGCCGAACACATCGTAATCCAAGACTTTCCATGGATGGCCAGGGTAGGTTCATCCGTACCGGGCACCCACAGCTCAACCGTGTACCTCGGCGCCTTGATCATACTTTGCATTCCTTAGGAGAAACTCTCGGGCGCCCAACCAGGGTATAACCTTATATATCTGGGAATCCAAGTTATCTCTCCCGGATGGATTTTCTATAATCCCAAATTTCCATGACTAGGTTCCAGCAACAGTATAGCCTTTCCCATAGCCATGCAAAGAGATACCCCCCTTATGACATACTTCAAGGACATTGCCTCTTACGGAATAGAATCCGCGAACTAAGGTGTACGCCATAAAATTTCGTCCCATTCTTATATGTTTTTAGGCGATTTGCGCCCGTCTTATGCATTTGCATTAAAAATTCTTATATGATTCGAAATCATCATCTTTTTCTTTAAAAAAAAAAAATCTTATTTTTGAGCAAAGTTTTTCTTTTAATATTCTGTCTGCACACTTCTTGCTGTTCTTGTTTTTCGATTGTTCGCAACATGATATTGTTGCACTTCTTTTCTTCTGTAATGAATGATTATTCGCAATATCTTGTTGCTTTTTATTTTCTTGCGAGAAATGAAGATTTCAACTTTTTCTCAGCACCTTGCACTTGTTTATTTTCCTGCGAAGAATGAAGATTTCAACTTTTTCCCATCTTTGCGCGATTAATCACCATTGATTATTTTGGCACAAAATATTCTTGTAATATATCCTTTCCCCGCAACTCTATAATGTCCACCATCAATTTCTCTGCTCTCTGAATTTGCTTCCTATTATGTTGCCAATTACGACTTCTGGCGTTTCTTTCTTCGCAAGTATTAATATCAACTTCATAACACTTTTTTCCTTCAAACCAATCACCTTTAATTATCCCAATACCATGAGGATGTGGAAAATATATGCATTGATGATATGTGGTTGCTATGCCCAAGATCCCATGGAGCCATGGTCTTCCAATTAAGGCATTATAAGGAGATTCTATATCCACTACACATAACTTAATTTTTGAAGATATCTTGTTCAATGGAATTTCCATAGTAATTTCTCCTTTTGGCTTATTTGTAGTGCCATTGAAACCATAGATCTTATAAGTTTAGGGGAATAACTCATCATCTCTTCCACCCATTGTACGATAAGTATGATATATTTTTCTTTCTTATTCTGATTTTGGTGTTCGCATCATGGATGTTGGTTCGCGCTTTATGGAATTTCCACATTATCCGCATTTGTATCCATATGGATGTGCCTTTCCAAACAAGAGGTCAGCTTTGAGCTAGTGTCAATTAAAACCCTATCTATTGACCAAGAATCATTTGTTGTGTCACCATCATATTCTTCTTCTTCTTCTCTGTACTTTGGATTTATCTCTAACTTCACCACCAACGGGTTGTCATGCATCTTCCCTGGCTCTGGTATCTCTTGTGCAGTAAAAGAAATAACTTGTTTCTGCCATTCTTCTAACGGAGAAATTTTCGCAATATTCATCACCTCTCTTCCCTCTATATCCCTCGCAAATACCCTACTTAGTACATTGTCATGGAAATCTTCTATTGTTTTCTGCGAATGTACAATTGAATTTCGAAATAGATTTTTTGCTGTAGCTCCTACTTCAATGACAAATGTTTTGGCTTCTTTTGCAACATTGACTCTGCGAATTTCTGGTGCTTGCGGCAATTGCTGAGGTTGTGGATATCTTACTAGAAAATGATTTAATTTCCCCTGTTCAATCATTCGCAAAATAATACTTTTTACATTTCTACAATTATGCACAGAATGGCCATGAAAATGATGATAAGGACAGAACTCTTGATTTTGGTTGTTAGGATGTGGTTCTTTCCCCATGTTCCAGGGTGAGGGTATATTCTCCATCAAAATAATCGCTTCCCAAATCTTGTTTATACTGGTATTTAGAGGTGGCAATTTGATGTCTTCCCATATAATCCTCTAACCTCTTTGCTCTCTTGAATAATTCTGCCTCTGTCCACCATAAGTCTCTTGCGGTTGATCAAACCTTGGGACCTTATTCTTGTTATTGCGATTATAAAAATTTCTTTCTTTTTCCAATTCCTCCTGATCTCTACTCCCCATTGCTACTACCATACGTTGATTATCAATCTCCATTTTCTCTCGCTGATTTTGGGAGGTACTTTCCACTGTATTAATCATCTTTGGTAATAAACTTTCATTTACTGCGGCTGAACTTATACCTGCGAGAATTGGATATGACTCCATCTCATTTTGTTTTTCCTCCAAAGCGATATATTCTTCTTGCAATTCTCGCAGTTCTGTCATAGTGATTGTGTTTTTAACTCTGAATACCTGGATGTATAATAGATTTGTCGCAAACATAGCATTTATGAAGGACAAAATGAGATATCTTTCATCTACTCTTCCTGCCATTTCACTACACATTGTCCTCCATCTTATCGTTAAGTGCTTTAAACTCTCGCCAACTCTCTGCTTAAATCCAAACACATCTTTAATTCCAGGTCGTGTAGAGTTATTGCTTATGTATGCTCCTAAGAAAGTAGTTTGCAAGTGCATGAACGAAGTTATTGTATTTTTGGGGAGACTTTCAAACCACTTCAGTGCTTCGCCAGTTAAACTTGACGCAAAATATTTGCACAAGACGACATCATGGTTCTCCCATTGTAGCATGCATCGAATATAGGCTTTGATATGTTGGACAGCACATGTAGTCCCATCAAAAATACTGGTCAACACCGGTAAATTGCATTTTGGAGGTATCCCTCCTAATTGTACCTCTTGAGTAAATGGAGTTTTCGCAGCTTCTTCGATTGCCTCATCAAGTTGTCTTCTTCCTCCTTCTCTTCTGTTATTTATCATTCCTCTCATTTCTGCTAATTCTCGCAAGATTTGCTCATTCCTATCAGAATTTTTCTCCATTGGCCTTTTCAACGCAGCCTCTCTTCGTCTGCGTTCATGCCTTTCTTGTCTTGCGATATTTCGTGCTTCTTCTTTAACATCTTGATTTTTCCTTCTTATGCGATTTTCTTCTTCTTGAATTTGCGAATTAATTTGCCTTTCATTTTCTTCTCTGCGAATTTCCTCATCCCTTACTGTTTCTCTTCGTTGCCTTTCTATGCCTCTGCGAATTCTCTCATATTCCTCATTGAGATTATCATTATTATGATTTTATACACGTCGTCTTTCTCGATTATCATGATTATTCTGACGCAATGCTGCTTGAATTTCTTGTTCTTCTATTTCCGCTCGCAATCTCTCTCTTTCTCCTGCTAAATGTACTTGCTCAATATAATGCCTCTCAATATCATCTTCAATTATTCTGCGATTTCTCCGAATCTCTTCATCACGTAACATTATCCTTCTCTCTTCTTGATTTTCTCCGTCATCTTGATTATGTCTAATGTCCAAAGTTTCACCGCGTGGAATATAACGATCATTTATCAAATTCTCGCTAATATTTTGTATAGGGTGATTTTGTCTTGTTTCTTCTCTATATGATCTTGAACTTGATCTCATGCTGCTTCTTGATGTTCTGTTTTGCAACCTCAAATTTTCCATCCTTAGTTCATGATTTTGCCTTGTAATATTTGCACGTTCTTCTGCCTCTAATCTTCTTTCTTCCTGTATCCTTTGTCTCAAATCATCTACTACCTCATGTCCTTCATGAATTACTCCTTCATCCACTTATTGATTTCTTTCCTCTTCTTGATTTTCTGCCTCTTCTATCGAATCCGACCTCCATGTATGCACACTTACTCTATCGTAATCCACTTTCCTATCTTGTTCTTGTGTTTGTTGATTCGGTGGTTGAGTTGAATTTTCTGATCCATTTCTCATTCTACTTCTTCCTGATCTGATCCTTAAAGATCCTTCCAATTCACATGTTCCTTCACCTGCAATTCTCTTACTTCTTCTCACTGTTGTTGGTGGTTCTGATGTATTTCTTCTCCTTCTAGACATTTCTTCAATTCTAACAATTTCTTCAAATCTTCAAGTTGCAATTTGGAATTTCTCAAATTGATTCTCCCTGTTTCTGGGCGCCAAAATGTAGTTGCAGGAATTCCCACACTACACCCTATTCAAGAATTTATCAATATTTATGACACAATTTGAAGATTAAGGACCTTTTTATTAAATATGATCTTAAAAGAATTACAGTAATCAAGAATACAATTCACTTAATAAGATTTTCTCTCTCCTAAAAACTTTCTTAGCACTCAAAAAATTCATCCCTCTCTCTGGAACTATTCATTTCCTTTATATAGGCATTTACATAGTGGATTACAGCTCATGACAGCTCATTTATAGCTAAGATTCCCTTTAGTTTCGGATCTGGGTTCTTGCGATACGTCGCAGTTTGCACCGCCTTAATCATTCGCAGATTTTATTGATTCGTCGCAGAAATTTCACACTTTTCTCATGTTTCTGTCGTTTTCATCTGATATGTCATTCCTTACGTCACTTTGAGATGTATCGCATAATATCATTGATGTATCGCAAAACTGCTATTTATTTCGCAGGAATATTGTTGTGACAATATTCTGATCTTACATGCAAAGTGCTCGCCACTGTGTTTATCAATTTAGGCAATAAGCTTGCATTCACTGTGTTTGAACTTGTATTCGTAATGTGATACGATTCCATTTCATTCTATTTTTCTTCAAGGGCAATGTACTCTTCTTGTATCTCCCGTAACTCAGTCATTGTGATTGTATTCTTTATTCTAAAAATTTGAATGCATAGTAGATTGGTTGCGAACATCGCATTGATGAATGATAAAATGAGATATCTCTCATCCACACGTCCAGCAATCTCACTGCATATTGTCTTCCACCTTATGATTAGATGCTTCAAACTTTATCCAATTCTCTGATTTAATCCAAACACATCTTCTATTCCTGGCCATAAGGAGTTGTTAGTTATATATTCCCCTAAGAATGTAGTCTGCAAATGGTTGAAAGATGTTATGGTATTCCTAGGTAGACCTTCGAACCACTTTAACGCCTCTCCTGTTAGACTTGATGCAAAATACTTGCACAACACAACATCATGATTCTCCCACTGTAACATACATCTCACATAAGCTTTAATGTGTTGAATTGCACAAGTTGCTCCATCAAAGATGCTGGTTAACGCAGGAAAACTGCACTTTGGCGGTATTCCTCCTAATTGTACTTCTTGTGTGAATGGTGTTTTCGCAGCTGCTCCAATGGCCTCATTTAATTGCCTTCTGCCTCCCTCTCTCCTATTATTCAGCATTCCTCTCATTTTTTCCAGTTCTCTTAAGATTTGTTCATTTACCCCGGATGCTGATCCCATTGATCTCTTTAATTCTACTTCTCTTCTCCTGCGTTCTTGCCTGTTTTGTGTTGCGAGATTTTGATTTTATTTCCCATCATTTTCTTCTTGTCTTTCTCTGCGATCTTCTCTTTCATTTCTTTCATGAATTCGCACACCATTATACCTCTCATTTTCTCTTCTGTGATTTTGTTCACTCCTTATCAACTCTCTTTGTTGTCTTTCGATTCTCCTTTGTATTTTATCATATTATTCATTGATATTACCATTATTACGGTTTTGCTCACATTTTCTTTCTCGATTGTCATGATTGTTATGACGTATTGATTCTTGGAGTTCTCTCTCCTCCATTTCTGCTCTCAATCTCTCTTTATCTCGCAGGCTAAACGTGTTTGTTCAGCATAATGTCTCTCGATTTCTTCTTCAATTACTTGCTCATGTCTGCGATTTTATCTCCCATGTAATATTCTTCTTATTTCTTCTTAGTTTTCTTTATCACCTTGGTTATTTCGTTCTTGACGCTGCCTGTTTTGAGGAATTTCTCCGTGTGGAATATATCGATCTTCAATCATTTCTCTATTTCGCGACGTTCTTCATCTGGATTTCGCACCTCATGCCGAATATTTCCATCAACATTTTCTACAAGTGAGTTTCGTATTTCTTCCCTTTTGATTGATCTTGAACTTGATCTTGTAGTGCTTCTTGACCTTCTATTTTGTAATCTCATATTCTCCATTCTCAACTCATGATTCTGCCTTGTCAAATTAGCACGTTCTTCTGCTTCTATTCTCCTTTCTTCGTGTATTCTTTGTCTCAATGATTCTAATGCTTCAATCTCTTCATTTCCATGAACTTTACCTCCAACTACTTCTTGATCCTCCTCTACTCATCTATTGTTTCTTAATTGTCGTTCTTCCTCTGCTTCATCTGACCTCTAGGTGTGTACACTCACTCTATCATAATCCATAGTTCTATTTTGCGCTGGTGTATGTTGAATTGGTTATTAAATTTGATTTTCTCCATAATTTCTTGTATTCATTCTTGATGGTTGTCCAGTTTCATTTCTTCTTTATCCAGCAAGTCTCTTACTCCTTCTCACAATTGTTGGTTGTATTGAAGCATTTCTTCTTGTAGCCATCTCTTCGATGAACTGTTGAAAATTATCTGAAATTTTTCACCAACTATTCCAAATTCTTTCAAATCACAATACTAATCTTCACACTAGAATAAGGAATAGTCCATGTTTCTAGCGCCAAAAATGTAGTTGCAGGAAATCCTACAACACACCCCTTATAATATTTCATAGATCTAAACCTATTTCATAATCAAAATAAAGTAAGACACAAGATTTACGTGGTTCGATCAATGTGATCTACATCCACGGGGTTAGGGTTCTTCATTATGATTATTGAAATTACATTTGGGTTACATGGAGACTCCATTAATGAGTATTTGGAGTTCTAGATTTAGTTTTTTGGGGAAGAAGATGATAAAGAAAATAAATCTCTCTCTCTCTATTACAAAGTGTGTCTCCTCGATCAAATGTATGTCATCCCCCTTCTCTCTCATGCTCTTCTCTTTATATAGGTGTTTACATAGTGGATGGCAGCTCACATATAACTCATATTTTCGCAGGCTCTTGATAATTTCACAGTCTCTTGCTACATTATCGCTGGGTAAGGAAATGGACGAATCTCGTACGCTAAGAAAATGTTGTTGCGAGATTCTTCTCCTACATTTTGCCACTTTTTTCTTGAATATTTCTTGAAGAGCGATCTTTAAGAAAAAATCCGTTGTTGTAGTAGTCTTTGATCTTTGTTGTTGAAGGAACGAGCAAAAGAATAATGGACTTGAAAAGTACGTACTTGCCTCTATTCTTTTGCGAAGTTCCGAAGCTTTGCGAAATAAATAAGAATTATCAACCCTTGAAGAAGTATAAGAAGTACTCAATCCTCTAAACGTAAGAAGTATCCGTCCTTGAATGCGAATAAGAAGTATTGTGAAATTATTACTCCATGTTCTCTGCCTCATGTTGTGCTGTAATGCAAATAAAAATTTAGATTAGTATTCAACATTTCTTTTATCAAAAAATTTCATTTAATTGCAAGTTCAAATCGTTTTTTATTTGTTTTGATTTCCTTTGTATAACTTGTTTCGTCTCATGCGATAAACATCTTTCATGGAAATGATCATAATGAGGTCTTATGTAGCCTGTTGATGGAAGTTCTTATTTTTCCTCCTACTACTCTCCACGTTAGATATCATTCTCATTTGAAACAAAGCAAATATTTAAGGGAAATATATAAATTGATCTGCGAGATATTTTTCTCGGTTTTTTGTAATTATGGAATCTTTGTAATTCTAAAATATCTGTAATTTTTCGAGAGGAAAGAACTGAACCTGCGACCTGCTACTTGCATATTCTCGCAACATACCAACTGTTCTAACCCTCTCTTGCCAAATATCTCTGCGAAATAATCATCAACTCTCTTCTGTGCGAAATAATCAAAGAAATATATGTGCGAAATAATCAACGAAAAAATACGCATGTGTTGGGACTTGAACACGCGATCATGAACTCTTTAACTTCGCAGATCACCAACTGTGTTGCCTCTTGTTTACGAGATAATGAAACAATGTTGCGAAATTATTCATTTTTTTTCCCTCTGTAAAAAGAAGAAAACTATGCTCGCAGGCGAATTCGAACTTGCGACCACAAACTAACATACTGTTTTCTGGACCAACTGTTCAAGAACCTCTCTGTGAAATTAACGCATAAATTTTTTCCGTGTTTTTTTATTTTCCCTTAGAATTAGAAGAAAATGAAAAATATGTGTCTGTGCGAATTTATGTTTGTGATAGAAGTTGCAGCATTTTCCTCTTATCTTCTCTTCGTCCTTCCTTAATTTCTTTCACATTTGCCTCTTGATTTTTCTCCTGAACATGGAAATCTTCAATTGAAACCTTGGTTTTCTTCTGTAGTAGCAGGAAATCCCACACTACACCCCTCACAAGAATTCATACAATCAAATCATTTTTAGACCAACAATCATAAACTTTATTGATTAATCTTACAACTTTTAAAAGATGAAGTTAAAGAATTAACAACCTCCACGGACTTTCTCTCTCCTAAAGACTTGCTCAACACTCGAAAAATATCTCTCTCTCCCTTACGCTTATTCCACTCTTTATATAGGGATTTACATAGTGGATGACAGCTAATCTGTCCTTTATTTTAGGATCTGACTTGCGATATTCTCGCAAGAGTTATATTGTTAATCTTCGCAAACACTCTAAATATCGCAGAATCATCACACTTTTCTCATGTTTCTACAATTGTCATTTATTACGTCATTCTTCAAATCATTCTGCGATGCTCGTAAAGTGTTGTTGATCAAGCCTCGCAAATGTATCCTTCTTGCGATATTCTGATCCTACATTTTGCCTATTCTCATGTCTTCTATGTGAAGGAGAGAATGTCATGAGAAACTGTTTTTCAAAATGTTGCAACTTCCCATCTTTCCATATTCTTCTATTTTGACACGATTCTGCATTCTTCGCCAAATATACTACGCGTATTCCTTCTTCCATCCATCTTCTTACACGTCCTTTTCAACCGTTCACGTCTAATATTCGCATTAAATATCTTTATCTTCTCGAGTATTCTTCTCTCTATATATACTCATTTCATTCTTTTCTACTTTTTTTTTTTACTTTCTTCTCAACTTCTCTGCAATTTTACTGTTCTTCCGCAAATTCCGCTTCTGCTACTGTAAATTTTCTTGATCTTTCTTCTTTTGAATTTTACTATCTTTCTTCATTCCCATACTAAATAATGCCTCCATCCGGTCGTAAAAACGAGGTTTCTTTTGAAAAATTTCGAAAGAAACTTCAAATCAGAGGTTTTTCTTTATCTTCCATTCCTGGTCAAACCCCTAAATCTGAGCTTTCTATCAATCTATTTTATGATCATCCTTGTAATAATGAGAAGATCATAGTCTCGCTAGGTTAGCTTCTCGCTGGTCTTCCCATTCCCCTTTATGATCCTGAACTTCCCTTATTTTATGAAATACTTTCTCATGCGAATTTCTCGCGAGCTATATATCAATTAAGTGGGGATTGCATTCGCCTAATGCTTGAGTTCGCCAATCATGGTGCTGGCAAGGGATCTCTTTATCCTGATGAGGCTAAAAATCCTAGATTCAAAGACGTTGCGATTGTTCCTGCGAACTATACAGTAGAAATTTGTTTGCGAATTATGAAATAATTCCTATGAAGAAAGACAATACTTTTTGGGGCGTTCGCTTAAGGAAGAAGGATGATGTTGCTGATGACAAGCAACTTATGCAAGACATTGATTGCCATCCTGGTAAAAACATATCCCCGCGTTACTCCAGCGATGATAAATGGTGTATCTTCCCTTTAATTCTAAAGGGTTCGTATATCTCTGGATCTCACGTTTTGCCTGCGAATCTCGCAGCATATGAACCATGGGCATTCAATTGGTCTGAGAGATAAACAGAGGTATTTTTCCACACTTTGTTTGAGTTATTATTATTTTCGCTCTCATATATAACTTTGTTGACCACTCCACTATTTTTACTCTGCGAAATTAACAGGTTGAAAGGTTGAAACTGAGCTATAGCAGGACTGGGAAGATCAGTACCTTATCAGTTCTTCGATCATTCACATATGAAGTAAGAAATACAATTTTATGACTCTTCACAATATATTGTTTCCTCTATTTCTTATCTTTATCTGTGTGTGTAGGTCATCGCTGAAAGGGAAGAACCCGCGAAAGTTGTGAAAACTAAAGGTAAAGGTGCTGGTCGCAAGGGAAGGTCTGGTGCTCCTCCTTTAAAGAAACGAAAAGTCCAATCTCTCTCTCCTTCAAATCTTCAATTTAGTGAAAGTTCTGATAATGATGATGATGAAGATATTAATGCTTCTTTTGTCCAAGAAAATTCTCCACCTGAATCTTCTATAACACAGTTGTCTGGTATCTTCTCCAACACTATGCAGGGAATTGGTGATACTCCTCTTACCAACGCCTGCAACTCCCTAGCGGCTATCTGTGATTCCCCCTCTTAGAGAATAATGAATCTCTTCGTGGGGTTTCAAGATCTATATCTGCGAGCTTCTTACATTCTCTTAATAGCCTGGTAAGTTTTCATTCTTATACTTTTTTATTTTTTCCTTGAATTCATAATTAATTCCTAAAATTAGCTGCATTATTTCGCAGGCTGGGAAATCTTCCTTTGCTATTATCTCAGATTTGGAGAAGAGGTGTGCGGCTTTTACAAAGAAGGATCTTAAACTTCTCAACAAAAACTAAGAATTGGAGGCTGAAGTCGTTGGTCTTCGCGAGAAGAATAAGCAAAATGAAGAATTGGAAATTGAAGCTGCTAATCTTCGTGAAAAAATCAAACAATTAGAATCAGACAATTCTCTTCAGTAGGACATAATATCTAATCTTCAAGACGCCAATAAGAAACTCTATGGTATGGGGTTCTTCTTCTTTTCCCTTTATTTTATTTTCTCAAAAATTTCTCCTTATAGAGTTTACCATTTCGCATACGTCTATGGTCTTACTGATGAAGCTATTTTTATTCACACCTTTCCCAAGCTCATGGATGATGATACCCATCTTGATCATCTAAATACTTCTCTAAATAGTTTTTCAAATGATAAGATTGAATCCCTTCCCATAAATGAGCTTAGATCCAAGCTTCGTATTTTAGAAATTGAACACAGATCTGTCTTGGATATGGCTAATAAATTTAGACAATTCTTTAACAACTCTAAAGAAGAAATCCGTAAGTTAAAGGCCAAATATAGTAATCTGATAGATGGAAAAGACCGTATTTCTCTCCAAGGGGCTCAGACATTAGCGAAATTTCAAGAAACTCTTCTTGAGATTCAAATTGAAAGAGATGATCTTAGACATAGAAATGATGTACTCTGCGAAAGAGAGAATCAAACTCGCTCTCGCCTTCTCATAAATGATGATGATGAATTTTCTTGGGCTGCGAAAGTTCTAGATAATGCCAGGAATAATTTAGGTGTAGATGTTAGTCTTCAAGTTAAGTAAACGGCTTTGATTAGAGATATGATTTCTAACAAAGAAGGTTGTTAACTATTCTTCCCTATTTAATTGTTTGTTTTTCATGGATTTCCATCCAATTATTGATTTATTGCTATATTTTCGCAGAAGCTGAAGAGAGATATCGCAATAGAATTAATGAGCTTGAGAATGACAAGGAGAATCTTCCAAAGGATCTTTCTTCCCGCAATGAGAAGTTTTCAAGACTGAAGGCTCAAATGAAGATCACTATTGCGAATTTTGGAAATGACACAATTTCTTTCCACAATGACACCATCAAGGCGGTCTGCGATGACAACAAGATTTCTCACTCCAAATATCCTTGCTTTTAGACAAAATTCCAGAGAATTTGCCTAACTTAGTCATCTCTGATAGTGAAGCTGATGAAGGAGAAGAATCTGAAGAAGATGGAAATGATGAATCTAATGAAGATAAGGAAAAAATCTCTAGTGAAGAATATGATGGAGATAATAATAAATCAAGCTCGAAATAGATTTTGCTTCCTTTCTTGCTCCCTTGTAAAACTTGTACACTCATTATTTGATATTTTATTCTTGTAACCTATCACTGTGATTTTCTCCAATCTTTAATATAAGTTCTTTTTTGTTTCACCCTACATGTGTTAGAAAAATTTTCTTTCTTGCGATATGATTAACCAAAATATAGTTGTGTAAATCTATCATATGGAAACAAATAACATTTAATTTATCTTATGCATTCCCATACTTGCCTCTGTTATTTGTATGCACATGAGTGATTGAGCATATTACCTTTGTTTGGTAAAGTAGTTTGCGACAAAATTGCACTTGCCTCTGTATAATCTCGCAATCATAAACTGTAAGATTACATTCATTCTTGTAGTCTGATGTGGTTTTATTTTGCCTTCCTAAGTAAAAGTCTTATTTTTCCATCTTTTTTCATTGCGACAAAATCGCAGGACGTATCTACATTTGCATGTAGAAACCCATTGATCTTGCCTTAACTGTCTGTTCTTTTGTATTTTTGCTGCGACAATATGACATGCCTAAATTTTATTGCGAAACTAAAGCCCCATGACATTTCCGTCTTGCGACGAAATCGCAGGACGTCTTTACATTTGCATGTAATGACCCCTTGATATCTTCATATCTTGTCTTTTGTGTTATTGCCTCTTCAGGAATGTTGCACAAATATGACAAATCTTAATACTCCCGTGAGTAAAAAGTCTCATGACATTTGTGTCTTAAGACACTTATCAGTTCCCTAATGGAGGGTGCCGCCCTTATATTCCCCCTAGTTTCCCTTTCAAGGAGGAGTACATCGGACATACAATACTAGATCTTCCCATCCAGTCTTAACAACAACCAGTTATTTTCGCAGCCTCTTATCCCTTTTGCCTATATGGCTTATGGTTACGAGACTGCACCCTAAGTGGAGTTTTCTTCGGGCCGAGTGCATCATATCCAAGACTTACCAAGATTGGCCAGGGTATTTTCATACGCCCCGGGCACTCTTGGATCAACCGTATACCTCGGCGCCTTGGTCATACTCTGCACCCCTTAGAAGAGATTTTATTACCTTAATCTCCCAACTCAAGTCATATGCTTAAATTGAGAATCCAAGGTGTCTCTCCTGGATGGGCTTTCATTGACCCAAAATATCTATGACTCAGGTTCCAACAGTGGTGTAACCTTATCACTGAGCCATGCAACAGATACCCCCTTCTATGACATACTTTAGGTATTACATTTGCCTCTTGCGAATTTTTATTCGCGAACTAGGGTGTACGCCATTAAGGTTCGTCCCATTCTGGATCTTAAATAATCATTTCTTGCGAAATTTTCGCATATTTGCAAGATTATTCTTTTGCATTTCATTTTTGTTATAATTTATCAATCTCATTTTTATCATTAAACAAAATATATTTTTGAAAATTTTGAAAATTTTGCAACAAATCAATTATACATCTTTTTTCTTTTTCTCAATATTTCTTTCACTTCAAAGTTTGAATTTTTTACCTTTGATGTTTTCTGCCTCTGTTCTTTTGTTACTTTTCGCTACAGTCTTTTCTTCTGCGACATTTTCATCATTTATCATTTTCAGTTGGTGTTGACTTCGCAGCATTCTTTCTTCTCTCAGTTCTACTGAATCAACCATCAATCTCTCTCTTCTTTGTCTTTCTTTGATGTTATACTTCCAATTCTCAAGATTGGCAGCTCTTTCTTCGCAATATTCCACATCAATCTCATAGCATTTCCTTCCTTCAATCCAATCTTCCTTTATTATTCC